>JAEIGD010000024.1:0-1200000 GCA_018903425.1 Zaprionus nigranus
CCCACAGCTGGTCTTCTCGCAATCTGCACTGACCCACAGCTGAAACGTTATTTATGTTCTTCAACTTGAATGTCACGCTCTTTCAGCGACCGCTCCCCTACACGCCAGACTTAAGATCGACATGCGAAAGATACTATATTAAGCAAAAAGTGCTGCTTTGGCAAACATTTGGTGACAAAAAAGTTTATGCAAATTTAACAGATTTATATTTGCTGGATGTAAAAAGAGAAACCCAAAGCCTAATTTAGCTTCCTCGACTGTGTGCGGACGCGACAATTTGAAAAACAAACTTTCCACAAATGTAGAGAATAGAAAAAAAAAAGAAAAGAGAACTGACTGTAGACTTTAAGATTGTAGACCGTAACAGTTAGCGTTGGCAATTAACCGTTTTTAATTATTTGCAAATATTTGAAAATTCAAACAGTGGTAACCCCGTATTTTTTGCGCCAGTTCGATATGGGGCAGGTGGCAGGTGGGTAATACTGGTGGGTGTGTCCAGAGTACGAAGTTCTTATCTAATCAAAGTTGTTACATTTCGCATGCCAAATGGGTGTGCAATGCGAAAAGCAAAGGCGCAATCAGATGGAACTCAAACAAAGCCATTTTCCCTTTTCACAAATATTGATAAATATTTTGATATAGGGTTCTGATTTTCAAGTGGATTCCCTGCACAGAGCATATTCATATGGATGACTTCATTTACAACTCTATGAATAACGCGATTATGAAAGTATTTATTACTTATGCATGTTTATAATACTCATTCATAAACTCATTTACAATGTGCCTCTGTAATGTTTTATGGCCAAACTTAATGGTCGAATAACATATACCATTTATTGCGAAACTATTATTCACATATTGTGAGCATATGTTCATTCAATGCCGCTTTCCCATTGCCAATTAAAATGCATGAATGGAATTTTAGCTTCATTCAGCGAGCGCTGGGAACTTTATGCGATTTAAGATAATGTTTTTGAATGAGTTATGATCTCTGCATGATGGATACTATCTAGGTATAAAGCAGTTTTAGGGTAATACCAGTACAAAATACCAAGAAAATCTATGCTTCTCTCCGGCCTTTTTCACAAGTGGTAACTTCTTTATCAAAACTGTTGGAATAAATGTATATGTCTTGATCTGTAATGTTAATTAGCATAAGAGTAAATCAGTTGTTCTGTTAAAGCAAAAATGTAATGAAAAATAATATAATTAAGTTACTTGTCCACCTGCTCATGGAATGTCAAAGAAAAGTACTGCACGAAGAACAAACACAATAAATATATATAATATAATAAACAAATCCAATTTATTATTAACAAAAACTATACTTATTTAAAAATGTAACGGGTTTGTATTGCCTTATGTGCAAGGCATACGAAATTGGTCTAGATTGTACACAGCTATTTGATGATGACTGTTTCGTCCTCGGGTAGCTTGTTCAAGTCTTTGTAGACGACCTCGTAGCTACCGCAGCGACAAGTGACGCCTACAACATGACACCGAGTCTTTACACTCTTCACTTGAGTTACGAATGTGTTGATATATCTTTCTTGTTTTGTTGCGATCTTCTGTGTGTTGTTTTATCTTTGGCCGACGTGCATACTACAACAAAGCGTTACGCAGCGCGACTTTGCTATTTGGCAATCAACATCAGTAAATGTGCAAATAATTAATAAGTTTTTTTAATGTTTGTCGGCATTTGAAACAAGTTTTGAAGAGAGAAGTGAACAATGCAAATAAAAACACAATTTATGCGCTGCTAACAGCCGTTTAGCAAAAATATAGCTAGAAAGGAGGCTTGAAATACAATTTCCGACTTGAGTAAGTTTCGCAAAGTGATTTCAGTGTTAATTAACTGCAAAATATGAAAACTTTAGAGTGATTATCTTTCGAAAGGATAATAAAATTCAATAGTTTTCTTCTTCATTAATAGATATGATACGTATTGAAGAGTATATTAAAATATATTATTAAAAGGATAATAAATTAAATGGTTTAGCTAAATTTCAAAGTGATTTCAGTGTTGATTAACTGCAAAATATGAAAATTTTCAAGTTATTATCTTTCAAAACCATTATAAAATAGAATAGGATAAAATAAATCAGTGTTGATAAACTGCTAAGCCGCAAAATATAAAGAGTATTTAGTGAAGGATCATAAAATTCAATAGTTTTTTGCATTAGTGAAAGATATGAAGACTTTTGAGTGCATATCTTTCAAAAGGATAATAAAATTCAATAGTTTTCTACTCCATTCATGGTGCAATTAAATATTTTCCCACATTTATTGATTGGCTCAATTAATGAAACAAGCCGAAAGTGCATTTCCAAACTGCAAACATATCCATACAGACCATATGAGTAATACTCCATGCGCTAATGACTTAAAGAGTACCCGGCACTCAATCAACAACTGAGCGAGCGAGACAGAGTAGAGACAGAGAGAGAGAGGAGAAAAGGGGGGGTTGTCATGTCGAAGGAAGTAGAAACTCTCTTGCCTGGCGGGCAAACGAAGCGACGTTGATTTCAAAATAATGAGTTAATAAACTCGCAAGCAAAAAGAGAAGGAACGTGGCTCAGAGGGGAGAGAGAGTTTGGAAGGGAGAGAGACGAATAAGATACATGTTTGTAGATTTGCGGCATGCAAAGTGTCAAATAACTCAAAATGTCACTGCAAATGCGGCAACAAATCGAAAGCAATTTGCTACAGACTGAATGAAGAAGGGGCAACCAGGGCTGCCAACTTGTTTCGCATCCGCATTCACCGCATGCTGCAAGCGTGTTAAGCGCTTCATTTGGTTCAGGGAATAAGATACGCTGAGCTGCCGCTAAATTAAGCACTCCTCCCTGCCCCGCCTCACTCAACTAATCTCAGCTTGCAGTTCCAGCTAATTCGCTGCCAGTGTTGCCACTATAAATCTCACTCACACACACTTTGCTCCTAATGAGCCCTGAGGGTGTGTTTCGCCACAGCAAATTCAACTCATTGCCAGACTTGCAAGTTCTCGCAGCTCCATCACGGACCTCCCTTTCTAATAATAATACCAAGTCTGAGCATGCGGGGCCGAGGTCTCTCTTCACAGAGCCAGCTGCATGCAAATCTCAGATCTACCAGATCTACGTATCTAAGCTACGTAAATAAATATGCAGGTTTTTTTCTGTGTATTTTGCCAGCATCTTAATTAGTCTTGTTGTGACTGGTCAGTATTTTTTGCAATTAAATACGCCATATGTATATATACGATTGGTTCCAGATTGAAGCGACACATGATTAGCTGTGGAATTAGTATTTAAATGATCATAAAATTCAAGGTGAAGTGATCTATAGGTTAACTAATAGACTCTGTTAATTGAAGTGTAGAAAAAATAAATCTTAACACTTGTATTGATCAGGCATGTATACTTTATATATTGGAAATATCTTAATAATACTGGTTATGGAAAATATAAGCAAGAAAGCAATTATAAACAGTATTTATCTAAGAGAGTTTAAACTATTAAACAATATTTATTATAATTGAATTTCATTGAATTTACATATTTAATCTATAGTTAAAAAAGGTATAAATAAGTTTTAAAAATGTATGCTGAACACTTTTTGTTGCGCGTACAATATACAAATAAAGATCATAATTTTAGAAATTTCTTCATCTTTTTATTACTTTATCTAACAAATTCCAAACTCTTTCTATTGTTCTAGAATTTGTTCTCAATTTGTTCTTTTCCTCAAACCTTTATCAAACAAATTTCAAATTCTTTTCATTGTCTTTCAATGTGCACAAAGAATCTGTCTGACTGCACTCGAATATAATTCAAAACGCAGGTAAAACTCAACTCAAATGTAGGTAAAGATCAACTTTAACCTTCAACTTGAAAGCACAAAGAATGAACGAGCAAAATAAGCAGAAGCACTTGATACACTTTGAGCCACAGTGCACTGGAGACTCAAGCCCAGTGGAGACTCAAGTTCTGCTTGCTGTCTCTCTCTGTGTCTCTGTCTCTTTGTGTGTGTGTGTGTCTGCCTGTGTGACTGTGTGTTTGTTTGTGTGTAAATCTGCTTGTTAACAAATTTCTGAGAATTCGCAACGAACCGCAAACAAACAAACACCGCGCAAAGCTTTAGCTTGCCCCCCTTGCCACTGCTGTACTTTGGCATGCGCAGCGAAAGGAAGAAGCTTTTACGCAAGCTTAGCTAAAGATGCCGCCGTTGCAGGAATTTGTATGGCATTTCTCTCTTTGCCTCCCCCTCCTAATACTTCCCAATTCCACGACAGTCAGGCTGAACCCTTTCCAAAAACAAAAGCATCGCATTGTCTGCCAGCACCAGTAACACCAACAACAACAATGGGAAAACGGGCGCAAAAGGGAATCGGAAATTATTGCAGACAGCGGCGCGACATGTAAATTAATTCAATGCATTTGCATTTTAATGTAAAAAGCAACAAGAACAGCAACAAGGCGAGAACAATGCAAAAAGAAAATTGCAATTTTAATTATAATTTGCATTGTAAATTTATTTGGCAGAAAATTAAAATGTTGCGCAGCCGCAATGAAAAAGAAGTCCATAATAAGGAGGGAGTAGCAAAGGGCTTGGGAAGAGGGTGGGGTAGTTTGTTGTAGTACTTCGCAACACTGGTCGCACGCTGCGTAAAACACCTTTCACAATAGCTCAATCATAATCAATTTAATCATTACATGCATCAATCCTAAATGATGAGCCATAAATAATTAACAATGCTGGATGATTAAGGTATCTACAGGGTGTAAAGTTGTGGCGTTTTCATAATTTTTGCTTAAATGAAGCAAGATGTGAGGGTATTTCCAAATAAATATAGGAAATGCAAAAGACAGTAACAAAGATAATGCAAATAAACGTTAATTGTATAAAAGCAATACATCATTCTAACAATATTGCTTTTATTTTTCACCGCTAATAATAATATACAAATGCCTGCTCAATATTTTGTTCTGCACTGTAGCCTAACAAGTCTGTCTGTAACATTACATTATGTTAATTGACAGATTCTATCATGTAATTAACATTACTGCTGTTGGAAATACTTCTCCTCTTGAAATTCTGCACAGCAGCTGCTATAAATGACTGTAACTGTATTCAGTTAAAATGGCAAAATTCTTAAACCTTATTTATACAGGGGTAGCATCGCAAATAAGCTTTTACCTAAGAAACTGCAGCTATATCCAGTTCCAGCGCGTCTTCCAGTTGTTTTATTGCAGCTCCAATTATTTTGGAAGTTTATTTTATCCTGGCCGCCGCCGTTGTTGTTGTTGCTGGTGATGTTGGCGTTGCTGTTGTTGTTGTTGTTGGTGCTGATTTTGTTGGTGCTTTTGCCACTCGAGGAGCGGTTGGTTAGTGGGAACATGGCATGTACCTTTTCCACTCTTCGTTGTCGGCCGCCGCATGAATTTCTGTGTCGATCTGCACGCTGTCTTCAGTATTGGGGATCTGCGCAATGTACGTTTGTATCTGTATCTGTCTGTCTCCCTGTTCGAGTTGCAGCTGCCCCGGTGTATCCTTTTAGGTCGTTGGCAATCGATTTCGTTGACTCCTCTGTCGATTTACCTTTCTTCTGCAGGTATTCTTGTGATTTTTCTTCTTTTTCTTTTTGCTCTGCTGTTTCGTATTCGTTTTTCGAGTTACTTCACTATTTATACACTACGTTTATTGGTTAATTCTAGACACTTTCGGTACATTGTATTCGATTTCAGCAATGCATTTTACATTCCACATTCCACATCACACATACGCCCGCCCCAGACGTGTCGTTTAATCTTTTATTTTGAATTTTTCATCTTTATTTCTTTTTCTTTTTTTTTTTGCAACTTTGCGCTTTTAGCCAAACAATTTTCACATGCGAACTTTAAATGAAACCGTATCCAATTGTTGTTATTGTTGTTGTCGCGTCGCGGTGCACGCGATCGCAAGGTGGAGGCGACGGAGAACGACGATGACGATAGACGATGACGCACTGGCAAGGAGCTTACGTTGCGCGAGCTTTGAACTACGTTTCGATACTGAACGTGGGCCCAGAACGAGCAAAGCCGAACAAGTGTCAGAGCGCAACTCTACAACGAAACTCTACAACGTCAGTCGTCTTTACCGGTTTTCATAGTGCTCGCTCTCGCGCTCTCTTGTGTACTCTCTCTCGCTCCGCTCTCCACTGATATGCGATCTCTGTGAGCGGCACTCCACGCACTGAGCGCACTGTTGTCTGGGCTTATCAGTTCATTATCGCGCATTTCATTTTCATTTTCAATTTGTGTGGAAAAATTCATTCACGCTTTGTTGTTCGAGTGCGAGTGCGACTGCTGCCTGTGTTTGTAAATATTGTCTCGCTGTTGATTTCTGACTGATTGAGCTCACGCTTCTTCCTTCGTGCTTATCGCGCATTTACCGAAAATAGCCCAAAGCAGATGACGCAAACAGCACGCGAGCCGAGGCAATCGATCGACGTAGGTGCCGAGGCACAGATTAAACGCAAGTCATACATGCCGAAGGGTTGCATGAGGTGTAATTGTCATGAAGAGAGGAAGACAGAGAGCGAGTGGGAGGGAGAGGGAAAGAAAAGGAAGAGAGAAAGTGGGAGACAGAGGGGGACAGGAAGAGAGAGAAGGATAGAGAGATAGTGTACAGGATCGTATGAGTTTCCCCCTCTCTTTACTGTTCTGACAAGAAAAGCTATTATAAAAAGTTAAGCATTTTTTTGTGATTATTCTATTTCAAAGATTTAGGTTAGAATTTTTTTCTGATTTTCAGATAATTTTTGTGATTTTTCTATAATTCAGATTCTTCAAAAAAACAATAAATCTCTAAATACTTTACTTTTATCAAGTTCACTTTCAAAATGATTTTTATAATTTTTCTATATCCCAGATTTAGTAAGCTTTTTTTGTGATTATTAAATTTTTCAGATGTATTACAAGTTCTGCTTCTTTATGAGATTCTTCTATGTAACAGATTCTTCTAATGAACAATAAAAAAAAATTATCTAAAAAGCCAATAAATCTCTAAACACTTTACTTTTATCAAGTTCACTTTTAATAGCTTCATTATTTATTGCTTTAGACGTTCCCCAATTAATGTTTTCACATCGTTCATTTCGCAATGGTTCACTTTAAGAGGTACTTATACAATACATTACATCTCTACACAATCTGTCCCTAGATGTTGGCCCATTACTCAAGATTGTGTCAAAGGTATTACCTCATATGAACGTGATCTGATTACTCTTTTGACTGCTGCACTACTTAGCAAGACCAACAACAACCAAACCAAACTCTACAAAGATTATGTCCCATTATTTGGTGATTGTTCTGATTGCCAACGGCGACAGGGTATTACATGGGTATTAGCTGGCGGCCTTTGTAACATGATATTTGGAAATGAATGGAACGAGAATATAAGAATGAAGTGGGTACGTTTTTTATATGAAGAGTATAATGAGAACAGCGGGAAAATTTCGTATAGAAAAAGTTTGCAATATCGTACTATGAAGAACCACATTTAGCAGACCTCAATTGAGATCAATAACATTTTTTAGAATAATCCAGAATAATGTTTAAACTCTTTAAAATAAATCGACCTATCAATCTTTTATCTGTAATTTAATTAATTACAATTTTTATTTCTAATCCCAAAAAGTATGGATAAAAATGCTTATAAAATATTTAAAATGAACTTTTTTCATATCAAAGTAAGTCTACTTGGTGTTCTAGCCATTCTCTATCACTTCTTCCCTCTAATCGTGCCTACTTTAAACTGTAGAGCGAATCTTTCGCAGCAGAAGAGGTCATAAATATGGGAAGAGCAATTGCGAATTCAAATAGGAATATATCAGTTGTGGGAAATCGCCGACACGCTTATCGAACACACAAAATGCATTCGGCAATCCGAGTTGCGCGTGCGTGAGACGACGCGTCGGCTTTATTGGGTGCCAGAGATCCCAGTGCCCCAGCTCCAGCCCCATTGCACTCCACGGCACAGACGCACAGTAATAAATACTCTTGTTGTTGTTGTTGTTGTAGCTGTAGTTGGTCCACACACACACACACAAATTGGGATGGGGCAGCCAAACAAAGTTGCAACTGCAGCAGGTAGAGTCGCAGCGAGTTCAGCCGGTTTCCAGTTGGTTTTCGGACCATTGATGGGGTAACTACCGTTTGGTCTTTTTGTTTGAGTTTGTCTTGTGGCCGACAGGGCTGAGTCTGGGAGCTGGAGAGCTGCGAGTTGGGAGCTGGGAGAGTCTATTTGTAGATACAAGCTGCCCTAACAAGAGGTGACTCCACACTTCACTTGCAGCTCCTCTCTCTCGTTCTCGCACTGTCTCTTTTTCTACCTTTCTAGCTCATTCTCTGTCTTTGCTGTGTGTACTTAGGTCGCTTTCTACCTATCCAGGTGAGTGAGAAAGGGGGGGGAAAGGAAAGGGAGTGCTGAGCTCGGCTATCTCAAGTGGTTTTTAAAAAAGTCTTGCAGCGATAAGCAATGTTACTTTATGGCCCACAGCCACTCGAATTCTACGCCTCAAAGCTTTGCGATCATCATCGTTTTCTCGATCATCATCATTACAATCGTTATTTGCTTGCCAGAGGTGCTTTTTTTGATCATGATGTATGCATATGATTCATGACTTTTCACTTTTGCAACAACAACACACTAGCAAGTTAGAAGATTGTACGGATGCTACCCACTGTGGCACAGTGGTTGGTTAAAGAGGAATAAAGAAACCTCTGCAATAAACAGAGTATTGATATAATTGTACAAACTTGTAGTGATTGTCAAGCCAGAAGATTCTTATAACTACAGATCATGATTGATCAAGATTGAGTATTACAAAAAGTACCCTTTTTAAGAATTAAGATATGCGGAATTCCTTAATATATCCCTTAAACTTAAGGATAACTTGTTTCTAACTTTATAATAATCATGGAAATATTTCTTTTACTCAGATCATCAATTTAATGTTCTTCATTGTGGAACAATGGTTAGGTTGATAGGAAGGAACTATGATTTCATTTGCTTAAATATCTAACACAATCGTGTCATTCTTAATTTTATTTGTTATAGTTTTTATATTATAAATAATTATTTTATTTATTAGATATTATTTTTATTCTATTATATTAATTATTTGATATTATATTTATTATATTTTATTACATATTTTTCTTTGTATATTTTCTTGCAATTCCTAATAAATTTCACCCACTGTGCGTCATATTGCCGCATCTGACACTTAACCCTTTGCATAAATTTTCATCAGAGTTTTTTTGGTGCTTGTTGCCGGTTTTCTATTCGTCGCGTCGTGCCGCACGGCGTGGCACGTAAATTACTGTGACATTGCACTTTGCAGCATCATTTCGCAATTTGTTGCACAAAAATTGTGTGTGTTGTATTCTTGGCTGGAATTTTATTGATTAGTTTTAAATGAAAATTGAATGCAAACGCTGCATAAATCTCTCTTTCTCTCTCTCTCTCTCTGATTTTCCCATTAGAAACTGTCAATGTCAGCGAGTTTCCCCTCGAGGTTGAAGGATATACTGCATAATACTGGCGACTCTCAATACTGATTGGTAAACAGATGCATATATACGAGTGTACAACAAATATATTGGATGATTTATGAGCCTGTCTGGCTTGTTAAACATCTGTGTGAAATGGGCTGCCCCGAAACCTGATGGCTTTCACTGTGCCCCCCTCTCTCTGCCGGTCATATATTTTTTGCTGGCCTGGTAGCTTTAATATGGCCATGAATGCAGCTTCGTTTGGGGGTCAGGCACCGCCTTGCGGGCTACCTTTCTAATGCCGAGCATTGAAAGGAGTCTGAACTGTACCCCTCGATGCGAATGAGGGTCATTAAAAGCTTTGTCTGCCCATATAACGAAGGATTGTAAATGAGTTTTATGGCCTGATGCATTGATGAATTGACGGCCAGTTTGACCCAGTTCAAGCTGAAGAAGTAGACTAGACTAGACTCTAATGATAATTCCAGACTACTATAATAACATGCTGATCAATAATTCTTGAATCTGAAGTTCTTATTGACTTAATATGATGTTAATTTCGCAATATAATAAATCTTTCTCTTCACTTACCGCTTTCCGCTGCACTGAGGCACTTGGCTGCCATTTCCTCGTTGAGTTCCTCGGCGGGATTCCCCTCGCCCGTGTCCAGCACACAGGTAACACTTGCCGAGCCCCAGTCGAGGGCACTGACTCCATCACTCGACATCAGAGACAGATCGAGTGGGGCACTGAGGCGCCACGCAATGTGCTGGTGGCGCTAATGCCGCCATTGCCATGATTTCCAGCATTAAAACCAGCTCCAAGTCCTCCTACTCCTCCTCCTACTCCGCCCAGCGATACACTCATCATGTACTTGAGGTCCAGCGAGGAGTTCATTGAGCCACCATAAATGGAGCTTGTCTGGGAGGTGCAAGTCGAGTCGAAACTCCGATTGTTTTCGCGCCGTTTCTCTGGCGTCGCGTACAGTGGCTCCTTCTCCGGCGCCTTCTTGGGCGTGGCCAGCAGTTGCTGTTGGTCACTGCCAAAGGAACTGTTTAGTGTACCATAGCAAGAGGTCATCATGATGTCATTTCGATTAAAGCTCGGCTGCCATTGCTCCTCCTCCGCGTCCTCCACATTGCCAGAGTCAGCCAGCGCCGGCTCAGCAGCAATCAGCTCATCCAGATAATCCGCATCGCAAAGACGCGACTCATCAATCATGGGAATGGTGTCCAGCTCAAGATCGTGGCCATCGATGTCGTCGTGCTCATCATCATCTTCGGTGTCTTCGTCGTCCTCACTCTGCAGCTGCCGCTCGACAGCCAAGCTTAGCTTTCGAAAGGTTTCGTCTGCCTGTTGCATGAGATCATAGGCTCCACGTGGCATAGAGGATCCGTGCTGCGAGTCTGAGTCATTCTCTTCGATGCAGGACAAGTGTCGCGTGCGAAAGCCATAGACTATCCGTTTGCCGGCGGCGGCTGTATGGGCAACGGCGGCGTCTCCAACTCCTGTAGCTGCATTGTGGCCATTGACTTGGGCTCAGCTAGAGGGGAAGAAAAAACAAAGATAATGGGAATTAGCTAGAAAGACAGTATTAATAATTTGTACAGTCTCTATAAAGAACTTTACGCAGTGTGTACTGTGAAAGTTATGCTTATATACGCTTCTTTAAACCACTAAGCATCGAACATATAGAGTACTCAAACAGCGGAATTTACTCATACGGATGCTATGCTGAGATGGGGACCCCAGAACACGAATTGTTTCATGAGTGAGCGCTCAGCTCTGTTCGCACATCGGCAGAGAGAGAAGCGCACATCGGCATCAAGTCAGTCGCACAACGACAGCGGAACGATGAGTACGGGTATATTTCTTTGCTCTAGCCATCGTTTCGATGTATGTGTGCTATGTATGCACATACACGCAAGTAAATGTATGCGTTGCATGTGAAGTTTGGCAATAGGGCAATTGCTTCGCCTGCGAGAAGTCAAAATTTTGTCTTTCAGCTTTGAAATCAAGCAGCCTAGCCCGAGAATGAGTTTGCATATGTGTGTGTCTGTGTGCCAGGGGTATTTTGTTGTTGCCAAAGCATTGATAGGCACGCGCCCTTTCATTGTTTTGTTTTGATTATTGCTCTGCAGTCATTGTTTTGATTTTGGAAATTTAATATGCCGCTCATCTACAATATTTGTCAATTGCTTTAATATAACTTATTTTATGTGCATTTTTGATGTTATAATTTTTTCACCTGGAGAATAATATGCAATATACAAATAGTTAATATCTTAAATATTTAATATATATTAATTTTCTCTCTTTTAGAAATATATTAAAAAACAAATAAATTATTAAATTTAAAATAAAAATTATTCAAACTTAATTACATTTCGATTATTATTTTTGAAAATTGGTTTTGGTAATATGATATTTAAAAAAAAATTGAAATCTGTTAGATAAACATTGCAAACATAATTGCAATTAATAACTCCTATATGTCTCATAAAATTAATTGTTTTGATTTGGGGTGGGTTTCGCTGCTGAAGTTAATGCGTGTGTGCATGCACACATATGTATGTATGTACATGTATGCCAAAACAAGTGACTGGCACGCGCCTTTTGTGTTGTTGTTTTTCTATGATCTCTTGGTTTGTTTTGATTATGCAATTTGCATTTTCCTATGCATCGATTTGACCGCGCTTTTGCACATTTTGGTGTTTTTGCGCTAATTAGCTCCCGATTATAAATGCAATCGGTACCCAGGGAACACCACGGGGAGGCCACTGCGATAACAATGGGGTCATCAGTGATGACCCTCGAGTCGACTTGAGATATTCAAATGTGTTTCATTTAAATATCTCCATGTTCCCCCCCTAACCTACACACCTAAATTTGCTTCTACACATCCCCAACATTATAATTAATCTAAAACATTGCAATACACAGAAGGACTCAAGACAAAAGCTGCTAATTTTAAATCTTCGGCATGCCGAGTATATAAGGGGCTATGTCGACTTAGTTTTTGATAGGGCTGCCTCATTATTATTGAAACTTTGCACCTGTTCAATATCGTGAGTTACACACCTTTTTCTAAGATTTCCTTGGCTTAGCCCGTTGGAGGTGTTTTTGTTTGATCGCCAAGTTGATCTTGCTGTGCCTCGACGCACGGGTGGCTAGTGAATAATAACAGCCTCGGGTGTTTATTTGAAGCATCTGCGCTTATGAATTTTAGAATATTTATTTTCTGGCTGCTTGCCAGCGCATATCAGCGGGTAGCTTTTCTGACAGCCAAATTGTATTTTTGCGGAATAGGAATATTAAAAAATTCAGAATATGGAGTCGGTGCTCATGGCAATCATGCCGTTCAGAGTACCAATCTGAGTACTCATCAACGCATTCAGCTTGCGTAATGCACTCATTTATTATGGTTTCCTTTATTTTTCTTACATAAGGATGATTCTGAAAATATTTATGAAAAATCCTGTAGTGCAGTTTCATTAAATTAAAGAAACCATCTTGGGAGCTTTCTTAAGTTTAAAATTATTACTTATAGTTTTAAAGTTTTTATTTTTAAACAAAAATAGCTCTGACTCTTCGCAAATTGCAAGATCGTCCTTCAGTAGGGAACACATTGATCACAACTAAATTTAAGTTGTGATTTGAATAGCACATACCCTGTGAAGTAGCGTAATGCATTTTCATTTGCATAGCATAAGAGTTGGTTGAACTTCGTCAACCTGTATTTCGTCCATATCTGAATAGTATTCTTATATCGAATTCAAAATTATCGCAAAACTCCTGCTCTGGGTCATTTGCAATGTTAGCCAGTTCTTGCTTTGTATCTTCTACAACATTTATTAGCAAGTCATCATCTGGTTCACAATTTCCAGTGCTCTTTGTTGAAGTGATGATCTTCATTGACAGCATCTTGGAAATAATTGCATTAAATTCGAAGAGCATGGGATTATTGTTCGTTCCACCTCTGCTTCTTATTAAATAGAATAGGTGCTCCAGAGCATCTTGATTCAGTCGCGATAATATTAAAAACTGGTAATCACATTCAATCACATATCTTGTGCAAGCATTAAGATAGAATTTATTGTATGAATTAAGCCATCAATACAATAAACTTTTTGTTGATTGAGGCAGACACTTATTAAATAGTCTTTCATTTCAATCAAGTATATTTGTATCTCACTATTTTGCTTTAGGGCCGACTTAAATGGGTTTCTATCATATAAATTATTGCTGTTCAAGCAGTCAAACAATTTATTAATTTTTGCTATGAACTTAGCCGTAGAAATTGCAATGCCTTCGCAATCTTTATATGTCCCATTTTCAATAAGGGTTATTATTGCAGACGATACTGTGTGGCTAAATACCTGAGTTGCATATTTAACCTTCATTTTCTCAAATGAATTGGGATGGATGTGCTTTCTTGTAAGCTTTGGACATAATCTAGCTGAAGTGTTGTTGGTGTCAATTTCATACAGTTTGACAATTATCTTCCATGACACTTTACCATCTGGCGTATCAATCATACCATTCATTAAGGTATTTCTAATTGATTTTATGAGGTGTGGAACATCATATATTGTAAATATTTTTTGATCATCTACAATATAATATGGCGTTTCCAAATTCACGTTGTTGTTTGCAAACGCTGCTCTGTTGTTTGGCCCTTGATCGCAAACAATGGATCTAATATTAAGTCCACAGTTCCGAGCGGCTCTAATATTCTGATTAATAGTCTCCTTTAGTTTTAACGAAGCGAAAGTGCAGTCGATGATGCAACATAGCTCAGTACGAATTTCCAATTATCGTAGAGTCCACGAACCATAAAAACGCAAATCTGTTTGCATAATTGCATTGATTTTTCACAGCCATCGTCAGCAAAGCCTTCCACTTCGTCATGGTGGGAGCTATATTGCAGTCCTTTTCTTATTGATATCTCATCAAATAATAAAACGGCTTCCTTACTCTTGGCCTCCATTTTTGAAAATATTTTTTTAAAATTGTAAGAACACCTTCATTGAGTCCCGGTGTTAAATTTTTAATTGGAGCCCATCTCACCAATGAAGCTTTTGAGGGAAGATTTAAATG
This sequence comes from Zaprionus nigranus, assembly GCA_018903425.1. Classification (NCBI taxonomy): domain Eukaryota; kingdom Metazoa; phylum Arthropoda; class Insecta; order Diptera; family Drosophilidae; genus Zaprionus; species Zaprionus nigranus. Next base: position 14,622 of record JAEIGD010000024.1, read on the forward strand.
TAGATCATCTCTCATAAAAGAATAGGCCTTTGAAGAATAAAAGTTGATGCTTTGAGCAATAACTTTATCTTCTTTTTCCACGATTGCTTGTTTCTTATTAGCAAATGACCCAGAGCAGGAGTTTTGCGATAATTTTGAATTCGATATAGAATACTATTCAGATATGGACGAAATACAGGTTGACGAAGTTCAACCAACTCTTAGCTATGCAAATGAAAATGCATTACGCTACTTCACAGGGTATGTGCTATTCAAATCACAACTTAAATTTAGTTGTGATCAATGTAGTCTCCTACTGAAGGACGATCTTGCAATTTGCGAAGAGTCAGAGCTATTTTTGTTTAATAAAAACTTTAAAACTATAAGTAATAATTTTAAACTTAAAGCTCCACAAGATGGTTTCTTTAATTTAATGAAACTGCACTACAGGATTTTTCATAAATATTTTCAGAATCATCCTTATGTAAGAAAAAATAAAGGAAACCATAATAAATGAGTGCATTACGCAAGCTGAATGCGTTGATGAGTACTCAGATTGGTACTCTGAACGGCATGATTGCCATGAGCACCGACTCCATATTCTGAATTTTTTATACTCGTCCTACTCCGCAAAAATACAATTTGGCTGTCAGAAAAGCTATGCGCTGATAGGGCAAAAAAAGCAAGCGGAAAATAAATATTCTAAAATCATAAGCGCAGATGCTTCAAATAAACACCGAGGCTACAGATTTCATTGGCTAGCCACACCAGTGCTGTGAGTCGAGGCACAGCAAGATCAACTTGGCGATCAAACAAAAACACCTCCAACGGGCTAAGCCAAGGAAATCTTAGAAAAAGGTGTGTAACTCACGATATTGAACAGGTGCAAAGTTTCAATAATAATGAGGAGGCCCTATCAAAAACTAAGTCGACATAGCCCTTATATACTCGGCATGCCGAAGATTTAAAATTAGCAGCTTTTGTCTTGAGTCCTTCTTGTATTGCAATGTTTTAGATTAATTATAATGTTGGGGATGTGTAGAAGCAAATTTAGGTGTGTAGGTTAGGTGGGGAACATGGAGATATTTAAATGAAACACATTTGAATATCTCAAGTCGACTCGAAGGTCATCACTGATGACCCCATTGTTATTGCAGTGGTGTTCCCTGGGTACCGATTGCATTTTATAATCGGGAGCTAATTCGAGCGGCGAAAAACACCAAAATGTGCAAAAGCGCGGTCAAATCGATGCATAGGAAAATGCAAATTGCATAATCAAAACAAACCAAGAGATCATAGGCCCCCGGCGGGCCCCTGCGCCCTTTGCAAATGGTTTTTTTTTTCTTCTTTATTTTTTTTGGCAGGGGGGGGGGTTGTGCCTTGGGGGCGGGCCCGCCCCCCTTGGGCTCCCCCCCCCCCCTCTTGGGTTGTGGTGGCCCTTTTTTTTTTTGTTTTTTTTTTTTTTTTTTTTTCCTGGGGGGTGTTGGGGGGGCGGGTTGGGGTTGGGGGCCCCCTGCTTTTTTTTTTTTGTTTTTTGTGGGGTTTTGTTTTTTTGTTGGGTTTTTTTTTTGGGGGCCTTGCTGCGTGGGTTTTGGGGTGGGGTGTGGGGGGTGGGGGGGGGGGGGGGGGGGCGGCTTTTTTTCTTTTGGGGAGGGGTTGTCCCTGGCCCCGCCCTTGGGCCCCTTTTTTTTGTTTTTTTTTTTTTTTTTTTTTTTTTTGTTGGGGGTTTTGTTTTGTTCTGGCGGGGGGGGGCCCTTGGTTTCCGGGCGGGGGGCTTCTTTTCGCTTTGGGGCCCGGGGGGGGGGTTTTGGTTTGGGGTTTTTTGGGCCTCCTTTTGCCTTTCCCCTCCTTCTTTTTTTTTTTTTTTTTTTTTCAATGCGCAAGGATAACAACAACACAAAAGGCGCGTGCCAGTCACTTGTTTTGGCATACATGTACATACATACATATGTGTGCATGCACACACGCATTAACTTCAGCAGCGAAACCCACCCCAAATCAAAACAATTAATTTTATGAGACATATAGGAGTTATTAATTGCAATTATGTTTGCAATGTTTATCTAACAGATTTCAATTTTTTTTAAATATCATATTACCAAAACCAATTTTCAAAAATAATAATCGAAATGTAATTAAGTTTGAATAATTTTTATTTTAAATTTAATAATTTATTTGTTTTTTAATATATTTCTAAAAGAGAGAAAATTAATATATATTAAATATTTAAGATATTAACTATTTGTATATTGCATATTATTCTCCAGGTGAAAAAATTATAACATCAAAAATGCACATAAAATAAGTTATATTAAAGCAATTGACAAATATTGTAGATGAGCGGCATATTAAATTTCCAAAATCAAAACAATGACTGCAGAGCAATAATCAAAACAAAACAATGAAAGGGCGCGTGCCTATCAATGCTTTGGCAACAACAAAATACCCCTGGCACACAGACACACACATATGCAAACTCATTCTCGGGCTAGGCTGCTTGATTTCAAAGCTGAAAGACAAAATTTTGACTTCTCGCAGGCGAAGCAATTGCCCTATTGCCAAACTTCACATGCAACGCATACATTTACTTGCGTGTATGTGCATACATAGCACACATACATCGAAACGATGGCTAGAGCAAAGAAATATACCCGTACTCATCGTTCCGCTGTCGTTGTGCGACTGACTTGATGCCGATGTGCGCTTTCTCTCTGCCGATGTGCGAACAGAGCTGAGCGCTCACTCATGAAACAATTCGTGTTCTGGGGTCCCCATCTCAGCATAGCATCCGTATGAGTAAATTCCGCTGTTTGAGTACTCTATATGTTCGATGCTTAGTGTTTAAACGATGCAGCAGTGTTGCCAGGTCAGACCATTAAATTGCTCTAAAAATCGACATACCACCACATAATTTGTATGCAAATCGGTTAACCGGTTTATCGGTTCACCTATCGAGCTTTAATCGGTTGCTTATAATTTAAATTTTAACAGTTTTTGTTAGAATTTTAAAGAAAGTGTCAATATAAACTTTGTACTTATTACATTGCACCACTGTGCGAGCGGAAATGAACGCAGCTTAGCCACAGTCAGCTCCTGCGCTCAGCATGCCATGTGCGTGTGAATGTGTTTGTGTTTGCGTGCGTGAGTGGTGCATCTGTTCTAGGTGCGAGCTTGTAAATGATAAGCCCCACAGCTTTAATGCCTCTTAATGCCAGTTCGACGTGAAATTGTTTCAACATAAATCTGAAGCAGCCTCTGTACACACTCGAACACACACAAACACACATGTGTATACACACACACGTACATATACCCATGTGCGCAGAGGTTGCTGCGCCGAGACGGAAGTGGAAGCAGCGATAGATGCGCGCACGCAACTTCCCCCCTCGTTTGACGGCGCGACAGACGCAACTCCATTTGGAGTTGGCCCCCTGCAACGATTCTTGGGAAGATGAGCACAGGAGCCGATTGACGAAAGGGGGTGGGGAGGAAGGCAAGGGAGAGGGGACCCAGACAGATGTGTGAGTGTGGCGCGCGCGCTGTTCGGCTCGTAATAGTTCTGCCGGCGTCGGCGTCGTTGTCGCTGACGTTCGCTGTTGTTGCATTTCTACAGTGTCAACATGCAATGTCGACGCACTCTTGACATTCCCAGTCGCCTCTCAAGTAGGTGTGTTGCTGTTGTTGTTGTTGTAGGTGCTGTAGTCACAGTTGTTGTTGTCATTGCTGTTGTTGTTGTTGTTGTTGTTGTTGTACGTGCGTCTAACGTTTACTATTTTTAATTTTGCGGTACATTGGGGAAATATTAAACACGCCGTTGCCGTTGCCTCCTTCGTTGCCATTACAGTTGCAGTTGGAAACCGAAGCTGCAAGTTGCTTTTGCGTCCCCATCCTCCCTGCCCCTCTTTTATACCCCTTTTTCGTGTTGATATGGGGTGAAAAGTATCCGCAACGTTTGTTTGCTTTAAATAAACATTTGCCGCTTGTTGCTGCTATTTGCGCCTGATATTCGTTATCGATGCCTGCCGATTGCAGAAGAAGTATCGATGCCAAATGGCGTCGCTGTTGGTTTTGCACTTTGTCTGTTTGTTTGTTTGTTTGTCTCTTTGCTGATGCCTCTGCAGCTGTTTTTTTTAAATTACATTTAACAGTTATGCTACTGTGGTTTAATTTCATTAGATTTTACTCACAAAATTAAACCGATAAGTCAATAGTTGACGAAACTCGCCAATTGTTATTTATAGCGTTGCCATATTACGCAAAATGGAGAGTAAATTCCAAGCTTAGTAAATCGATATTTCGATTGTTTAGAAATTTGCCAATTTTCCTTGTGGCACTGCATTTAAAGTGCATATTAATTATATTACTTTGCTAAGCAATTTCTAAGCTCGACCTGGTTTCGCTCAGTGTACGGTTTACAGGCAAGTACAAAACTAACGCAACAAACAAATTACTCGAGGCGACAAGACAATGCAGGCTTCGCTAGGCCAAAAATAGATCGACTAAACGAAATGCTGTCGCTCTAGTTGTTGTTCTTGTTATTGTTGTTGTTGCTGTTGTTGTCGTGCGCCAAAGCGGGAAAATGAGGCACAGTTGGTGCGGGACAGGAAGACGGACGGCGACTGCAACGGCGGCTGGAGCAGAGTGTCGTGGAGGGGGAGGGAAAGAGAGAGAGAGAGAGAGCAAAGGATCCCCAGCAAACTGCATTAAACTACATTCAATGCAGTTTATTGCCTCGTCTCGTGCGTTCTTTCTTCTACTTTTAGCTATTATGGGGCCCCGGCGAGCATGTTCCGATCTTCCGCAGCATCTTTGGCAGAAGCTGTAACTGTATTTGTGCTGTATCTGTGAGAATCTTTAGTTCTGCGGGGCGCACGTTCACTCTTTTCGTTGTTTACGTTTTTCCATGTTATTTTTTTTTGTTTTCTGTTCTTCTGTTTTTGTGAAAAGTGAAATGGAAATGTGCTGGCGACATTTTCCATTCTTATACACGAACTTGAATGCAGTCTGCGTTTTCCAAACATTTTCTTTTTTATTTCCAGACATTGGCACTTAAATGCTTCGGGATGTGGTCACTTTATCTCCCAAGTTCGAACACTCATCGGGTCTATATTTGGCATGGCATGGCAGTCTCCCCAGTCTCTGGGGCAACATGGAAGAGGCATGCTAATTCTGTCAACTGCCCTGACATCGAATTACATTCGCATTATTCACTTTTAAGTGGGCACACAATAAGTTCCAGAAACCCCAGAAAATTCCGCGAATAGTCACCAAATTTTTTATACAATATTTTAAATATTACTTCAGTTGCACTTTGAGTTATTTGAAGCACTTTCTATACACACCTTGATAATTGATAAACTTTCTATTAAATTCCAATAAATTTGTTATAAAAAAATAGAATTCGAGTTGCTTTGCAAACACTTTGTAGACTGTTATATTATCTTTAAACAATTCACTAGTTATTGTAGTTAGATTTCCAATACGATTTCACTTGCACTGATAATCCAGCTCGTATTCATATCCGTCGTACTCTCTGCGGACCGTATCACTCTCCGTACCGAACGCGCGTTGGAATGCAATTGAATCGTTGCTCGAACTGCGCGTGGAAGACAGCCCCTAACATCAGCCCTCGCCAGGGATGCAGAAGAGAGAGAGGGGAGACGGAGGCAGTGGCAGTGGAAGATGACTCGCTGCCATCGGCTACTAACTAGACGAAGGCGCGACAGGCGGACTAAAAATAGACGCCGTCCGAGGCCGAGTCTGGAGTGTGCAGTTGTTGCAGGGTCGAGTCTATCGCCTCTATTAGATTCCTGCAGCAGACTCTGTGTCTCTTGCACCCCGCGAAGAGGCCACTGAGAGTACGATTTCGCTTTGATTTTGATCAAATTTGCACGGTGTGTGCAAATCTCTTGAAGGAATTTCAAGGGAATCTGATCTCTGAAATATATCTCTTATTTACAAATATAATTACATTGCTATTATAAATAGGATTTTTACATATAAGAAAGTAACAGAACTGTTTGCAGTCTTATCCCACTTTTAAATCATATTCATTAGATACCCTATAGTACTATAGTTACAATCCCATATCTCTAGATTACTAAGAGCATTGAACTCTAAAAGTCCCGCCATAACTGTACCTGCAACAAGTCGCTGCTCTCGATTCGTAACTCAGGATCTTTTCAAGTTCATTCAACTCAACGGAAATGAACAAAGATATTTCATGTTTTGAAATTGGATGACAACGACACGCGGAGGATAATACTATTACATATATGTACTAGGCACGACGCATGCGCAACAGAGTTTGTTCACCTTTAGCACTCACACACATGCACAGAGAGAGAGAGAGACACGAGCGTACTAAGTAATTGCAGTTACGCACGGATTGTATTACAAGGGACATGGCTTTCGAGGCACTCCCTGGCAGTCTCCGGCCTTTTGAGATTTCCAAGCAACTGTTACGATTCTGAGTTCGCTTTCTCTATTTATCTTCGGCTGCACTAATATCATTTCCACTTTCCCCAAGGTGGATGCACGGGGGAAACTGAGTCCGGGGTGAATGATTTGTAACACATTCTCCGGTAGCGTTGCTCTCTTTACGCCTGCGCAGGCTGTGATCTCTGCACGTCGTAGAACTGCCTGTCAGTTCTGTAGTACTGTGTACTATGTGTAGCTGCTTATGTTGGATTTTCCCTTCGATTACACTCCACACTCATGATAAATTATTGTGGGAAAACTAACATCAATTTATGGTTTTAAGCAGTTTTTTTACGGTAAATGGAATATGATTTCATTAATTTTATCGCTATTGTGTGATCTTAGAGCAAAATATGTGTGTGTTTATGGCATATAGTATTTAAAATGTATTATTTATCAATAAATATGAAGCTTCTTTTATATATCCATAGAATAATATCGAAGTAATTGACATAATTCTTTCAAATTTTAAAGTCACAGGATTTAAAAACATTTGTAATAAACTTGATCGATGTATGATATACACGAATATTCATTGTCACAGACTGACGGCTATATCCATCAGGCTTATGATTCTATACAAGAATAAACAGCTCCTTTTTAGCTCACAGAGCTAAAGACCAGCAACAATTTTTAAATTCTGAATATATTAACTTTGAAAATAAAATTTAACCGCCAGAAAGTATTATTTTTTAAATTCGATATGTCATGACTGACAGTGCACTGTGCGATGTATGATATTGATTTTAACAGAATAAATAACAGATAACAAACTGATTTTGTATTGCATACCCTGCAGCGCTTATTTTCTGTTAGCGTCAAAAAAGCTGTCAATTTTTTCGAATAACGGCAATTTTTTTTTCATTTTTCAATTCGAAATTGCAACAAAACTAGAGGTGATAGCGACTTGCGGTTCCTTTTTCCATTTCGTTCTTTTTTTCTTCATTTAACACTACACACCGCTTTTAAGTTCGTAAAGTGTACAGCCCGCCCAGGAAAAGGCTCCAAATTTGTAGCCTGATTATTGAGTTTCTCTCGTTTGTTTTAAATAAAGACCGTTTTTAACCCCCCCTTTTTAGGCAGGGGGCGACCGGCGGGGGAAATTGCAAAATTTAACATTTCACTGTTATCATCTTTTAAAACTGCCAAGAAGTATGCAACACTTGACTCTGTATACAGTGCAATTTGTTTTTTTTTTGCAATTGTTTTTTCATTTACATTATGTGACTATTGAGCAGCTTGCTTCCACCAATTTGCGACTCCCACGGCTGATAGCAACCTGCCACGCTGAGTAGCTTCCCCATGCATGCCACCTACTGCGTAAACCATGCACATTATTCACTAGTTAACTTCCCGCTGCACAGTGGCGTTGTATGGAGAGCGCGGCCATAAATTCTTCCAGTTGAGGTAGAGGCTTGAAACTTTGCACAAAAATTTTCTAATTATTATCATATATAAAAATTGGTCAGATCGGACTACTCTATCATATAGCTGCCATAGAGCGATCGGTCTGCAATAAACTGTTTGTATGGAAAATTTTTAATATTTCGGTTACTTATATGGGATTTGCTCCAATATTATTGACAATTTCCTTCTGAAGCTGCAATATTCGTTTTGCAGTGTGATCCAGTAAACTTTGGAGTTCAACTTCAACCAAGGATTCCTTTATTTTAATACCATCTGGATATCCTTTTGATTTTGGCAAAAGAATCTTTTCGTAGCGTGGAAGTAAGTCAAATCCTGCATTCATTCGTTTATGAAAGTTCGGATCAACAAATATTGGCGTTTTGTTAAACCGACTTCAACCAACAGTGACAAAATTTCTTCAACATTTGCCTAAGATTATTCTCTTTGTGATTGCACCTCACCGAACACCGCAAAAAAGAAGCAGCAGTCTCGTCCAGTTTGGAAATTTCAGCTACCCGTCTCCCCTTTGTCCTCTTTGAGCAACCCTCAAAGTCAATTTTCGGCCGTCCTCGATCACCACTAACTTTCTCAATGTCATTTCCACTTAACAAAATGCTCTCCTGCTTGTTGAGCCATTCAGAGTTTACTCCGACAGTCCTCACCTTACTTCTTCCACATTTCGTCCAAAATACGGCTAATTTTTAATAACAAAACATATTGAAACATATTTGAACATAAACAAAATACAAACACAATAACGGACTCACAACAACAAACCAAACGCACCGCTGTAACTAGAAATTAGACCTTGGAATAAAGGGAAACAGCGTTAGTGTATTTAATTTTTAAGTACTTTGCAGCGGCTAGCAGCAAAAGTCTTAAGTTTTTCTTTTATGAAAAAAGACTGACAAATACACTAGTTAAGGTTTCATTAAGGGAATCGGGGGGGAACACAACTTAAACTTTAACTAAACATAAAAAAGACGTTCACAAAATGCACAAAAAAGGCTAAATTAATTTTAATGTCACATAAATGTATTATCAATTGAAAAAATATTACAAAAATAATTTATTAAGGTAAATTTCTTCAACTTTCAAAACCATTTTAAATTATACAATTCGAACAATATTAACCGGAGATTTAATGCTTTAAACTTTGAATTTGTTTGCTGGGAAATGCTGTTCGTAGAATTGCACGCAGCAAAAAAAACACAAGCTCGCAACTTTAGTTCTATTTTTAGAAAGTACCGTTAGGTTTGCAGAAAAAACCGATTTGATCTTGATATGTTTGCACATTTTAGAGATGGTTTGGTTACTTTATGAACAAATTGGCCGTACTACGTTTTTTGATTTTTGGCCTATGGGCGCAACCACTGGCGCCAGAAGTATTATTATACCCTTCGACCATTGAAAATGGTCAAAAAAGGGTATACTAACTTTGTGCAAATGTATGTAACAGGCATAAGGAGGCGTCGGAGACCCCATAAAGTATAACATATATTCTTGCTCAGGATCACAAGCCGAGTCGATTGAGCGATGTCTGTCTGTCTGTCTGTCCGTCTGTCTGTGTGAACGCACAGATCTCAGCTATTATAAAAGCTAGAGCTACCAAATTTGGCAAGAAGACTCCTCTGTACTATAAGCAGATCAAGTTTATTTCAAATGTTAGGTGCCACGCCCACCGCCCCCACAAATCAATAATTTAATTTTTGAACTCAATTTGTAAGCGCTGTATAAAAGATATAACTTTCTGACTTCAACATATACTAAGCTGAATGAAATATCTAGGTAGTCTCCAAATTACAATCCGATCGGACAATAAACACAAAAGTTATTTAAGAATGTATGAACATAAAACCAAATGCTTCTGTCAGCTAACAAGGGAGGCAGGCGAGCGCGAAGCGCGAGCGCCATCTGTCGGGATTAATTTCAAAGCATGTGCATATGCATATGTGTATGAATTTAACAAATTAAACTACACGGGAACATAGGTCGAAGGGTATCCCACTGTCGCGTGCTGCGCGACTGTTGCTTTTCTTACTGGTTTTTTTTTAAATTCGACGATATGTCAGCTTGATTTGTTACTACATTTTCCATCTCTGCCTAAAAGTATTTGTCGATTTCTGTGAAATGGATGTGTGTATGTATTTGGAATATTGCCTGATAACACCATCTACTCGAAGAGCATATATCATATAGATAGTAAAAGTGATTTGCGAAGAGTTTTATTAATTCAAGAAAAGAAAAAGAAAAGTCTCTTAGCAAAACTTCAGTGCAATTTCAGATAATCCCATCCATTATAAATAAGGTAATAGAAAACATTGAAATTACAGCGCAATTGTTTAATCATTATCACTATGTTTATCTTTACAGTCAGTGTCAAAATGTTGGACCATAAACAGTGCATGTAGATTTGCTTTGTTTAACGCTCGTCGAACCCGTCGCAGTTTGGGCTAAAATGACGACGAATGTAGATTCATGACTAATAATGAAAGCGATTCTGTTTCTGACCCCACCAAAGACGAACGATAAGAGCAGGGAGCCAACTGAGTGATTCGTCAATATAAATATGATCTGTCATGGATTTCTTTAAACAGTTTCTTCAAGTTCTTCAGCGAAATGAAATCAATTATTGCTTTGCTTCTGCTGGTGGCGATCGCTTGTGCTAGCCCTTACAACGATTATACATTTTTGGCCAGGTTTAACGCGTATCAAGTGAAGTACAACAAAATCTACCAGAATGTTAATGAACTGCATCGTCGCAGAGAGATCTTTCGGGACAATCAGGATGTCATCGATCGCCATAACGAACGCTATGCCGCCGGCTTGGAGACTTACCAAATGGGCGTAAATCAATTCACGGATTTGTTGCCGTCGGAATTTGAAAACCTTATGCTCTCCAAAGTCGATACCAGTAGCCTCACAGTCGGTGTCAAATACACATTCACTCCAGACGAGGACGTAGAGCTTCCAGCAAGTGTCGATTGGCGCACCAAAGGCGCGGTTACTCCTGTGAAGAACCAGGGTTCTTGTGGCTCCTGCTGGGCCTTCTCGGCCATTGGTGCACTGGAGGGAAGTTATTTCCTGAAAACCAATAAGCTGGTATCCCTTTCCGAGCAGAACCTGGTCGACTGCTCGGAAAATGACTATGGCTGCAACGGAGGTTGGCCGGCTACGGCCTTGCAGTACATTAAGGACAATGGTGGCGTGGATACTGAAGCATCGTATCCGTATGAGGGCAAAGATGGAATCTGTCGCTTCAGCAAGGACCACATTGGTGCCACTGTTTCGAATATTGTTGGGGTACTTAGTGGAAACGAATCGGCACTGGCAGCTGCCGTTGCCTCGGATGGTCCCATTTCTGTGGCCATAGATGCCTCGGACTTCCAGCACTACAGCAGCGGCGTCTTCAACGTACCCTCCTGCAAAGGACCCGTGGACCACGGAGTTGTTGTTGTCGGTTATGGAAACGATGCTACCGGCGGCGACTATTGGCTGGTGAAGAACTCCTGGGGCGCATCTTGGGGGAGAGAATGGATACATTAAAATGTCTCGAGGCAGGAAGAATCAGTGCTTGATCGCCAGCTACCCCGTTAAAGCAGTCGTCTAACTACATGTAATATTCTTCTGTACAATATTTCTATCGCTTTCTTATCTTATTATTAAATTACGCCCATTAAGGGCAATGTATTTATTACAACTCAATTATCAAAGGGGATATTGGATTTTCCCCGTATGACTTAATAAAAATAATGATAAAAGAAAAATTTATTTTAAAATAAAACTGAAATAAATAAATGTGATCAAGGAATCTTTTGGCCGAAAGTTATGAGTTTTCCATGATAGCCAAACACAACAGAAAAGTTAAATAGAAAATTGATTTGTTTTAAAGAAATCAGAATCAAATAAACTTCATTAGATAATCAACAACATGATTGAAAATATATAACCAAATGATGGTAATATATAAGTTATATATAATAAACTGCACATGCTATTTTAATTTCACGAAAGAGGGTAAAATATATCATAAGTTTACATAGGAACAATGAAGATAGTATATTTTCATTATATAGAAGTTTTCGAATACATAAAAATGAAATAATCAGTGTACAACTATATATTTATAATAAGCAATGCAACAATCGGTTAACTCCTTAGGTTACCTTTCTTGCGTGTCTCTTATTTAACAGAATGTGTTATGACTTTTGATGACCTAATTAGACAAAGGTAGACAATATGTATTATATCAGAATTAAACACTGCTTGACTGTTTAGTTGGAATCACTATCAAAACATATAGAAATAGATAACGATGCACCCTCAACGCTCAAGTAAACAAAGGTAAATTCACATGTTTTTGAGTGTGCGGAATATCGCCAAAGATGGACAACCACTCAAGACTCAAGTATTCCTGTAATTCTTGGTAAACAAAAGTTCATCCTGAGCTCGCATATAAAAGCGACCACCGACTGGTTGCAATTCAGTATCCCACAGTTCCTCATTCACAATGAAAGTAATTATTGCAGTAGCAGTCGTAGTAGCCCTAGTCGGGTTGGCCCAGGCGAGCCACCATTCTTTGGTAAAGCCAGAGTTCCAAACATTCCAACTGATGCATAAAAAGAACTACAAGGATGGCACGGAGTTGCTGGAACGCAGTAAGATCTTCGAGGCCAACAAGAAGGTGATCGACGCACACAATGCTCGATATGAGGCCGGACTAGAGACCTACAAGATGAGCGTGAACCAATTCACGGACTTGCTGGCATCGGAGTTCAAAGAGTACATACTCTCGAACATCGACGCCTCCGAGCTCACGGCCGACATTGACCTTACTTTCTCGCCCTCGACCAGCGCAAGGGCCGGCGTTCCCAGCAGCATCGATTGGCGTGCCAAGGGTGCGGTTACGCCCGTGAAGAATCAGGGTGATTGTGGCTCCTGCTGGTCTTTCTCGTCCATCGGCACATTGGAGGGTCGTCAGTTCTTGAGTTCTGGAGAGCTGGTTGCGCTGTCCGAACAAAACCTGGTGGACTGCTCGAAGGCCAATAACGGCTGCGATGGGGGTTGGCCGGCAACAGCGCTGAACTTCATTAAGGATAACGGCGGGGTTGACACCGAGGCATCCTATCCCTATGAGGCCATCGATGGAGTCTGTCGCTACAACCCGAACAACATTGGCGCCAAGGTGTCCGATGTTGTATACGTTGCTGGAAATGAGGATGCCTTGAAGGTGGCCGTCGCTAAGAAGGGTCCGATTTCAGTGGCCATCGATGCAGGACTGCTGCAGCACTACGACAGCGGCGTCTTCGACGAACCTTCCTGCTCACAAGATGTCGACCACGGAGTCCTTGTCGTCGGCTACGGCTCTGCCTCCGTCGGCGGTGACTACTGGATCGTCAAGAACTCCTGGGGCTAGTTGGGGCGAGGATGGCTACGCTCTCATGGCTCGTAACAGGGATAACCAGTGTGCGATCGCCAGCTATGGTGTTTATCCTCTGGTCTAAGGGACCATAGAATTTAGTAGAACATAAATAATATTAATCATTACGAAAATCAACAACTGTTTTGTCTACCACAAGGAACTTGTTGCTTAGCTTATGAAGAAGATGGTTTATCTTCACTTCCATTTAGGCATGGCACACATGATTTTTTTCGCAGATTAGAAAGAATCCAAATACTTGATAGTTGATATGATTCCATATTAATAACTATACAATCTATTGATTTAATTTTGATGTTTTTGAAACAAAACTCATTATTCCCTTGCAGAGGGTATATACATTTTGGCCAGGAGCTTGCGAAGCACTTAAGGAGACATCTCAGAATCCATAAAATATGTATTCGAAATCACCGTCACTGGAAAAATCGATCATGCCTGTCTGTCCGTCCGTCTGTTTGCTGCAACGCAAACTTGTCTCTCAGTCTCGAAGCTGATAAAACTTGGGCCACATTTTTCTTATTGTTGCACAATGCCAATAAATTGAAACGAGTCGGATTGGACGGATATATTATATAGCTGTCATTCAAACTATCATACGATTTTTCTGAATTGCAATTTTATTATTTGTTAATAGAAATAGTAACAAAATAACAAATATATATAATACGCAAAATCGGACAATTAGGTGTGTTCAAAAAGTATCGCGAATTTTGAATTTTCGCAGGTTACGTATAATCGAATTTTGATTTCGAGCACGCAAAACTCTTTTCGACTCTCACAACCGAACAAAAAATGCTATACTCGTACACTTGAAACTTGGTACAAATGTTCGGGAAGAGTGTACCAAAACAACATAACGATTATACGTAACCCACGAAAATTCAAAATTCGCGATACTTTTTGAACACACCTCGTATATTATAATTGTCCGATTTTGCATATTATATATATTTTTATATTTTATTAATACATCTCGTATATCCGAAATGAAGGTTTTTGTATAAGGACCAGTTTTGATTTTATAAATAAATTAACTCATCATTGCCAACTAAAGTATGACATAACATTGAACATAAATAATACCATTCAATTCTGAACTATATAGAAATCTGCAAGGGTATAAAACCCTGGGCGTGCCGAAGGTAGTCCTTTTTGGTATTTCATGAACAAAGTAGTCCTGGACAGTTATAACATTCATGTAACTGTAAACAAAGCTGCAAAGCTATATTGCTTTTTACAATATTCTGCAGCTTAAATTAATGACTCTTATACCGAGTATATATCAAATATTTGAGTATATCAGCTGAAAGTAAGTTAACACAGAAACTAAGGCGTAGAAATAAATCTTGCATATTTTCAATAGATAATGGGTTTAGTAAATCTAATAAACTAACCATATTTGTATAACAGTTGAGTTATTTTTTGAGTGATTAAGTATTAAATGGGTTCAATATTTCCACAGTTATCTTAGGTCCGTCATTAGCGACGTTGAGTAAAGCACTCGAAAGCACTTTCTTTGTATAATTTACAATCTCACTTTTACAGTCTTTAAACTTCAGATAGACAAAGAGTCACGTTGGGCCGGTAATGGTCAAGTGTACATAAGCTTATGGAAGGGGAACTCTTGAAAAATATAGATTTAATACAAAGCTAAAGGGTTAATAAAGATTTTTATGAACAGCATGAAACCTTATCCGCTAAAATTGATTTATGTTTCTTTATTACTATAATATATAATATAATATATAATGACACGATAAGGTTCTCAGAAATAAAAGCTTATTTGGGTCTGTATAAAACGGTGGAAACATTGGACGAATTGCATTAGTTCTTGATAGTTATTCAGAGTGAATTAAAATGAAAGTAGTTGTAGTGTTTTTGGCTTTTGTCGCCTTCGGGCAGGCGTCTTCCTACAAAAATGTGCTCAGAGCAGAGTTTGAGGACTTCAAGCTGAAGCACCAAAAGCTCTACAAGAATAAGGCTGTGGAGCTAAAGCGGTTACAGATCTTCAAGGAAAACATAAATATAATTGATCGACACAACGAACGTTATGCTAGAGGAGAAGAGACCTTTGAGATGGGAATAAATCAGTTTACCGACATGACACCAGAGGAGTTCCGTAACTCTGTGCTCTCCCCAATTAATACAACGGAACTCACATCTCTCCCTGACTATTTCTACACACCCCCGGCAAATGCTGCGATCCCTAGCAGCGTCGATTGGCGTTCCCAGGGCGCAGTTACAGGCGTGAAGAACCAAAAGAGTTGCGGCTCTTGCTGGGCTTTCTCGGCGATTGGAACGCTAGAGGGTCAACATTTTATTAAGAATCGCAAGCTGATTACCCTTTCCGAACAGAACTTAGTGGATTGCACCATTGGGTCCCCGTACAACAACTACGGCTGCCAGGGTGGCTGGCCGGTAATCGCTTTAAACTACATCAAGGATAATGGCGGCGTGGATACAGAGGCATCGTATCCCTATGAGGCACAAGACGGAAGCTGTCGCTTCAAGCAGAACACTATTGGCGCCAAGGTGGCAAGCGTCGTAGGGATTACGCAAGGAGATGAGTCCGCATTAGCCACCGCAGTGGCAAATAAGGGTCCAATCTCTGTATCTATTGACGCTTCCCTGTTCCAAAATTATAAAAGCGGAGTCTTTAATGAACCTTCGTGTCCTGGCAATGTCGACCACTCTGTTGTTGTTGTTGGCTATGGAAACGATAGTACCGGAGGTGCCTATTGGCTGGTGAAGAACTCGTGGGGCACATCTTGGGGAGAGAGTGGATACATTCGCATGGCTCGTAATAGAAATAATCAGTGTCTTATTGCAACCTATGGTGTTTATCCTATTGCGGTATAAAGTTGCTTGCCATTTATATTTAGTTTTAAATATGTGATATTATGATATTGTGATACTTAAACTTTAATAAACATATGCCAGCTAAAAAAATCAATTTCATTTTCCGCTAATTGTTCATATATTAAACGTTTGCATATAACTCTCCGATATTTACGAAATTTAATTGTCTACAAGGGGCATCACAAATAGTAAATATCGTCGGATTGTTTCTACAACAACAAAACGACCAATTGGTCTGCCTTCTTCGGAGCTATTAACAGCATTAAAAAAAAATATATATATACATATATATATAAACATACAAACAAAATGTTGATTGGCTAGTCATCAAACCTCATGCATTTAATGATTATTTATTGATTATAGGTTAAGTACATACATATGTATATGTAGTAATATATTGCTTTGTTACTATATATTAAGTGATGTCTTGCTTAGACAATTGGATATGCAGCTTCGCTGGCGACTTGGCAGAGGTTGTTGTGGTTACGGGCGAGACGCATATAGCCACGTTCACCCCAGCGAGTACCTCAGGAATTCTTGATGAGCCAATGGTCTGTGCTATATCCTACCACAATAACTTGATGATTAGCCGGTCTTGAGCAGGGACCGTTGAAGACACCGCCGCGATAATGCTGAATGTTGGTGGCATCGACGGCAACAGCTACGGGACCATGATTAGCAACTGCTTTTGCCAATTCATTCTCATTGCGCGCCACCCGCACAACCCTGGAGACTTTGGCACCAATTGCATTGCGAGTAAAGTGACAGCGGCCATCCCGTGCTTTATAGGGATAAGCTTGCTCCGTATCCAGACCTCCGTTATCTCACGAGAGTTATGTTGATCAAAAATATATATGTTTTATAGAGATGTATCGTCTTTGACGTAGATTGCTTTTCTTCAGAATAAAAATATTTGTAAAAGCGTTAACAATAGAACTTTGTTGGTTGGCATAACGTGTAGACAGCGATTATAAAGTTTTATGCAAGAAATCAGTTGAAATATGCAATTCTTGTTCGCATAATGTTATTATTTAACGAAAAGGTGTTATATGACTTTTGACGGACTTATTAAACAACGGGAGTCGGTGGTTAAGTTAATCATAATACATATTTTCACACACCACTTAGCTTCTTCATCTCAATAACTATAAAAACCTGTAAATATAGATAAGAAAACGTGATCGTAATCAATCTTAAGTGGACAGTAGGTAAATTTAGATGTGTGCGCAATATTGACACTTGAGTCCTAGTCAAGAGTGGTAAAACTCAAGTACTCCTGTAATATTTGTCAAACAAAAGGTCTTCCTGAGATCGCATATAAAAGTGACCACTGATTTGTTCCAATTCAGTATCCCACAGTTCCTCATTCACAATGAAAGTAATTATTGCAGTAGCAGTCGTAGTAGCCCTAGTCGGGTTGGCCCAGGCGAGCCACCATTCTTTGGTAAAGCCAGAGTTCCAAACATTCCAACTGATGCATAACAAGAACTACAAGGATAGCGCGGAGCTGCTAGAGCGCAGTAAGATCTTCGAGGCCAACAAGAAGGTGATCGACGCACACAATGCTCGCTATGAGGCAGGACAGGAGACCTACAAGATGAGCGTGAACCAATTCACGGACTTGCTGGCATCGGAGTTCAAAGAGTACATACTCTCGAACATCGACGCCTCCGAGCTCACGGCCGACATTGACCTTACTTTCTCGCCCTCGGCCAGCGCAAGGGCCGGCGTTCCCAGCAGCATCGATTGGCGTGCCAAGGGTGCGGTTACGCCCGTGAAGAATCAGGGTGATTGTGGCTCCTGCTGGTCTTTCTCGTCCATCGGCACATTGGAGGGTCGTCAGTTCTTGAGTTCTGGAGAGCTGGTTGCGCTGTCCGAACAAAACCTGGTGGACTGCTCGAAGGCCAATAACGGCTGCGATGGGGGTTGGCCGGCAACAGCGCTGAACTTCATTAAGGATAACGGCGGGGTTGACACCGAGGCATCCTATCCCTATGAGGCCATCGATGGAGTCTGTCGCTACAACCCGAACAACATTGGCGCCAAGGTGTCCGATGTTGTATACGTTGCTGGAAATGAGGATGCCTTGAAGGTGGCCGTCGCTAAGAAGGGTCCGATTTCAGTGGCCATCGATGCAGGACTGCTGCAGCACTACGACAGCGGCGTCTTCGACGAACCTTCCTGCTCACAAGATGTCGACCACGGAGTCCTTGTCGTCGGCTACGGCTCTGCCTCCGTCGGCGGTGACTACTGGATCGTCAAGAACTCCTGGGGCACTAGTTGGGGCGAGGATGGCTACGCTCTCATGGCTCGCAACAGGGATAATCAGTGTGCGATCGCCAGCTATGGTGTTTATCCTCTGGTCTAAGGGACCATAGAATATAGTAGAACATACACTTCAAATCTCTTGTATGTTAATCAGTTATAATAAATAATATTAATCATTATGCAAGTCAACAACTGTTTTTGATTACTCCCATAGAACCTTTTCCACAGACTGACTGAGATGGGACTTGTTTACCAATGACGAGCCCAACGTGACTCCTTATCTATATAAATGAACTTTATTGACTATGATAGTGGTAATTATAACCTAGACAAAGAAAGTGTTTTCGATGAGCTCGGAATGAACACACAGCGTTAGCAACAACGGACCTCAGATAACTCTGTAAATATTGAACCCATTAAGAACCCACTTAACAATAACAAAGAAAAGAACTTGTGAAGTAAATATATAGTTATTGTACTTTATCTATTGAAAATAGGCAAACAAAAGTCTACTAACTTAGCCATTCGCGCTTACTAATTGCTGTGGTGACTTACTTTCGACTCATGGGATTCGACTATATATTATGCTCCTGATTATATACTTCTGTACAAATATTAATAAATCGGCTATATGACAGTTATAGGAATGAATGGTTCGGCTATTCATAAATAAAAACCAGTAAGAAAAGCAACAGTCGCGCAACACGCGACAGTGGGATACCCTTCGACCTATGATCCCGCGTAGTTTAATTTGTTAAATTCATACACATATGCATATGCACATGCTTTGAAATTAATCCCGACAGATGGCGCTCGCGCTTCGCGCTCGCCCGCCTCCCTTGTTAGCTGACAGAAGCACTTGGTTTTATGCTCATACTTTCTTAAATAACTTTTGTGTTTATTGTCCGATCGGATTGTAATTTGGAGACTACCTAGATATTTCATTCAGCTTAGTATATGTTGAAGTCAGAAAGTTATATCTTTTATACAGCGCTTACAAATTGAGTTCAAAAATTAAATTATTGATTTTTGGGGGCGGTGGGCGTGGCACCTAACATTTGAAATAAACTTGATCTGCTTGATCCACACAGGAGTCTTCCTGCCAAATTTGGTAACTCTAGCTTTTATAATAGCTGAGATCTGTGCGTTCACACAGACGGACAGACAGACAGACATGGCTCAATCGACTCGGCTTGTGATCCTGAGCAAGAATATATATACCTTATGGGGTCTCCCACGCCTCCTTCTGCCTGTTACATACATTTGCACAAAGTTAGTATACCCTTTTTGACCATTTTCAATAGTAAGAAAAGCAACAGTCGCGGGGCACGTTATCTGACACAAACACTTGGTTTTATGCTCATACTTTCTTAAATAACTTTTGTGTTTATTATTCGATCGGATTGCAATTTGGAGAATACATGGATATTTCATTCAGCTTATATAATATAATATCTTTTATTCAGCGCTTATACCATAAATTGAGTTCAAAAAATTAAATTATTGAATTGCGGGGGTGATGGTCGTGGCACCCAACATTTGAACTAAACTTGATCTGCGCCTGGTATACAGAAACCTTCATGCCAAATTTGGTGTCTCTAGCTCTTATAATAGCTGAGATCTGTGTGTTTATCTGGTCATCCGGACATCCGGACATACAGACAGACAGACAGACATGGCTCAATCGACTCGGCTCGTGATCCTGAGCAAGAATATATATACTTTGTGGGGTCTGCTATGCCTCCTTCTGCCTGTTACATACATTTGCACAAAGTTAGTATACCCTTTTTTAACCATTTTCAATGGTCGAAGGGTATAAATATGTTTAAAAGAGTATGGTGAACCCTTATTATAAAGGTAGATTCTACTCAGCAAAAAGAAACATATGTATGAGTCATGATACGTGGTCATGGCTAAACACAAGTTGATACTTTTGAAACTAGGGTATACTCATATACCTCATATGGAAGCGAATATAAAGCATCTTGTTAATAAGCTGTGCAGCAAGTTCTTTGAGGGCAGTCAAAACAGTTGTTGGTTTGCATAATGATTAATATTATATATTATAACTGATTAACATACAAGAGATTTGAAGCGTATGTTCTACTATATTCCATGGTCCCTTAGACCAGAGGATAAACACCATAGCTGGCGATCGCACACTGGTTATCCCTGTTGCGAGCCATGAGAACGTAGCCATCCTCGCCCCAACTAGTGCCCCAGGAGTTCTTGACGATCCAGTAGTCACCGCCGACGGAGGCAGAGCCGTAGCCGACGACAAGGACTCCGTGGTCGACATCTTGTGAGCAGGAAGGTTCGTCGAAGACGCCGCTGTCGTAGTGCTGCAGCAGTTCTGCATCGATGGCCACTGAAATCGGACCCTTCTTAGCGATGGCCACCTTCAAGGCATCCTCATTTCCAGCAACGTATACAACATCGGACACCTTGGCGCCAATGTTGTTCGGGTTGTAGCGACAGACTCCATCGATGACTCCATCAGTCTGTGGAAAAGGTTCTATGGGAGTAATCAAAAACAGTTGTTGACTTGCATAATGATTAATATTATTTATTATAACTGATTAACATACAAGAGATTTGAAGTGTATGTTCTACTATATTCCATGGTCCCTTAGACCAGAGGATAAACACCATAGCTGGCGATCGCACACTGGTTATCCCTGTTGCGAGCCATGAGAACGTAGCCATCCTCGCCCCAACTAGTGCCCCAGGAGTTCTTGACGATCCAGTAGTCACCGCCGACGGAGGCAGAGCCGTAGCCGACGACAAGGACTCCGTGGTCGACATCTTGTGAGCAGGAAGGTTCGTCGAAGACGCCGCTGTCGTAGTGCTGCAGCAGTTCTGCATCGATGGCCACTGAAATCGGACCCTTCTTAGCGATGGCCACCTTCAAGGCATCCTCATTTCCAGCAACGTATACAACATCGGACACCTTGGCGCCAATGTTGTTCGGGTTGTAGCGACAGACTCCATCGATGGCCTCATAGGGATAGGATGCCTCGGTGTCAACCCCGCCGTTATCCTTAATGAAGTTCAGCGCTGTTGCCGGCCAACCCCCATCGCAGCCGTTATTGGCCTTCGAGCAGTCCACCAGGTTTTGTTCGGACAGCGCAACCAGCTCTCCAGAACTCAAGAACTGACGACCCTCCAATGTGCCGATGGACGAGAAAGACCAGCAGGAGCCACAATCACCCTGATTCTTCACGGGCGTAACCGCACCCTTGGCACGCCAATCGATGCTGCTGGGAACGCCGGCCCTTGCGCTGGCCGAGGGCGAGAAAGTAAGGTCAATGTCGGCCGTGAGCTCGGAGGCGTCGATGTTCGAGAGTATGTACTCTTTGAACTCCGATGGCAGCAAGTCCGTGAATTGGTTCACGCTCATCTTGTAGCTCTCCAGTCCGGCCTCAAAACGAGTGTTGTGTGCGTCGATCACCTTCTTGTTGGCCTCGAAGATCTTACTGCGTTCTATCAGCTCGGCGCTATCCTTGTAGTTCTTGTTATGCATCAGTTGGAATGATTGGAACTCTGGCTTTACCAAAGAATGGTGGCTCGCCTGGGCCAACCCGACTAGGGCTACTACGACTGCTACTGCAATAATTACTTTCATTGTGAATGAGGAACTGTGGGATACTGAATTGAAACAAGTCAGTGCTGGCTTTTATATGCGATCTTACGATGCCCATTTGTTTGACAAGTATTACAAGAGCACTTGAGTCTTGTCTTTCTTGACTAGGACTCAAGTGTCAACATTGCGCACACATCTTAATTTACCTACTTTCCACTTGACATCGATTACGATCGCATATATGTAGGTTTTTATAGTTATTGAGTTGAAGAAGCTAAGTAGTGTATAAAGAAGTAATAGTAAATTTGTTGACAGATTCCTTTGTTAAATGAGCCTTGACAAAAGTCATATAACTTTATTGGTTTCAATAACAAATTATAATTTTAATCAAAAGAACACTCAACTTTGTTAATTACAGAAGAATTATACCATCGTCACCCAAATGTTATGCCAATCAAAAGGTTCTTCATTTTCTAATCATGTCTGATTATTATTTTTGCAAAAAATAAGTTATGTTCTTAATAACAAATGCTACTTTCAGGCTGTTTATGCAAAAGGAGTGTTTTCTTAGTATGTGTGTAGCATACGTTTTGAAAGTATATGTTAAGAATACGATATATGTTAGCTGTCTTAACAAATATCTGCAAATTTTGGTTAGTTTTATAAATATTGCAGCTCAAGAACTATATCATACTTTAACTATGGCAGATTAAAGACAAACTTTTATTTTAGAATAAAATACTATAAACAGTTCCGATTTCTACTGTTGCTTTTTCAGCAAGATCGCCACACTATAAGATATGGCTGCCTTTAATGAATGCAAAATATTGATTTATAAATATTTTAATCAATAGAAAATCAAGTTTAATAAACTTTGATGACGTATAAACCTCTTTACATATTATATTATTTAAATATATTTTACTTAATGTTTATATTATATGTGGTTGAGGTATTAATTAGTAATTATATATTGGTTTTGTGATTGGACGACCACAGTGGAGCTAATTAGTCAGCTGTGATGCGGGTATCCTTTATTTATGCGGTGAAGAAATCGGATATAAAATGAATGAAACTCTTAGAGCAAATCATCAGTTAACATTTGTGAGGTCCCGAGGACAACATGAGAGGTTCAAGTATTGTATTGGTCTGTGTCTTTATTGGACTGGCGCAAGCGAGGATCTCCTACTTGGACGTGGTCGAGGAGGAGTTCCGATCCTTCAAAGAGGATCACCAAAAGGTATACGAGAATGTGGGGGAAGAACTTAAGCGAATGCAGATCTTCATAGACAACAAAAAACTTATCGACAGTCATAATAAACGTTATGCTGCAGGACAAGAAACCTACGAGATGGGGATGAATCAGTTTACAGATTTACTGCCCTCTGAATTTCAGAATAAAATGTTGACAAATCTGAATGCAAGTGAAATGACTGCCGATATTGATTATACTTATTTTCCGGACGATCTTGAGGACCTGCGTGACATGGATTGGCGTGTTAGAGGTGCTGTCACACCAGTGAAGGATCAAGGAAGATGCGGCTCCTGCTGGGCTTTTGCTGCAGCAGGCGTATTGGAAAGTCATCACTTTATTAAAACTCGCCAGTTGATTCCACTTTCCGAGCAGAATTTGATCGACTGTTCCGGGCGCTACAATAACCATGGATGCAACGGCGGGTGGCCAGCTGCTGCACTGAAATATGTCAAGGATAACGGTGGTCTGGATGTAGAAAGAGCTTATCCATATGAAGGACGCGACGGTAGGTGTCGCTTCAATCGCAATAGAGTTGGTGCCAGAGTTAACCAGATTGTGCAGGTCGCACAAAATGAGAATGCCCTTGCAAACGCAGTTGCACACCATGGACCAGTTGCTGTCGCCGTTGATTCCACCAACTTTCAGCATTATAGAGGCGGTGTCTTCAACGGCCCTTGCACAAGACCCGTTAACCATGCCGTGATTGTAACTGGATACGGCGGAAACTATTGGCTTATCAAGAATTCCTGGGGTATTCGCTGGGGTGAACGAGGCTATATGCGTCTAGCCCGTAACCACAACAACCTCTGCCATGTCGCCAGCCATGCAGTATTTCCCACGGTATAGGAAGCCGCATTTTATATAAAGCATATTATATACCGCAAATTAACAATTAATAAAGAATCATGAGCCTTAGTCACAGGCATAAATAAGAAACCCACAATCCAGTTCTATTAGAATGGTATAAGCGCATATTGCTATAACTTCTATGATTGCAAAACCCTGTTCTTTTAATGCCTGAGTAAATTATGGGATAATCCAGATTGTCTAGCTCACAATCTTCAATCATATCCAAAGGACTCTGATCCTCTACAGTAGTTTTCGCTAAAGCATATTTGAATATCCCTTGCATTTGATTTTCCTTAGTTTTGTTCATCTCTCTCATTACGATCAATAAAACCAAACTATATAATTTATACACTGTAACTTTACTTGCACTTAAGATGTAACAAATATAAATTGGTATAAAAACTTAACTACTATATACAATTGAGCTAAAGCTATTCGAGTGCAAAGTAAAGTGGCAATAGAAGTGAGGTAAATAGGTGAATACAGTAATAGATTGAGGAATGCTATGATTTGGGCAGTTAAAGGTACATGATCATGATAACAAATAAATTAGCTAAAGCTAGTCAGATTTTGTACAGATTGGAAGCGTTTGTGTGCATGTGAATTGAAGTCCAACTTGGGATTTACTCTTCAACGTAAGTACTTTGCCCAATCTTCTTCTTTGATATGCAGATATATTCAAGTACAATGCGAGGATAGCTTAGTAAGTTCTGTGGCTGTTGCTTCAACGTTCTTCAACATTTTGGGCTCCACAAGTGGAGCTGTGACCTGCAAGTGAAGCTCGTAGTTGGGTGCTAAAAAAGAGAGTTGAAGTTAAGTATAGAAACAAGGGAAACATAATTAAGTATCTTACTCTGTTCTAGGAGGCACTCCAGGTCGTTGGGACTATCTATTGTTGGGAAATCAATATTTGTCGACTCTTTTAGTATGACGCTAATGTCCTTATGAGCGCTCATCAGGAACAATGGAATATTGGCCTTGGCCAGTTCCTTGTGCAGCGATCCCATGCCACGTGCTGCCGTGAAATCAAAATCTATGCGTAATAAGAAGTTATACAAAGAAACCCGTTACACAAGGGAACAAAGAGTTCATTAATAGATCATTAACCTTACCATGTACATGGGTGCAGTCCAGAACAACGGGCGCGGTGCCGTGAGTGGAGAGTGCCTTCGAAATGCCTGTGCGGACCCATTCGATGGCCGGAAAGTAGAGAGCACTATGCTTGGGTCGTATTAGAATATAGCTCAGGCCATTTGCAGTCTGCAATTTGGACACACTCAGTATGGGACGAGCTGCGCGGTAAACCAGAAATGCAACATCGGCGCCCACGCCCAGCAGCAGACCAATCTCAACGCCCACAGCCAGGCTCATGACAAACGTGATTGCACCAGGCAGAAGCTCACGACGACTGCAACGCCAAAGTGGCTTAATGACTTCGAATTCAATCATGAATATCACAGCTGAAATGATGACAGCACTCAGCGCTGCCTTGGGTATATACTGAAAGTAAGGAGCCAGCAGACTTAATGCAAGCAGTACCAGGACACTGGTGTAGCAGCCACCAATCGGTGTCCTCACACCACTCGCATGATTGACGGCACTACGTGAAAAGGAACCCGTCACCGGTATAGAGCTACAAAAGGCACCGCAAATGTTGCTCAACGAAAGCGCCACCAACTCCCGTGTAGGACTTAGTCCGGCACCGCCGAAGGCCTTCGAAATGGCCACATTACCAAGCACGGCAATAATTGGTAGGATTATCATAGAAGGACCCAGTTCAGAGAGCTGTAAAAGAACAAAAAGAAGAGAGAAGTTTAGTCAATGTTGCACACCGGAAGTAATAATTGATATACGCACCATTTGTGGAAAATCCTGCGTTACTTTGGTGCCATTGGGTCCCAGAATTGTGGTCTCAAATTTAGGCACTGCCAAGTTGGGTAGGCCGCTCTTCACCTTGCCCGTGAGTATAAAGGGACAGCTTTCCAAGGTTGTGCATTGACTGTAAGCTAGAACGCTGGAGACGAGCACCACCAGGGCATTGCGTCCAGTGGATACCACCCAAATGCTGCCACTGAGTACACGATTTGACACCTTGACGTTCTTCAGTTTCTGAAATAAACAAATTAATGTTTAGAGTTACTTTTACATGAGTTTGTAAGCAATTTCTACTTACACGCAGCAGCAGAAGCACGCTGATGCTCATTAATCCCAAGGTAACATCGCCACGACGCACCTGCTGTAGATTACCGAAAACGGAGCGCATGGTATTAATGAAATCCGAGCCAGAGCCACCTCGCAATCCTAGCAGACCCTTCAACTGTGAGGTGCCGATAATGACAGCAGTGGCCGAGGTGAATCCTACAGTGACGGGCAACGATATAAGATCCACAAGGGCACCCAATCTTAGCACAGCCATTGCCAACTCCACCACACCGGATATAAGACACAATAGAATGCCGTAGGCTGGTCCCGAATCCAATCCGAAACCTGTGTGCCGACTAGTCATCAGAGCCAGCAACGCTGTGGGTCCAATGGTAACCTGACGACAGCTGCCAAGCATCGCATAAACAATTCCACCCACAAACGATGAGTACAGACCGTACTGCGGTTCCAGCCCAGCTAGTGTGGCATATGCCAAACCTTGCGGCAGCACCGTCAGACCCACTGTGATTCCAGCTATCAAATCAGCCACTGCATCCTGAGCCGTATAACCCTGCAGCCATTTGATGCCTGGCAACAGAACACTCAAGTTCTTCAGCGGCATTTTGGAGTGTCTGAAAAAGAAGAGTTCAAGTTCATATTATTATTTGTTGTGTCTATAAATTATTCAGTTCGTCTATTTGAGTCCACAAATGATTAATGCATTCTATTTGTAAATATAGATTTAATATTAATTAATTAAATTCTTATCATTTTTACAATTGACTTTTTAGATTCCGAAACTTTCTGAAGAAAATAGTATAAACAAATAATAAAATAAATATTGACAAAAGAAATCAGCTTAAAAGAGGACAAAATAAATATTATAGATATTCTATTATAATATCGGATTGTCTTTAAAAAACCCCTAAGATATATTATTAAAAATAAATAATACACTTCAAAAACTGGATATAAAAACATTTAAATTAATATTACCCAACTTTTTCTCAAAGAACACAGCTCAAAGAAATTCAGTATAGAATCTTTTATAGCAATTCAACTTTCAAAATAACATAAAACACTTAATTGTTTGCACAAATGTCTGAACTTAATGTTACCCAATTATTTATCTACCTGTCTGTGGTACACGAAAACACGTTCAACAACTTATGAAAACTTTTCAATATTCAATTTCTTTTAATTTAACTCTTTCTGAATATCTCGCGTTGTCACCTTCACCTCGATCAGAACCCGTCGGGCGCTGGCGAAAGACTGAAAGAGATCGATCGCGTGCCGAAGTTGTGACGATTGATTCAATTAGTTCAATAGAAGAGTCGCATAAAACGTGATCGAGTTGCGTGCAGCCAATTTTCAACATTATTGTTTTGTATGTATAAAATGATTCCCACTTCATTCTTCAATATATTGAAGAATTCTTTAGTTCTTTTTTTTATGATTCAGTCCTCTATTTCACAATCAAATGAAAAATTTAAGTATCATTATTATGGCAATATTATTTCAAAAAGTTCAGATACAATCAGAAGAGAATAGAATGTTCCAATCAGTGTTTCAGCTATCTATGAAATGTTGCGACAAGGTCAATTATAGCTTTAATAACAAAATAAAAAGTTAATCAATTATCTACCTGGGTGGGCTACAATCGTATAATGATAGAGAAAATAATGTTTTTTTCCATTCAAAAGTGTGTAGCTTTACAGGGTATATAATGATGTAAATGAAGTTGTGAGCAGACAATTGGAGAGACTGTTTTAGTGTGCGTGTGGAATGCCTGTCTTTTAGACAGACTCTCGTCGCTCTCACTGTGTTCCATGTCAATGGCCAATTGATTGCCTGAAATTGGCAAGATAAGATAAAACTAGTTTTCGGTGGCGCGCACATAAACAATAACAAATCACTGTTGTTCGATGAGCACATGTAAACACCCGTTTACACGAATACGTACATAGTTTAGTATGTACATACACACAACGTACACACTTAAGCACTTGAAGAGGGAACCAAAGATAAAATGGGTCAAATACAAAGGCCAAGAAAGTCGGCTAACAAATAAATCTCAGTGCAGATGCTGACGCTGGCAAAATACTTCTGTAATGCATTAGTAATGCTATTTAAAACATTAACTTAAGACTCAATCTGACGGTTTATATAGTTAATTCAAAAGTATTACACTAATATTCACCTGGTTGCAATTTGTAAACAAATAGAACTGGCACACAAACTGCCGGCAAAATACACAACGCGATTTCGGAGTTCCTAACAAGTTCTCCAGCACAGTACGCTGATCACAATTGCCAATTGGAATAATACATTTAAAACACTCAACAAAACAAATTTGTTAAAATTAATGTCATTGAAAGTGTAAATCTTTTTGAACAGTTGTAAATATACTTAAATAAAAGTATTCTAGCAAACTAAACAATTAACTTATCAGGGGGATGGAACAGCATACCATGTATCACTTTCCCGTTCCCATTCCCGCTTTAACAGCTGTTAGGACAGTGTTGTCAACCTAACAAATGTAAGCAGCGCCATCTATCTGATCTAAATTGAACTTAAGGAATTTGAATACAGAATACATATATTTTTCTAAAAAAATAACATACAAGAAATTTATTAACTCAGTAAGTCATTGTTTATGTAAATACTTTTGTTTGCTTATTAAATACACAAACATATTCACACAAAACAACACTAAATTCCAAAAAAGAGAGCCACTATTTGTTGCGCGACCCTGGTTTGTCTCTCTGTCGCGTTTTCTCGTTGTGAACGATTGTGCCGTTGTTGAACACTGAAACCAATTTATGTCTTTCATTATGGCAATTTAATGCAAACAAAACTAACGCCAAATAATTTATTTAACGCCATAGGCGCAGCTCAAACACCAGTTCACTTAACTATTCACGCTATTCTAATCGACGAGGATATAAAAAGCAGAAGCGCCAATTGAGCCGCATCGGAACACGAAAGTGAAACTTATAATCATTAGCAGCGGCAAGCTGCATCAGAAGCAAGCATTTTTTTTTAACAACAGTCATACTATGAAATGGGTAAGTTTCTAAAAGAAATATAGTGTATATATTTTGAATTTACATTTGGCGGTATTAAGGGTGACTTCTTTTTTGTTTGACGGTGACGGCCTTCGATTCTCCTTCTTTTTTTTTATTAAACTGCACACATTAAACGTATGCGCCTGTATGCGTGTAATATTTACATACACACAGAGCACTTTGACTGTGTTGAGTTTCACGTATGCACTCACACATCTCCCAACTGTGCGTAGAGCGGTTGCAATTTTAACAGACATTTTGCTGTCGGTTATAAAGCGCGGCAAAATTGTGACCCAATTAAATAGAATAATAAATACTTCCCGTAAGTTGACAATAATCATGAAATAAACATTGTGTGCAAAGTCAATTGCAGCAAAGCTTTGT
The DNA here is from genome assembly GCA_018903425.1 of Zaprionus nigranus. NCBI lineage: Eukaryota > Metazoa > Arthropoda > Insecta > Diptera > Drosophilidae > Zaprionus > Zaprionus nigranus. Next base: position 44,339 of record JAEIGD010000024.1, read on the forward strand.
AAAATAATCATTTTCACATTTCAAGTGACCACACCCCTTTTAACAAGGACATGACAGCAAAAGAGGTTACATGTAATGGTATGAATGTGTGTGTGAATAAGTACTTGCAAAAACTTGCAAGTTTGTCTGTGTCTGTGTGTATGCATTTCTACCTCACGTCTTTGTGGTGTATTTGCACTGATTGATTAGTTGTTCATTTTGGTTTGTGAAAACTTCAAGGACCTTTTACAGTTCTCAACATTTTCAAGTGTTTTCATATGCGAATTGATCAAAAAGTTCTCAAAAATATAAAAAATATATAACATACTTGTAAAATTAAGGGAATTGTTTGACATATTTTGTTGTTAGTCTCAAATAAACCAAATACATTCATTTTTAAAAAGGTATATCCTCTCGTTTTGTTCCGTTTTATACTTCCTATACTTGACAAACTTCCTACAGACAGTCGAAATTAATTTTATATACAATATTCTAAGCCTCGAAGTCAACGTTACTCAACGTTCTCTTGCAGGCATTGCTTTAGGATCACTGAATAGCTCAGGGAGTTACTAAACAAAAACTAAATACGAAACTTATTGTAAAAGAGCAATAAAAAGTATAAAACAATAAACTTATACATAGCTTAAGGTTAGCTTTGGTTCGAAGGTGGCTGAAACGGCGGCACTACAACGGCAGCAACAGGCGGCATCCGTCGACGATGTAAGTAGCGCCCGCACAACTCCAAAAAAAAAAAAAAAAAAACATAAAACCTTGTAAACTGCATTTTGTTTTTACGTGAATTGTTGTTGTTTTCTTTAAGTAGTCGCAGAAATCGAAATTTGATCACCTCTTTTTAACGACAGAATTGGCAAACCTATGAACAACTATCCGCACTCCCTCCAAAAGAATCAAAAACCAAACAATTAAACACTTTATTTTTTCTGGCTAATGTTTATAACCAATTGGCCCCGGCTACTTCGTATATATTTATATGTTGCTAATTTCCCATGTACGAATATATAACAATAATTATATTTAACCATATTTATAAACACCATCTCTCGCACAAAATTAATTAAAATTAAAAAGAAAATCTGATTGGTCTATAACATATTTAACGATGAATTTGTAATGTTTTATATGGTATATTAAAAAATATTAAAATATAAATATTAATATTTTATTTTATATTTAATATATAAAATATAACAATATACTGGGCCTTAACTTTCTTAAACCCAGAACTAAATACATTATGGAACCGTCTAACTCATATCGTTTAATCATTTAAAATATTAATGAAACTTCTTTGCCCACCGTGTTCACAGACAATGCCATTGGCCACCAGTGGCGGGGCACATGGGCAAGTGCATATACCTAGCAACGAGGAGTGCGGCATACGGGACGTATGGAAGCACAATCTCGAGGAGGAATTTCGCACAATACGTAAGGTAGTCCAGAAATATCATTTTGTTGCAATGGACACGGAATTCCCGGGAGTTGTTGCACGGCCCGTTGGTGAATTTCGTTCCACAGCGGATTATCACTATCAATTGCTGCGGTGCAATGTGGATCTGCTGCGGATTATACAGCTGGGACTCACCTTTATGGATGATGATGGCAAAACGCCGCCTGGCTACTCCACTTGGCAGTTTAATTTCAAATTCAATCTGAGGTGGGTCGAAGTTAAATCTGCTGTGTCACGTCATTCAACATATACTATATTCCAGCGAGGACATGTACGCGCAGGATTCCATTGATTTGTTGCAGAATTCGGGAATACAATTCAAGAAGCACGAGGAGGATGGCATCGATCCCATTGAGTTTGCAGAGCTCTTGATGAGTTCGGGAATTGTGTTAATGGATAACATAAAATGGCTTTGTTTTCATTCGGGCTACGATTTTGGTTACTTACTAAAGCTTCTCACGGATCAAAATCTGCCTGCGGATGAGAGTGACTTCTTTGAATTGTTGCACATATATTTTCCGAATATATTCGATATCAAATATTTGATGAAATCGTGCAAGAATCTAAAGGGAGGCCTACAAGAGGTTGCTGATCAATTGGAATTGCGACGTGTTGGGCCACAGCATCAGGCCGGTTCGGATGCGCTCCTCACTGGCATGGCATTCTTCAAAATGCGTGAGGTACAACAACAACACACAACATTTGGTTTTCACTATGACAACATTGAAGAGCCAAACGCATTTTTCCCCTATGTGCTTGAGCACGCCATGTACTTGAAGTCGGTTGTCACCGTCTGCTTGCGTTCAGCTAGCAGCAGCCTAGACAACAGCAACAACAACAACAGCTGCCGCAACGCCGCCAGCACAGTAGTAACAGCAACAGCAACAGCAACAACACCAACAGCAGCAACAGACAGCGACAGCAGTGATATTGCCACCAACACTGCAATGAGTCATTTATTTTCACGTTCCCAATCATTGGGAGTTACCATAACAGTTTATACGCGAAATGTGGTTCAACCCACAACTGTTACTACACAAAATTTACTTAATTCCGGCAATGTTAATAACAAAACTTGAAGTTGTTGCTGTTGACTATCGTTGATCATTGATTGTTGTTGCTGCTGCTGTTGTGCTGTACGACATTAACTTTGCTTTTCTCTAACCATACTTAACATTTATCAGTTTTAAGTTCTAATGTGTTTTTCACCATTCTCATAGAGCACTCCATAATACTCTCCATACTCATCATTGTGTACATAGTTATCATTTTTACTTTCGATGTACTTATAATACTCATACTAATTAGCTTTTAGAAGCCGCCGGACTCATACTAAATGCATATTGTTTGTTATGCGGCATGCAAAACATATTTATCGGCTAAATAACCCAGCACCCAAGACAGGAAATACCATATCATACTGAATTATCTATCTAGAATTTCTAAATAGTTGCCAATGTGCTTAAATCATGTTAAACATGTTTGTTAATTTATAACAAAAAAAAGAAAAGAAAGTACTGAAAAAGTGAAAAAGACTTGAAGTTGAATTGGAAAATTAAATGAAATGAAATTCCATTTTATTTTTCATTATTGTTGATCATTATTTCTGGTTTATGGGCTTTAGTTACGTACATATTATCTACCTCTTCTTCACATTATGCTTTTCACAATATTCATTTATATGTAATAGTAATATATTTATTTTGTATATGCAGTTATTATTATTTTTGTAAGCTCTTTGAAATTATTATCAACGCACAGTTTAATATTAGTATTTTTATTGTACCTCTTAAGATCGGTCTAGTTTTCTTGCTACTTTTTGCAAAAACTTTTATTTTTAATTAACACGTTTCTAATCTAATTTTAAGCATTTTCGAAAATCTTCCGTGCAATTTCCGCTGTATTGTGAATGTTGTTGAATTAGCAAGTGTTTATTTGTAAAGAATTAAAAAAAATAATGCCAAGGAAATTTTCAAAAACAAACTATGAATATGAACAACATAAAACTAAAAATCTGTACATGGTATGTAAACTTAAACCTTATTTACCTTGTATCTTAGGCGTATTAAATTATTATTAGAATAGTCATCCACTCATCACACACACACGCACGCACACATCATACACACATACGAAATTGCATGTTCATTTAAAGATTCACCCACGCTTTACTAACTATATAATAATACTATTTACTCTACAGAGACCTGCGTAACTAAGTTTAATATTCCATGTTTGTACTAGTATTTTATTATTATTTTTTGCCTGTTCACAGATGTTCTTCGAGGACAATATCGATCATGCCAAGTACTCGGGTCATTTATATGGCCTCGGCACCTCGTTTATCGTGAATGGCAGCAACTTCCATGAGAGCAATGGCGAGGCGAACAGCGCTTCATGATTTATCCTGATGAAAAACGCCGTTGTGCACGACAAGAAATTCGAACAAGTTGCTGGAGCTGGTGGTATTTCTGTCTCTGCCCCAGCACAGGGAAAGATATGAACAGACACACACATTCACAACAACAACGTTTAAAGTAAATCAACAAGAACAACAAACAGAAAACCAAACAACTAAAACCATAACCAATTAAGCTACTGCAATACAGAAGAGAAAACAAAAAGTTTATCAATTTAATAACAACAAAACATTTTCTATGCTTTTGATGAGATTTTCTACACATCAAGTATATGTTTTTCAATAAACTCATTTAGCCATCACGTAAATACAAAACAAAACAAAAAACAAAGCATATAATACATGTAAAATAAGCAAAACAAAAATAATGCCACAGGTTAAAATCACTTTCAAGATCTTTATGTCTTAAATGTGTTAAGAAACAAATTATAAAAAATTAAGATAATATGTATAAGACAATGTGTATTTGTAAAAAAAATCAACAAAACAATATACTTAAAGTTTTTAAAATATAAATCGGAATATTTCATTTATGTTTGGAACTTATTTGGGACTTCATTTTATCTCCTTTAAATTCTAAACAGTTACGTGGTTTTCTGTTAAGGTGAGGCCGTTAACAGGAAGAAGTGCTGTTAAGTTACTTATCAAAGAACAGCTGGCTTGAGTCGCGCGTTATCGATATGCATTTGTATGGCATCGATATGTTAATCGGGTGCAGTCACATCACTAGCATTGGTTTTTGTTGCATACAAAAGACGGCCGAGGGTCCCGGAAAATAGTAAAAATCTAAGAAATAACGGCCTCAATTCAATGAATTTAAACAATTCAAGTGCTTTTTGTGTTATAAGTTGCATTTGTTTTGATTTATCGACGCACGCGAGTGATTGGAGCCCTTCAGAAGAGAAGCTGTATGCGTTTCCATGTCCATGTCCGCGGAGGCATCCGCAACAGCAGCAACAACAAAAGCGAAAAGAAAGAAAAGTGAAATTTGAGCAAAGGAAATAGCGCTAGTGCTAGTCAAGAATCCAAATAATGGAAAATTTGAAAATAAGTGAAAAGCTTTTTGAAGATGTGATCTATTTTGTGCTGGGCAGTTTGGATGATGAGGTAAAAAAAAGAGACTCCTCGACGGGCTGTACGTGTGCCCGCCGCCGTCGCCGCGCTGTATTTGCATTGTGTTTGCTTGGTGCGTATGTGTATGTGTGTATGTTTGAGTGCGTACGCGCGTTTATACATTTGTTTTGGTGTCCGTGCGGCTGTACGCGCCACGGCAACAGTGCGGATAGGAAAATATATAAAACATGGACAATTTATTAACAGACTAACATATTGTATTTAACTATTTTCGATTTGTATAGATTAGTGGGCTATTAACACAGGGTGATATGCGTGCAAAATATGAAATGCGCGCGAGAAATGTTGCCGGCAATTCGCCATGTGTGTGTGTGTGTTGGTGTGTGTACAGATAGAGATGAGCAATTGTGTGCTAAACTGTGACTGGATATCGATTGATTATTTGATTGCATTAACATATAGAAGTCATAGTCACTGTTATTGCACATTGCTCAGATCTGTCGTTGTGCATGTATGTGTGTGTGTACGTGGGGAAGGGAAAGCTGAATTAATTATTTGTTTTTGTTTTTTGCAGAGCGAAAGATTGCTTAAGAATGGCGGAGCACAATCGAAGCTTTACCTTTCGGACCAAGTCACGCATTTAATATGTGCCACCAACTACTCCGAGGAGGAGCTGGCCATGAACCTAGACCTCTACAATGTGATAGCTGTGAACGATCAATGGATCTCGCACAGCGCCAAATTGGGTCGCATGGCCTCCACACGTGCCTTCGATCCGAGTCAGCAGAGATTCTTGCGTGGCATCCGTGTTGCCATCACCAATGTTGTGGCCAGTGATCGCCGTCGACTCTATGCCATGCTCACCTACCATGGGGCTGTCGTCACTCACAGCTTTGGGGCCACGAATACGCATTTGGTATGCGGTGCTGCAACTGGTGGCATCTATAGTAAAGCGCTGGCGCTACCCAAGAATGCCATCAATATTGTCACACCCGACTGGGTCACGGATTGCCTCAAATTCCGGAACTGTTTGCCCTGTGATCCATATCATCCCAGGCTGCTGAAGCCTAACGAGAAGCAACGAGCACAGAAACAGCAGCAGCAGCAACAGCAACAGAATCTGCAGCAGCAGCAGCAATTACAACAGCAATTGGTACAACAACAACAACAACAGCAGCAGCAACAACAACAGCAGCAAATGGTGCAACAGTTGCCACAACAACAGCAACAACAACCCGCTCAACTATCAGACATTTTGGGATTCGGTGGAGATGACAGCGCTGCGAAGAGCATTGCCAGCATCAAGTCGCAGCTGCAAGCATCGGCAGAGCGTGCTGCTGCCGAACAACAGCAGCAACAACAACAACAACAGCAGCAGCAGCAGCAGCAACAACAACAACTGCAGCAACAGTTGCCGCAACCTGCACAGCAACAAGTTGTCTTTGTGCGACCGCGTAATCTGCAACAACAGCAGCAGTTGCAACAACAACAGCAACAAATGCAGCAACAACAACAGTTGCAGCAGCAGCAGCAAGGTGTGCCACAAGCCCCACCCCCGCCACCGCCACCACAGCAACAACAACAACAAATTATCATCCAGCAACAAAAAATTATCCCAGCAAATCTACAGCAACAACCACAACAGCAACAAATCAAGAACATCTTGCAACAACAGCGACAAATGAAGAACTCACAACAGCAGCAGCAACAACAGCAGCTGCAGCTTATGCAACAACAGGATCAGCAACAACAGCAGCAGATAATACTACAGCAACAACAGCAGCAGCAACCTCGTATGCCAACCACGCCCACCATGCAACAGGCGCCCATGCCAAGTGGGCGACAAACGCCGCGTACGCCACAGCCAGCAACAACACCACAGCCCATTCAATCGCCACAGCTACAACAGCAGCAGCAGCAAGTCGCTCAACAACAGCAGCAGCAGCAACAAGTGCCCCAACAACCACAACAACAGCAGCAGCAGCAAGTACCAGTGTCACCACAAATGCTGCACCAGCACATAATGCGGCAGCAGAACATGTTGCAACAACAGCAGTTGCAACTGCAACAGCACATACAGAACGGTCAGAGTCTGACACCACAGCAACAGGCGCTGCAACGGCACATTCAGCAGCAGCAACAGACTCTATTGCAGCAACAACAGCAATTGCAAATGCAAATGCAGCAAATGCAACAACAACAGCAGCAGCAACTACAGCAACAACCTCAGCAACAGCAGCAGCAACAGTCGCCCCGCATGGTTCAAAATCGCTCGCCAGGAATGCCTCCAAACACTCCCTCACCATCGTTGCAGCAGCAGCAACATGTTGGTGCCAATAACAACAATATGTTGCCACCGCAATCACCGCGACAGCTGCAATCGCCAGCACCACAGATGACACCACCGCCACCGCCATCTCCCCCAAAGCGCACAACAACATTTGCGACAACAACAACAACAGCAATTGCAACAGAGTCGTCAGCAGCAGCAGAACAACAGCAGCAGCACATGATGGGCTCACCACAGCAACAGGCAGCGCCAACAGCAATAATGTCACCACAGCAGCAACCCTTCCAGCAGCCAGTGCATCAACAGCAACGCATGCAATTGCAGCAACAGCAGCAACAACAACTGGCACAACAACAGCAGCAACAACAAAGTCCGCAACACATATCGGCACCACAATCCCCACAGATATCACAGACGCCACCAATGACGAATAAGCCACAACAGCAAGCAGCACAGCAGCAACAACAGCCACAACATCAACAGCAGCAGCAACAACAACAAGCGTTTGCACAACCCATTGATCCAACAGATCCAGTGCAAGTGGCACAGGTGCTTAGTCGTTCCACACTTAGTAGCAATCAGGACTCGCTGATAATGCGGCAGCAGCAATTGAAGCAACAACAGCAGCAGCAGTTACAGCAGCAGCAGCAACAACAGCAGCAGCAGCAAATGCCACCACAACCGCAACTTACTCCAACGGCACGTCAATCGCCCTTACACCAGCAACAACAACAACAGCAGCAGCAACAGCCATCACCAGCAGCACAAGTACAACAGCAGCAACAACAACCAGATAGAGTAAGTTACTTTGATTGTATTTAATATTAAGATATATTTTAATAATTGTATGCCTTAGTCCCTACAACAGCAGCAGCAACAGACGCCTACTATACAACAGCAGCAACAGTTGGCGCCTGGTCCACAACAGCAGCAGCAGCAACAGCAACAAGTGATAACACAGCGACACGTCATCAACACCTCCACAGCACAGGGGCAACAGATCATTCAAAGTCACATGATGAGCATTCAGCAACAGAAGCAACAACAAATGTTACAGCTACAACAACAGCAGCAGCAGCAACAGCAGATAATGCCGCAACAACTGCAACCTCAGCAGCAGCAACAGCAGACACAACAACAACAGCCACAACAGCAGCAACAAGTGCAATTTACACAACAACAAAACATTGCACTTGGCACTGGCGGACAGGTGCGTATCATACAGCAGACAATACAACCACCACAGCAGCAGCAACAACAAATGCTGGGACAACAACAATTCACACATCAGCAACAACAACAACAACAGCAACAGCAGCAGCAACAACAAGTGTTGGCTCAGCAGCAGCCACAGCAACATGTAAGTGAAATCTGCTTAGTTTGTCTTTATTTTTGCATATTGTAACTACAACATATTATTGTAATTAACAGCTACAACAACAGCAGCAACCACAGCAACAACAACCGCAGCAGCAACAGCCACCGATGCAGACCAAGAAGTTTATCATAAGTCAGCAGCAATTCAATCAGCTCAGCGTGCAGCAACAGCAACAAATTCTGGCACAGAATCAACAGAATCAAAATGTTTTCATTGTCAATTCAACAAATATATCACAACAACAACAGCAGCAGCAGCAACAACTGGTGCAGCAGCGTCAAATGTTGCAACAGCAGCAACAACAACAGCAACTGCCACAAAATCAAATGATGTTGCAGCAGCAACAGCAACAATCACCGCAACAGCAACAACAGCAGGCACCTCCACAAATGCAACAACAAATGATAACACAGCAGCAACAACAGCAGCGACTGCAGATGCAACAGCAACAGCCACCGCAGCAACAGCAACAAATTGTGATAAATCAGCAGGTGATAAGTGATCCACAGCGACTGCAGTACTTGCAACAGCAACAGTTGTTGCAACAGAAGCAACAACAACAGCAGCAGCAGCAACAGCAACTTGTTGGACCACCACAGCAACAGCAGCAGCAAATACTGATACAACAGCAACAACCAGTGACACAGCAGCAACAACAACAGCAACAACCGCCGCAACAAATAATGCAACAAGTTCTCATTAAGCAACAACATCTGCCGCAGCGCACACCGCCACCACAATCACCACAGCAGCAACAGCAACTGATGCTGCAGCAACAATCGCCGCAACATCACACTCAGCTGCAACAACAACAACAGCAGCCACATTGGTCACCCCAGAGTCCAGTGACAAATCAATTGCCACCAACAACACCTGGCACGCCCACCACCAGCATGGGCATGCAATCCCCGCTGCCAGGCACACCAACAACACCACAACAACAGCAGCAACAGGCGCCACAATTTGCAGCACGTGCAATGCGGCCGCAAACGCCTTGGCCGCCACAACAGCAGCAACAGCAACAAGGGGCGCCACAGCAACAGCAGCAGCAACTTGTGCTGCCACCGCCACAGCAACAACAGCAGCAGCAACAGCGACAACTTATACACCTCGATGAGAAGACACACGCGCACTTCATGTCCCTGGATGCACATAAACGTGCCGAGTATATAACCAAATTGAATCAGAGCAAGCCACGTGTGATGGTCAGTCAACAGCTTGCATATCGAGCACGTCCGGGTGCACCTGGCAGTGTAGTGACCACACGCACCGCTGGCCCCGTGCCCGTTCCTGGGCCTGGCACATCGCACATTATTGTGCAGAGTCAAATGCCAGCGGGATTGACGCAACAGGAGCAATTGTTGTGGCTGCAACAACAGGGCACACGACAAGTGGTTGTACGTGCTGGTGGTGCCCCAGGGCTGAGTCCAATTTCGCAACAGCAGCAGCAACAGCCTGTGCCAGCACCACAACAGCAACAACAACAGCCATTTAATCCCAATGATCCCAATCAGCAAATGTTGCTACAACGGCAGCAACTGCGTGTGCAGCAAATACCTATGCAACAGACAGGGGCGCCACAACAGCAGCAGCAGCAGCAACAGCAGATGGGCAAACAGACAGTGCAATTAATAAGCGGACAAATCATTGAGCAACAGACAATTGTGCAGCAACCATCTACACCGGGCACGCCCACAACTCCAGGAGCAACTGTTGTTGTTGGTGGCGGACCCGTTGGTGGCAACATTATGACGCAGGCACTGGTGATGTCAACAGCAGGTAAGGAGTAACATTATGCTTGCTAGAGAGGAGTAACTAGAATTTGTTGTTCTCTTTCCAGCTCCCGATGGAAGCAGCAACTCAGCAACAGACGCCGCAGCAAATGAATCTCAAGACCAAGACAGCACTGGCAAACATGCTGAGCAATCGACTGGGCAACAATGGGGCACAGGCACCGCCACAGCAGCAACTGATTGCCATGGGCGATGGTCAGCAGCAACAGCAGCAGCAAATAGTCCAACAAGTTGTTGTTAGTGGAGCAACGCCACAGCAGCAACAACAGCTACTGCTACAGCAACAACAACAGCAGCAGCAAATGGTTGCCGTACAGCAGCAGCAACATGTGGAACCACCATCTGCTGCTGGTGCATTGCGCATGATGGGGCAGCAGCATAACGCAGCTGTGGGCGTGCCAGGTCCGCCACGTACCCAACAGGAGCTGATGCTACTGCAGCAGCAACAACAACAACAGCAGCAGCAACAGGTGGCACAGCAGCAAATGTTGCAGCCACAGCAAATGCGACGTGTTGTTGGTGTGCCACCTCAGCAGATACCTCAGCAACATTTGGTGCAGCAACAAATTGTAGTGGCTCCACCTCCCAATGTGCAACAGCAACAGTTGGCGGTGGGCATGCCAGTGCAAGTGGCAGGCCCACCTCCACATGGCTACATGCAACAGCGTCCCGGACAGCCTCCACTACCAATGCCACCGCGTCCACAGTTTTATGGACATAATCCTAACCTTAAACTGCCCGCAGATCTCTTCCTTGTCGGTTGCACCTTCTTCATTGTGGAATACGATGAAACGGACAGTGATGAGTTGCCCATTTGGTTGGACACAATACGACAATTTGGTGGCGACATTGAACGTGTCTATTGCCCCCGTGTGACGCACGTCATCTGCCGCACCCAACGACATGGAATGGTCATGCAGGCGCTGCGTGATGCCAAGCGTTGTGTGACTGCATATTGGTTGAGCGACATCTGCCTGAAGCGACAACTGATGCCACCGTGGCAACCATTGCATTTGCCCTTCCCCAGTCAATTTGGTTATCGCAAACCATTGGAACGTTACATAATCACCTCGGAGGGTTTTGAGAGCGAAGAAGTTGTGCGTCTGCAACAAATGGTCGAAGAATGTGGCGCCATTTACACCTCATATCTATCCAAAGTGAACACTGTGGTAGTGTGCAAACAACTGGAGGGCAACAAGTTCAACGCTGCCAAGGAGTGGGGCATACCCATGGTAAATGCTCTATGGCTGAGTGACGTGTGCATTGGTAACCTGAGTGGACTAACACAGTACGAGAATCCCAAGTATCAGCAATACAATTTAGTGGCTCCATTCCGCATCGAATGCAATCTGGTAGCACATCTGTTGAGTAAGTATTCCCCTTCAGCTGCAGTCCAGGAATGCTAACTTACCTTCTACTTTCCTCCATCTTCAGCTGCTTGGAAGGCGCCCATCAATCTCACACAGGAAGCGCATGAACGTGTCAAGCGTCACTTCTCCGATCCGTATGCAAATGAACAGAAGATAAAGCGTCAGAAATTGAGCATCTATCAGGAGCAGCTGCCGGAACAGATTGTCTGCATAGAATATCCACAAACAACCAAACCGCCCAAGGTGATATTCTCACAGGTTGCCGATGCCGAGTCACTTAAAAAGGCAGTCATGTAAGTGAACATATAAACAAGATATCGTATATATCATCAATCATTATCTCTTACCTTAGGCAACTGGGTGGCATTGTGGTCGACAGTCCAGCGGATGCAACTCACTTGGTGATGACACGCGAGAGTCGCACGTGCAAACTGATACAGGCCTGTTGTCATGTTGATTATGTGCTGAAATCCACTTGGCTGGTGGATAGCGCCAAGGCGGGCAAGTTTGTGTCTCCGGAGGATTATCGTATACAGCATATTCCCGTCGATGAGAACCTGCACTTTGATTTGGATGTGGTGCTGCGTGCTCCAACACGTGCCACACTGTTCACTGGCAAATGTTTCTTTGTCACGCCCGATGTGTTTCCAGCGCGAGAGGAAATCTTACGCATGATTGAATCATCGGGTGGCAAAGTGGAGCTGAAGCGACGCAGCGGTGCTGCTGTTGCTGAGACACATGCACAAGCTCCTGATTCCTATATCATTGTTACCTGCCCAACGGATATGCATCTGTGTGCGGATCTAACACGTCATGGCAATCCAAAGTGTCATATTGTCTCTACGGAATTTGTGATGAGCTCCATACTACGTCAGCAGTTGGAAATCGAACCAAATTTGATACCCTATTTGTACAATAACAATGTTTCCAACAGCAACAACAACAAGTCCTAGCGATCAGCTTATCAGATACTTCTGGTTGTTCAAAACTTGAGTCATGTACAAAGAATAATGTGAATTTGCTAATGATTATAACTATTCTATATATGTATATTTCCCAAGATTTCTTAGGATTTTCCATGCAACTTCTTCTTTTCTACTTTTAATTGCATCAACTTACTTATTTTCATCGATCTTCTTCCTCATCGCGCAGAATTGCTGCGAGCTGTGAATGCGATTCTAGTCCACAGTCCCTGATGAACTTAGGCGCAGTTGCATAGCCCCCTCCCATTTCTATCAAATTCGTTTGATAAACCACATATAGAATAGATTGAAAAGAAAACTGTTTACTCACATTCACTTTAGCAATAAGGCACAAATTATATATATTTTTATATATATATTAGGTAGATATATATATTTTTGTAAACTCAAATGTAGTTTAGGCACTAGAAATTTATTTAATAAGAAAGTTAAAGTAGTAGAGTATACGAAACGTTTCACAGAAATTATTACAATATGCTGGCTATTAGAATTTTAAGACTTTCAATTGAATTTAGTCAATTGTCCAATTGTCCTGCCCCTCAAAACTAATATAGAATTAGCTAGGTTTTATTTGTCACAAACTTAAAGAAATAAAGTTTATGTTAAACAACATGCGAGAAAAATGTTTCTATTACAGATCTGAATAGATCTTAAGGGGAAAACAGTTATAAACTGACAGCTAATGAGGAATTCGAGTTATTCAATGGTTTGCTACAAACAAAAGCCCCAAAAGGAAAGCACTCTCTAGCGGTCTAGGGGAATCTTAATTGTTTTATTCGATAACAGTTAAAATGCATTTGGAATGCGATTTATAAACATAAAACTCTCATCTATTTGTTATTGTACATGGATGCAATGGCAGGATCTTCGGTCTCGTAGATGATCAGCACGTCGCGGAACTTATCGAGCAACTGCAGCAGCTGCGAGCGACGCAAGTTCTCAAAGTACATAATCTCCTCCAGATGATGTTCGCTCTTGAAGTAGCCCATCTGGTATAGTTTGACCAGAAGCGAGAGATCATCAACGTTGAGGGAGGCCGGTATACGGCGTATGGCAGCGCAGTCCGCCTCGTTGAAGACCTGCAGCAACTCCTTAAGCTTCTGTTCATCCTCCATGGAGTCCAAACTGTCGCAGTTATCGGTGCTCAGGGATGCGGTCATGCTAAAGTTTGACTTGTGGCTCGAGGAAGGCTGAACTGCAATGTTGTCCGAGGTGAGAGAGTCATGATCCTCTGCTATGGTGCGTCTATGTGTATTCTGTGGCACTGGCAGAGGCTGACTGGACATACTCAGCATAGACCCGCCATGCACAGGATCTCCCGTGTCCTCTTCCTCGGTTAGATTGTCACAACTGCCACCGGGTAACTGAGCCTGAGCTGTGCAGGATGCGGAATCCCCAAAGTCATCATCATCGCTGGGCATAAACTGCACGTAGGTGTGCAACTGCATCAGCAGATGATGCTGCAGCATCCACAGCACCATCTGAGCCAATATACCCTGCCGGGCGGGCTGCTGCAGCGGCGTTGTCAGATGTCCAATCGAAGTGGGCAGTGAGAAATCCGATATGACCTCGAAGAGCGACATGCCAGCAAAGCGCGCCGAGAACTTCTCCACCAGTTGCGATTTGGTATGAAGAGGCGCATCCGGTGCTATCACATAGACATTTGTCTCACACAATGGATAAATAATTGTTGCCTTGGCCCAGTAGACAAGATGAGAGACCAGTTTGTAGACATGTTCGATGCTCAGATCTGCATTGCTTGCCATGCTCTGCAGGCTAATCAGCGGATTGTAGGCATCCACCAGCTGCCACAGCATGCGTGCACCCGTCGGGGGGCACACAGTCGAGCAGCTCAGCGAAATCCACAAGCAACAACATACCATGATAAGGTTTCAGTGCTCGTAGACAGCGATCTATAGTCTCCGGATCTACCATGCTGCCCTTCTTGTGCAACTGATGCGCCTTGGCGGGCAGACAAAAGGTTAAGGTCAAGTTCTGATTCAGTGTGGTGTTCAGCACTCCAGTGTTGCACAGATCTCTGCAAATGGATCGCAGTGCTTGTGCCAGGGTGCAACGTTCTGCGATCAGTTCAAATGTGCGCTCCAGCGGTTGCTGTTGCTGCTCGTCGTGGGTGCGGGCCATCAGCGCAGTCTGCTCCGTTAGATAGCCACTGCGTTGTTCCTCAAACTTCAGCGCCAGGCCCAGACGCTTGCTCAGCTCGTGGTAACACTTGACAATGGAATAACTAGCCTGGGCGTGCAGTGCGAAGACGATGTTGATGAGCATCTGCTGCTTCTTGGTAGCACCTGTGGCAGCTGTTGGCTGAGTTGCAGTTGAATTGACAATGGGCGTGGGCGTTGATCCGCTTGCACTTGCAGCTGCACTCGGAGCTGGGGCAACAGGCACCACACTAATAAGCGTAGGGTGACTAACGAAGCGCACATCGTTTAGTTTCAGTTCGAACTTTTGGTTGCACAACTGTGGCTTGACCGCAAACAATGCAGATAGAACGTCATCTGCAAAACCCTGTAGCTGGCCTTGACCTTGACTGGTCTGATTTTGGCCCTGATTGTGATTGGTTTGGTGTGTGGGCGTCTGTAAAAGATCATCGGAGTTGGCAATGGCAAAGGGATTACGCTTTTTATTCTTTGTCAGTTCTTCGCGCGGCTCTTCCAATTTGAGTGTTTGGCCGAGTGTCTGATATGGATAACGATAGAGCAGGCGATCGCCTTTGCTGTCGAAGTAAACAAGTATTACAGCTAGTGGGTTAACTTCCATGGCTGCATTATTTATTTCGCTTGTGATAACAGCTGTTTTTTTAGTAACTAAGCCAATACAAAGCGATAACCAAACAACCAGAGTTGTATTTGTTGATAGTACTGTTAAGCAACACTAAACATATCACTGTTGGGCAAATTCACATTTAACAGTTCCAATTTGAGCATTACAGTCGTTTAACATTAAAATAAGATAACACTGCTGCGCTTATATTAGAAGAAGAAGAATCTGAGTAACGCGGAGTGTGAATCGCGTTAAGTAGTGTAAAATCAACAAATAATATTAAAAAAATTTAGTTCCGGAGACTGTGCTCGAGTACAGCTTATGCAACAATAAAAAATGTAAAGGTGAAACGTGTTAGTTATTGGTTAAAATGTAGTTTTAAAATTTGTCTTATTAACGTGTTGGTAAAGAGGAAAAACACATAGGACGTGCGAAAGGTAAAATTCCTGCAATGCGTTAGTGCAAGCGAGATGCCATGAAAGTGTTGTAGCAGCGGTCTATATACATATTTCTAAGCGTGTGTTTGTATTTGTGTGCACGAAGCGAGGTCCAAAAAGTAATGAAAGAATTGTTCAAATGTAGTTATATTTTGGTGTTGGAAAGCTTTGTTTTTTTAGTCAATGTGTTTTACCAAAAAGAGTTACAGATGCACAAATTGATGCTTCTATATGTATTTTCTTGTGTGAATGCTGTCGATAGTTTGCCTATGTGTATAGAAACACCTTTTAGTTTGTTGACTGGTGTTTACTCTTTAAATTGTGTATCATTTCATTAAAAATTATTCATAATAGTGTGTATATGAGCGGCAACATCCGTGTATAGATTTTTATATGTGCTCATAGGTATATATTCGGTGGCGCCGTGTGTGTACATGCATGCATATAAGTATGTATGTATCGACGAACAGACAGAAAGACAAATCGAATGTACGTACAGCACTATAAAGTACACAGAGGAATGGCAGGCGCAGTAGTAATAGGCTAAAGAAAGACAAAGTTGAAGAAGCAGCAGCGCGAACAAAATAAAATAGCCGATAATAGGTAGGATTTGTGCTAGTTGGCATGCCTATGTCCGAAAGCTAAAACGGCCACACTATATATAGCAGTCTTTATTGTACAAGTGCGCGCGCAACACAGCACAATATGGTTGTCTCGCTTTAACACACACTCGGATATGTTTTCGTGCGCATTTTTCGTTGTTTCTTATAGCATACGTATTTAATAATAAAATTGATTAATCAAAGTGGAAACGTTTATTTTCGCAGGCATCAAAAGCTAAAACAACGTCGCGCTTCGCAACTAAAAAACTTTTAAACATAACTCGAATTAGTGCGAATCAAATTAGTGAATATGTGACCAAATCCCTTACATAGAAATATATGCAAGAAAAAAAAATAATAATATTTTACGCCGAAAGAGCCACTAAATCAAAATCTGAGCTTGCCATTAAAACCTGTGTTGTGCATCATGAAGTGAAATTAGATAAGCATAAAAGGTGAGTAAAATAATTAACTGTTTAACCAAAACAAGAGCAACGCGCGCGCAAATCAGTCGAATTGATTGAATCCAATTATACTTATTCGATTTGTCCTTGAAATTGAATGAATGCTCGTTCTGATATGATGAAGATTGTGCTGTTGTTATGAATAGTCAAATTCTCAAATTAAATGTTTATTATTGCAATGCTATTGTACATTTTTGAGTTTTTTTTTTCGCACAGTGGGTCGCCATATTTAATTTCGTACTTTTTCCCATACAAACTATACTGTGCTCACTCGCACTTGTGAACATGACATATAGCTAGCGCGTTCGTTTGTTTTGCTTGCGATTCTCTTTTGTGCAGCGTGAAGTTAGTTGTGCGTAATTAAGCCTCGTAGAGTTGCCAGCTACTCGAAGTATTTGCAAATGTTGATTTTTAACTAACATTTTTCCTTATTAAAATGTTTAATAAACATCAATGTTACTTATTAAATTTTAACAATTGTCAATTTTTCTTTCGTTGCTATGGATTTGCCATGTATGTTTTGTATGTACCTTTAATCATAATACACCACTACATGTGTTTGATTTTACTTCATTGTTTTGTCATGCGCAGTGCCCCAAAAATAAATATAATTATTTTTTTGTTAAATTATAATAGTTTTTAAAAAAAAATTTAATCAGTGCGAGTGCGACATTGTCGCCATTTTGTTATTGCGTTTCACATAATATTCGTAATGTTAGAACGGCATTGCCGTTTCCTAGATTTTTCACATTTTTCTTATACCATTTCTGCTATACACTCCAAGCGTGTGCTATGTTTTCGTCAAACGTTTTATTGGGTATTCCTCTTTTACACGCTTGTACGCCATGAAGTTGGTCGCTCTTAAACGCTAGTAAGCGTGTTACATATAGTTGTCTCTTCTTTACACGTCTCTTTTTTATTTGTATGCCAGTGCTACTCTTCACGCATACGTGATTTTTACTTTGCCTGCCCTGTACAATTTTTCGCTACTTTCTGTGGTATGGGCAAAAATGAAAGCAAAAGTTGATGGACAAGTTTTTACTATATATTCCTTTTGGTTCATACGAAAAACTTTATACATACAATGCGCATACAAAAGTCCGAAACAAATCCCATTTGTAGATTTACTTATTTAAGGGTTGTCACTATTTACCGCATACATGTACACCGCCGCCAAAAAAATGCATGTGTATGAAATAAATACATATAATATGTACATGCATATATAATATGTGTACATGCATTTACACACATTCTTTGATTCGTGTTTATATGTGGTTGGCGGTGGGGCAAAGGTGGGCGAGAAATTTCTCGATGAACAATTTTATTAGATGCCTGCACACAGATTTTGGGGTAAATAGGCATTTATTTACTACTGATGTAATAAAAAAATACACACAATGCATTCTATCAGTTAGATGATCCTCAATATGTAGGATTCTAAATATCAGGCTGTACAAAGTTTATCCAATAAAACGTCAGCAACTAAAACTATGCAAACAGAGACAGAAATATACAAACACAAACATACGTATAAAAAAAAACTTGCAACAACAAAAACTAAGACGCAATTAGTGAATAATAGCCACACTATGGGGCTGCTGCTGGCATCATCAACAAACCATATGCACAACACATACAAAGAATATGTGATATCGAGGTTCAGGTGTGTGTGGGAGTGGTACTGCCCATCTGTATGCAAAATACATTTGATTTATTGTTGTAAATAGCATTGTGTACAGACAAACATTACATGTACACCGATAGGCAATGATATCGATCGTTGACACCGACCATATTCACTTTTAAATTGCTGAGCTTTGTTTTGGCACGACTCCTAAAAGAGTTGATTTTCGTTTCCTCTCTCTCTCTTTCAACGACATCGAAGCTTATCGAAAGTGGTGGCGGCGGTCAGACGCCATGTTTTCAATAAGTTTCAATGTGCATTCAAACATGCACACACACATCCTGAGAGTCTCATGCATGCATATTCGATTGTGAATGTGTGTTTGTGTGCGTAAGTGTAAATTTGTTTATGGCGCGCAATTTAGAAGACGGTTGGGGTAGGGTTTAAGCTTTTGCATGCACAGTTGTTTGTCGTGTTTGCACTTTGATGTGTGTTTCACCTCTCTGGTATGTACACACACAAAAAAACACGCACACATACAGTCGCCTTTGGTTGTGTGTGCTTGTATACGTGTTCAGTTGGAATGTGCTTAAATTTATCTGCATCTTGTTGTGCTTTTGTAGATGCTTGTTTATTTTTTAAAGTGTGTCGCATGTAAACGAACACACACAACACACACAAATAAAATCAATCTGCAGCAGCCCAGCCCCAACTCCAAATAGTTGTTAGTGCTTCTGTTATCTTAGGGCTAGGCGAGCTTTGCTTATGGGGAAACAACATCAAACGGAAATAAATAATACATATACAGATGGTATGGAACTGTGTGTGCGTAGTCATACTACAAGAATTACACAATCCCCACTCACATGAATATAAATAGGAATATAAGTAAAGTTACATTTAAGTTTGTTCAAATTAAATTTGATTTGTTCCCCCTCTATGGTTTAGTCCAGTAGCGAGAGTGAGAGAGAACTGCACTTGTATGTGAATGTAATATATGTGCAGGTGCATGTACTAGTGCGTACGTGGTACCGTTACATAATATATGTATGCATGAGTACAATCAGTCTGTGTATCGACTGAGAAGAATAACCTTTACCTGGTACAGTGGGGGTAATTTGTTCCTTTCTTAAGATAATTTATCAGTCATTTACATATTAACATGAGTGTGTGTGTAAATGTACTTCATGGGGTTACATAAGCTCATTGACTGTACAATTAGCGATTCGCAGTTCTGTGAAATTGTGCGGTTTTTCTCTTTTTCTTCTTCTCTGTCTCTGTGTTGCTGTTCCTTTCCTTTGCAATTCAAATTGGTTGCACAGTAAAACTGAACAACAACAAACCAACCGCATGAATAGCATTCAATTGCACCCTCCCCTCATTCTCCCCTTATCCCGTTGTTTACGTTGGCAGTGCTTTTTCAATTAGAAATTATATTTCAATAGGCGCAAATCGCTGTCAGCGTACTTAGAAACTACGAGAGTGCTCCCCTTCCCCCACAACGCTGCTCTGCTGCTACTGCTGCATGCATAGAGACAACGACGACAACTGGTAATAGATACTAAAAACAGCAGCAACAACAACACGAGGAGGCAACTAAAGGCGGCGAAGTCGTCGACTGCTGTGAATGCCGCGACGGATGCCAAGGCAAAATTAGTGCATTCACTTTTTGCTTTGGCTTTGGCAACAGTGAACACAAATATACGCACATACACACACATATGTGTGTGTACTTGCAACTTGTAAATACGAATAGTGGAGGAAAGCAAGCAAGCAAACAAAATATGTGCACAAAAATGCCAAATTTCATTTCGCCTTGCTTGACAAGAGGCCAAAATAAGATAAAGAGGAAGTAGTAGTATAAGTTGTAGTTGTAGTGGAAGTAGTAGTTACGTAGAAATAGTAATAGTAGTAGAAGTATTAGTATTAGTATTAGTAGTAGAAGTAGAAATATTAAGAGAATTGGTATTAGTAGTAGAAGTAGAAGAATTTGGAGTAATAATAGAACTAGTTGAAGTATCAGTAGTATAAAAATAAGTATTAGTAGTAGTGGATATATTATTAACAATCATCAATTACTGTTGTTTATATACTCTACAAATTTGTGCGCTTGTTTACAAACATATTTAAGACGCAACCAAAGCTTGACATAATTAGCGTCACTCATAAGTCAATGATGACTGAGCAAAGCAAAGCAAAAAGAGGAGGAGAGAGAGAGAACAGGTTTCTTTCGTCAAGCAAAAATGCACTAATGCTAAATATGTTGTTGGCCTGCACTTTGGGTTGAATGGCAATAGGCTCCACAAACACACACACAAACACACAACGGCTCACGCAGACAAATGTAAACAATGCAAGTTCATAACGTATCTATCACTTGTTCTCAACTTGTGTGTTTGTTAACGAGTTTGCAGCTACCTCTTTTTCAATTTTGTACTCATTGTTGTTGGTTTGCAAGTGCATTCGCGAAGAGCGTAGCTAAAAAGAACACAGAAAAAATACACACAAACACAATACACGACGACAATTTGGGATGCGCATGCGTTTAGGTTTTGTCCATTGCGCTTTGTTGGTGTCTTCATTACATAAGCCTTGAACTGTGAAAGAGCTGGCAACACTACGCGATAAGTTTGAAGAGAGTAGCTATCGATTAACCAGGGTTACCTGTGATTAGAAATATCCAAGTAATTTATTACCTTATTGGTTGTTAATATTCTATTACTATTAATAATATAAAGGTTATTAATAATTTTTTTATTCTCTCCTTTGCAGCAAATGGAACATACAACGAAAGATTACTTGGCTAGCTAAAGTTTCGTTATGCTGGACAACAATAAACACAAGAACAAGACAACGAGACACTCACTACCATTACAGCTACAACTACTACTAGAAAAACAAGAAAACAAAAAAGATAACAACGAGTGTTGGTAGACAAAATAAAGAATTGCAGAAAAGTATTCAGTCGGGGCTCGCCACAAAACGGAAGCAGCGCCGGCAAAGAAAGACGAGCAAGAGACGAAGAAGAAATAACACGCACCGTTATGTTTGTGATGGCTAACAATGTAATGTGGCACAGTGTTGGATATCGTATTTGCAATTTGAATGCGCGCCGCCCACATTTACTAGCCGCCAGCAGCGGTCAGGCAAACGCCGAAGAAGAAAAAAGCATTTCTGGTTATGCATTAGGCCCCCAAAAGTTTGGGGGCACCACCATCATCACCAGCAGCACCAAAAACAGGATCAACAACAGAAAACGCAATTCGACGCGGCAAAAGTCACAAAATAAAAAAGAACAAAAACAACAACAAATAGAAATACTTAGGCGGCACCAGCAGCAGAGGCAAAAGCTTCTAGTGAAAAAGATGTCTAGTGAAGTAGTGTTGTGAAATGCCAAACAGAGCAAACAAAACAAAACAAAACTCAGCAGAAGCAACTGAAGAAGAAGAGGAACAAAAACTTAGCACCAGTTAAAAATCAGCCTCTCCCCCTCCCGCCCACTCCCGCGATCGCCTACTTCTCTAAAAGCTTAATAATAATTTAGTTTTTAAGCGATATATATCTTATCTGCTATATATCGATAAATATTTACACGCATAAATAAATATTATTATTATTTTTGTGAACAATTAAAACAAGTTTAAACACACCAAAACAACAACAAAATCAACAAAATAATAATGCCTATGTCGACGACACATGACACGGTCTTTGTAGAGCCAGTCGTAAGCAGCAGCAGCAACAACACCAGCCAAACAAGCGGTGGCGGCATCATCACCAGAATTGCCACCGGGTCAGCACAGCATCAGCAGCAACAGGGATCACACATTGTATTCGATGGTTCCAGCTTAGCAGCGCAAGCGCAGCTGAAACGCATTATGCAGCGCCGTATGTCAGTACAAGCGCCACCAGCGCAAAAATACGCAGTACGCACGACAACAACAGCAGCACAGCAGCAACATTCTGGGCCACAGCAACAGGAGCTGGTTAATCCGCAAATCTACAAAATTGTCACTACCGATGGCAGCACCAGCAATGTCATCATTGATGCCTCCAATGCGGCACCGCCGCACAGTTCTAAGTTGCTGCTCAGTAATCTCACAGTGCTTTCCAAGCAGGCTCCGTCACAACAACAACAACAGCAGCAGCAACAGACGCAGTTTAATTATCTCAGCGCTAAGAATTTACCCTACGTAACAGCGACGCCAGCGCTCAAGCAGCACCAGCAACAACAACAGCAGCAACATCAGCAAAAGTTTGGCAACATTAGCGCCTACAAGACGACGACAACAGGTGGCGCCACTAAGCAACTGCAGGGCTTTACAACGCAAACGACGACGCAGCAGACAACAGCGCCGCTAATGCAAAAGGTGACGTTGGGTCCACGTGTCATGACCAGATTGCAGTCGTATGTGCCACCACAGCAGCAACCGCAGATTATTGTACAGCCAGCGACGGCAGCAGCGCATCAGAAATATGTTAATGCAACCTCGAGGCCGGCGATAACAACAGCAGCAGCAGCGGGGGTTGGCGGTGCTGCTGCTGGAGCGCTGGTGAAGAAAGCGAATCAAAAGATAACAGTGAAAAGTGTGGGTATGCTGCAGCAACATCAACAGCAACCTTTGCAGCAGCAACACGTACAGCAGCAGCAGCTAAAGACCTACATCTCCGCACAGCAACCAGCGCAAAAGATTGGCGTCAAAACGAAGTTCGTTAAACAATACGGCACAATTGGCACCGCTGGTACAGCACTCTCCATTGCTGCCGTGCCGCAGCAGAGTGCCTATGCCAAGCAGCAACAGCAACAGCAGCAACTGACGGCTAACAAACTAGGCAAGCTGACAGCAGCGAATAGCAGCAACAAGTATGTGGTGCAGCAACAGCCGCTGCAGCAATTGGCTGCCAATTTGCCACAGGGTACGCAGTTGCAGCAGAAAACAACAGCAATAACCACAGGCAACAGCAGCAGCGGCGGTGGTGGCTACATGTTGCAGCAATCCACGCCTGGTGCCATCAAATTTGTTAACTCCCACGGCACCGTCATACAGCAGCATCAGCCAAAGCGCATACACTACAACAGCAGCAGTAGCAGCAGCGGCGACAGCGGCAGCAATGATCCACAGCAACAACATCAGCAGCAATCGTCGCTGATAACCGATGATGTGATGATTGTCAATGGCACCCAGATGACAGATGAGCTCTCGGCACGCATTCTGCAGAGCATGGCCCAGAAGTCATTTAGCCAACAACAGCAACGCTTCCAGCAGCAGACAACGCCAGCAACAGCGACACCAGCGTCATCAGCAGGAGCAGCAGCTTCTGCAATGCCGCCGCCGCAACCAACGTCAAGTAATGCCACACAAATTGTTTATGCCACTGGTGGCAGCAATACTGTTGCAGCAGGGGCAGCAACGGGTAATCTGCTGCTGACTCACTACCAGACAGCAAAGTCACCTAGTTCAGCAGCAACATCGTTGACTTCGGCAGCAGCAGCAGCAACACCAGCAACATCATATCTCACTGTCAATTCCTCTAGCGGCAGCAGCACGCCCTCTGTCAGTATCTCGTCTCATGGCTTTTCCAGCGGCAGTGCAGCAATGTCGTCGTACATGTCGGCAACAGCGGCACGACGTCAGTCGATTAGTGCGCCCAGCAGTCGTGCAACATCTTTGGAACGCAAACACCAACAACAACAGCATCTTCAACATGAGTTGGCAGCAGCAGCAGCAGTTGCTGCAGCTAATCAGCGCAAGCCCACTCTCAGTGCGGGCGAGTATTACAAGAGCAGGTGAGCATAAATCTGAGAAGAGATCGAAGTAGAACTAGAACTAGTCTACAGAGAGATAGAAAGAAGAGTTTGCATCAACGAGAACGTAATTCTAACTATAACAAGATGCTTGACTACCTTCTTCTCTCTAAATAGTACACAATATTATAATAGTTTTCTCTCTCTATCGATAGAATGTTATAATAAGTAAAAGGTGACAATAGAATCTCCACGAATGCACCCTATGATTATATATTGATCGCCTCTAAATAGTCTTCAATATTAAATAATATTTACAGCTTCTTTATATGGTTAGTTCCATCTCTAATAAGTTCGTTAATCATAACAAAATTCCATCAAATCGGGCATAAATATCGATAGTACGCAAGCTTTTCAACTTAACAGCAATGTATATACGATAGTAAGCTACTCCTTTTTAGCCTACTTCAATTCTACTGCTATTCTTACATCTTTTGACAGTTGCTTTCATTTGACATTTGTAGACGAAACTTAAACCTAGTCTGTCAGTTGTGCAGAATAGAAAAGAAACAAGAATTTTGTTATATATTGAGACAGAGAGAGAGATTTCCCAGTTTATAGAACACACAGTCGACATGCAGCTCTATAAGCAAGCACAAGTACAACCCTACTGTATTATACACAGATCTATCTGTTGTCGAACACTGTTTACTTCTGTGCCGGCATCGGAACGGAAAGGGTTTCCCAAATAAATCAAATATTAAATAATAATATTTCTTTCTTTCCCCGTTGGATGTGTTTGCTGTGCAGCCTGAATCACAGTAACAGTACTGGAAATCTGAGCAACCTGCGGAGCACCAATAGTGGCAGCAGCAGCAGCACCATTAATACATTAGCTTCAACAACAACAACAACGTTGACGCCTGTAAACGTTGAGCCAACAACAACGCTAATGATGAAGGCACAACAGCAACAACAGCAGCACCAGCAGCAGCAGCAACAACAACAGCCGCCATCAGCGCAACATCAACTGCTACAGCAGCAACAACTGTCACAGCAGCAGCAGCAGCAACTGCAGCAGCCATCGCATCCACAGACACAGCAGATAAGTGCCAATGAGGAGGAGCTTTACATTGAGGAAGTTCGTCCAGTGCCAGTGCTTACACAGGATTTGCGATTGCAGCAATTGCATGCTGTCATGCAGGATCATACGTATGCCTCGCAGCAGCAGCAGCAACAACAACAGCAACAAGCAACAACAGCAGCAGTCGACGACAGCACAGACTGGCAATGCAACAGGAGCGCATCCTACCCAGCAATGGTCACTAGGTGGCATTGGTGTCACGGTAGGTGCTGCACCTGGCACTCCTGGCAGCAGTTATGGCAGCTTCTATGGACATCAAAGTGAGTTTAAATGGAAGAATTCCCCTAAGAGTTCATCTTCTATATGAAAACATTCTGTAACTCTCTTCTTTCTCCTTTTGCAGTTGGTCGCCATGTGCCGGATGATGATGCACACTCGGCCATCAGTGGTAGTTCACGTTTGGCCAGCGCCGATATTGATCCTGGAGAGGAAACAGAAACAGCACCCGAGGCAGAAGCGGAAGATGACTCAGTCACACGTTGCATTTGTGAACTAACCCACGATGATGGCTATATGATCTGCTGTGACAAGTGCTCGTAAGTATTCTGTGAACCATGGATGCACACTAGGAACAGCAACTAACCTTCACTTATCACCTCCTCTTTCCTTAAATAGCGCCTGGCAACATGTTGACTGCATGGGCATCGACAGACTCAACATACCCGAGGAGTATCAGTGCGAACTGTGTCAGCCCCGTGCTGTGGACAAAGCCAGAGCACGTGCCCTGCAACGTCAGAAGCGCAAGGAACATATGTTGCTGGTGGCTACTCAAGCAGCAAGTGGTGCCGCTGCAGCACAAGCAGCAGCAGCGGCTGCAGCTGCCACATCCGCTGCAGCAGGTGGCAATGTATTGGGTGGCATTGGTGGAGCAACAGGAGGATTACCGAACAGTGCGCTATACCATAACCAGGAACTGCAACAACAACAGCAGCAACACCAGCAATTGCAGGCGCAACAACAGCGTCTGGGAACTGGTCTCAATGGTGGCTTTGCAACAGCTGGTGCTGTTGGTGGTCTGTCCAATAAGAAGGCAAAGAAAACCAAAGATTCTTCTGCTACATCAGTGAAGAAGGGCAAGAAGAGTGGCGATAAGCTTGCAGCAGGCGGAGCTGCTGGTGGTGCAGCCGGAGCTGGCACAGGTGCTGCTGGTTCCACTGGTGGCACCACCAAAACAACAAAGAAGACAAGCAAACGCAAGAGCAAATCCAGTGGCGATGGCACTGGAGGAAGCAGTCCAGCCTTGACTGCCGCGGAGAGGCATGCAGCGAATTTGCGTCAATGGATCGAGCATTATGAATACGCCGTGACGAATCACTACTCACCGGAGTTGCGTGCCCGTCTCCATGCCATACAGAAGCAGCCTAGTCTGCTGCAGAGTATACAGAATACGGAGAACAAGGCGTTGCGTCTAATTGCCTCCGGTGGTTGTGCCAACAGTGAGTTGGAGAAGCGTGCCCAGCTGATACCTTACGCTGGTGCCAAGGTGCTCATTAGCAGCATTGATTTGGCGCCACATGCACCCATTCATGAGCTGCGTGGCAAGTATATGTTGACCACACAGTTCCGCACGCAGAATCCCACCGTGAATATGAATACACCGCCGCCGAGTAACTATTTGAATAGCCTCAAGGTGCACAAGACGCCGGGACAGTTTGTGTTCTTCTACCAATTGCCAGGAGTGGAGGCGCCCATGCAAACGCATCCACAGCTGGCAGGACAGCCCTCACCTCTGCCCCCCTACCTGAAGGGCCCGGAAGTGTGTGTGGATACGCGTACCTATGGCAACGATGCACGCTTTGTGCGTCGCAGCTGTCGACCCAATGCGGAGTTGCAACATTATTTCGAAAAGGGAACGTTGCATTTGTATATTGTGGCATTGACGCACATCCGCGCACAGACAGAGATCACAGTGCGGCACGAGCCACACGACTTGAGTGCTGTGGAGAACAAGAAATCCCATTCAGCAGTGATACAACCGACGAGCACGCGCTGTGCCTGCGATCTGGGCAGCGATTGCCTCTTTGCTTTGCCCTTGGCCGTGCAACAACAGTTGCAGGCACCACCAGCTCAGCCGCGAAGCAGTCATCGCAATAAGGCAGCAGCAGCAGCGGCGGCAGCTGCGGCAGCAAATAGTGCAGCTGCCATACAACTCACCATGGGACTTGGAGGCAGCAGCAGTGTTGCAGCTGCCACAGCAGCAGCAGCGGCCGCAGCAGCTGCCACAGCACGCAATCGTTCAACATCTTCGAGTGGAGAGAGCAGCAGCCACATGGGTCTGAATAGTCCGCAGTTGAGTCAACTGAATCTCGGCTTTAAGCCCAGTCCAGCACTGGCAACGACAGCAACGGTTGGTGGTGGCAGTACGGCAACATTGGCGCTGTGCAACAGTAACAGCAACAGTGGCAACAGCAACAATTCGTGTTCGGTGTCCATGTCGAGTGTGTTGCATGATTCGGGCATTTGTACGTCCTCCTCGTCGCCATCGGTATCGATTCCTTCGCCCACGCCTACACAGTTGCAGTCGCCAACACTGCACCAACAGCAACAGCAGCAGCAGCAACAGGTACCTCAACTGCAGCAGCAACAACAACAGCAGCAACAACCACAGCAGGCATCTCTGCTGCAGCGCAGTCCAACACAACAGCAGCAACAAATACTGGCAGCATTGCCGACACCAATGTTGTTGTCGCCACAGCTGCTGCCCAAGCAGCCACAGCAACTACAGCAGCAGCAACAGCAGCAGCCTTCTTTACTGCAGCAGCAACAACAGCAGCAGCAGGAACCGATGGCAGTAATTGCAGCTGCAGCGGCAACACAACGTCCCCTGACCACCACTTACTACTTGCAACCACAGCAGCAGCAACAATTACAACAGCAACTGCAGCCCAATATGCAACGCACAACAGCAGCAGCATTTTCTACAGCAGCAACATCAGCAGCAGCAGCAAATGGCCGATGAGGCACGCATGGCAGTTAGTGCGTTGCAAACGTTGCATGCCACGCCCACATCGCACATTATATCACCCATCAAAGTGACAACAGCAGCGACACTAACGCAGCTAAAGCAGCAACAAACACAACTGCAACAACAGCCCCTGCAGCAGCAACAGCTACAGCAACAATTGCATCTACAGCCACAGCAGCAACTGCTCATACAACAGCAACCGCAACTGATAAAGCTAACACAGCAGCAGCAACTTACCAAGCAGCAACAAGAGCAACCACAGCAACAACAAGCGATGCCATCCCCACAACAGCAGCAGCAGCAGCTACAGCAACAGCAGCCAGCAGCAGCAGTTACAGCAGCAGCAGCAACAGCAGCAGCAGCTACAGCAGCAGCAGCTACAGCAACAGCATGTACAGCAGCAACAACAGCAACATGTGATCTATCAGCCTATGGTATCACCCACAAAATCCCCCATTAAGTCCGCAACAGTGCCAACAATAAACATTAACAGCAACAACAACAACAATATTAATAACAACAACAACAGCAATGTGCATGCAACACCAGCAAATCGCAAAACACCCTCAAAAGTAACAACACCAACAAGCAACATCAGCAACAGCTCAGCACATGATGGAGGCAGGGATGAGGACTCGAGCACATCGGCAGCATCCACGCCCAACTCGACACCAGCAACAAAGAAGGATAAACCCAAATCGAGGGAAGAACGTAAATTGGAAGCAATACTGCGTGCCATAGATAAAATGGAAAAGCAGGAGGCGAGGGGCAAGAAGGCAGGTGGTGGTACAGGTGGAAGTGTTAATGGAGGTTCTACGGGAGGCGACAGTCGACAATCGAGTGCCAGCAAGCAGCAGCAACCTACTTCGCCACGCAAACGCAATGTCAGCAATTCCATAAGTGATCAGCAGCAACAGGCAGATGGTACTCCAACCACCAGCAATGGTGCAGCCTCCAACAGCAACAATGCCAACAGCAACAACAGCACTGGCAACAACACATCGCGACGTAGCAAAAAGAAGCGTAAAGTGAGTCGCAGCAACAATAACAGCAACAACAAGCGCAGAAAGAGCATCAATGAACATGAATCGGATACAGAGACTGAGCCCATATCACCAGCAATTGCAGGAGGAGCAGCAGCAGCAGCAGCAGCACAGCAGCAACAACAGCAACAGAATAACGACCTCATGTTGCAGCAGCAACAACAATCTCAGGCCAATCAGGCTGCTGGTTTATTACTGGCGTTGGCGCAGAACGATTGTGAGGCCTTTAAACCGCCAACAGAAGCGCCAACAACATCAACAGCAGCATCAGGATCTGGTGTAAGCAGTGCGTGTCTGTTGATTGAGGCTGCCATGGGACCACTGGAGCTGCAGCCCGCGCAGCAGCAACTGGAACAACAACAGCAGCAGCAACAGTTGCCATCACCTTCCCTGGGCGAGTTTAAGTATCCAGCGAGTGGCGCCAAAACCAAAAAGAGTCTCATGTCCAGCTGGTTTCAGCAGTCAGAGCAATGCGAGCAGCAGCAGCAACTACAGCAGCAACCCTCCGGTCTGGACAGTCTTGTGCAGGCGGCAATGTGTGAAATAAATGGCTCCAGGGAGCAACTGCAACAGCAGCAACATCAGCAGGAGCAATCGCAACAAGTGGAGCCACCAGCTTTGCTCAAGGTGGAGCACTTTATACATCAAGTGGAGGCCACGGAACGTCTGCAATTGCCATCGGTGCAGAACAATTCGTCGGTGAAGAAGCGTTGGCTGCGTCAGGCCATCAGTGAGGAGACCACAGATGAGAGTCAGCCACAGAATGCAACAGCAGCAGCAGCAGCAACAATTCCCACGCCCAGCATATCCCCACAGCAGCAGACATCGCCTTTGCTGCTCTCGAATGGAATCTCTACTCCCTTGAAGAAGCGTCGCTTGATTGTCATGACTAATGGGGGACTGGAGGAGCCGCATATTGATGTCATTGGTAGTGCCGGTGAGGAAGAGGGTAGCAGCAAAGTGGAGCTCAACACGGAGTTGCCGCAAGACCACAAGACGAACCTACTCAAAGTGGATACAAATGATTTGAATATGCAGTTCGAGCAGGACGATGATGTGGATATCTTGCGCTCACCCAGTCCTGGTGCGCAGCAAATTGTGGCCGAGGATAATCTGGTGAAGATCGAACCTGAGGACACAAGTGCTGCCGCTGAGGATGTGAAGATTGATGTGGAGCGCGAAGAGAGTCAGGCATGCGATAAGTTCGAGGAGTTGCTCAAGGTAAAGCGAGAGCAGGAGGAGGAACATCAACAGCAGCAGCAGCAGCAAGAAGAGCAGCAGCAGGCCAAGGTGGAAGTGACGACAGTGGAGCATCAGCAGGCAACCAAAGTGGAACCCAAGAAGGAGGAAGAATCTGCATCCTCATCTACAGCAGCAGCAGCTGCTGCTGTTGCCAAGCTAGAGCCACTGCCAGAGCCTAAACCGGGAGAGTCGCTGCTACGCACATCAGCAACAGCAGCAGCAACCACAACAGCAGTAACAGCAACTGTTGCCGCCATCACAGGAGATGCAATAAAGACAGCCAACAAGTTGCGCGCAGCTGTTAAAGATGAAGAGGAGCCACTCAAGAAGAAGCCCAAACTGGAGGCCTCAGCAGCAGGCAGCAATGCCTGTAGCAGTAGCAAAGCCTACAGCAGCAGCAAAGCCTACAGCAGCAGCAAAGTCAACAGCAACAGCAGCAGCAGTGTCTGCAGCCAAACCTGTTGCAGTAACAGTCTCTGCAGCAATGCCTTCACTATCGGCAAGATCATCCATTGTAGCAACACCAGCAGCAGCAACAACTTCCAAAGTATCAACACCAGCAACATCCACCGTTGCAGCACCAGTATTAGCAGCAGCAGCAGCAGTACCAACACCAGCAGCAGCACCACCACCAGCACCTTCTGCTAGCAGCAAAAACCTCACTGAGCTCGATATACAGGAACGTCTCTTATCCTTCCATGCCGCCAACATTTCCTTCCTGGAATCGCGCAACAAAAAGTTAACCAGCAGCAGCAGCAGCATCTCTGGCAAGAACAACAACAACAACAATGCTACAACAACAGAATTAGCTGCGAAAAAGCCGAATAAGGTAAAAGACGAGAAACGCGAGAAGCTGAAAAAATCGAAAAAAGACAAAAAAGAAGTCAAAAGATAAAGATAAGCAAAAAACAGCAGCAGTTGCTTCTGCAGCAGCAACAATTGTTGCAATGGTTGCACCCGAGCTGAAGAAGAAGCACACCAAAGATAACAAACAGCAGCAACAGTTGCTGGCAGCAGCAGGTGTAGTAACAGCAACACCCGTTTCCGTTGCAACATCAGCAACTGCAAATGGTAAAACCAAACACAACAACAGCAACACAGTCGAACTGCAACAACAATCGGCACTGCGACGCCGCACCATGTCAATGTGTGTGACACCAGCCACGCCCCAGGGCACGCCCACAGCTGTATTGGGTACACCAGCTGCGCTGGCAGCAAAGAAGCGCCAGACAAACTTTGAGCAGGAGCTGACAAAGCCAAATAGTCAAATACTCAGCAGCAGCTTGTTGCTCAACAGCAGCAAAGCACTTCAGCAACATCCACCACCTGCAGTCGTTGCGCAGCAGCAGCAGCAGCTGCTGTTGTTGGGCCTTCAGCAGCACAGCAACAACATCGCAAAGAGAACAATCATCATCATCATCATCATCATCAGCAACAGCAGGAGGCAACAGTGGGTGGCATGAGTCTGGCAGAAGCAATTGCTAGTGGCAAGCTGACAGCAATCAGTCGGCGGCGTGAATCCATGTGCGGCAGTCGACAGCAAGCGGCACTGATTGCTGCTGCGCTGAAGAAGGAGAAGAAAGAGAAGAAGAAGAGCAAGAAAAAGGATCGTGAGAAGAAGCAAAAAGACAAGGAGAAGGATAAGGAGAAAGGTGTGAACAGCAGCAACAAAACAATCAAGAACAACATACAACAGAAGCAGCAACAGCAGCAACCGTTGCTGGCAACTGCAGCAACCACAACAACGAGTACAATAAACAGCAAAGTTGTCCTCGGCAAATCAGCGTCGCCTCCTTCTGTGGCCATAACTGCTGCACCAATCCCTGTGCTCATCACACAGCCACAACTCACGACAGCAGCAATGCCAACTCAAGTGGGCGCCAAGCAGTTGCCCTTCTACAACACCATCTATGGCAAGTTGCAAGAGCAACCGACGACCACAGTGCCGCCAACGGTGGCAGCAACACTCGTTCCCACACCAATAAGGAAACCTCAAAGCAGCAGCAACATACCAAGCTTGGCTGAATTTTTGGAGGCGACCAAATCCAAGGCAGCTGCAGCAGTGTCGTCCGTGGCAGCAGCAGCAGCAGTAACAGCAGCACCAGCAGTAGCAACACCAACTGCAGTTGTGCCTGTTCCAGCAGCAGCAGCAGTTGCAGCCCCAAGCAGCAACAGCGCCATGGAAAGCATGCCACCGCCATCTTCAACCCCCCTCAAGCTTTACACACGCACCGCCAGCCATGATCCACGCCTGAATCCCATGCTGACAGTCCCGGAACCAGCTCCAATGCCCAAGCGTAAACTTTCCATTAGCGAATATCGCATGCGACATCGTCCGTCTGTGGACACGGCACCAACAACACCAACCACGCCTACAACACCCACAATGGAACGTTGCTTTGTCCGACCGCAAACCATTAACAAATGTTCGCTGCAGTCGCCAGAGCGTTACCAGGCTGCGATGCGAGAGCGACGCAACTCCATAAGTGTGCACCAGCAGCAGCAGCAGAACAATAACAGCAGCAGCAGTAGCAGCACTAATCACTTCCAGCAGCAGCAACAACAGCAGCACCACCATCTATCGTCGCCTTCGAGCCTCAAGAAGCCGGTCAACTCAGCTGCAGGCACACTGAGCATAGTCAACAACATCTTGAGCACAGCACACAAGCTGAACATGTTCGATGACAAGTCTAAAGGTAAGTGCAAGTTAGAGACTCAACTATAGTCGATATATTATTCATTATATACTGTCTTTCCCCAATAGGAGGCCACTTTAATGCAGCGCCCACATTGCTGGAACAGCAGCAGGAGAAGATGAGCGAAAGATCGCGCTGCCTGCAACGTACCATATCCTGTGATTCGCGTGTCATTGAGCGATTGGGTGTGGCAGGAGCAGCTGTTAATGCCCCTACAGGCACTAAGCTGGATAAGACAAGTTCCAGAAGAGATGGTGCATAAGGTAAGTAAGGAGAGAGAGGGAGAAAGGGACTCTAGCTAGATTATAATCTTAAATTCATTTGCAGCAATCACAAGAAAAGAAGTACAACACCAAACCTGATGGAGAACAACCTTCGTGAAGAAGCAACCCGACGTAGCCCAGTTATGTGAAACGCAAACAAACAAACAATGAAATAGTGCCGGCGTATCATGCAAATGCTTTCCTTATTTAGCCGGATGAAACCGTAGAGAAACCGTAGAGTACCCTTACGGTAGTCAGAGAAATGATATCCTTATTATTTGTGTTGTATACGCTATTTACTCGCTATAACTAACTAATAATACTACTACTTAAACACGATACACAGCTACAATTTTAGATATGTATATAGAGATATATATATATAATATAAAAACGAAATGAGATTGAACGGAACACAACAACAACAACAATAAGAACAACAACAACAAGAAAACAATAACAACAATGTAAATGTTTAATTAGAGAAGAACCTTCTACTAAACTATTAAGTTATTTAATAGTCGCGTTTTTTCATAACAGAACTACCCTTAATATATATATATATATATATAAATATATATTACACATATATAAATAGTACATAATGTTAAAATGTTAGATATACAAAAGAGAGAACGAGGAAAATACACAATCATTTGGATAATTTACTTATATTTGATTAGTTAGAGACATTTCAATATAATTCACATTTGTTTTAATTCACTTTTTGTCGTAATTTTAATTTTAAGTTGCTTGGAATTGTCAAGAAATTTAATTTACTGAAAACAACATGCAAAAGAAAATTAACACTACACAAATTTATTACTAACATAATTAATAATTTTTGATTTAAATATTCATTTTATATTTAGAAGAGAAAAACGCTACTTGAACTACAGTAATTAAATAAAAGAACATTAACAACAACACAACCAGGCTTAAAACCGCAAGCAATACTATAAACCAAAATTATAACCTGAATATAAAAAAAAAAAATCGAACTTGTAAATATTAAAAAAGAAAAACGAAAAACACGAGAATTAAATTGATGAAAATTGTATATAACAGCGTCTGACAGTCGCTTTATTGTTAACCTAAAATTATTTAACAAAAAAATAAGAGAAAAAAAGGAAAAACACAAAACAAAAAATATACATATTATATCTACCATTAATTAGTAAGTTTGAAACATTGAAAAAAGAGTACAAAACGCGAGTTAATTAAACGTAAGTAAACTTAAGATATTCATTAGAGAAAAGAAATAAAAAACAAATGCAAAAAATAAAAGAATATGTAAATCAATGTATATAAATACAATAGGTTCGCAGCGAAGAAGATTTCGCGTTGTCTATAAGTCTAGTTCTTAATCGCAATCCTGTTTCTTTTTCAAGAAGGGAATTAATTATTCCCTTCATTGCTTCCATTAAACAGTTCTCAAAGTTTTTACACACACAAATACAGCTTTTCTTACCTTTTCAATTTTTTATTGACGTACTATTTTAATTTAAAGAAACAATTAGCAACTAAAACTCCATTTGACCCTGTGAATATGTATATGTGGTTCAATATTTAAGATCCACAATTATTTGAATACATTTGTTTTAAACAAACAAATTGAACATATTGAATTAAAAAAAAAGTTTTGTAAATAGCAAAAGTTTTTACATTTTATAACTAAAAACAACAAAAAGAAAAAAACATTTTTGCTGGCAAAATGAAGAATTTTATTTGTAATTTAAATAATTTAAGCGCATATAATAAACAAAATCCCAAAAATTCTAACAATTGTGCTTTTTAAGGATGGTTCATTCAATAATATATAGATCCTATGTTTCATACAATACAATATCTTGGTTTTCTAAGCCATAAACATTTGGCATGGTTGAATTATTAGAAATTACTTTGTAAGAATTTTTTGTCGTTTTTTAAGGGGCTTTTTTTTGTGTATATAAAGAAAGTGTAAAATACAAAATTCAAATGTTAGGAAACCGATTTTATAATAATTTAGAAACTGTATAATAGTTGCATACAAAATAAACATATTGTAATTATAAATTTGTAACAAGTTCGTAATGAGAAACATGAAGAGGAAAATACAGAAAATAATTATTAAAAAAACTACGTATAACTTATTTCAATGGAAAATTTAATATAATGATTTTAATTTGTTAGCATTTTGCATAATTTATAAGCGAATTTGAATAATAAGTGTAGAGTTTTTAGCCTTAAATATTTTGGTTTAACTGATGTACATTAAACAAATATGTTAATTATTTACTAAAAAATGATACACTCAACACACACACAAAACAAGCGCGCGAATGTTAATATAACACTTCCGTCTGTAAAATACATTACAAAATTGGATTCATAAGATTCTTTAACAATAAACAAAAAACCGAAAAAAAACCAAAATAAAATGATAACATTTCAAACAATTGACAAGTTGTTTTTATTGCTTTAATTTATATAGATAATATACATAAAATATAATATTATCTCGAAATATATAAAACCAAGTTGTGTCAAAAACTCCAAGTAAACCTCAAGAGTGGGTGGATCGATTTCAATGATTTACTGGATTCGTCTCCATACTAAATAGAACATAAGATGCAGATTTAGGGTGACCATCATAAACATACATATGTATTTCATTTAATATATTTTAAATTCAGCAGAAGTAGCAGCATATTCAATAAGGTGAAAAAAAGAGAATAACACAATAAAGTGGTTCGAATTTTAAATTAATTTATTATTGTATTAGATTCAAAAGGGAAATATAGAGAAACGTCTGCCACGCATACTTAGTATAAAATATAATATAACTATTGTTCGGTCTTAACTTAAATGCGTGGGGTATAAACAAAGACTTTACTTATAAATTCTTATGTAAGAATGCGTATAAATATGATCGGATTGCTCAACGTCAAGTTTCATTTATAGTTAATGCAAGCGGAACGTGGGGATAAGTATAAGGCCGAGAACAACCAGATAAGTATAGCTGAACAAAGTGCAGACCACAGCTGGTCATTGTCTTCTAAGCTTATCGCAGTAGAAGTGCAGACAGAAGTAGTTGGGGTCACGAAGAATAAATACATAAGTATTTTGATTACATACATTATAAGAAATATATTTAGAACAAAAAGATAAGTCATAGATTTAAAAGAGTATTGACATATTGTTTTATTGCTCATTGCTTAAAGCCCTCAGGGCGTTTGTATAAAAAGTGAGGAAACTGTTATTAGATTCCTTTTTTGAAATTACAGCTGCATATCAAAAGATTATTACGAATTTATGTCTACATTTCGACATAAGTGGGCATGGTCATAACGCCGCAATTGTTCTTGCGTGCCGACATTAGAATGTAGCCATCGTTGCCCCAATAGGTGGACCAGGAGTTCTTCACCAGCCAGTAATCCTCGCCATTGATGGTGCCAAAGCCAACTGCGAGGACTGCATGGTCGAGACCATCTACATCGTTCTTGCAACTGGGTTCGTAGTAGACTCCGTTGGAGTAGAAACTGAATGTCTTGGGTGAGGCATCAATGGCCACAGAGAGGGGACCATGCTTGAGCAGCGCCAGCTTGAAGGCATCAGGATCACCGGAGGTGACATTCACAAAGCCTTTGATGGGTGCAACAAGCGTAGTATTGCTGACATGACAGAAACCGTCCTGTCCCAAGTAGGGGCCGTATTCCTCCTCGGTGGGTATGCCGCCCATTTGCATTATCCATTGATAGACACGGAAATCTTCACCGCCATCGCAGCCATTGTTGCCATATCCCCACGAGCAATCGATCAATGCCTGCTGGGAGAGACGCACCAGATTGCCGCCGTTCTTCAGGAAGAATGCGCCCTCCAGATGACCTACGGTTCCAAAAGACCAGCACGAACCGCAGACAGATTGATCTATATAATAAAATAAATGATATATTGGAATTTCTAGGTATTCTATGGTAGTTTAGAGCTCACCCTTAACAGGACTGACAGCTCCAAACAGTCTCCAATCGTATTGCGAGGGAATATCATCCTTGAACTTGTTGACATCATAGGGAAAGGGTTTGCCAGTGTTGTAGACACCCGAAGACTTGTATCCACGTCGTGCCTTCAACTCCTCCTCAGACTTATCAGCCAGATGATTGACAGCCAGTGTATAGCTCAACTTAGCACGATTCTTGGAGTGAATATAACGCAAGTTCTGACGGAAAATGTTCTTGCGATGCTCATGTTCCATATCGTTGTTGTAATCCACGCCATGTTTGTGCTTGAAATGATCAAACGCCTTGTCCACATGATCATCACTACCGGAAATAAACTCTCGCATGGGATTAAATGTGGCAAAATGACCCGTTCCGGGGCCAGGGAAACCCGTGCAAGTAAGATTCTCATCGATCTCAAACACTTCATTGGGTATATCATCATGCTCATAGCTATCATAGTCCAGATAATAATGATCATAGTGAGAGCCCAAGAGAGTATTATATCCACGCATTTCATAGCGCACTGGAATCGGCATACGGCTTGCTGGATAATGCGGAGATTTCTTATAGCGCACCCACAGCGTGTACACATTCTTCTTGCTGCCAATTGTCTCCTCCAATCGGAACTTATCGCACTGAAAACCCAAGAATGATTCGGTGCCCAGCAGGGTGAAGGCTGTGGCATTGGGCAAAATGCTCTGAATTTCCACAGACTCCTCCGCGGTGCCATTAACCTGCAGGCAGCTAAGCTTATTGAGCTCCGTCCGGGTGGTAATCGGAGCCAGCTTCAGGGAGGTACCGTATGGAGCCTCGCCGGCAAGTTGATAAGTCTTGACCATGCCACCATAGTAGTCAATACGGGAACGCTTCGTATTCTTATCGTACCAGGCATAGAAGGGCTCAGCTATTTCTGCATAGGGTATATATAGCGTTCCTTTCACTATATAATTGGGATCCCATCGAGGCGGCTTTGTGCTGTGGACTGTACGAAAAAATGGCGTATTAGAGAGACACGGTACATGGCAGCCATTTTTACACTGTATACATAAATAATTGCGCATGTAAACGTTTCATATATATATGTATATACATATATTTGTCCATGTATGTACAGTATCTCACACCACTTTTTACACACACACAACAGCGTCAAAACGCCGCTTAGGCACACACACACGAGAACACAAACACAACAAAGTTCTTTTTGTTGCTATTAAAATTTAATTTACCTGCTAGCACGAAGATTGCCAGCAACACCAGATTTATCCACAATCTCATTCTCTATTGTTTTCACTTTTAATTATTCGACCTGCAATCGGATTGACAGTCGTAATATAAATGATTTGCAAATGCAACAAATCGCAGTACGAAAGCTTATACGAATGAAGGGAAAGAGAAGAAAAACGAGAGAGCGCGGCCGACAGCTGGCACTGTTAACAGTCATTGGCGCATAACATGATCATTTAACAGCACTGTTAATTGTGTGACCTTTGTAAAGACCGTCAATTGGGAAAGAAATATATATAATTTATACTTATTTTAATACAGAATTATTTATGTTATAATAATTAAAATTAATGTACACCACCTACACATGTTCAAATTCTAAAACAGCTGATTTGCTATGTTAAGCTCCATCTCTCTCTCGGGTTGTGTCCACTGTTGTTGGCTACTTAAGACCGAGCCTGCACAGGAGTCGAACAGTCAGGAATCAACCACCAAGTGAACAGTAAAACATTATTGTGTCCGCTCCGTGTGCAGTAACATCTCAGCGTCATTCGAATGAAAAGTGCACAACTACAACAATTGTACATAAGGTACATGTGTACATACACACAAGTGTATGTGTGTGTGTGTCGCCTGCAGTTGTCCCAAAAAGTGTGCTATAAATGATTTAGTGCGATTACACGACGTGCAAGAAGTGGATGTGGATGCATTGTGGATTGTGAATAAAACGCACTAGAGAATCGGAACCGTACAAGTGCGTGTAGAAAATTCACAAATTATGTTTTAATTGTATTTTAAATACATGAAAATTTCAAATCATTAAGAAACAATTTAAGAAAACGTAAAAGAAGTAAAACAGTGAAAAATGTAATACAAAAAGTTATAAATGTGAATTGTGCTCAAAAAAACGAGCAGGCCGGAAATAAGAGCGTAAATTAAATCTTCATTTTCACTGGTAGGTCAATGAATTGTTGTTGTTGTTGTCAATCTAATTTATGTACAACATATGTATCTATGTATAGTGGGAGTATTCAGCAGGTTTACTATATACACACACACGTAGTTTTCCTGACCCGCGTGTATCGTCGTGTGTTGCGTTGTCGATGAAAATTCAATGAAAACACAATGGGAAATTGATGACATTTATCAATAGGTGCTTCGCACAGCATGCCTGGCATTGATTGATGTCTTATAATGTGAATATAATACACGGGAATATCCTATCAAGTACCATGCTAAGTGTACCATTAAGTTAAGATTAAAAGTGTATTATTAAATAATAAGGTATACCATTAAATAATAAGTATACTATTGGATAATAAGTGTAGTATTCAATAGAAGTGTATTCACTAGATGTGCGCTATTTTAAATAAATTAATGTAATTGAATTATTTAATTGATTCCTGTTAAAAGGAAGTTAATAAAATAGTGCAAGTTTATTTCTTTTTCTTTCTGAATTTTATTTTTAATACATTTCATTAAGTTTATGTTACTGTCTTAATTAGTTATGTACATTTTTAATGAATTTAAATCAATTAGATTAACAAATTATGCATGCGCTCTAGGGTTAGGTTAGCAAACTGTTAGAGGGAACTACTTGAATGAAGTTCTCTCATTGTTTGCATCAAGAACTCCAGGGAAGGAGCTTTTCGTTTGAGTGCACTCAAAGGAAAACAGCGCAAAATACATTTTACAAATGTTAGTTTACAGTGTGTGACATGTATTTGTGTGTGTGTTTGTGAATGTGTAAGCAGACGTTTTGCTGTGTGTAACCTACATTTTAAACGACAAATTTGCGGCATACATTACATACACAAATATATACGCATATACTGACGTATACAAACACATACGTACACACACACACATGTATAA
Organism: Zaprionus nigranus; assembly: GCA_018903425.1. Taxonomy (NCBI): domain Eukaryota; kingdom Metazoa; phylum Arthropoda; class Insecta; order Diptera; family Drosophilidae; genus Zaprionus; species Zaprionus nigranus. The sequence goes on from JAEIGD010000024.1 coordinate 85,185, forward strand.
CAAGTGAAATCCGTGACCGAGGTCCTCCTAGTCTCAGTGTGGAGTGAGGAGAGCAGTGAAGCACATGTAAATTTACTTTTATCAGTGCCCAAAAGCCATCTTACACCACACACATACACACATGTATAAATGCATGCTTCACAAAATCTTATATACCATTAGAGGAGCAGGCTCTGCTCTGCTCTCCGGGGGCATGACGCGCATTCTCGAGAGAGTCGCCCAAACACGACGACGAGTCGAGTTCGCTGCGTTTTGCTGCTGCTGCTTCCGTTACTTCTCACGCACGCACACACTCACTCTCTCTCTGTGAACTTACGCTCAACCTCTCTCTGCATTCTCTCTCGTACCTTTGCCTTGCCCAAGATATTTGTTGTTGTGCGTGTGCTGCATTGAATATCCGTTAGCAAGCGTAACGGATTATGGACGATTTAATGGTACAATATACGTACACTACACATGGTACATTGTAGGCTTGTACCCATGTACATGAATATATCGCACTAGCACTTATAGCAATTGTCCAGTGTAAGTAGCAATTTATAGCAGCACAGCCCAGGCATCATGTGGGTGTAATTATATAACAGTTTAGTACTAATCAAATTGGGAAATAAGTGCCCCATTAGAACACTACGCAAATTGATGGAAATTTTGGGTAATAGCTAACAGTAAATCTCCCCACTGTAGCTGAGCTTTTAAGACCTTTAAATATTTAATGGATATTCTATATTATGTATGCAGTCTACACAAGATACTTAGCCTGCTCCTTATTTGATTTTATAAAAATACTCATGCCCACCCCCATGTCCATTTCATGTTGGACAGTGTAATCTATTTTTATGCCATTTATTCATTGTTTAGAGCACATTATCACATTTTCCTCTTAAGGCATCAACTACAGATATATTAACATTGACAGAGCACCCCCTTGCAGTCACACACACCTCCCTCTCCCATTAACTAAAACGATGATTCAGATTGTTGCCACACTTTTTGCACACTGAGCCGGCATACCGGGGGAGAGGGGGCCTTGCTGAGGGTGTCTATGCAATTGTCTGGGTGCCAGCAGAGAGTGTGGTGGTGGTGGGAGTGGTGTGTATTCACCATGGGCAGGCCTGGTCACGGGCGGGGACTGTGTGGGCAACACTACATGTCATACAAACACTTAGATATGAAGTGGCTTTTATGTTTGCCGCAGCGCAATGGATTTCTAGTTGGCATTGGCAGTGTCAGGATGTGGCAAACAATGGAAACCATTGTGTCAGCTTCTGCTACTGCTGCTGCTGCTGCTGATACTGTTGTTTTTGTTGTTGTTAAAACAATAGCATCACTATAATTACAAGTTAGCGCCTGCTCTTCCATTTGTGCTTAGAGAAACCAATTGAAAATGTTGATAATAGCATTAAAATATTATATTATATTTATATTTCCAAGTATCCTTAAATATATATTTATTTAGATTAGTGCTATTTAAATAGGATATATGATATATCAATATATAGGCGTAGTATATAGTCAACATGGTTTTATTCATAGATATTAACAAGAATATACATCCGACTGTTTCTGTAGTTTGTTTTTATAATGTTCTCAAAATCGATTTAACTTTTATAGAAACGCAAGATTGAAATTTGGTTTTCTTTTTATATAAATTTACTGCATATTTAAAGATATAGTAACTAAGTTAGGTTAAAATACCTTATAAATTCTGAAAACTTAATCAAAATTAAATCAGTATACTATATCTTATTGTCTGATTTATTAAAGTACAATCGGCTGCAAATTAAAACTGAATTAAAAATATATATCTATTTATTCCATTCAATTCTTTAAGTTATGTTATCAAAGCTTTAAACTATTATTTATATTTTTCAATATCTTAAAAAACTATGGCTTAATAGAGTAGAATACCTTCGATTAACTTATTTCCTTATATTTTCCCTGTTTTCTTTTCTTATTTCCTTTCTTAATGTTATTTTCTTATATGTTCACATTCATTAGCTTATCTTATTTTTCACGCTAGCTATACCAACACAGTTATTTATTTCACGTTTCTTTTCTATTTATTCGTATCTCACTATGCTCCAACCTACATATACATGCACAAATACATAAAGATACACATACAAATGTAGTCTTTCCGTTCTTCTTTTGACTGTTCGCTGTGCCTCCCTGATTTCTTTATTAATTACGTAGTCGTTGGGCTTAGGCTCAGCCCCTTAATCCCGTCAGTCGTACTGGAAGAAAGGGAGAGGATTATTTTGGTTGCGTGACATTCTGATACGGCGCTATGAAAAGGTCGGCAGATGGCGTTGTATGTTGCGCAGGCTTGACCAATTAAAAGAGTCATCCAAAGAGATATTAAATTTTGAACTGCAAGGTCTTTGATAAGTTACAAATTCACAATGTGCATTAAGAATAACGATACCTTAAAGCTATTAGAAACCTATAGGAAATGAGTTTAACACTTATATTCTTGGAGAATATAACGGTCCCCAGTTATCAGACTAAAAATAGTTTTTAATGGGGATATATTAGACAGTTCAATTCGTTTAGTAAACACATAAATATTCATTAATAAAAGTAATTAAGGTAGGAACCCCGAGAAGTATTACACAAGGGTCCGTAAAACCGTTGCTACGGCCCTGGTTTTAAAGAAGTTTCATCTTGTTATATTCGCAGATTTGTGCCTTGTTTCTATTATTTTTTCCAGCTCAAACACGATGTTACGCACATTGTAAAGTATCTAAAGTCTAATCGACCGGAAACGGGTCGCATATTAAAGTACAGTTAACAGCCTTCTATGTGATGCCAATTTCATGCATATAGTGATTTGTACATGAACAATTTAGTTTTTCGTCCATTTATTTTTTTTTATTATTTTTTATATAAATATTCAGCGATGAAGCAAGAAATGCTTATCTATTTTAATACGTACTTCTCTGTGGAATGTTTATATGAAGATTAACAGTTGTATAAGCCATATAAGATCATAATCGCTTGTCCTGTTTATTATATCATTAGTCATAAATTAGGGCCCTCTTCAAAATAATAATAATAATAGTCATAAATGGAGATATTAACTTTATGCATAGTAATTTTCTTTCTTATAGTAATATTTATATCATTAAACAGTATATTAAGTCAGAAATATACAAATTTAATAACTGTTTTAATATGTTAAGCTCAAGCAAGCAATCAATTTTAATACCTACAACAATCATTGCAGCCCATTAATTAGTTCCAGAATATGTTTATGCATTTTGCACATTTCTAATGTGAACTTTTTTTTGAATATTGTATAATTCTAGTTGGATAAATAACGAAAGGGCACGAGAAGTTTTCGTGTTATAAATCTAAAACTTACACGAAACTAAAGCCTGCTGGGGAATTTGAACAAGGAACAAGGCGGATTAGAACAGTGCATGCAACACACAATGTGTTCTCGTTTTGGGGTCATATGTGGGCCAAAAGAAATTTGCGAATGCTGATGATGATGACGACGACCACGACGGCGACAATGAAGGCGATGGCGACGATGACCGCAACACGAACAATTTTGCTGTGAGAGCAAATTATATAAAATTATCATGCAGCGCACACAGCGGCCAAGTTTGCCACTCAAAGGCAACAACAACAACAACAGCAGCAGCAACAACAACAGCAACAATAACAACAAGAACAGCAGCAACAAGGCTAAGCTCGAACTGCAGCAGAGGCGCTTCGTGCGGACTGCATGACGTATACGTAATATACGTATTACGTATACGTAATGTGCGCTAGTTGTGGCCAATTGCCAAGTGAGGAACACGAAAACTGAAAAGCAAGCAAAGCGAGCGAAACAAACAAACAACAAACAAACAACTCAACAACAATTGCAAACACAACACATACACACACACACATAGGGCAGCATAGAATAGCACACACACACACACACGCATATAGAACAAAGTAGGCACACAGAGCTGGGCTTGGCTAACGGCAAATGGCAAAAGTTATTGCGACAAAATGACAAAATGGCGAAGTTAACGTTGCACCGTCTACTGCAGCGCTTGCAGCTGACGGCGCTGCAGCTGGCCAGTGACACGCCCACGTCCACGTCCGCTCCCAAGCAACAGCAGCAGCAGCAACAGCAACAGCAACCCAACAACAGCAACAACTCGAGTAACAACAGCAACAACAACAATAGAACGCGCATGGCACTTGTAGGCTGGCTGCAATTGTGCCAAGGCAATGGTTACTACCTGACGCTGGCCGTGCTCATCTATGGCTACCTAATGTTGCATGCCTCAGGCGCAGCCAGTGCTGCCAATGCAACAACCACAACAACAACATTAGCTAGTGACAACTTTATCATCTCTAATATAAGCATAACAACAACAAGAACAAGAACAACAATGCTAGCTTTAAACAAATCGAAACGAAACGCACAAATTGATAAACGCGATGTTGCACATGTGCCTGACGATGACTACGATGCCAGTTATCCGGATGATATAGACGACATAGAGGCCTTGATAAATAATAAGTCAGGTGAGTAGAGAATAAATATAGAACTGACATAAAGTAGATGATAAACAGATAAAGAGAAAAAACTTTTAGAGAAAGAATATTTCTAAAAGGGAAAAAAAAGTTTAATCGTGCAACAAAAATCTTAATAAACGTTCGTTTAAAGTTTTTGAATACTTCTATGAGTTTGAACATTTGTTAAATATAACAATTGTTCTCACAACAAGTAACTTAACTACATAAAGCTCGAATAATTCTATAGAAAAACACAAACTCATATCTGTTTATATAGTTGCGATAATAGTAGAATTCGAGTAGTGTTCATCTTTTGTTCTTCAGTTTTATTGTATTCACATGAAACTCTACAGTAGAAAATCTTTAAATTATTATAAACACAATCGCTGTGAGTATTTACAGCAGAGTATGCTGTAGATCAGGAGTCTCCATCTAATTAAAAAGTCTCTTACATGTGAAATTTGTCAATCCAATAGATCAGTTTAGTTAGTTTCGTATATTACTTTTAATACAAACTATCTTCTAACTATAGTTCTTAAATTTGACAGAGCAAACGTACATATATGTTTACTAGCGGATACAGGAAGTATTCAATCTGTGTAATATATGTTCAATTTTGCATACTATTAGGCGTTGTTTGGGTACCTATTTCAATTCTCGTTGTACTAAAACAACGTTAAACATCCCTAACTCAATCCTAATACCTAGAAACATAATAAGCCAATATCCCTGCACCATAATAATATAAACATATATATATATATCACTATATATCTATTTCTGTATAACTGAATAGGTACAGTTTGTATCAAATAATGGCACAATAATTTCTGCATATTCAAAATTCTCATTAAACTAAAAGGAAATAAATTATGTTATTGGTTTTACGCAATCTGTTTAGCAAGGCCCTGTCTAATATCGCTTTCATTCACAATATTTGTAACTATATAATCACATACACACCCACACATACACCCACAGGTACACACACACACATCTAATGTTGTGGTGACCTTTGGTGCGGACCACCTGAAATTGTGCAGCTTGGTCAAAATTAAATTGAATGAGTCCGTGAATCATTGCCAAACAAATGCCACTCGAAAGAGGCAACAGAACAGAGAGAGAGAGAGGAACAGAAGAAGGGGGAGATGAAGAACTGACTCGGGACTGTTGTCCTTTCGTTTTGGTAGAGGAGGGGGAGGGATAGTTAAAAGCGCCAACAAAGGACAACACTCGGCAGCTGTTGTGTAATTTATGAGAATTATGATCTCTGGGGAATTAACTCTGTAGCCACTGTTGACCACAAAAACCAGGCCAAAAATGTTGGCAATGCGAGACGTTCAAGGAAAGGTCAAGGAAAGGCCAACAGAGCAGAGGAGAACTGTTTGTTGCACACACACACACACACACACACACACATTTATATTGAAATATCTTTGGTATCAGCACTAATCACCCCTTCGAAATCGATACTAATCTCTACTTCTGGTTGCCATAACTAAAATCTAATTGCAGCTAAAGGTAAATACATTGGAGCACCTTGCAACGAGCTGAAATGCGATACCAAGCTGCTGCATGTGGCATGCGACAGGGAGACGCAGACCTGCAGCTGTGAGCGCAACTATCCCGTGCAGCTGGGACTGATAAAGGGTTGTGCCAAGCGTAAGATATGCATTTCATTTCATTTAACTTATATCTTTATTATTTAACAGTTTTTAATTGAATTTATTCCCAGAATGAGGAAAAGTTGTAGACTGGCATTGATTGCATGCTGTATTGCATCTTTAATAGTTTAGTTGCTTTATATATTAATGGGCAAATAAAAAGTCACTCTTGAATTATAACCAATCAGAGCCTTTAAAACATGAACATCTGAGGATTATTCTCAATTTGCTTTTTTGTCTAGCTCACAGCTAAAACGATGCGATAGTTTCTTAAAACAATAATGAAAAGTATGAAATATTTAAATTTGCAAATGATTCTTCTTATGCAATCTATTGGATATACGTCATTGATTTAAATGAAATATAAACTAACTATAAAGAGAAAGGCTTCCTTCGGCACGACAAAGGTTCTATTCCCTTGCAAGCACTTTTGTATATCCGCTGTTCGTTCTCATACGAGTTATATACATACATACAGCGAACAGCATGTGTAACAAGTTTTATCAAGATAGCTAGGGATAGATAGGGAAACTAAGAGCCTATTTTGCATTTCAAAAGACAGGCGAAACGGACGGACAGACACGCATGACAAGATTGACTGCCCTGGTGATGCTGATCCAGAATATAAATACTTTAGGAGATACTTCGATACCAGAAGTATATCCTAAGCTGCTCTGCAAACTCCTGGCTACAATTAATATACCCACTGCAAGCGTAAAAACATAAATTATGGGACTGAGTTCAATTTTCCGACTTATTTAGAAAGATATCTTATAAGCTGATAGATGGAATTAATGTTATAGCAATCTTCTATTCCATTAGCACTATAAAGTACATGTATTTAAACTTTTTTTATTTATTTATTTAATTTAATTTATAGTCAACTAAATACAGTCGATTGAATTAGAAAAGAATTACTTCAAAAGTAAATTTACAAAATTTTCATTTGTTTAAATTTAAAATTAATTTAATTTAATTTAATAGTGTATTTCAATTGCATTGACATTTTACAGCTAAAAAACTGGGTGATCAATGTTTCTACGACGAGACATGCATCTACAGCGACGAGAACTCGCTCTGTGTTCAGGTGCGTCACAATGCGATTTGCCAGTGTGCCAGCGGTTATCATTCCGTAAGCTACACAAAGCCAACGCGACGCATCTTCTGCACGCCAGGTAAACTTGAGTAAATCATTAACTGAAATTAAACTCAATGTTAATTCTGATTTGCCTTAGATCTCAGTGAACTGAGCTCGGATCTACCCACTCTGCTGGGCGTCTCGACGGGCATTGCGGTGCTGGCGGGTCTCATCTGCATGGTACTGCATCTGTTTAGCAAAACAAAGTACCCTAGGCATCGCAACTTCGGAGATGCCAACATACCGCCGCCCATACTCTACTCCAGCGATACAGGTGGGGCAAGATTTGCATTGGTGAACTGCATGCGGTGGTTCCTAGCACCGCAAACACCGCATACATGCATATTGCAATGTATAAGATTTGATGTGTCTTCAAGAGTCAGTTCTTACACTATTAATAAGGATCAAACGAGACAACGTGGTGGGACTACCTTATGCATTGAATTGCACATGCGGTGTTTGCGGTGCTAGAAACCAACGCATGCAGATCTCAATAGGTGTCAGTTGTGTAACAAGAAATACCCTATACCTCTCTCTCTCTCTCTCTCTCTCTCTGGTGCACAGGCATACCGCTGACTGTGCACTCGGCACGTCCTTCGTCGCGTTCCAGCATACGTTCGACGGGTTCGATTGGTTCCTATGGCAATCGTCGCGCCTCCTCGGGCGGTCTGGCTGGTGGTGGTGGCGGTGCTGGTGGTGGTGGCGTCGGCGGCGGTGGTGTCAACAGTGGCGGCAGCGGCAGCGGCGGCGGTTCGAAGGGCATAATAGTGTCGACATCGCGTACAGGTGCGGCTAGATCGGCCGCCATATTGCTTATATCGTGTCACATTACGGCGGTGTCTAAACAAAATTCACGCGCCTCATCGCGTCACACATCCGGCGCCGGCTGCAGCCAACATTCGCGCGATAATCTTGATGATAACAACGGCAGCGGCAGCGGTGTATGTGGGCGGAGGCGGTGGCGGAGGCGGAGGTGGCTCCGGTTCTGGTGGTGGCTGTCGCAGTTGCGAGAGCACCATCTCGATGAATCGCCAACTGCAACGGCAGCTCAATCACCAACGGCATCTGCTCAGTTTCGAGCTATCGCCGGCAAAGTCTAAGAATCAGGATAGATTTAGGACCCTTCTGGGCATGAATGGCATTGATAATAATTATCACGACGAGCACGATCGTGATAATGATCATGATTTTGATAACGATGCTTACCATAGCATAGATCCACTAACCACTGTCCACCACCACGATGGTAGCGGCAGTAGTGGCGGTGCTGGTGCACTTCCCGGTGGTTACTATGACAGCACCACAGCCGGCTATGGTGCTGGTGCCGAGCTGCATCACTTGCATATTGGTGCACTGCCCACGCCGGCGAGTGAAACACCCAGATTTGCGGTAAATCAACTCAGTCATCAATCATCAAAGTCATCAGTCATTAATCAGACATCACACACTCACAACTCATCAAGATGTATGTTCCCTGTTTCGCAGTTCTGCTGCATATGAGTTCCACAATTCCGAGTCCAAGTTGTGTTGCTCAGCTTCGTGCTATCTTTCAGCATGTTCTCTACAAATTTCATATCCTTTGTTGCAGCAATAAATATGTTAGCAGAAGAATAAATATAAATACTCATTCCGTTCTTTATCTCGAGCAAAGTTTCTTCTACATTACGATTCTTCAAAATAAAATACATTCATCTACAGGCATTTACAGTCTGTACTCGGTTGACAATCTTTAAAAGCGAAAACAAGTTTCTACTCTTTTCATTGGTTCATTTTGATGTGTAACATACGAACATTGGCTCATTCAATCATTGGCAATAACTTCTCTCTCATCTCTCTCTCTCTCTCTCTCTGTCATTCGCATAATTAGCATTTCAATTTGAAAATCTATTTAAAATGAATACCAAATCTTTCTATACTTTATGTTCTAACTGATCGATGTTAAATGTGCTTCCAAAAATCTCTGTTTCAAATTCAAAGTTCATTTACGTTGGTTTCTTTTTCCTCGTTTTACGTTAAACAACACACCCACACACACATAGAAAAACCAAAAACACACACACAAATACATACACACACATACAGATCTAATGAATGAGGTTACAATGTTAAGTGTTCTATACAGCCAGAATACTGCAGTATTTAATACACTTACCAACACTGACATGTATATTAAAAAAGAAAAACCAAATAAATTCCCAGAGTTTGTTGGCAGAAAGTGTTCTATATATAACTATATATATATTCATAGCGAAGCTTACATCCAATAATTATATATGATATTTGAAAACCTTGACAAGATGATATTGAAGCAATATGGCGGTGATTATGTTCCTGTTTCTAGAAATTTATCAACACACAAATAATTTAATTTCATTTTTTTTCAACCAGATAATAATAAATTATATGCAAATTACTATGATACCTACACGCACATACACACATACAAACACACTAATAAACATACATACACACACCCACACTTGAGATTCTATATATGTATGCATGCGTCCTCCAGTGGGTGAGAGAACACACTCGACTCACAACAGAATGCACACCAATCCGATCCGATTCCCCTAACTCCCATTCAGTTGATTGTAATCGTCATTGACGCTATCTCTCTTTCTCTCTCTCTCGCTTACTCTCTAATTGCTGTACTTTAAAGTCATTTTGAAGCATCTTTCTACAGTTTTATCATTCTCAACTTATACTTTGCTTGAGCTTGCGCTTGCCAAGTGCTTTATATGTACATATATAGAGATATATTACCATGAAATATATCATAAACCAGATATAAATTGAAGAGAATTGGAAAGATGGAAAGAAAAGCAAAAAGTATATAAAATTGTTATGCAAACTTAAGTTGAGTTTGTAATGCAAAGCGAATTCATCAACTGATTCTTCAAGTAGCGCTATCTCATGCTATAACTATATATCGCTCTCTCTCTCTATCTTTCTCTCTTTGTCTATCCCTGCCTCTTGTAGTTTGTGCACAATTATTGCTAAGTAAAGGCTGTAATATCATTTAAAGAAATTGCCTTGACTTCCCGTTTCTTTTATATATTCTCCATTCGCTCTCTCTCTCTCGCTCTATGTGCTTTCTGCTTATGCCTCGCCTATCTTTAAGCATCATATTAATAATAATCTCACTATAATATTAATAATAAATAATCCAATTTGATTTCCATTTCGTTTAGGTTCTCGAAGACCAAGTCTAGCCTCTGTGCATAGCACGAGCTCATCGGTGCGCAGCTACAGCATGATGCGGTTCGAGAAGGAGGCCCAACAGAAGGAGATCAGGCAGGAGATGAAGCTGCGTCTGGCGCGGCTGCAGCAGCAACAGCATCTGACACAGAACAAGCCGCAGATTGTGATTGGTGAGGCATTGCTGGCACAGCATGGAGCACTCAGTCGTGTTACCATGGCCACGCCCAGTCCTTTGACGCCCAATTCACTGGACGAACTTCTGCCGTCGCTGGACGAGAATCAGGAGGTGAAGAAAATGAACTTCATGATGATTCCAATAACTTAAGGCTGTTACTTCTTTATTCCAGTATCCTCCTAGGCTGGAGAATACCTACAAACAGTTAGTACAGCCCCCGGCAACGGCAACAGCAACAACAACGGCAGCAGCATCGCCTATAAGCACATCCAATGGCTACAACGGACCCTGCAGCTCATCGACTGAGGCACTCTAGATCGCACTACATTGTCAGCAATAGACCCTGTATATATATATATAGAATAGTTTACATATATAGTTAGTATATAGTATGTGTACTTGTATTTAATGGCGTTCAGTTACAGCTTACTGTTCTAAGCTCATTGAATTAAGCGTCAAACGTGTTTAGGTATAGCCTATATTAGATTATGTGTGACATAGTAAGCGCCCCTCCCAGGCACAGGGGCAAAGAGCTAATGAGTTGAACAGGCGTTCTTTAAATAGCTCTAGCTAATCTAAACTGGATATCGGAGTAACATCGTACATTGTATGCATAGAACACATTTTATACGTATTGTCATACAATTTTGTAGAAATTATACAACAAAATACAATAAATAACAAGTTAAAAATAAATATGGTCGGCTTGCCGAAGCCATAATACCCTTTCAGAGCGCGCATAGGGCAGCTATAGTTTCCTGTGTGCTTTGATTCTGAGATTCATACAGCGAATGGTGCAGAGATTTGCAAAAGAGAGCGTGCTTTGTCTTTCAAGTTCCCTCCTGTAATATACAATACATAATCGAAAAGAATGTATAATGATATACCCTAATAATATATATAATTACATATATGAATACCACATATAGCCCGCTAGCTTCTGAAAGGGTAGATCTAGCAAGCCACATCTGTTTCTTTTTCAAAACATTCCATCAAGAAACAAATGTTTTCTTTTAAAATTCCTTTCTTCAATTAGAAATTCAGTTTCTCTCCTTCTTTAAAACAAGGCCTGCAGTTCACACATAGAAACTCACACAAACAATGCAATTAACAGAAAGTAGATATTACAATGAAATATAAAATAAAATATATAAACAATTACATCAATGTTAGTTGAGGTGGTAATACCCCGAAGTTTAGTACTGATTAAATATACGCAAAAGAATTTACAAAATCGGTTTATATACAGTTTATAGTACATATTGTACTATATTATGAATTCAATATGGTATGCAATGAGTATCAATATATTTACCATATACCATACATATATACCATTAAATGTGTAGCATAAGCGTTGTATGGACAAAGTAGTCAATAATTCAAATTACTGCGTGTAAATTGTAGAACTGTTTAGTTCTTAGTACCGAAAGTATGTACTATATAGGCTTAAACAATGATCTACTCGATGGGGAACTCTCTCAATGTGTTTCTGGTACAATCCAATTAGATGGAGATTCCTGATCTACAGCATACTCAGCTGTAAATACTCACAGCGATTGTGTTTGTAATAATTTAAAGATTTTCTACTGTAGAGTTTCATGTAAATACAATAAAACTGAAGAACAAAAGATGAACACTACTCGAATCCTACTATTATCGCAACTATATAAACAGTTATGAGTTTTTGTTTTTCTATAGAATTGTTCGAGTTTTATATAGTTAAATTACTTGTTGTGAGATGTGTTGTTATGCTAAACGAACGTAGAAACATATCCAAAGTTTTAACAAAATGTAAATGGGTTTTTGTTAAATTATCATGTTTTATGTACTGAATCGACCGTATGTGTTATAGATTGATCAACGATAATCCTGTTAATAGTTAATATAGCCTGGCATCAAAATCTGTATATACATAGAGAATGTATATACACGCAGACTCCATAAATTTGTGAATTAGTCATAAGTTCTGAATAAAGAATACAAGTTTTTAAAGTAAAGATTATGCATTATCAATCAGCAAATAATATGAATGAAAGCAATACAATATTCAAATGATTCATTGTCTTCTGCGATAGTGCATGAACGTTGAACATAGTCGAAATTTAAGAGACTAAAGAATGCAATAGAACATTGCGATAACATGTGGAATGTAAGTAAATACTTATAAACTAAACATACATTTTCCAAGGCCGAGTGTCAAACTCGATTTGTATTCAAAAATCATCGCTATCGATGGGTAATTGAGTGTCTTCCATGCAACGGATTTGCTCCCAACTCAACAGAGACTCGTTGATGTTCATTGTGGCTGCCATGCAATACGGGCAATATTGAAAATCCATTAGAAAGATATCCTAGAAATAAGAAAAGTATAAATAATATATTATTTGGAATGATCTACTCACCGTGGGATGCACCGAACACTGCAGTGAAATTCTGCCATAGAAATATTCATGACACTGTCGACACTCCAAAGCTTTATGGGGGCGATAGCAGATGCATTTGGATGCCTCGTACTCGTTGTGGTTTGAAGTTATCTCAAAGCTCTGCTTCCCCTTTTCTTTTTTTCCTTCAATATTGGTGTAATTATTATTGTTGATGATGTTGTTCCTGTTGTTGTTGTTCTCGTCGGTTGTGGTAATTATGCTGTTCATTAATCCAGCTTTGAAGCAAACGAAATGTGCATAGGCAGGCGAAATTCCAGAAAAATTTGTAAATAATTTCTGCAGCTTCTTTGAAGAACTATACAAAACACACACACGCATACACATGTATGTATGTGCTGTGTTTACTTATTTATATTTACCCATGATTTCAGCTTTGTTGTCGCTCACAATTTTACTCCAAGTTGTTTACTGAAATTGATATATACACTTGTACAAACTAAGGCATGTATAAACAAATATATGTATTTACGCACAATCAGAAATTTAACGCGCAGCCTTCTCCGTAAGCCAATCACCAATACATCCACACACAGTACACTACAAAAGATTAATAATCTGTGCACATGCGTGTGTTCTTAATATCACTTTATATATCTCTTATACCTCGGTATCAATAACTTTATGCAGAAACGATAAACAAACAGATTTGTTTAATAAAAAACTTATAAAAATTTTGCCTCAAAAAGAAGCTAGTGTGGCCGGCATGAGTATTGAGAGTTTTGTGCTATTTTTTTTAATGTCTTTATTTTAATACATACTATTTAAGACAAAAAGACGAAAAACAATAAAGACGGCAACACTACCAGATGTATTCTACAAGTAACGGTGCTTATCAGTGCTGTGCAATTTTCTGAGAACTACTGCGGAGCTTACTTATCCCTTATACACACACACCCACACATAATAAGAAAAAATTAATTTTTGTTTTATAGCTACATAACAAATGTATATGAATGAAAAATATATAAAAATATTTATATGAACGTGTGTAATTAGAAAAAAAAAGTTGTCAACAACTTCTTGTGATTAGTTTTATGGATCTCTTCATATCAGATCTATTTCTAAATAATTTGTAGCAGCTCCACAGAAGGCACAATTACGCGCATCCATGAGATAAGCGATCTAGATAAAAAGCAAATATAATATTTAACGGGATATATAGTTTGCTGTCTTTACTACCTCTGGATGCTCAGGACAGCGCTCTGCAATGCGTCCCATAAACGATTTCTGGCAAGAGTTGCAAGTAATCAACCCACGACTGCGGTGACAAATACAGTTTTGTTTATCAATTTCCTCATTTGCTTTCTTCAGCGACGGCATTTACGCTTTTATTTTCGAGCCAATTGTATTTGGTATTTAATTTGTTATTATTTCTTTGAATTTCCATTTTGATATTTAAAACAGAGCTTCCGATCGCCAACTCTGTTTATTTTCATTGACTGCCAGTGTTGTGTAAGGTAATCGGTTGTTGACGGGCATTGATGGCATTCCCAAAGTTCACTCAAATAATTGCGGGGGGCAGTAAATAAGTATATGTTTAATTTAGATGTTTTCATCAAAAATAAGGATTATTAATAAAATGTAATTAAACTAGAGTATTTCAGTTTTAATTGATATAAAATAATTATCTGCACAGCAGAATCCACCATAGGCTCATAATTTATTTCAACACACCACAATATTAGCTAAACGGTTGTTATTCAGGATAAAAATCATCAACCGCACTTAGCAGAGACACAAACCGATGTAGTACACTCTTTTCATCTCTTTCTGACACATGTTGAATGCAGTGTGCAAATAAACACCCAAACTGGTTTTGCCGGCGCCGTCGCAGCAAGGTCAAATACACAATATGGCAATCCAACTTCAACCGGCTCGTTGGTCTAGGGGTATGATTCTCGCTTCGGGTGCGAGAGGTCCCGGGTTCAATTCCCGGACGAGCCCAAGCTGATGAAAAATAAATTTTTTGCTTTTTCTATTTTTTCTATCAATGCTGAGTCAGAATAATTGTATGTTGTAAAAAAGGAATTGATTGCCACCAGAGTTTATAAACAAAAAAAGCTGCTCTTGACGTAGAAGATTTTTATCTATCAGTGCGTTTTGCGTTTCTGTCTGTTTCTGTCTGTTCTTGTTTTTTACGAGAAGAGGAAAAGTTCTGTGTGTGATATTCTGTTTCTTGTTGTTGTTTTAGCATTTTGTTGCTATTCTACAATTTTTGCGTGTGTTTTCTTTCTTTCATATTTTCTTTTTGTTTTACATACATAAGCAATTTGTTATTGTTTTTAAAGGTTAGCATTCGTTTAGTTTTTTTCTTTTTTTATCATTATGTGCTGGAAATACTTAGAACAATATATGGTATTTTTGTTGATTTGTTTCTTGAATTAAGATTAAGATTTGTTGTAAGCGCCGTCCTTGTCTGAATTTCTGAATTTCTATTTGTATTCGTATTGGTAGTTCTGTTTGCATTTGTATTTATATATGAGTGTGTGCTGAGAGTGTGTGTGTGTGTGTGATACAGTGTGGGGCGATACAGTCTCTATGGATGCGCTGTCCTATTCTTCGTTTCAGCTGCCTCTTCTCCTCTCCCTCTATCTATCTCTCACATTTTACTCGTATTCCAGAACATTCTTATGGTAGAATAATAAATAACTGAAAGTGAGGAGGTGGTGAATATACACAAATAATAATTCGATAATATATTTTGATCGATAGTTCGATTCCTGCACTCACCCCTCGCTGTCGAGCACCTGTTTGAGCGAAGCCATCGTTATCACATGATCATCGCACTTGACCCACGTATCCTTCTGATGGCGCACATAGGCAGTGTAGTGCCCAGTGTCGATGGTGCCCACATGGTTGACCACCGCATAGAGGGAGAAACGAAAGTCCCCATAGGCATTCTTCTTCTCCGACATGAATGGCGTCATGTCGAACTCGACGGGGAACTGAATGAACGATGAGATCTTCCGATCAATCAGTGCCGAATGCTCGAAACGCTTTAGATGGAACGACACGACGCTGGGCAGCGTTCGTAGGCTAAACTGTTTCGTGGACTCCTGATACGATTTGCAGGTGGAGCATTTGATTTTGGCCGCCGATCCCAGATGCTCGGCACGCGTATAGCGTTCCAGGCAATCGATCAGTGTCTTGGGCGTTACCCCACCGTGCGTTGTCGTCTCGCCGAGATCCAGTGAGATATCCCAGAAGGGATCGAATGTGGTCGAAACGCCATTGCAGGCCTGGCACACCACATCACTCTGCAGCATGCCGGTGAAGATTTGATCGATGATGCAGTTGCATTGGCCATAGCAATGTGTTGCATTGGCATTGGCATTGGACGTGCTCGAGGAATTCCCTCCCGATCCCCCTGAGCTGTTGCTCTTGCTCTCGTGCTCCGACTTGGCCTTCACACAATGCCGATGCAGTACGTCCAGTGTGGCAATGAAGAACTCATGCGCATCCTGCTGCTCATAGCCGGCCAAATGCTTAGCATGATTCCAGATTAAATGCAACAAACGATGCAGCGACAGCGGGGAACGGGAGCCAGAGTAGAACTCCTACAGGAGGAGGAGGGAGGGCTATAGTCGATGAGGTGAGGTGCACAGGGTATTCACCTACCTGGAAGAGACGCGACACTTCGCACACCAGACACTTGTGAGTGGATTTGCTGCCGCAGTCGTGACGATCCGACATGAAATAATCGCTTAGCAGCGGAGTGTGCACAAGGGCCTGCAATCGATAGTTATCGATTAGTATATTTGCACAATTAATACCAATTCATAATATATACACACACACACGCACCTGCACAATGCAATTCATAAAGCATGTAGCGCCCAAATTGAGCAGACCACGCAGTCCAATTGTCTGATTGGGCCGGACCAGTCGACGTCGGGCGTTGGCCAACAGAAGGTTCGTCTCCTTCGCTGTCGGTATCCAGGGCTGCCAGCCGAGACTCTTCTGCAGATCCTTTGCCTCCAGTTTTCGATTGATTAGCGCATAGTCGCGACTGCGCGCATCGTAGATGAAGTCACGGCAGGCATAGCAATACAGGGTGCCATGGGATAGTTCCAGTGCAATGTTGTGCTTCTTGGAACGCAGGTGGCTGGTGATGTGCGCGCCGCGGCAGCCGAAGTAGATGCAGTGCAGGCAGGCGTACAACTGGATGCCGTAGCTGCCGCACTCGAAGCAGTTGCAGTGTATGGCCTACAAGGGGTGGGATGATTTAGATAAGAGAGCGCAAGACAGAGAGGGGATAAGAGAAAATGAGAAAGAGAGGCATGGGAAGGGGAAGGGAGAAAGAGAGGGAGGGGAATGGGAAAAGGAGAGGAAAGGTGTAAAAGAGGGAGGCAGGGGAAAAATTACAGAGGGAGACGCAGGGTTAGAGCAATGGAAAGAGAAGGAAAGGGTAGGAAAAAAGGGAGAGGGAAAGTAAAGGATATAGAAAGGGTGGAAGGAGAGAGAGGGAGAGAAAGTGTGAAAGGAAGGAGAGAGCAATAAGTACTAATTTGCATACCTTTTTCTCACGCGCATCCTTGTTGACGCAGGCAGCGAAATACGCATCGATAACACGAAATGTATCGTAACTGTGCTCCTTCACGTAGCTCTGATAATGCCGGCAGCCCGTTTCTGACATGACGCTGCTGGCGACGTCGACGTTGGCGTCGCTTCTAGCGTCGCCGTCGTCGTCTTTGAGCTCAACCGCGAGCTTTTGCACAGTGCGCAAACAGACTGGGACTGATAAATGCTGTGTTTGTGCATTCAGCAGACCCTTTGTTAGCTCGACGCTCGATGACCCTCCCCCCGCCCCCCGCTCCACCCACAACTAGCAACAGTTTCGTCGGCCGGGCACCGGCCGGCAGCTGCTTGTGGTGTTGTTGTTGCTGCTGCTGCTGTCTTAGCTCTTATTGTACACGGCGCTGTCGCAGTCGCTGTCGACGACGCTGCCGCTGCAGCTGCTGCTGCGGTCGCTGCACGTGTAGTTGTTGCGGTTGTTGTTGTTGTTGTTGCTGCTGCCGCTACTACTACAACTGCTGTTGTTGGGGGTACGCGGGGCCCAGATACAACGTCGGCCGCTCCCCGGCCCACCGACGCGTATACACGTTTGTTGTTGTTGCCGCCGCTTTTGTTGTTGTTAGTATTACTGTTACTAGTGGTGCTGGTGCTGCCGGCGCCGCTGCTGCTGCCGCTGCCACTGCTTAAAATGCTTGTTGTACTATCAACACTATTCTCTTTTGTTTTCGTTCGTTTTGCAGCCGACGGCTGTGGCACGTTGGTTTTATCACTTTTGCGCTGTTTTCGCCGAATTTTGGCCACTTTTACAATGAACACGAGCACGTATTGTGTAAAAATAGGAACTTTTTGTTTGGATGAGTTTTCTTTTTCTTTTCCTTCTGTTTTTCTGTTTCTTCAAACACTCTGACTCTGATTTTGCACACGCACGCACACGCACATTCACACGCACACACACACAGAACCCGAGTGTACGCACGCACACAGGCACAGGCAAGCAGACACAAACATACGAATTCTGAGCAGCAAGCAGCGAGCAGAGCAGCGCACACAGCTGAAGTCGACTCTGTGATTGTTGATAGAATATCGATAAGTGTGATAGCAACTATTTTCAGAAATATCGATAGCTTAGTATATTGCATCAAACATTAATAAATGTTTTAGTAAGAAACAATTTCAGCAATAAATTGTAAATGTTTTGCAATAGATTATTATAATATATATAAACCATTTTTAAATATTTGTTTATATTTTGGTATTTATTGGCGTTTATTCAGTGTGGCCACACAGTATTAGTTCAGAAATACCGTAACTTTGTACCAAATGTTGTTTTGCGAATTTTGTGTTTTGGACAAGTTGTTTACAATACAAAACTCAGTACAGAATTTAGATATGGAACAAGTTTGTCGTGTCTGCAGAGACGACAAAGTAACACTGGTGGATATATTCGAAGAGCGCAAACAATCGCAGAATGAGGAGCCCAGTCTGGCCGAGATGCTGAGCGATTGCACAGGCTGTGAGGTGATACGCAATGACCCACTGCCCCAGAAGATGTGCATAGCCTGCGTGCTGGAGGCCCAGAACTTCTTCAGATTCAAGCGCAAATACGAACAGAGCCATAGGCACTTTTGGCAACTGCTGGGATCGACGGACATCCTCAAGTCAGAAGATTGGCAGCTAGACCAATGCGCCAATACTGTCAGTGAGGAACAGATCAAACAAGAGGCAAGTCCGGAGCACAAGGATAAATCAGATGTCTGGACAACTGGTCAGGTGGATATGTGGGATTTCTATCATTATGATCAGCCCTTTATCGAATGCGAGGTGAAGTTCGAGAGCAGCAACAGCAGCCCCTGCTTCCCCCCGTCCGACGAGAAACTTGACAAACTAGTGCTCGGTGTGGTCAAAGAAGAAGCTAAGTCGCATCCGTGTTCCACCTGTGGCAAAGAGTTTGCCAGCAAACAGAAGATGAATCTTCACAAGAGATTCCACACACGCCAACGGGAGCACAAGTGTCCACATTGCCCGAAGGAATTCCTAAATCCGGGCAATCTGGCTGATCACATACGTGCCCACACTGGGGAGCGGCCCTACAAGTGTCCACACTGTATCAAGGCATTCACACAGCGTGGCCGACTCAATGAGCACATCCGCACCCACACGGGAGAACGACCCTTCAAGTGTCTCAATTGCCCAAAGACATTTGCCAGCGCTGGCAATCTGACAGTGCACAAGAGAATCCACACGGGGGAGCGACCATACGGTTGCAGCCAGTGCCATGCGACCTATGTGCAGCCTGGTGCGCTGCAGCGACACATGCGCGTGCACACAGCCGATCGACCATTCAAGTGTGCCATCTGCCTGAAGCCCTTTCCATCCACTTCCTATCTCAAACGACACATGAGTTCCCATCCGGAGGCGAACAGAGAGGATTACATGTTATCCGGAGAGAAATGACACTCATTCAGTAAAATTTTCCCCAAACTAAACACGGAACAGAACGAATTTCAAATTTAGAGACGATTATTATATGATAGATGGTAATTTTAGAGGTGTTGACAGCCTTGCTGTCCAGTATTATTTAACATATTGTTGCATATCATGGACTGAGGTTTTCTATTCGGATAGTTAAGAATTGATTAAGTCTGTAAGACTATCAAAGGAACTTTAGTTATAGTGCAAAAATTGTAAATATGTACGTAAACGTGGCATAGTATATCATACAAATTGTTAATTTCTGTCCCTCATTTAATGATATCTCCATTACGTATGACTTATTCTTCGATCTCCCTTGAAGTAGCGTTGTATACTTCAGTTAAATAAACAAAAGCAGCGCATTTCTTTTTAAAATATACTTAAAATTTGTATTTTTTTCCGATTTGGCTAGAAAGAAATGAAAGGGTAAATAGGTGGTAAATCAAGGTGACATTCTAGTCAAATGTAGTCCCGCCTCGTCAGCCTAAAAGAGTAAAGGTATTTACTAGAATTGAAACAGTTTGAATAGGGAACCACTTACAGTTCGGAACCAAAATGAAGATGGGCGAAAGATCAAACGGGACAGGAAACCCATCTCCGATGCAGGGGCTATTGCGTGCATATGTAGATGCTTTATGGATGTGAAAGGAGGCCAGTGAAAGCCGAAAAGTGCGTCCTTTGTGTCAATACCTTTGGATTCCATAAAATCTTTTACCTGCGCCTGCATTAGGCACACTAAAATTGAATAAGAAAGTATTCTTATCAAAAGATAGTCCATTGAGTGTGCTTTGTATGTATGTAAACAAACCCATATTTGAGTGTGATTTGTCAAGAACCTTTAGACTTTCAAAATGCTGCTTGGGCACAATCAAATAATGATGCCTTGATGCCGGCCGTATATCTTTAAAAATTACATAATCGTCAGTTTCCAGTTCAATAATAGAGTCAGTTTTTCCAGATGCAATATTACAAAAAAAGACAATTTTGTTCAGACATAGGAAAATTTTGACAAATTTTATATCAAAACAAATTAAAACTGAATCAGCTGACAGCTGCGAGGGAATTTATAAGTGCTGCAGTATTTTTAAATGGTATTTTTTATTAATCGATACATGGCCAGCTGGGTGCTCATCGATGTTTGTAACAGCTGAACGGAATTATAAATGTTCAAATTTTATTAGAAAATCAATATTATTGCAGATACTACTTAAAGGCTAGAGAATATTATAAAATATAAAGATGACAATGTATAAATTTGTTTATTATCTAAAATATACTTGAAATTTGTACTTTTGTATGAGGAATCTACCGAACACGTAATAACTGGTATTTTTTCTCTCTCATAAAAAAAACCCTATCTTCCAGTTAAGTATGATTGCGCTTCTTCGGTCTATGAAAGAAAATAATTAAACAGTTAGTTAAAAGATAACTTTAATGGAGACGACTTACAGTTTTAAACCACGGTGAGGATGGTCTATATAGCAAACGGGTTAGAAAGCCCATTTCAGAGAGTGGACCAATCGCATGCATATGCAGATGTTTTACGGAGATGAACGGAGGGCAGTGAAAGCCAAAGATTGCGTCCTTTGTGATAATTCCCTTAGAGTGCATAAAATTCTTAACCTCCGTCTGCATGTCACCAACTTAAAGAAATATATATTCTATAACATATTTATAAAACTACAAAGGCTTTACAAACCCATTTGTACGTGTGATTTGTCAAGAGTCTTAAGACTTTCTAAATGACACTTTGGCACAATTAGATAATGGTAAAGTGCTGCTGGTTTTATATCTTTAAATATGACAAAGTCCTTAGTTTCCAATTCTACCTTAGTTTCAGCTCTGCCACATACAATATCACAAAATATACAACTTTCCTCTGGCATGGCAAACAAAAAAAATATAAATAAACAAATTTAAAGCCGAAAACAGCTGCCAGGGTATCGATAGTACCGTTGTGCAGCTGGTAGTAGTATTTTTTTTTAAATTTATGTTATCGATACATCGCCTACTATGATTGTTTGTTCATATTTTTAACCAACCGCAATTGGTTTATTAAAGTTTAGTTACACCATATTAGAAACTATTAATAATAATACTTGTATATTAAATTAAAAGCAATATTCATATTTAAAACTATTATTATACTATTGACTAAAAACATTACTGGGTAATTTCAATCAGAATAAGGTTATTTTCGAGTTGTAATTAAAGAACATGTGCAATTATTTTTTTTTTTTATAAATATAAAACTCGCTTATGACTTGCTTTTTCTAATAGTTATAAACGGGTTTTTAAATCGTATCTCTAAAGTTTAGAGTCTAAACATTATCAAGTTATATTTCGAGATTTATGTCTGATTATATTACGATCCATGCCGTAATAATTTTTGACTCATTTACGAGTAGGTATTTATTATTTAATAGTTCTTTCTGATTCATAATATAATCATTTTCATATTTCATATCTTATTTTTCTCATCTTCAACATATAATTTGAGTCAGAATCAATAAATTATTGTCTTCTACTTTACGCATATCTCTATTTGATCACCCTGTATTCCCACAAAATGAACTTGGTCAGCTGCATTGAGTTTTCAAAACACCAACAACAGCTGAGCTGCTTTTGCTCTTAACTCACATCTCGCGCCTCTCTTTCTCTCTCCCTCTCTCTCTTTCTCTATGCTCTCTCGATCGATCGACGCTTTTTTCTAAGCGGCTTAAACGTTGCGTTGCTTGGCTTTTTGCATTTTTCTTTGCTTTTGCGTTTGTGACTTTGCGATTTGCTTTTGCTTCTGCCTTTGCTCGCATTGGCTTGGGTATTGGGCTCTTGGCCGTACTCCGTCGTGTAGCCACTCACAGTCTGAGTTTGGTACGTAGCGTGTACGCCACGCGCTCGTTTCTTTATTTGTTCGTCTTCGCCTCTTCGTCGTTTGTTGTCTTCGCATTCTTCTGCTTGTTTCTTTCGAAGTCGCGTCAAATATTCGCAAAACGGAATCGGAATCGGATTTGGAGAGTTTTGTCTTGCGCACTTTTCGGAAAATTATCGAATTATCAGTGAAGAATTGAATTGAACCGAATGAGCCAAGCAAATAATTGAGTAATTACAAGCAAAGTGTAAGAGAAATAAGTGTTACGGCTGCTTGTGGCCAAGTTAACGGTGCTTTGATCCCTGTATGCTGCAAATTGAATATCTCAGCAGCACGATCATTCGTTATGTTTTAAATCGATTCGTTCGTTGAGTGTGCAGGAACATGCAAGCTAAAAAGAGAATTTGAAATTTAATTAGAGAGTATGAGTGATTATGATTGAAAAACACGAAGAACTTAGATAATGGATATATACATCAATTTGATATTAATTCTAATGAACAAGCTTTAATAAAAAGTGAAGAAAATAATAAAGTAACCTAACTTATATTTGATTTTGAAACATGAACAACTTTTTGATAAATTACAATACAGATCAGCTTGGTGTTAATTGTCATGAAAAGCTCTATTAAAAGTAAAAGAAATAATAAACGGAATGAATTTTGAGTGCACTTTAAAAAACTGTTCCCAAAACGGACCTTAATTAAAGGGAATAAAAATAATGAATGCTAATAATGATTATACAGTTATGATTTTTAGCTAAAAAAAACGAAAGAACTCAGATAAATTAACATTCAGCTTAACTTTGCATTAATTGTTTTTAAAACTAAATAAAATAAGAAATGGAAAGAATTTTAAGTGATTTTTTAAAACTGTTCCAAAAACGTATCTCATTTAAATAGTATGATTCAGTTAAAATACGAAAAACTTTCAGAGAAACGACTATAGTATATTATATACAGATCAGCTTGGTATTAAACAAATGAGACCAATTGTAATAGATATTTAAACAACTGTTTCCCAAAATTACGCAAATTAAATACCATGAATGATTATGGTTCAGTTAAAACACAAAGAACTCTTAGGGAAACGACTATAGTATATTGTATACAAATCAGCTTGGTATTAATTAAAGCGAAAGAATTTAAAGTGCACCTTAAGAAACTGTTCCCCAAACTAACGTTACATCGAAAGAATCTATTTAAAATATATTCTGGCAAGGCTATTTTCTGCCTGCCTTTATAATTGCTAATCGTTCACATACCAGCCCACTACATATAGATATGTGTATATGTATAAGTATGTGGCATACGCAAACATGTGTATATACGCCTCCCATACCCACATAGATCGTTCCAATCAACATCAGTTTCTTCGACTGGCTAACCAAAATTGCCAACTTCCTGCGACTCGTGTCGTTGTCGTTGTTGTCGAATGGGGCGCCGAGTCATTAGCTCCTCGTCATGCCCACTCAGAGTACCGCTATGCGCCGGCTAGCCAGACCCAGACCCAGACCAAGTCTCACCATAGACGGAGCCACCATTAGCCACACACACACAGCACACACATTGCATACACAGAGATATATCGTAGAGATCTTGGATTCCGGCTGCTGCTGAGTCTGGGGCCCCTTCACTTTTTTGTGTATGTTATTTTTTTTTCTGCTCAGTGAAAAAGTTGGCGCGGCAAGTGCATTTCGCATTCCGCTGGCCGAAAGTATCTTTGAGTTTTGCATCTTTGTGTTGCGTCTGCGTCGCGGCGTCGCTTAATTGTAAATTGAGGCAGCATGCCCATGCTCTCCCTCTCTCCATCTCTTTCTCCCTCCTCTCTGTCGTTGCGCTCTTGCATTTCTTTTGTCGTCAAGTGCAATGTGCGTTGACAATTTTCCATTTTCGAAATGGGCTGGCTACGTTTTTCCACTTTGATTTGTTTTTTTGTTTTTGTTTTTGTTTTGTACTTTCACACACACACAGATACAGATACACACACACCCAGATACAATTGTCATTGTGTTTGGGCAGCTGTGCGTATATTTTAATTTAAATTTATTTTAAATCGATCGATACTTGGCCTCTCTTTTGTCATTCAACCCGGAACAGTCTTTTGGTGCTAAAGATACAAATGTATCTCAGAGAGCGAACCGTTTGTTTTGTGAAAGCGCAAGTCGTTTCTTGTCTAGTGTAATTTTTACACTTTTACCGCACTCACAAACGAAACATATCTTCACGCAGATACCTCTGAGTGTGCGTGTGTGTGTGTATCTGTAAGATACGTAAGCATCTTTTCACTATTACCAACGTATTTTGTCGTCTTTAAAGCCGCTTAATTGAAAGTCTTGACTTATGACTTGATCGTCTCATACGCTCCCCTGTGTTTTTGCGTATATATGTATGTGTATGTGTGTGAATGGAAAATCAGATTTCCAGCTGAGTAGCGATGGAAATATTCAACTAGAAATTAAAGTGAAACTTAATATGCAGTTTTTCATGACAAAAAGATAAAAGGTATCGCTTACAACAAGTTGAGCAAAATAAAGAGAGTTAAAGCTAGAGAGAAGGGTATCAAAATATTCTCTCAGTGTACTCGCTGATTGTCAAAGAGCAGAAACAGAGAAACCGAAAATCAAAACAATAACAAGATCACAAGAAAAATAATCAAAAAGCATTAATTTAACGGTTAGCATTTTGTTTTCATTGTGAATGTGAAAGTGGTGAAAAATCACGACTGCATTTTCAACAAGAAGCCGGAGGAGGAGGAGCACAAAAACATACACCGACACACACACTCACACCTACAACTAGCGAGTGAAGCAAGAGGAAAACAGGTAAGAAAACAAGTCATAAAGAATAAATAAACAGACAAGTACAATAAATTGTGAGTAACGTGAAAAATACGAAGACCAACTGAGATCACTGAGTTGAAATCAGAGAGATCTCAGATTGCTGATCGCAGATGCTTTTGCCTTTTATCGCTTATTATGTATGAGTTTGTATATGCCTGCTATTTCTATTAACGGCATCGGGCGCTATATGTCTCTAACTCTCTGAGCTCATCTTGTCCATCGGCCAGAAATAAACTTGTTCAATTTGATAATGTGACTCACTCAGACTCGTTCAGATCGACCGTTTTTGGCATTGTTTCATTAACTGTTCCTGGCGTTATTAACGTATTCATTTGTTTATGCTCTCTTCTTCTTGCCACTCTTCTGTTTTTGTCTGCTTGTCTTTCAGTTTCTCTGTTTTCTGTTCTCTGTTTTGCATAATTTTGCATGCAATTTATGCGCTTTTGCGGTCTGGATACACGTTTTGCTGACTCTAAACGAATGTTTAGATGCCGAGTTAGTATATTTAACGCTTAAGTATATTTTCACTGATGTTCTTACAATGTATGTGGGTTGTTAATGCCCTGTACAAGTTGTGTGGATGGGGTATATTGATTGAGAGTTGGTGGGGGAACTCTAAATTGAATATTAGAGTAAACATCAGTTAATGTTGTAGTAGGTAAGGTACTATAGTTAGTTAAGGTAGTTAGTAAGGTAGTTGGTTAGGGTATCTTCTGAGTAAGCATTACCAGTTAGGGTAGTTAGTAAGGCTGGAGTAAAGGAAACATTTTACTAGTTATGATAGGGTATCTTTAAGTAAAGTATACTTTAGTTGTCTTAAATGTCTTTAAAGAGAAGTAAACTTCACTTTCTTCGATAAGCACAGGGTATTTTAAGGTGCAGTAGGTGTATAGTAAGTTGCATTTTTAGAGCTGTAAATAGTCCTCCGTTTTTATAGGGTATCTGTAAGTGTATCACACATAATTGTTCCATATTGTGCCTTTTATCAATTACTTTGTCGCTAAATTAATATATTTAATGCGCTTCAGTCAACACACAGTCTGGAATGTGAGTTGCTAATACCCTGTAACTTAAAACAAAGTAGAGCATATCAATTTTAACTTGTTAACGCTTTATATTTATATTAAATCTTTCAGTACACTTTCTTTCATTTTGCCTTTGCTGCTGCTTACATGATATCTGGCAGTCGTGCATTTGGCACACTTGTCTTTGCTTTCTACGCGGTTGCACATCTTTTGCGGAACTTGTCAGCACTCAATGTCAAGGTTGTTGTCGGATTTTTAATATTTGTTTGTATACTTAAGCCCGGCTTTTGCCAGTCTGTCTGTCCGTCCGTCCGTCTGAAAGTCAGCGAGTAGGCCGAGCTCCGTCCGATAAATGCCGCTCAACACTTCTCGAGTGGAACGCCCCTTCGTCGCTTTGGCATCGTCGTAATTGCCTTATTTTCGGTACGAAGTGTTTAATTGAAGCTCGCGCTTTAATTGTCTGCAAACAGATCAAGATAATTGGGACGGCTCTCTCTGGAGCAGGTACTCACCTCTCTCTCCCTCTCTCTCTGCCTTCCTCTTAAATGTTTTATTGCCAGCATTTTATTTGCTTAAAGCGTGAGATATATCACTTAGAATAACCTGTTTTCAAGTGCTAAGGTACTGCCTTGTGTGGGTATTAGAATATATTATGAAATAATGGCACCTTGTTCTATGCAATGCCAAGAATTTATCTGTCCAACTGTCGTTTATCTATCATTTATCTAACATTGCTTTAAGCTAAACTTGCAGACTTAATTAATATGGAAATTAAGAATTATTGCGCCATTTTCAAGGTTAATCATTAGTTATCGATAATTGTGTCATCGCGCATCTATCATATATCTCTGTGGTGTTGATCTTTGTCAGTTTTCAAAGTTATTATTAAACCAAAAAAAATGAAAATCGTTTATTAATTGTTAACTCATTAGAGCCCGAAAAAGGTTGAGGCCCTGAGGCTACGCATACGATACGATATGTCGATACCGTTTCGTAGAAAAGAAGAAGAGCTACCAGACTTAAGATTCCTTCTAACAACACGGAACCGTTAACAATTTCACCTAGAGCGCAAAAGCGAGCCAAACGTGTCGCTCGTCGTCGCTGTAACTATCATAAATTTGACTTTTTAATGACTATGAAACACTTTTTATGCATTTTTTATGTGTGAAAATGAAGCAGAAAGCATAAAAAGAGAGCGCGACCGAAGCAAGAGTTAAAAGGGCATAGGAAAAAACGTAGAAAGAACCGCTAGAGAAGAGAGAGAGACAGTGTTTGAAATACTCTTTTCACAAAAAGATATTTATCATGGGCTCACTTAGTAAGCTTTATAAACTTATAGTAGCTAAGGTACCTTTCTTCTTCTCTTCTCAAGAAGAAGACATTACGCACAGTTAGGCAGCAAGTGTAAATGCTCGAGAAGAAAGGTATAAAGTTAATATAATACGTAATTATAAGCAGCAACAGGTCTGGAGCACATGGTACCCTGCACTGGGTACTGCCAGAGTTAGTTCGGATCGTGACTTAGAGAAATGCGGATGACACCGTGTAAATAGCCAACGGGGTGTTAAAAGAGACCGAACTACTGAAACTACTGAACAACAAGTGTACGCGGAACACAATGAAAAGAATGGACAGTTGTGGGTAGTCGCTAGTCCGTGGTCGATTGTTGCTGGTCGGGGCAGGTCAACGAACTTGGACAACAGAGCTCAACAGATTGATGATGTTTTTGGTTAGCACTAAATGTGTCATAGTTTTTGGCCTAAGACATGCCTTAGATTTGCCTTGTGGTTCCCAATATTTCAGTGTGTAATAACGCTAATTGAGTTTTGTTTTCTGTGATACAATTAGCAAGATCATTTACTGATACATCACTTGTATCAGTGAGTTTTGTTTGCGGAGATCAACTAGAAGGTAGGTTTTAGATATGTACTATACATATATCACATCTATAAATAAATACTCAGTAAAATCACTTCTGCTACATTGTCCGGGTTGATCTTCCACTAAAAAGTTTTTTGTTAGGTTTTATCCAACGAAACTATAAGTAGGAATCGCATTAGCAAAATATATCTCTTTTACCTTTGAAGTTTGTTTGCAGAGATAAACTTAATAAGATATTTAACATAAATATAACTGTTATCATTTGTTATATATGTTTAGTAATATCGGTTCTGTTGCATTGCATTATGATTGATTATGGATTGATCAATTATTGTTTTACCCCATGAAATCATAAATATAAAAACTCTGTAAAATCAATTCTGCTGCATTGAACGGGAACTAGTTCATCTTGATCTTCTACTCCATGTTGTTCGTTAAGTTTTACCCAAGCAAACTATAAGTAGGGATCGCATTAGCAAGATCATTTACAGATATATCACTTCTGTTATATAACGACTAAGTTATAGTATATCAGTTATGCTGAATTGCTAAGGATGAGTATAGGTTGATAATATGCTACAAATTCATCGTAAAGTTTTACCTAACCAAACTATAAATGGGGGTAAACTTAGCACGAACATTAACAGATTTGCAGATATTTATTTATATCATATAAATACTCAATAATATTCGTTTTGTTGCGTTGTCTAAAGTTTAGTTTAAGTTGATCTTCAAGTAGGAAGTTCTTCTTTAAGTTTATTACAACCATACCATAGATTGGAATAAAAGTGTCAATATAATACGCAGACACTTCTCCATAAAACCTGTTCTTTTGTATTGCCGGTGCCTAATCCGGGTTGATCATGTGCTCCCAAAGTCTTCATTAAGATTTGCACAACCTCATAAATAACTTACTATATATGGATGGTTCTTTTCTCGTCTGCTAAAGCAGGCGTGCTGCCGTTAGTTAAGACTCTTTAGCGCACTGTTGCTGGCATATTTTGTAAGCTTTTAGTGGTCAGTATGCAAAACATGCAACGCTTCCATTGATCTGTTTCGGCTCTCTGGCAAAACTCGTTGCAATAGGCCAAAAACGGTGTTAATAACGCAAAAGCAGTTGCGTTTTAACATACTCGAACTGACCGAGAGCAGCGACAGAGCGACAAGGGGGGCAGGGAGGGGCAGGCTGTGCAATCGGTTTAAACTGCAACTGCACTGCAGTCGGCAACCGGCAATAGCAACAAAACCAACAGCAACACAAACAGAGACCGCCTGCCGTTTGGTTGTCTAACTATTTTAACCCAGTTTTGTGCTATGGCCACATTCTTGTAGGAGCGCAAACCATAAACAAGTTTCAGCCAAGAAGTGCAGAAAAAATTGACAGCAGCAGGCAGAACCAACAACAAAAAGTGGTAAATTGAAATTGCAGCTAATGAAAAGGCCAATTGGCAATTGCAACAAGTGCGCAACAAGCGCCGAAAAAATACAGAAAAACAGTCGAAGAATCGCGTGTATTGCACACTTTTCATGAAGGCAGGCCCTTTAATAGGTCGCGATCCAGTTGAATGAGGCCTTTAACGGTTAGCAGGCGTGCGACCGTTGCGATGGCTAAGTATCTGCGGAAATACTTTACCCGATAATGAGAACACCAACCGATTAGTGCCCCTCCTGCTGCCCCTCTCTCTCCCTCTCTCTCTTTCTTTAGCCATTACTGCGTCCATGAATGGACACTTTGAGTGGGTCAGCAGCAATGGGAAATGCGAATGGGCACAACAACAATGAGCTAAAGTCCAAAGCCGGGCAACAGTTATGCCAAGTGACTGTGAGCATCATCATCATCATCATCATCAGACCCGATCTAGTGACAATGACGTGCAGTAATACTAACTAACGGTAACGGGGGAATCAGCATAGATTGTTGTGAAATATGTTCCATAGAAATTAGAATTATAATTATAGATTGCAAGCACATTAAACCTGTTCTGCAATGTCAATGCGACCTCAAATAGATTCCCATTTTATTACTCATTGCAGTCGGAGGCACCTTCATTATATTATAACCAATTTCGACTTCCTTTCGGCTGTTTTCGCTGGACTTTTGTGTGGCTGTAATTGTGTCTTTTTGCAATGCAAAACGAAACCCTACAAGCGACTCCAAATGAAACCCGTCTTGCGTATGGTCAGTAACCAGCTGCGCGTACTCGTAATCGTATATGCTCAAGCCGGTACTGCATGGGGGGTGGAAGGGTGCAGGGTATTATAGTAGCAGCACTACTTGGTATGCCCGGTGCAAGAGTCGACGCTCAATTTCATTTGGCTTGGTGGCTTATTAATTACCTCACCGCACAGTTGCGTGTGGCGCATATAAAGCGCCCACCAGACAAGAGAGACAGAGAGAGAGGGAGAGAGGGAGGAAGGCAGACAAGAGACGAGGCAAACCGGGCCGAGTCGAATAGAACCCACAAAAGGCGTTGAACGTTGCGTCGGGTAATACGAGCTGCCGGTAAACCGTAAATGGAGCGTTGTCGATGTCAATGCGCTTCTATACTGGTGGGGCAGGCAGTCCAAAATTTGAAAGTGTTAACATAGTGTCAGCTACTTTGTATACCCTGTAAATGTGAAGAGTGTGGAGAAGTTTATCTGAAGGTTGTATGAGTGTGAGATGTGGAATATTATGATATATGCTAGGAGAGATGGAAGTGTAGAGAAGTATAACTTGTAGTTGTAATGCCTCTGTGGAATATTATGAAATAACTATATCTAAATTGAGAGCATGTTTTAAGGATATTGATTGGTTCTTCTTTCTTCTCTCCCACAGAAACCTTTCAATCTATCAATATCTTATTCCCTGCCTTTCTAACTTTGATTCCCTTCCATTCTTTCTACATATCTTTCTTCATATCTTTCTCACTCATTCTCGCCTCAGCAACTTATTTGCAATAGCCTTTATATCCTCTCTCTCTTCCTCTTAGTTCATTACCCTTATGTAGGGTATCTGTCAGTCGATTTCTTTGCACTCTCTCTCCCCCATTCTCCCCCACTTATTTTACAGTTGCCTTTCTGCAGTATAAACAAATGAAGAGCTCAACAGCAAAAAATGAGAGTGATTTTTCTGTTACTTTTAGTACTGTATCTCTCCCCCTCTCTCTCTACCTACCTCCCCCTCTCTCTCTCTCCATCATTTGGCAAACTAGTTTGGCATTTTTATAGCACTGATTTTTTGTACTATTTCTATTATTTCTTATTCGTTTTTTCTGCGTCTCGTTTTGCATATTTTTCTTCAGGTGTCATTCGTAGCTCGTAGTTGTTGTTGCTGTTGTTTCTGCTTACTTTCAAATGTCAAACGGAGTTGAAGGTGGCCCAGTCTGCAGGCAGACATTGTATATATATTTTACATATATATAGCCAAGAGTTATTTCCATATGATTTATATTGAGTCATGAGAGTGACTTGAAAAACGAACGAACTTGACTCTGGTATTTCATCTGAAGTTGCGACCGGACTGGACTTTGACTACGGCCCCGTTTGCAATCCATTGAAGGTGTGAGAACCAGTTAAGCAGGGGAGGGGGGGGAATGAAGAGAGGTTTGCCAATTTCTTGTGAAACCACAAAAAGAATAGCTTAATTCTAGGAATTATGGTGGGAAATTCGATATGTTTTGTGACAGTTTGGAAAGAGATAAAGAGAGATAAAGAGAGAGATATGGAATGGTAAATACTTTTGAGTCTTTCCTACCTTTCTCTATAAAAGAAACTTAGTAAAATGGTTATCTTTCAATTGCACACGCACTGCAAAGTCTATTTAACATTGATGCGTTGAGTATTTAACAAATGTGCACTCACAATTTAATTAAATTCAATTCACAATGCGCAAAACTCATTAAGGAATGGCAAACAACTCCATAAACAATTTTCGTGTCATAAGCAAAATCGTGCCGTACTCAAAATAACAGCTGAAAATGCCAGTCGAAGTGAAACTTAATGAAGCCTGAGAAAGTTGCCAGTGCCTTTCAGTGTTTTTCTTGTCATTGTAGTTGTTGTTATTGCTGCTAGTGTTGTTATTGTTGGTGTTTGATGCGCACTGAGCCCAGCTCAAGTGACAATCAAAAGACAAAGCAACGCAACGAACATGCGATAATTGCTAACAAATTTGTGCGACATGAAAACAAACATGCAACAAAAACACACAAACATAAAAAATGCACTGCGAAAAATTATGAATATTCTGAAAATTATGAATTATCTCTAGCAGCCACAAATATGCAAGGCAGAGCAACTAAACAAAGAATGTCTATGCAAAAAAAGATGACAAGATCAACAATATATTCCCAGTAATTAAATATATTTTACTATACTTATTACTATACTTTACTTATTGTTATACTAAGAGAAGAACACAGCTTCATAGGTTTATCACAGATCTTATTCAGTTCAGATCTTATCCAACTCATTGACAAAAGATCTTTAAAGTTTTACTGGGCAGTTTGATGAGCCTTACTACACTGATAGAGACAGTCTTTCGAAAAAAGGGAACAACTAAGATGGAGCTAGCCTTTCCTTCTCTTAAAAAAGATTGCCTTTAAAGTAATAATTATTATAGGTTGTTTTTATCAGCTTGAGGTCAAAAATAACTTATACCAAAACAAAGGTCCCCAACACGGACATAAACATAATAATTATTATATTTTTGTATGCATATTTGATAGTGTTTAAGTCCAACAGTCAAGATAGTTCCTATATCGCAGTAAAGAATATGACAAGATTAACAATATACTAATGTATTACTAATATAAAGTGGGATAAAAATGCATAAGCTTAAGGTTTTTCCTGGCAAGATCAGAAACAAATAACTTAAAGATTTAATTTGAATGATCGATTAACTTAGGAAGATTATCTTTGGTAGTAGAAATAAACAACGATTGTGACACTTTTTCTTTCAATAGACAATTCCTTTATTAAAATAATTAAAATAATGTATTTATAATGTAATTAACATAGATCAAGATCAACTGGATAGTATCTGTATATATTCTTTTCCTTCAGTTCATCTTTCAATACTTTGCCTGAAATTCATTTGTTTCTTACCTTAAAGTAAGTTCGAAAAGTACCAAAAATGATTCGCAGTTTTTCGCTCTGTACATGCAGAGCGTTTATCGAAAATTCTCTGGAGAGATGACCTTAATATGCCTATCCGTCTCTTCTACCGAGCTGTCCACTTTGGAATCTTCTTTTGCTGCTTTGGTGAAGAAGAAACTGCAGACAGAAACGCATCTCATCGCGTTGCATCTTCCACTTGTTCTCGCGCTGACCCAGTTTTGTGCAAGTAGAACACACAACCTTACAAGAAGCACACTCACACACACACACACATACACACAGACAAGTGCACACTGTGCAGCATAAGTTGGCCATAAATAGCAAGGCGCTGATTTCTAGACGGCCGACGTTTATTTTATCCCCTGAACAAGGCGAAATCATCACTCGAGTCGACTCGACTCGACTCGAGTTACGGCTACAGCAGGTTTGTTGCTTAAGTCTCTTTCTCAATGGGCGCTCAAGTTTGTTGCCTAAGTCATTCGTTCTCCAGAGAAAAAAAGAAAACAAGTTTATGTTGCTGTTTCTGTTTTTGTTGTTGTTGTTGTGGCTGTCTTTTGCTTTTGATTGTGTTTGTTGTTGTTGGGGTTTTGTTTTTGGTTTTCGGATGCTGCAGAACTTTCTTTCATTGATTCTAGCGGAACGCATATAAATAATAAATTAAGACTTTCTTTCGAAGAAGACGAGGAAGAAGAGGCCACTGAAAACCTTCCCGACCACAACTATCTATCGGTTAGTTGTCATCATCTATTGAATTTGGTCTTTGAGCTCTCGCCTCTTGGCTCCTAACCCAAATACACGAATCCAACACTCTTTCACCTTGTGTCGTGTGCACCTTGTGTCGTTTCGTGGCTTCGTGTTGTTGCCCCAACAAGCTGTGAGATTATCAGCTGTAGTTTCCAACTCCATCTCCATTTCCCTCCTTCTCTTCTTCATGTTTAGCTTCCTCTTCATTTTGATTATGCGTCCCTCTCTTTATCTGTGTCTCTTCATTAGTTTGACCCAATTTCATTTACTGCGTTCGTTCTTTTTTACTTTTTACTTTCTATTTTCTCTTAATGACGTCGAGAATTTTTGATAGCCGGCTTGGCTTGTTAGCATTTCGATCTGTATATCTTCTTGTTATGATTATTTTGGGGCATCTTAAGTCAATTTACTTTCATTTGAGAAGTATTTGACCTTTTTATTGTTTCCGATTTGAAGTTGGATTAAGTATTATTAGTTGTTATGGGCGTTGGCATGGGCGCTTCCGTTTCGCTCAGCTGCTGTTAATGATGCGAAGAAGAGAAAGGTAATGTGTAAAGATATATATCATATATATAAGAAGAATATATATATAAATCTGTATTTATTTCTACCTCTTCAATCAACCCTAATTGTTTGGCAACCTTAACTTGAATTTGTTGATTCTCCTCCTTTGTTCTTATCGATGTGAATAATGAATTCACATTGTGGTCAGTTTTTTGGGCTTTACTAATTATTTCCAACTTGTGATGATCGATGAGGCTTCTGCACGTGCAGATCTTTTGATTCTATTATTGATCGAGATTTTCAGGTCAAACGCCTTTTAATATAGTTATAAATCTTGGCAGAGAAACATCATTTGATAGAACTTCTCTAGCATGAACAAATTGATTGGCAAACATTTGTTGTGGAATAGAAAGCCAAAGCAATTAACATAAATTTTGATATATATAAAACAGAAATTCGGAACACTCAGAGCTGTCAGCAAGTCGAGGGATCTAAGGCGGCTCATTGTATCCATTTCCATATTGACAAACGAGTTCGGTTCCATTTGATCGTCATCTTTTTTAGGTCAAGTGTTCTCTTGGGAATTATGCAAAAATGTAGCTGATAAAAGTATTTGATTGCCAGTTAATGGTTTATGGTTTATAACAATAAAGAGATGATACCCTATGGCATTAGCCCTTGTCTCTCTGCCTGTGGCCTATAAGAACCGTTAATGTGGCAAATTCGCCAACAGTTGCCTTTTGCCGTGTGCTTCGTGCGGTGCTTCGGAATGAATTTGATACAGAGTCGTTTGTGGTTTGTCTTTCTGGTCCTGTTAGCCAGTAGTTATGGCTATAGCTATAGCTATCAGCCTGCTCCGTTTGGGGGCTATCATTATCCCAAGCCCGAGAGGTTGCCCGCTCTGAATGAGTCAAGTGCGTCTGTTGGTCTACCGCCTGGTGTACAATCAGATTACATTGATGATCTGATCGAGGGACAAAAGCAACAAATCTTGTCAAATGTGCTGGGCGTGGCAACGCCCTCCGCCTCCTCCTCGTCGACAAACGAATCTCCGCTGGAGTCGCCTTTCGAGAGCAACGATGCGAAGGCATTTCGCGTCAATCGCTGTGCCAGCTGCAGTGAGTAACCCTTGCTGGTGTTCTCAGCCTAGACTGCACACTACTTTCCCTCTCTCTCTCTTCCTCTCTCTCTGTCTCTCGGCAGCCTGTGGTGTGCCGAACGCCAATCGGATTGTGGGCGGCATTCAGGTGCGCACCAACAAGTATCCATGGATCGCTCAGATTATACGCGGCTCATTTCTCTTCTGCGGCGGCACTTTGATCAACGATCGCTACGTCCTGACCGCCGCTCATTGTGTCCACGAGATGGATATGTCGGGTGTATCGGTGCGTCTGTTGCAGCTCGATCGCAGCTCTACGCACACGGGCATAACTCGTGCCGTTGCCTTTGCCCATGCACACGCCGGCTACGATCCTGTGCGACTGGTGCATGACATTGCACTGCTGCGTCTGGATCAGCCTGTGCCACTGGTGCAGTCAATGCGACCCGTGTGCCTGCCCAGCAGTCGCACGCAGCAGTTCGACTACCAGAAGGCCATTGTCGCCGGCTGGGGACTGAGCAACGAGGGTGGCAGCACTTCCAGTGTCCTACAGGAGACTGTGGTGCCCATTATCACCAATGCCCAGTGTCGCGCCACCTCGTACAAGTCCATGATCGTGGACACAATGCTCTGCGCTGGCTACGTCCAGACGGGCGGACAAGATGCCTGCCAGGTGGGTGTCCAAAATGTTGAACCTGTTTTTCGCTCATTCAAGACTCTTTTAATATATCTTCTCCTCTTCATCCTCCTTCTCACTGCTTTACAGGGCGACAGTGGCGGTCCACTGATCGTGCCCGATCGCATCTTTCGTCTGGCTGGCGTCGTCTCCTTCGGCTACGGCTGTGCCAAGCCAAATGCGCCGGGAGTCTATACCAGAGTAAGCAGATATCTGGACTGGATTGCGGCAAATACACGCGACTCTTGCTATTGTGTTCAGTAAACTTTTTAATTTATTTTCCTCTTTAATAAATACGTAACAAAAGTGAAGATATTTTCATAATTTTAACCCTTCACCATCCGCGCGGCGCTGAGAGCAATCTCAGCTATTATAAAGTAGAGTTACCATTTGCGCCCTGTGGACACATCGTTTTTCGTTGCCACCGCCCCCACAATCATTATTTTTGAACCGTTGGACTGGGGCGGCTCTACTGGTTTGTAGTGTTATTATTGAAAAGGTAGTCTTCCTGCCATGGAGATACTTAATATGATCCTTTATCTCAATAGATTACTTAAGTAGGTAACTTTATTAAGAGCTTCTGGATCTTGGGTTGCCTTGTAGATCTTATGTTAAGGTATTACTGATCTGCACAAGATTCGCAGTTTCCTATGACACAAGAATACACCGTTTGTGCCTAGAAAGTGAAATGGTCATCAAAAAACTGTACCAATTTGCCCAGTCCTTGGTCTTGGTTTTGGTTTTCTGACAACCATTTTACAGAGAAACAAGTAAGCTGATCCCATCATAGCTACTCAGAGCTTGCAGAGTGATTCGTTCCTTCATAATGACTAACTTAATCAGAAGAAAATTGGCTGGCTATTGGATAAATCTTCCGATAAAAACTGTATCTTATGGAAGGTTACTGCCCACAGTGGTGGTCACGAACTTAGGACACTCTGTTATAGCAAACTTTGATTTTTAATTATTTTGTCCCTAATTTGATAATAGCACAATGTGCTAAGTTCGTGACCACCACTGTACACAGGTTCATTAAAGAAACTTCGATTCTTGGAAAGCCATGGGACCATTTGCTCAATAATCTATCAACCTGCTCCCTTATTACTTATAGTCTAGTATATTTGTAGATTCCAAGCACCTTATAAATACTTTGCTTTGACTTAGGAGAAATCTACATATTCGAGTGCATCAAAGTGCTTCCTTGTCTTAATAGCAGGCAAGAGTTGTTCATAGTTAACCATTTATATTTGTGCGTTATTCTTATAGATTGCATTATCATACTCTGTAATCCATATGAGAGCCTTACCTTATCCTCGTTTCTGTAGCACTTGAACTCACATTGAAGTTAATTTCTTTTGCCTTGAGATATTACTCAAATATATCATTGCAAGTATTAAATAAGTTTTGCTTATCGAAAAACTGAAATAATAGCAAACAAAAGGAGTTCAGACGTTATGAGCAGAGAAGGCGAACAGAATGTGAAGGAGTCCAGTACAGACGATTCCCGGACACTGTCTGCGGAGAAGATCCAAGAGCATTGTTGGAACGCAATTAGAGAAATCAATGGTATAGTCAGTGATTCTGGCGATCAGATTGAGAAGAAGAAAATCGATTCTCTTATCGATGCCATGTACCTGGAACTGCTGCATTTGATCGAGAAACAGATTCTACAACAAAAGCTGCTGGATGAGAACATATCAAGGGCACGTCTAATCCTGGCCAGAAACCGTCTACAACAGGGAATAGTAAACTGTGCAACCTCCGCCAGATTGCCCCGTTCGACACCATATCGAGCACTGTGTCGACTCGTGGAGTACGGCATGTCTTGGGGAAGTTCGCTGAAGCTCTTTCGCTCCAAGGTTAACCCCACGAAGGGATACTTTGAGCCCTTAAGACAAATCTTTGGCTCACTGGTGCCACACAGCCTGCGTTTGGAGACTCGACAGTGGGAGCGCTGTGTCGAGCAGATCGTTGAGTGTGCGAATATCCAACGGGAGCTACAGTCTCTGGTCGAGTCCATTGAGAAAGTGAAGTGGGCGCGACGTGGCCGAAGACGCAGCATATGAAGGAGCTGGAACTAAGTTCTAAGTTCAAAGTTTAGAATTAGGTCGCTTGGAGCGACTCTGAATTACTACTCTAACTGTGATTGTTCTTGAAAGAGGATGAATGTGCCTCCTTGTTGAATTTTGATACCGATTAATGTTCTATATAACATATAATTTTCATGAAGGTTCGAAAGATTGAACAGGCCACTGCAATATAAAGATAAAGTTTGTTACTTTGCTAAATATTACACGATTTCAACGATTTTAATTGGGGCAAGCATTCTTAACATAGAAATGACTAACGATAACGATATTCCACATTGAAAATGCTCTAAAAGGGTATACTAACTTTGTACGAATGTATGTAACAGGCAGAAGGAGGCGTGGAAAACTCCATAAAATATATATATTGCTCTGGCGCCGAGACGATCCAGCTATGTCTGTTCGTCTGTCTGTCGGTGTGACCATAAGTCTGTCAGTCTGTCTATCTCGTCTGTTTGTCTGCCCGTCTGTCTGTCTGTTGCAAAGCAAACTTGTCTCTCAGTTTTAGAGCTATCTTAATACAACTTGGCACATATACGACTTATTGCTGTACTCTGTAAATAAGGGGGAACCGAATCTTACTAATATATCGAATATCTGCCATACAAACTATCGGTCGATTTTTGTTATTTTTAACGGTTTTGCAACCATATTTACTGGATCAGACTTATGCTATATATATATTATGCATAAAACTTATAATCGTTACGAGCCCTGTATTATGTATACACAATTTCATCATAATCGGACAAGCAAAGCATATAGCTGCCATAGGAACAATTGACCGAAATAAAGGTTTTTGTGTTTTAGAAATAACTTAACTTATCAGTGACAATCAAGTAAGACATAATATTGAATTCATACAATGCTATTCAATTCTACACCATTATATAAAACTGGTATAGGAACGATCAAATGATCTAATAACCTGCAAGGGCATGCCGAAGGTAGCATTTCTTTCTGGTTTGCTGTTCATCTTCCCAAACTGATTTTCAACTGAATTATTTCTTATCCCAGCAGGAGTTAGCATATTTGTTGTCCAAATATGGTCAGATATATTTACAACTTTCATAATTTATCTGAGAGATCGGCAGCAATGCTAATTGCAGTTGAGAGAGGCCCTTAAAAGAAAGAGAGAGTGAGGAGAGAGACAGAAGGAGATGAAAATAAAATCAAATGCCAAAGCGGCTGCATTGGCAACATTGTCGATTTGGCCAACATTCCCGCGCAAGGCAGGCGACACAAGGCACCGCAACGCAACGCAACGCGACGCGACACGACACAAGGCGAGGCGATGCAACGCGAGGCGACGCGACGGCGGCAATTATGCGGCATTTTCTTTGGGGCCTGCGGCAAGAAACGAGTTTGCACGAGATATCTTTGTTTGTTGCCTCGCTTGTTGCCAGTTGCCAATTGCCAGTTGCAAGTTGCCAGTTGCAAGTTGCGAGCTTGCGACAACTACAACAAAATACCAGAAATAACTTGAAAATCCATTAAATTGTGGCATGGCGACATAGGGATAAAGATAAACTTTTGTCAACTCGGCCGACAATGCAGAGCGCAGCAAAAGGGCAAAGAAGGGTGAGGGGTTGAGGGGGCTGGGCATGTAACCTGCGCTGACAAGTGATAACAATGTGTCAGCGATTCCATGCAACGTGCGTCGAACAACGTCCTTGGCTTCGATGACGCCGCCAAAAATGGACCGTGACGGAGTCTGTCTGGCCTGCTCGAATGTATTTCGCTGTGTGGTTAATTTCATTTTGTTGTTTTCTCGATTTTTGCAATTTATTTATTATTGATTTTTCAGCATGTGTACACAAAAGTGAAAGGCCACGAGGTGTTTTTTTTTATTTTTTTTTCCATTGCTCTCTGACTTACCGAACTTGGCCAATAACCTGTTCCCCACAATGGCTTTCGAAAATAGAAAACCTAAATTACGAAAAAATATGCATGGAAAATTTGTTGCAGAAGATTCATTTAGATAATTGTGTAAAGGATCCTGATGGGAAAAGAGAAATGTAATGGAAATCAAAAGAGAAAATTGGCATTATGAAACTTAATATGATATCACAACATCGAAAGCGAGTTTTTTACAGAGATCATAATATCTTAAAGATTTTCCATCTACATCTTTTGCTAGTTCAGCCCAATAATTGAATCCTTCAATTTTTTCTATTTCAATTTTCCTTAAATAAAGCTAAGTTCAACTTTGAGTATTATATTGCATGTATGCATTTTTTTACAATATCATATAGCAATAGTAATACCCTTCGACTATTGGAATTTATTAAAAAAGGGTGGACTAACTTTGTGAAAATGGATGTAACAGGCAGAAGGAGGCGTGGCAGACTCCATAAAGTATATATATTCTTGCTCTGGATCACTAGCCGAGTTGATTGAGCCATAACTGTTTGTCTGTCCGTCTGTAAACATACAGATCTCAGCTATTATAAAAGCTAGAAACATCAAATTTGACATGATGGTTCCTAAATAATATACACTGATCAAGTTTATTTTAAATGTTGGATGTCACGCCCACCGCCCCCGCAAATCAATAATTTAATTTTTTTAAGTCAATTTGTGAGCGCCTTATAAAATATACAACTTTCTTTTTGCATCTACTGAGCTGATTAAAAATCACCTCTCCTGCTAATTTCAATCCTATCAGACTATAAATCAGACGGTATTCAAGTATCTAAGACTTCTCATATCGCAAACCTTTAAAATATGATTTACGCCTTGTAAACCAAAGTCAAAGCTCAACGATTTGGTGTCATATCATATTAAAACATATGTGTGTATCTATAAATATTTGCACATATGGTATATGTATATATATAAACAAATGTATGAGGTATAGTATAGTATATCTACATATGTAGCTATGCTCACTCGCATATCGAACCGCGACCCAAAAACAAAATTTTGTTAAACTGGTTCTTTTGTTTCCACTTTGTTGTTATGTTGCCTTCCCCTCGCTCCTCCCTCAACTGATACAGTTTTGTTTTGTTTTTGCCAGAAGGCGATGGGGAAGGGGATGGCTTGAGGTGAGGGGGATGCGTGTTTGGTTAACGCTTCGTTTGGCATTTTAGCATATTTCTCACATAAATCGCCAGCGAATTTGGGTAGAGAAATTTTCACGCCTCGCTTGGCCGTGGTCCAAGCAGTCTCAAGTCGCGCTCCTTAATCAAAATTGTGTACAAATACCATCCCCCACTCCCCTCGTCGATACTCCGCCTCTTTCTTTGTTCTGCTCTCCTTTCCCTTTCCCCCGCAGTCGCCTCTTTGCCTGCCCCTGTGCACTTAACAAAGTTGTTGCTGGCCGCAAACATTTTAATAAATTGCCGGTTATT
This sequence comes from Zaprionus nigranus, assembly GCA_018903425.1. NCBI lineage: Eukaryota > Metazoa > Arthropoda > Insecta > Diptera > Drosophilidae > Zaprionus > Zaprionus nigranus. Next base: position 127,501 of record JAEIGD010000024.1, read on the forward strand.
AGTTGTTGGCAGCAGGAAAAAGTGCAATTAAAATGCATTCGCGGAGAATGGAGGTGGGAATGGAGGAAGGAAATTAGCATAGGCATTAGCTGGAGAGCGACAGAGGCGGCACTAGGCACAAGGCGGGCCTTAAAGAGAGCAAAAACCAAGCGAGATAGTTTCCCATAATTTGCGTAGCGTTGCGCACATAATGAGCTCAACTGAAAGAGACGTCAATAGCGGCAGAAAGAGAAGAGAGAGAGAGAGACACATACTAAGAAGACAGAGGAAGCGAGAGGGAGAGTGAGGAAGTTAGGTAGGGGGCACTGCGGTCAGTCGCATAGCAAATGGTGTGAAATTTTCGCCAAGTTGAGACAAAACTGCAGGAAGAGAAGACAGGGAAGACAGAGAGAGGGAGAGAGAGAAAGAGAGAGTGAGTATAGGGGGAACTGTATACATTGTTTTTAACCGAACTTGGCTTTTGTTGTTACTGTTATTATTATTACAGTAGTTGAAATTAGCATAAATGTTTTTAATTTAAGCATTTAAAGCGAATTTTGTTAGACTTAACTTAATTATGAAGAGCTTGCACAATATTATGGAAATTGAAAGGGAAGTGAGCATAAAGCAAACTGAAAAAAATGAGTGGGACGCAATCAAGTGAACTGTTTCATAAATGCCATGCAATATTTTATTATTCAATTCTCAATAGACTTACGCAAGGCAGTCTTTATTTGAAATACACATACAGGAAATGTGGAATATGTATGTCGTGTATTTGGATGATAATAATTGACATCGAAGACTATTTATATTATGACAAAGGGATCTTAGCAAATATGGAATATGTATTATTTATATATAGTATATCGGTTAGTTAATACCATGCACTGACTATTTAAATATATATTTTTAATTCATTATAATGACATTAAAGTAGAATAAAACCTTATTAAGATATTCTCAACAATTTCACTTGATATTCTTAGTTTAACAAAGGTTTTACAGGTTTTTGATCTTAGAAAACTTTCTAATATATTAAACTTCGTCAAGTTGCTTTTCACATTTACAAACTAACCGTTAGAACTGTACCACCGATATTATACATACGAGTATGTACGAGTATATACATCGGGACACTATACAATATATCAACTTTCAATAGTAAATGTTCTTTGAGCTTAATAGCAATTAGGTCTTTAACCATTTTTTCTTTCTGCCTTTATATGTCTGACTGACTTTTTTCAGTGTCGTTTCGACTGCCTTTGTGTGTGAACAAAGTTATCCTAATTTCCTTGATTAAAACTTCTTTTTATGTCTATTATACAATCAATAATCCAAAGTTTATCAAGCTGCCTTTCTCTTAGTGCATGTTACAATGTGTTTAATCCAAACACAGTGTAATAATATTGTAAATCAGTTTCAGAGCTAAACAATTAAAACAAGCTGAATTAAAGGTTGAACAAATTTGTTGTGGTCTTTTTTCCTATCTTTTTTTAGCTCATCCAACTAATGGTCTTCTAGTGCATAGTTCTATCTCTCTCTATCTTCTTTCTCTCCATTCCCTCCCTATTGCATTCCCTTGATGTCGTCGGACTGTCAACAGAGCTGCAAAAAAATTGTATTTATGCGCTTTTGTAGCGCCAAAATTCTCGACGGCAGCCGTCAGTCAACATAGTCAGAGATAGCTAGGGAGCTGGACAGAGGCAGACTAGGAGGGATAGGGAGACGAGGAGGGGGAGAGGGGGACTGCCGGTTGAGCTGGGTTTTGGACAACATGATGGAGGCTGTTGGTTGCAAAGCAAACAAACTGTAAACTGGGGAACGCCACTCAAAGTCGCGGCTTTCTGGCTGACACACTTTGTGCCGCCTCTGCCCCTCATCTACTTGTCACATACAACAGAGAGGAAAGAGAGGGGGGGAGGATAAGATAGTGCCAGGGGAGCCAGGGGAGTACGGAGCGTGTATCGGAAGCCTTTTCGCTCGGCAGTCTAATTGAAGCCGAGTGCGCATTGCTGGCAGCTCGAACGGCAACCAACTTTGACATTATGCGCCACAAATTGTGGCAATTTAAGAGCAATTTGAGTCGCGGCCTGCAACAGAAAACAGAAAATATTTCACAGCTTCAGCTAAGCTTGTTCATTGAAGCGAATCAGATCCGTGTCTTGCTCTCCCTCTCTATCTCTCTCTCTCTGTCGCAATCTCGAGCGTCTGCCACATCGTCTAAAGGTAACAATTTATATAATGAAACTGATTTCAAATTTGTGATGTGCACGCCGCAAGCGCGTATCGTACTTGGTAATTACCCCGGTTCGCGGTTCGTTCGTGTTCCCGGTTCAAGCCAAAAACAACAGTTATAAAAGAGGCGTCCAGAAAACTCAAAAATGAATAAGAAGAAGAAGAAAACAAGTCAAAAAAAAGAAAAAGTTAGCCCACAGGCGAAGCTATTATACCCTGGAAAGTAAATGATGAACAAAGTGATCTTAAATAGCGAACAATGTTCTTATTATAAAGTCTACTATTCTATATATGTATATTTATAATACTATGGAAGTAATGTGCTGTATAAACTACTAGCAACTCTTAAATACAGAACAAATTTCATATTATATATTCGATAGATCTGTAGACAAAGCTATGATACCATGGAAAATCAATTATGATGAATAAGGTTCTTGAAGTTCATAAATAGAGAACACACTTCTTATTATATAGTCTTGTTATTAGTCAGTCGATGGATCATAACAGACAGTTAGTTTAGTATCAGCCTTTTAAGAACAACTCAAAAGTCTTCCTGCCTCTCTCTCTCTCTGTCTGTGTCACAAACAACCTCAGCTAGTTCATCATGCTGTTCTTTTATAGCGTATCGGAAATTGAACAGAAAATTGAAACAAGTTTAAGAACTGAACCGACGACTGTTGACGATGCTGTTGGTCACCTGTTTGTCCGGCTCGTTGGGATACACTTTATTTTCGTATTTTCTTCGGCTTTTTTTTTCTTCTCTGTTTCGATTATCAACCGAAAAATGTATTTGTGCCGGTCCAAAGAAGAAGAAGAAGACAGCGATGCAGGTGAAACAGTAGAAGAGAAGGAGGAGGAGGAGGAGGCGGCATCGCAACATGATTTGGCAAGTTGGCAACTTTCTTGCGGCATGTTGCAGCAGACAGAGAGACAGACAGACAGAGAGACAGAGGGGCGGACAGACAGATAGAGGAAAACCCGTTGCTAAATCATCTGTTGAATCTGGTTGCCCAAACACCCAACCTAACCGAACCGTTGCCGGGGCCGAGCAGGCACCCAACCCACCTGACAAGGCAACTTTTTGGTGTGGGAGTCGTTTTGCCAGATTTTGCGGTTACTTTGAAAATTCTATGGAATTTATTTTCCTTAATTCTTTCTTTTTTTGTTTGATAAAAAAGAAAGTTGACATCAATTGTTAGCCCGAAGTTTTTGTTTTGCGGTAGCTTGCCAGTTTCTTCTTCTTCTCCTGTCTTTAGTCTCATGTCGTGTGCGCAGGAAGGAAATAAATTGTATGTGGCGACAAAGAGAGACAGAAAGAAAGAGAGGGAGGGAGAGTGGGAGGGAGAGAGTGAGTTTAGGTTGAGGGCCGTGGTGAGCTGTGGATAGTTTTCGGCAAGCTTTGTGTGGGATTTCGAGGTTTCAAATGAAATGAAAAATGAAGTGCGTTTGAAAGTTTCCATTAAACAAGTTAATCGTCTTTGTCTTCACTTGATGAATGAACTGATGAAGAAGAAGAGATAAGCCAAGTGCCAAAAGCGTGCTGAAATTGTCGATTGCAAGTGTTAATTGCGATAGAGCTTGAAGTGAAGATTAAAAAGACAGTTGATAATATGAATTATTACATATATTTATAAGTTTATGAGGTATTTATTAATATTTCTTTGAATTTAGTCTGTTTGACTATTGAAAATAGATATATATTGTCTTGGTCAATTTATCCATTTTTAAGAGCAACGATACATAATATCACAACCAAGCCGTCACTTCTTCCCCAGATTTTTATTTACCTTCTTTATTTACCTTCATTGAAATCTTTCAAATTAAACATCTAGATACAAATTAATGGGAAAAATAAGTAGACTATTCCAGGGTTTGTTTTTATAATGCTCTTTATTTGTTATTCAAATTGAAATGTGCTTTTAGATAAAAAATGAATAATTAATTAATTAAGTGAAAATTAATAAATGCATTTGAAGTATGTTGACTTCATTTAAAAGATATTTTCAATCTTCAATTGGCCGTATCATCATCTTCACTTGTTTTAGAGATGTGTTATTTTCCCAAAAAATGCTTTGGGTATTTTCTACTGCAGAGTGAAAGTATTTTCCGTTTAAATTGCTGTTGAGAAAGAAAACTCTTTGAATATAAATGCAAAACAAATGTTCATGAAAGTCGCCATAAAAAATACACTTACCAATGGGCATGATCGTTAAACCACCAGCCACTATGATAATATTCAGCGCAGTTCCATATTGAATCATCGTTATCACGATCATATGTTGAGAATCTATTATTTTTGTTATTACGCAATTCGTCCTCTGCGCTACCAGAGAATTTACCCAACTTGCTTAGCCGGTATTGATCGTCTTCTCCCGAAATTCCCAACTCATCGTATCTGGCAAAGGTTGTACTGCCATCGAACTTCTCCATGTGAATATACAGTTCGTGGGGTTGCTCGGTGGTCAGTCTATGTATCTTCTCCAGGCCGAGGAAGAAGTCGTTCGACAAGTCCCCAAAGCCATTCCTGTATGTCTTCCAGTTCATGAAGAAGTCCTCTCTGCCATTGATTCTTTGCTGTATTACGGTCCATCCAGTACCCGCTATATCGGAATTACATCGGACCACAAAATTGTTACCCTTGGTAAGGCTGACAGTTTTCAAGCCATTGGTATCTACGGCAATGCAACTTTTTGCATTCTTCTTGTCGAGCAAAGCCTTGACGTGCGTTTGCAGTTTATTAATTTGTTGATCTCTCGCAACAATTGTGTTTTTTTTCCCTTTGTTAACTTGGTTTCACATTTTGCCAAACTTTCATCAACTGATCTACTCTTTGCTTGTATTTGCGCTATCTCAGTATTTTCCTTCTCACATAGATTCTTCGAAAGCTGTTCGATTATCAGTTGTTCATTTCTACGTTCCTTTGGCACAACTTCCAATGACCCATTATTCGCCTTATAAATCGAAATATCCATTTGAAGCTGCTTAATATGGTTATTCTTATTTGCCAATTCCATTTGATGCTCAATCTCCTTTGCTTCGCACTCCTTTATCTTTTCCTGTTGGTTTCTACATTCACTCACAATGTGTATTATCTCTTCGATTGAGTTACTCAACAGCTCGATATGGTTTCTTAATAACTTGTTGTTTTCCACACAGAATTCATGATTGATATTGCAATTTTGAAGTAGATTATCTTGATAGTTCTTGTTTTCCAAATTCAACTAACAAAAACACAAACAATTCAATGTGGTCACTTAGGATTCTCATTTTAACACTACTACAAGTTTTTTTACTCACCTGATTGGATTCAGCTGCGAAAGAAAGCCCTTTTAAGTACCTGAGTACCAGGAAGAGAAAGAGAACACAAATAAGTCTCATTTCAGTTTCGTTAATATTCAGTTGCAGAGAAAACACAAACGCAGAATGATATTCTGAGTGCACATTCAGTTTCTTTTATAGCTCTCATCGTGCAACGACGCATGCGAATTCCCGAGGCTGATAAAGTTGAAGCGGATGCTGAGGCCAATGTTCTGTGGCATGATAGGCGTTATCACAATAATGCAATAAACATGACTTAAGTTGAAATATGATTTTTGCAAGTTGACCATTAGAATATTATTGCAGAGAGTATATTGATATATATATGTATTGATATATGTATATTTTCACCATAAGTTTGCAATAAACAGGAGAGACACTTCTGCCCACAAATAATTTGATTTTATTTGTCTTATAATTCAAGAATTTTTATTTTTTATGTGTACTTTATATAAACCTATTAAAGAATTATTATTTATTGTTTTCATTAATTAAAAATGCATTATTTTATTGTTTTTGCAGCCAAAGCCAAAAATTAATGGCAGCCAAACTCAGCTCAGACAACAACCGCACAAGAGAAGTTCACAACGCAAAGCTTACTTCAGACAACAGCGGTTTTGCGCGTAGCTCCGCCACAAACCTAACCGCTAACCGCTAACCTGTAGCGGATACACAAACCGTAATACGATCAATAGCGTCACATGCCTTAAGTTCACAAAATGGATTCAACAACATCAACATCAACAAATGGCTCAGCAACACCAGCGACAACAACAACAACAACTACAGATAATGATTACGTAACTGTTGTTGAAGTTGACGATCCCACATCGTCTACCAAAGACACAAACCACTTGAAGAAGCTAGTCAAACGGCAGAGCTCGGTGGCCGAGGACTCCTCGTTCATAACCGTTCTTACGATAAACGAGCAGCAGCAGCTGCTGCAGCAGCAACAGCAACAGAGGGAGAAGGGAGAGGAGCAGGATGGCCATGAGGAGGAAGTGGCAAGCCAAGCGGATGCAGCGGAGCACGTGACAGTCTACCGCCTGCCTGGGGAACGCCTGGGGTTTGGTCTGAGGTTCCAGGGCGGCACCAGGAATACAGAATTGGTGCACAAACTGTACATACAGTCCTGTGCCGCCGACAGTCCCGCCTCCAAGGTGGCCACCAGCTGGGGCCACTTGCGTGAGGGTGACGAGATTCTGAACATCGACGGGCGACAGGTGCAGGAGATGACACGCATTGATTGTGTGCGTTGCCTCAAGGACAGTGTGGCCATCAAGTTAATAGTGCGCAATGGACACGGCCAAAAACCTCCAAGTGAGGAGGAGCAGCAGAACGAGGCACCCATTTCCCTCAATGCACAACCGCCACCACCTCCTCCGGTGCCACCGCGTAAGCTCGTAAAGCGACAAAACTCCAAAGAAGGTGCGTCCCCAGTGCAAGTGATTGTAGAGAAACCACTGACACCGCCACCGGATGCGGAGTACTATATTAATCTGTTTGCTGAGTCTCTCAAGGCCGGCTCCGAGTCGGACGACACGGCTAGCACCATTTCCACAGTCATTGATAAGCTTTCCATGGGTTCAAACTACTCCTCAGATACGGAGCTGACCAACAGTCTCAACGGCCCAGAACTGGCCAAGCTAGTGCAGCCCTTCACACTGTTGGAGCAGGAGTTCCAACTGGAACAGCCGCTGGGACAACCGAAGCTCATCATACCGGGCAACAACTACGAGAATGTTGAGTTCAAGACGGAGAAGGTCAATCTCTATGAGAATGTGGAGCTGACTCCGACGCCAAAGCCGCGTGTACTACTTGCCACAGTGGAGCCCAAGAAGCGTTCCATTATTCCCATGCCACGCAAGATTGCCACGCCCAGCAAGCAGGCCATTGAGGTGGCACCGCCCAGAGTGCCCACAGATGAGCCAGAGTCACCCAAAACGCCCACAAATGAACCCATTTCTGTCAAGGAGTTTACCACGCGAATCCCCAAGGCGAAGCTATCGATTAGTCCCGCCTTTTCGCGAGCCAAAACCGAAGGCGAAATCAAGCTGCATCTTCAGCCCACAAAGCAACAGTCACCGCAGCTTAAGTCTCGCATTCCCATCGTATCGAGTCCCCTTCAAAAGTCCACCAAGTCAGCTGCTGCCTCCCCAACTGCCGCAGCAGCCAGCAGCGCCAGCTCCAACATTCCTCGCCTGCTGCAGAAGCAGAAGTCGGAAACGGATCTGAAGTTGAATCTCTATCGCAGCAAGTCAAAGGAGTCTAGTCCCAGTCCTGGACATCTGAGAGTTCCACTGCAGCGTGCCAACTCAGCGGAGGCACCTGCTCGCACCCCCCGAACGCACCTTTATACCAGTGTTGCTCTCTGGTTCCGCTGCCAGCAATGGCAACGGCAACAGGAGCAGCTCCAACTCCACTGAGTCGCTTAGTTCGATCTGCAGCAACAGCAGCAGCACCAGCAACGGACGCTCCCCGAAGGGACCCAAACCGAAGCCGCCGGAGCGAGTGCAGTCGCTGCAGAAGACACAAATCCCAAAGCTGCAGACACTGCCGACTACGCCACCACAGCCACAGCCTAAGCTGAGCATGCAGACCTTCAAGCAGCAAAACGGCAGCCCAGTCGCAGTACCGACCACGCCCAGGAGCACGCCTGTGAATACGCCTTCGCCGACGAGCAATCGGGATATACGCTTCAAGATACAAACGTATGAGAGCAAGGCCCAGGATGAGGATAAGCTGCCCAGTCTATTTGATCTGGTGCACAAGCAGGATGCAGCGCAGGAAGGTGCCACACAATCCCTGCCTCTGCCACAGGCTCAGAGAGATATTACAGCTTTGCTGGCAGCAGTGGCGGCTGAAGCCGATGATCTCTCTAGGGAATCACCACCTCCGCTGGTTGTGGGCAAGTGCATGAAGGTAGTCGACGATAATACCAACACCACCTGCTACTCCAGTTCAAGCAGCGATGACGACGATGCAGATGCGGATGATGTGGATGCCGCTGAGCGAGAATATATCTGCGAGGATGGTGAGAAACTTGGCCCACCCGAGCTTATCAATGGACCCGGTCCCTCGGAGGCTTACTTCAACATGTACTGGCACTCCAACATGCTGCCCACCATTGGTGAGGTCGAGGAGGAGTTCTCCTCACTGGAGCCGCAATCCCTGACCAATGGGTAAGTCACTTCGAAGTTGAAGAGAGCTGAAGGTGGATAGTAGAAAGAGCTGTAAGGTAGGGAACACCTTTAGGATGAGACTAGAGAATAGCTAAGGTAACAAGAGAAGAAGACACATGAAGGTAGACAGTATGAGCAAAGAAGCAAGAAGCTTAGGGCAAAGATTGAGGTTCGGCTGCAATCGGAGAGCGTAGCGAAGAATTGAAGTCGATTCTTTATTGAAGAGAATTGCTAAAGAGAACTGAGTATTGTGCTGACAAGGCAACAGCTTTTTGGCAGTGAAGGAGACACGGTAGTACCTAGACAGTTCTATTAAAAGCAGCTAGCTCTTGTCATAGCTGTCTTGTCATAGCATAGTCGATTCTTTATTGAAGAGAATAGATAAAGAGAGCTGAGTGTTGTCAGAAGTGCTGAGAAGGCAACAGATTTTAGGCAGTGAAGGAAACTTGGGAGTAACAAGACAGTTCTACTAAAAGCAGCTTGTCATAGCTGTAGACTTCACTCAAACCTATAGATAAAATAGGTAAATTGCATTGGCTTTGCCTTAATTTACAGAAGAACCTATGTCACTAGAGGAACCTTAGGCTCTTAGGTACTTAAATACTCCCATGACCGATTAGTGAAAAGGGGGGAGAAGAAACTCAAGAGCAGTTGAGAAGGCCATTGACAAAGCTCAAACCCCTACTCGAAAATCGATTGCGATAAGATAGACAATTGTGGAGTTAGATTAGGATATATTTAGGCAATGATCATGCAAATCAAAGTAAACCTCACTGATAAGGCCACCAACAAGTATCGCAGGAAAAGGCAGTCAAAACTCGCAATGAGGAACATTTAGAAAGAGTTATTTACGCAGTCAAAAACAATATGTTAGTCTGAACAGGGCTTGGCTCTAACGTCTATAAGGTAGATAAGAAATGCCGGTGTGTTTACTGCGCGTACTGATAATGCTGGCTGGAAATTTCGTATATGCAACGTTCGGACTGATAAGCCGTTAATGGCAAAAGGCAGCAAGCAGAAAGCGAAGGTAGTAAAACTTTGGGCCAATTTAGTGTTATTCTGGAGGCGAAAGGCAAAAGGTTTCGATTTCGTATTCGAGTTTCTGTTTTTGTGTTTTGTTTTGCGCTGCAAAATTCTCATTAACAGTTGCGACAGGTGAGAGAAGACACGAGTCAATTAACATATCAAACACAACACTGATAAGAGTCAATCAAAATAATTACTCAATGTTTTGCCTTCCCCTCTTTCTCTTTGTCTCTCTGCAGTGCAATTGTGGAGGAACTGAAGAAATTGCCGAACAAAGTGCCAGTCAAAATGGAGGCACCGTCGAAGTGTGACGATAAGATAGTCGCCGTCCAAGAAGCAGCTGACCCGCCAACCCCACATGAGGAGGTGGTGGTGCTGGAGGAGGTGGAGCAGGCGGGGCAGACGCAGGTGAAGAGCAGCACAACAAATCACAAGAGTGAAACAACAAGCAGCACAGAGGAGAGCAGCAGCAGCAGTCAGAGCAGTCAGAGTAGCACAAAGACACAACGCACAATAACCACCAAGGTGGTAACGACCAAGACGAGTTCTTCCTCGTCGACCTCATCCACATCTTCCTCTTCGACTTCACAACTCTTTAAGGATCTGCCCGCGGCTGACATTGCCTTCAAGCTGCAGCCGTATGAAGAGCGAGAGGGGCTGGCAGAACAGCAAACCACCACCACCACCATAAGGGAGGAGCGGCGCGTGGTCAGCGAACAGAAGGTGCTCAGCGAGTTGCGCACCAAGGATGCGCTCACCGGGGAGGATAAGCTGCTGACCAGCGCCGAGAGCAAGTCAAGCAGCACACGCTTCAAGAAGATCAGCAGCAACGACAATCTGCTCGAACTGGACGATGTCGAGCAGCTGCAGCCGTTGACTGCCACCGTCTCGGCGGAGACGCGTCTGACGGAGCGTCTGGAGAATCCACAGGATAAACAGAGTATTGAAAGGGGTACACTGACCTTATCCGAATGTGGCAAGCAGCTGCAGCTGGCCGAGAACGGCATCAGCTACACCGAGTGCGAGGAGACTGAGCAGCAGAGCTATCTGCAGGCGGAGCAGATTCTCGGTGAGCAGCCTGTGGTGGACTCAGCCCTGGAGGCCACACTGCAGCGTGAGCTGAGCGAAACATTGACTGTGAGCAAGGATGGGGAGAAGCAGGTGACCAAACGACTCGAGCAGAGCAAGGAGACGCCCAACAAGAAAGGTGCTAAGCTGCTGAAGAAGACAGACGAGGAGCGACGCCTCGAGGAGGAGGCCAAGAAGCTCATCGAGAGCTATCAGAAGGTCAAGAAGGAGGCAGAGAAACTGTACAATCTGGAGCTGGCCGATGATGAGCAGGGATTCGATCTGAGTGCATTTGAGCAGGCGGAGCCCAGAGTAGAGCCCAAGACAGCAGCTCCACTAGCACACAAGGAACAAGAGGAGCAGCAGGAACGACAGGAACAAGAGCTGCCCCTAGAGCAGCTGCAGGAAGTTGCCCAGCCTGCTATCATTGAGGATGACCTTGGTTATGTGTTGCACAAGTATATTGTCGACACACCCCAGTCGGAGGAGGCCAAGCCACTACCGCAGCCGAAGCCAAAGCCTCCGGTGCCCAGCAACAAACCTAAGCTAGCTCCGGCTGTCGTCAAACCCAAGACAGCACCTCCACCGGTGCCCAGCAAGCGCAGCGATCCTGGCTTGGTCACCACTGGCAAACCAACACCAACACAACGACGCAGCAGCCTGGAGTTGACTCCCCCCGCCAAGCCCACTCCGCTAGAGCGCATCATTGTCGGTGTGGAGCAGAGTCCCATTGTGCATTTGGCCAGTGTGGATTTGCCCAATGAGAAAGCATCTGCTACTCCTACTGCTCCAACTGCCAATCCCAGTGAGAATCTAGTTGCCCAGGCAGTGGATCTGCTGCAGGACGAGCTCCACTTCGAGAGCCATCAGTTGCCCAATGAGCCACAGAAGCAGCGACAGGTCGAGGGGCAGGTGGAGAAGAGTGACGAGGCGACGCCACTCAATGGAACTGTGCTCAGTGCCAGCTCATCGATGACATCAACAGCCTCGTCGGCGTCGTCATCCTCTGTGAACACGCCCATAACAACGCCAATTTTGGTATCAGCTACGTCATCGCTAGATTCGGTCAAAAGCGTCATTGAGGTCATCAATGCCAAGGGGATTGAGAGTGCAAATGTACATAATAGCTTGGCAGGCGTAGCTTCCATAGCCAGGGAAGTAATGGAGGAGGAGCAACAGAAGCAGGTGCAGGAACAGGAGCAGGAGCAGGCACAGGAGCTCCAGCTCGTAAAGGATGTGTTAACATTGACGCCCGAGGGAGCACACGAAACAGGTGAGTCTTGACTAGATTTCAAATGGATTGAACTAGACCTAAGTGCTAGCTGAAAGCTTTGCTGTTCCAATGGATTAACAGTGGGCAGCTTTGTGGGATGGGTTGATCTAAAAAAAGGAGATTGTCTAGTTAGGTTTTAATATTAAAATTAATATTGCTATAAGCACAATTACAATCACAATAATATAATAATATCCTTTACATAAGTTTCCAATTTGAGTCCATTAAACCTTTGATATTCTATAGAGCTCTTCTAGATAGTTACTCTGCAGATTTTACTTAGATTATACATATACAAACTACCTATAGTTCACCTTTACCTACTCAGAAAAAAACCTGATATAATTTCTTGCATACCTTAGCACTTAATCATCTTTAGCTCAAGCTCTTTACACACTCCTGGCAGTTCTTTCTGTTTTTATTATACTTTGTTTATATTACGGATATTCCTGTGAGTTGCCACATAATTATTGTACTGTGTAATACTTATACCTCAACTTTATAAAATGTATAGAAGTCTCTCTTCTACTTCGACTCAATAATACTTTATTGGGTTCCATAAAGAGTTGCTCTTATCATATCTGAAACTAGTTTCAAGCACTGCTAATTTAATGTTTCACACCTCTTTGTTTTCTGCAATTCCGTTTGAAATACCTATGACATGAGCTGCTTGCTACATTAAAGTGCTAAAAATAGGCACCAAGTTGGGAGCCCCGAGGGCTGTGCCAATTTCTAGATAATATTGTTTGGCAATTTTAGGCTGACTTTCTGCGAATGTGCGGGGCAAACATCTCCCTACGGCTTGGCATTCAATTGCGAATTCACCGCAAATGGACTGAGTGGGGGGGAAGGTAGAGATAGAGAGGGAAATAGACAGAGAGAGAGAGAGATAGACAGCGAGTGAATAAGCGCATTTGGCAGCTTTCCCTTCGGGGCAACTTACCAAGTTGAATTTTGACAGCCCTTGTCTATAAACCTGTCCGACTGTCCGACGCATCCAATTATTGTTCACTAGCTGCATCGCCTCTAACTATGTGCATCCCTTCTCCTCCACCCCCACCACTTTCTGCTCTTCTTCCCCTTCCCCAATTGACCACAATTTTGAGCTGCTCTGCTGCTGTTTGCATTTCGCTTGCAAAATGAACCACTAATGCACTTTATGGTTCCATTTTTGACAAGAGTTTTGTTTCTCGTTTCGGTTGGCAGCACTTATTAGTGGTCAGTGTGGCAAGTTGGCAACTCGACACGTGTCCATGGAATCCCTTAACTGAATGTTTTTCCAAATTTGTAAGTTTTGAAATTTAATTTCATATATCTAGAGAGCTGCACGGGAATATTAAATCGAGCCTTCGACTATTGCAATATTTAATGCAAATGCAAAATAAAACAAATGAAATATGCTTGCGCCCTGCTGCGTAGTATAATATCAAATATGTCCAAATTTATTTCACCATATAGTGCAAATTATTTTCATTTAAATGCGAAACGCCGAAAATTGCGAACAGGCCCCGAAAAATGCAAATGGCGCGAAAGGGAGCGCAAAGTAAATATACATGCAATTTGCGTATTGCGTATACGTAGCGTTGGCCAAGCTTTGTTTGCATCTCTTTCGCTCTGGCGTAATTGTTTGGCTTAAATATTTCATGTGTATTGGATTTGCGTTACCTGCGCAAACGAATCGACTCATTTGCATATTGTCTATGAAAACAAAAGCAGAATCTATCGAAACCGCAGGCCATGGGGGGAACACAGCCGCAGGAGGGGATAAAATATTGGCAAAATGTTTTAATTAAACAAAAAACTGACAAATATTGGCACCTGTGCACCGTCGACAGGTGTGAGGTAGGAAAGAATTTGCATAGGAAAATTCATTTGGGCTGAAAATGTTTCGGATTTCGGTTTGGGAGTTTCCCCTTTGAGGGGTTTCTGGTTATCTTCTGGCCCGGCAAATATTAATGCAATTTTGCCATAGACCGAATTGCAATTTGCATATTGAACTAGCACACTGTGAACGCACGCTGAGCAGGCCGCAGGCACAGTGTGCCGAGTGCTGTGAATAACTGGTGAATATTTGTTAGCAAATGGAAACAATTCTAATCGATAATTGACAGTTAATGTTTTGTTTGTTTTAAGTTGTTCGATAATCGCACCCCACTTGGGCACTTTATCTACGGCACTTGCCCACTGTATCGATAGGGTGCCTCGTGCTCTTTTCGTCAGCTATTTATGGTTCATTGTCCATTGCGTTAACTGTGCCGGGTTACCTCATCGGAAAGTCAATTTCAGTGTGGATTTTTCACTTTCCCTTCTTCCTTTTTCTGCACTTTTTTCCGGCTCTGTTTTTGTGGAATGCAATTACAGTTGCATTTCCATATCATTCCTGCATTTCGTTGTCATAAAAAGAAGAATTTCATAATTACAATTGATTGTATGCTGGATCGATTGGGTATACCTTTCTCCTCCTCTCTTCTCCCTCTTTTTTCACAGTTGTCAACGAATTTGTCTGTGCTTTATGAGCAGTTTTGTTGTCCATATGCTGTTGGCATTTTTCCGATAACTTATCACTCGATGTCGCCATAGATATGCGTGTTATCAGCCGCGCCCCCAGCTCCGCTCCCGCTCGAAATTCACCCCAATCCCATCAGCAATTCGAATTTCAGTGCGCAAACAGATCTCGCTAATCCGTAAACTGTTGTCACTCAAGTGCAGCAGGAGTAGCAGTGGCAGCTGCAAGTGCCGCCCTCTGCCCCTCACCCCGTACTGTTCATGTCATCGTCAGTGACTCCTCTGGTGCGCAGTCAGTGCACTCAACACTTTGAAATTGGATTTTGAGCCATAATGACCAACTGACTGAATGACTGACAAGCTCGGGCTCCCTTTGCACCCTCTTCCCCTCGCCCCTCTCTCGCTTGACTGACCCCCCACGGGTTGTGAGACAGCGCTTTGGCATAATTGCTTTTGGGCACATGGCATCCACTCAGGAGAGGTTGGGAGTTGGCCGAGGTACGATGTTGGGTCGAGTTGCTGCCCCACACACACACGAGGCTAATGAAAATGCATGACAGGAAGTTGCCGTTGTCTGCAAGTCTATGGTGGTGTGTATGTGTGTGACTAACTCTGGCTATGCACATGTGTGTGAACAGTTCTCCTCTACGCATTCAATGAGTTGCATTCATTGAATATGTGTGGAAAATTGAGTAGAAATAATAATAATACTTCAGATAATAATGCAAATTGAAATGAAATTCAACACAGCACCACAAATACAGCAAATAAAACAAATAACCCACCACTCAATTCGAAAAAACAAAGTGAACTCAATAAAGCGCAATCAATTTCCATTGCATACTTTCGAGTGCCAGCCTAAAGCATTGCAGCATCTAAGAGTATGCAACATAATTTGGCTTGAAGTGAAATGTTAAGCCCCCCACACCGCTGTTAAATTGAATTTTCGACCACCCTGCCGCTCCCTAACGCCCCTAGGGGCGTTTTCCAAATGTTTTTTTCTTTAAAAAACCGAATACAACTGAAAATACTGCTCAAAACTTTTCAACATTCTGCAGGGCGAGCTGTACTCCTTGCAAACTTGAAAACTGGGTGAACTGTTAAAAAAAAATAAATCGAATGCATTAAAAAAATCAGCATGTCGCTAGCCCTACCAGCTTTGGAGCAATTTTAATTTGAAAATTGAAAAAAAACTTCCGTTACTCCAAATAAATTACTGCTTGTTTTGCGGTAACAGAGCTCTGCGAAGTTAGAAGTGCACTGCTTGAATCTGCTTGCATTGAAGTGCAAGTCCATGACAAGATCTCATTAGCAGTTTCGGCAACCAGTCCAGGACACGATTCCATTAGCATATTCTGCAACCTTCGCTAAGTCAACTTTTTTATAGGGCAAAACAGGAGAAGCAGAATTCTTTGAAACTTGATCAGCCTTTTGAATTTCTATTGACTTATTTTGAAATCACTTTCAATGCTCGAAGGGTGTTCTTTTAAATCTGATGAGTTTCCATCAGCAAGTGTATCTAATAATAGTCTATTGATAGTATGTTGCTAGTTCTGCTTTATTCTTTTTGCCCAGTTAGTTAACAACGATTTTCGATTGACAGCTTCATCTGTCTGTCTGTTTGCCTGTCTCTCCGTCAGTCTGTTTGTTTGTTTGTTTTATTACAAGTGTTTGTAAATATACCCCACTACCCCACTGTGTGTATGAGTGTGTGTATATCACGAAATTGCGCAAAATTGATCGCTTTTGTGCATTTGAAATTAATTTGAAATTAATTTTCAATTCGATTTTCGGCTCTTGCTGCTTGTTTGATATGTTTCATGTTGTTGTTGTAGTTGTAGTTGTCACAGTTGTTGTCGCAGTTGGTTTCCATGTAATTACGTGTTGTACTGCCTGCCATTACTGTTTAAATTTTTGTTGTTGTTGTTATTGGGCGCCTCGGGGTCTTTTGATTAGGTTTTGTAGCTAATTTTGTTGTTTGCGGTTTTTCACATTCATTTGGCAGGTAAACAGTGTTGACAAGGAGAGGTGGGGAGTGTGAGTGGGTTGAGGGGAGAGAGTGTTGAGTTGAAATAGAGGGGGTTAGTGATAAATGGAGTTATCAAGAAGTATTCCTACCTGTTTCAAACAGGGCAGGGGGTTCGGCAGTTAGGGACACGTTTCAATAAATTAATAGCTAGATATAGTAAACCGTTAGCTAAGCCACAAAGCAACGGTTTCTGTATCGGTTTCACTGGCAATTCGAATTGTGGCAACCACAGACGACCGAATGGCACCACAAAACGCTGTCGAGTTCACAGTTGATTTGATTGATTTTAAATGGCATTTAATTTGGCAATCGATGAGCCAGAAAATACTGCAGCATCCTCTCGAACAAGCTCTGAACACTTTGAGAGGCGTTCGAGCGTGGGTCAAAGGGTAAAATGATTGACTGACTGACTGACTGACTGCCCAACTGGTTGACTGACTCCATTTCATTCCATTCCCTTCCATTCGTTTCGCTTCGATTTGATTTGTTGCAGCTGTCAATGAAACATTTCTCTATGAATATGCAAAATATTCTTGAGTCTCTCAAAAGTAATTGCAAAACGAAGAAGAGAGACGAGGGAGAGGAGAAAAGATGAGCAAATGTGAATGAAATGAGCTATGATATGGAATGGGTCTTTCTTTTTGACTTCCTTCCTTCCGTCCATTGTGTGCCCGCCCAACTGATTCACTTGTGAAATATGAATTCAACTTCCTTTCCTCCACTTCAGTTTGTGAGTTGAGTATTTATATTGAACTGTTGCAATTGCACTTGCCTCATTTTGGCAACATTTTAAGATACCAAACGAATGTGGAATTAACAACTCAACAGTAAAGCTAAAAGTGCCAAAAGAATTTGATTTTTATTAAATATTTCATTACAGAGTGAAACCTGTGGAGAGTTTTTTATTGCCACTTGTTCTGCAACTTGTAAATTAATATATGAGCAGCCTCTCACTTGCTACGGGAATATGTTTACTACCTTTTAATGGAATTCTATTAGCACAGTTATTAGAAAGTAATATTAAGAAACATGCCTAAACAACAAGCCTCTTCTTCAGCTTCTTTTTCGTGCACTTTCCTTGGCACATTCAGGTCCATAAAACTGTCTGTTGGAATTACTATTGTCATATTTTACGGGTACTTTTGCAATTTTAACTGCTCTGCCTGTGAAAAATAAAGTTGAAGAGTTTTTAAATATGTTCTTGGCACATTTAACAATTCGATTTAGAATTATTTGCTATATAAAATAAACCGAATTAGATCGAATGTAAATTTAAAGTAGAAACTTGTTCGAAACTCTTAAGAGCTTTTTCATGATATTTGACTCAGTTCAATGTTTTCTAGGAGCTGCAAACACTAAATAGATTCATCGGGAAATAAGTTTTAATTCATCATATCTTCTTAAGTTTGCCAATTTTATGTTAATATGTATATTCTTTTGAAACTAAATAGAGTTCTGTTCCAATATAAGCGAATAATAATTATAATTATATTTGCTAATGAAAATAGATATTTCTTAATTATTTTCTTAATGCAATCAAACCCTACCAAGTTTCTGTCTCGTTTAGTTTACGCAATTGTATAGTATACAATAATCATAATAATACAATTTGAGGGTATTTGTGGTTCATTTTGAAGATAGCGCAATACAACTTTATCTGTTTGAAAAATGCTGTTTATATACTGTCTTAATTTCATTACAATCAGAAAAACTTACTCTATAGAAATCACATAAAAATGTTTTCTTATTTTTATTACTTATCAATTATATCATACTAAAAACTAAAAAGATAAAAGATTAATCAATGAAAATTAAAGCAATAAAATGCCTGCACATACAACCCTACACATGTCGAAGGTTAGTCTGACTCTAAATGCCCCAATATCGTCAGCAAATTCCACATATGTTCTTTTTGCGACGTTCTCTAGCCGAATTCGCATTTAAAATTAATCAGCCAAGCCGTAGACCAGACGAAACACACTAAAAATGCATAAAAATCCGCGGCTTTTGCTAATTATTTAGCACTTGCTGCATGTCCAATTTGGCTAGCAAGCGAAGCAGAGCAACGAGCAGAGCAGAGCGAAGCCATTGGGCAAGTCGAGACATGACTTCATTTTCATTGTGCTTTATCTGGGAGCGAAATCGCGCCAACTCTCGACTGCGACTCGGGTTCAGACTTGGGTTCAGCATCGGGCTTGGGCACACACATCATAAATGTCAACCGGGCGAGAATTATGGCACACAAGGTGGAAGGAAGGCAGCAAGCTGAGAACTGCACAATGGGCAAACTAGAAGAGAGCTACAGAGGAGGTCAGAGAAGGGAGAGAGAAGGGAGGAGAAGGGAGGTGGGGCGTGTTATGAAGTCGTAGAGTGCAACGCTTCGATGGCGCGTTCTGGCATATCTGAAAGTTGCGATTTCGTGGTCCGTGACCATTTGGCAATGTGATAATTGCAGCTGCTGTTGCTTCCTAGGACCGCAGAAGCTGTTCTTCTCGTAATGAGGCGTAGCCTAGCTCTAGGATTGGGGGACAGAGAAGGAGGCAAAGGCAGAGGCAGAGACAGAGGCGAAGGTGGAGACTTTTCTCCACGGGATCGGCTTGGCTGCATGTGACACTTAAGTGCAGCTGGGCTTGGCTAGGTCTTTCTCCTGTGCTCACTCTCTTCCTCTCTATACCCCCCTCACTTTACCTTACTCTCTCCCCTCTCTATTTCTGCCTTCCTCTCTGCTACTGTTGCACATTTTCGCTTTGTTTCGCATTTAATGTGACATTGTCAGTTTGTTGTTGTTGTTGTTTTTTATCTGTCTGTTAATTTCCAACGCGTCGCAAGTTCACACTCTTAATTGGATTTGAAAGTGCGGTCCCCACCAACGGCAATCCTTCTCCCCTACTTCCCCTCCCCGCCTTCCGCTCTCAGCACAGGCGTTAAGAAGTTTAGACATGACAACTGATTAGTTAGCCCCCAAACGAATTGGGTTTGTTTTGCCTGTGTGAATGAGGTTAACGTGGAGGGGCCTGGAGTGGCTAGAGCAGTGGCAGTAGATGTGGCAGTGGCAACTAATGATCTCAGGTGGGTTAAGTGATAATGGAAGTGCACTTGTAGATAGCACAGCTAAGCAAGGGCAGGGGAAATAGAGGAAGAAGGTTATGGAGCATAGACGGGAAGTGTGAGGTAGAAACAGTTGATGGGAGATAGAGAGATATATGCAGGAAGAAAGCTTTGATTTGATTGCACTTTTATCTGCGAACTTAATCTTTAACATATATGTATAGGAATTATCTATATATATGTGTTTATATCTACATATATCTGGATATATCTACATATATCTGCATCTATGCTAGCATGAGTATCAGTATCAAAGAACTTCTTAGTTTTATGACCCATCCATATCAGAGTGATTACACTCCATAGGCAGCACATCCCATGTATATCACTTATATACATATATATAATATATATCTTATATATTTTAATAGCATTGCCCTATCTATATTCACTTATATACATCTACTATATATCCCACAATCGATTTCCATCTCTCGCAGGCAGGAAACGCAGGCAGGCAGGCGAATAATTCACGCTGCGACGTGCGGCTAATTCAATTTAGTGGCCAAGTCTATTGGCCACTTTAAGTGCCAGTTGAGAGAGTTCGGGGGCTGCCCACACATGGCAGCTGACAGCACAAGAGGAGGGAAGAGGGGGGGTGCTTGAGAAGGGCCTATTAAAGTCGAGGATACTCGCATAATCATAAAACACAAAACTCAATTACAACATTTGATGCTCAAGGCCACAAATAAGCCAAGTTACGATGCGTCAACAACAAGAAGAGAGTGTTGAGCAAAGTAGGGGGGAGCTGCAGAGGGAGAGGGGAAGGGGTTAGTAAACGCATGCAAGCTCTCAGTTGATGCATTGCTTTATTACCGCGAAAGTGAGGCGAGCTCTCGCTGCTCCTGCTCGGCCTGCTTCCCTATGCATCTCCTTCTCTCTTCTGCTCCTTCTTCTCTCTCTCCTCTCTCGCCCTCTCCTGCTCCTCCATCTGCATCTGCATCTGCGTCAGCCTCTGCCTCATCTCGTCTTCTCTGCAGTCTGCATAATTATACGCTGCAACGCCCTCTGTCAGCAACTGCCGCCACCGCCGTCGCGACTGACACTTCTGCCCAGTCAGCAGCTCTGCCCTACTCCCTTCCCCTTCTCCCCTCTCCCCTGCTGCCTACCCTGCTCTGCCCAGGCAAGGAATCCTTGGCGGCGCGGCGTTTTTAGTGCTAGCTTGTCTTGTCAGCAGGATTAAGCAATTTTCAGCTTGGTTTGCGCTTTTCGCCTGTGCCTCTTTTGCTCGGCCTGTCCGCACCACGTCGCTGTGCCACACCCCCTTCCTTCTTCTCCCTTTTTACCCTTCCTCCTTCCCCTATCCTGCTGCCAATCGACCCACTGCCCACGTTGACAAAAAAGTGCTGCTAAAATTTTGCGATGCGTTAAATTTTGTTAATTTGCGCAGCCAACGTGGGCAGCGACTGCGACGGCAACGGCGACTGCGACAGAGACTGAGACTGCAGAAAGAAGATGTGTCTGATCTTCTACCTACTTCTGCCTGCATTACGAAGAGGTGTTAATGCGTTGCTGCAACGTGTTGCAATGTGTTCCATCTTTATTAATTTCAAAGGGGGAAATTGGTGTGAAAAGTTTTTGGCGGAGAGACAAAAAGAATGCAGAAGAGAAAGAGGAAAAGGAAGAGGGGAAGAAAGAGAATAGGGTAGAGGAAAAGCAAGTGGGAATGGAAGAGGATAACGAAATACTGGAAAATAGCTTAGCCTAAACATTTATACAGTATGTCAAGTAACACAAAAGTGATATCATACATATGTATATTATAGGTATATACTCAGCAAGCACGATAGCTGCAGTCTATTGTACTCGACTGTGATATACCCGCTATCCAGCTGACCAAAGGGAATTATAAAATATATAAATTCTATGTTTTGTGTATTTTGTGTTGCATATTTTAGGGCGCGACTTGGAAATAAGAACCTCTTCAAATTATTTCTTAAATAACTTCTATATTAATTATCCGATGTCAAACAAATTTTCAGATAGTTATTGGGCGTCAATAGTTATTGTGCTTACCAAAAATGAGCTGTTCTGCATTAAAATAACGCTTGGAATTCGGTTTTTATCGATTTACTGTGGCGGTAAGGGGCGCGGTGGAATTCTTTAATGAACTGGATCTACGTGCAATAATAATACATATTAATGCCAAATTTGGTAGTTCTAGCTCTTATAGTCTCTGAGATCTAGACTTTCAGACAGGCAGACGCACAGACAGACAGACATACGTTCAGACAAACAGACGGACAATGCTAAATCGACTCGGCTTTTGATGCTGATTAAGAATATATATAGTTTGTTGGGTCTGACCCGCCTGTTACAAACATTTTTGATTGACACAAAGTTACTATACCCTTCTACCCCATGGATGGCAGGTATAAAAAGGAAGTACTGGAAATAGTTTAGCTGTATAACAGTATGTCAAATAACTAAAAAGTGATGTCATACAATTGCCTACACGAACTTACTATCTATACCATATATCTACATATGTTTAACATCTCAGGCAACTCAGTTGCCTTTTTGAAGCCTCGTCTTTTTTGGACATTAACACGACTTGAGTCATATCTGCAACTGCAACTGCAACTGCAATTGGAGCTGTCCGGAGGGAAGGAGGCTCCCCCTTACTGTGCGCTGATTTGCGCCATCAGCTTGACCTTTTGTCACCTTGGCAGGCTGCAGCTTGTGAAGCTCATCTCATCGCAACCGCAAAACAATCAACGAGCAAACGCAGCGAGAAAACTGAGTCTCACTCGCAGTGGCAGTGGCAGTTGCAGTGTTGCAGCAATCGAGCTACGCCATCCTGGCCCAGTTCACATATCGCATTACACAGTGGCACAGCCAGCCCCTTTCCCTCCTCCTCCCTCTTCTCCTCTTCTGGCAACTGTCAGGCAAACTGTAAACTGTAAAGTAAAAAAATTAAATTCGTGCTGCACTTGCCATCCCCGCCCTTGCCCCCTGCTGCCCTGTGCTGCACTGTTCCTTTGCCCGTGTTTGACCGCACCCGCCTACTGCTGTGCTGTGTCTGTGACAGAGAGGGGGGGGGACTAGGCGCAGCTTCAGGCTGTGGGCTGCTTCGACTGGCGTTAATATTAAAAATAATTTGCGTGCGAAATTATTCATGTTGCACAAGGCAAATCTTGTGGCAATTATCGCAGCACGTCGCGTCTGCCTGCAGCTGACTCTGGCGGCATCTTCCCTGCCTCCTCTGCCCCCTCCCCGCTGTCTGTCTGTCTGTCCATCTCTCGCCGTGCATGTTCTTCTGCCTGTTGTGGCGGCAATTGCAAACAGAAAATCGGTTTAAGCCGCAGCATCAAAAGGACAGCGCGCGCATCGCTGGACTCGCATCATAACGCCACAAGTGCATTGTGGACAAGAGGGGAGTGGGGAGTGGCAAGGAGGGGGGAGGCTGCTGCTGCTGGCTCAAGGCTGCTTTGGCTGCGTGCATTGCTGCATTGTTTGCATAGTGGCGCAGTCACATCCTGCACAGACGCTGCGCATTGCCAATCATCGGCATTTGGCACATGCACACACACGCACACACACACACACACAGGTTACACACACACACACACATATATACACATACATACATATGTGTATGCTTGCGTTCTTGTATTAGCATTGACAGTTGTGGCTGCGAGTGTATTTGCTTGAATACAGACAGCGAAGAGAGCTGCAGATACATTTCCACAGCTGTAGATACAGTTAAAGATATTGATATCGCAATAGATACATGTGTAGATGCAGTTAAACAGAGGTGGAATGACACATATGCAGATTGTTAGAGATGCAGTTGTAGATGACAAGTATCCTTGATAGATAAACAGATGCAGATACAGATAGAGACATTAATAGAGTTCACTGATATAAAAACAGATATATAAATATAGATAGCCACAGATATAAATACACATATACACAGATATAAATACAGATACATTTGTATGCATAAATGCAAAAGGAATCCTTTAAAGATAAGGCCAGATACTACGATAGTACAATCAAGATACGAAAATACTGTTTAACATAAGGCTATAATTATGTTCTTTTGATGTTAAATCTTTCGAAACTGTCAGAGTTTATAAAAAATAAAAATAGTTGATGTATTAAAGGACCTGATAAAGAAATAAAAATAAAATATATATGGTATATGCAACATACATCTGCAAATTATGTTAATTTGCATAGATTCAATAACACTGGGATAAGGATTTTTATTTATCCATAAATATAATTAATTATATGCAGTTCATAAAGAGAAAGGCCACCACATTCAGTATAGATGTGTACAAGGTATTAAGGGCAGATATAATTCATATATCTGCCAATTAATGTGTACAGATATATAGCGATAAGTAAGTACCGACTTTGTTACGAGGGATTGATGTGTTTAATGTATATTTGAGATGCACTTAAAGCGCAGAAAGAAAGCCTACATTCGGCATGATGAAGGTTCTATACTTTTGCAGGTTTATATCTCTTCCGATCTTGTATATATAATGGTGCAAAATTAAAAATATTGTATCAATGTATTCATTCAATTATTTCAGTCTGCACCATACTATATAATAACTCCAATCACTGAAGATATACTCATTTCTATAGTAATCATTACTTTCAACTGATTGTCCCTTGTCCAAAACATACATAGATAAGGCAGGGATATATGTAAGTATACAACATTAGTCAATGAATTTGTATAAATACAATATACAAACAAGGATGCAAATTTATCTGTATGTGTATGTATGTATCTATATTTAGATAGTTACAGTTACTAATCAAATACGCATATGCATGATGTATTTTAATTACAGCATTAAATGCTTTTGACTGTCCTTAATTGGCTAGAAAAGTGTCGTTTTTAAGCGCTAAAAGCGCCAACAACTGCACAGGCCTGTTAGCAATCTCCCACTCTATTCATCTTCCTCCCCCCTACTCCTTCCCTGTCCACTACTGCGTACTTTGGAGCATAATACGTACTAACTGAAAACGTTTTAAAGCCTAATGTTTCACACCTCACGCCAACATGCTAAGCGTTCCCCTTCCCCCTGCCTGCACTTCCCCCCATTAAGTGCAGGGGCTACCCACAGTTTAGCCAGGTTGCGCCTCCCTCTCTCCCCCTCTCTCTCTCTCCCTCTTGAAGGCCTTTTATCACGCACAAAATTACCCGAAAACAATTTTCCACTCAAGCGGCGCAGGCAACCAGCTAGAAAAATGCCAGCAGAGGCAAGAGATGCAAATGTATCTATTAAACAGAAATCAGGCAGGCAGAGCTAGAACGTAGTCAGTAGACGGGGTAGACTGTAGACGGTAGACAGTGTAGACTGTAGACTGAACGGTAGATGACAGAATGGTGGCACGCTAGAATGGAGCATAGAGAGAGATGCCACGAGTGCGAGGCAGGGGCAGAGGCAACTAAGGCTGCGGGCTGAGCGTCGCGGCTGCGAGCATTGGCCAAGCACTTCACACCAAAGTGTCAATTGCATTTTTGTGGTTGCTTGCAACGTGCAACAGGCAGCAGGCAACTGAGTCTAGGCCTGTCCAGCAATGCCTTCGTTTGTGTGTCTGTCTGTGCAGCCACTTAATGCAACAATAAAACAATCAAAGTGTCTAGAAAATCGATGGAAATCAAGGGAAGCGAGCGATGTGATGCTGCTGCTGCTGCAACGCGCAACTTGCAACTTGCAACTCGCGATGGGCAACGCGAAGTAGCTTGGCCACTTCGGCTGTGGCAACAAATGGAAATTCAATGTGAAGTGTGCGTATCAGCGACTGTCGCTCTGCAGTGCATCCGTAGACCACACACTTGACGTGCCAGCAACTGTGGCATGGCCAGTGGCAGTGCCAGTGCCAGTGGCAGTTGCTGTTGCTGTTGCAGCAACATTTGCTGTTGCTGTGGCAGTGGCCAGCAACAGGGGGCAAGTCTGGTGAACCGACGTGGCCTGAGCTGGAGGCTGGAGTTGGCTTTGGCTTGCAGCCACTTGACGTTTAAATTCGAGATGAGACGCTGCCACAAAATGTGGCAAGCGCATGTGAGGCAGAGTGCGTTGTAAATGAGCATATTCCGGGTTGGGTTGCTGATTATTCTATGTTATTATATGGAAGCTGATTGCAAAATAGATTGGTATTATTGATATATAGAACTTACACTGCGATGCTGTGCATTACTTTCATTCTCTTTCTCTGTTCTTCTATCTTCCTTTCGATGTGTGCCTGCTGTCTCTCATTATGCATTACATATGTATAGATTGTAATGTGTATTTAGTATATAGTATAGTTTATATATTAATTTAGTGGCTACATCATACACACATCTTTCCTTAACAGCATCTTATAAGCGGCTTACTTCAATTTTATATATAACATGAGAGTTGAGACATACTCTAACTACTCGTACAACGTTCTCTACTACTTATAATACAGTGTCGCATCAAGACGTACACATTTATTCCTATAGTTACATAGTATGGAGTTTTCAGATCGCTAAACTGTTTCATTCTTCAAGTTTCAAGCCATGCAAATTGACTTTTAAGCAGAAGCAATTTCTCAAACTAGATACTAGAACTACAAGTGTATGGCAATAGTCATCGTAGTTATCATAGTCATCACACAAAACCGAGAGATAGTTGTCTTGTTTTCTATTATATTTATAAAACTGGATTCCTTTTTCCCTAGGTTGTTTTTCCATAGGTTCTTTAATATTTAAAGCTGGCAACACTGTCAACACAGCCGAAAATATGCAGTAGCCTTGCCAGATCTTTGTCTATCGATTAAGTAACTTATCTGTAAATATATTGAAT
This sequence comes from Zaprionus nigranus, assembly GCA_018903425.1. Lineage (NCBI taxonomy): Eukaryota > Metazoa > Arthropoda > Insecta > Diptera > Drosophilidae > Zaprionus > Zaprionus nigranus. The sequence goes on from JAEIGD010000024.1 coordinate 154,033, forward strand.
AGCTAAAGAGTTGCAGGAAGAAGAAAGACTAACTTTAAGGATATGTTATTATAATGTTTATAAGGAATAAGGTTGGGTATAGAAATTGGAATAGTTGTGGATGATTTAAATTAATCAGTAATGTCAAACAACTGCAAGATCTAAGTCTGATTGTTGTCAGCTCACAACTAGCATATCAAGTTTACAACAGATCTTATAGACTATCTCTCATTTCTCGCTCTCTGCTGCTGGCTCACGCGTGTCACGCTAGTCTCGCTGTCATCTCAATATATGCGATAAAATATTCAAAACTTGTGCAACATTGTTACATGTAAATGCAACTGCAACGTCATTTCACACTTGCCACACCCCGTTGCAACTGGCAATTGGCTACTGTTGAATCCCTCCCCCCCACACCTTCCCACCTACCCTCTCTGAGTTACCCCATTGACGTGGGTGTTAATTACTTGTGTTGGAAGTGCGGCAACATCTCTCGACTGTCTGACTTGCAACAAAAGCAGAACTTTTGTCAACTCGTCGTGCCACAACTCGTCGCAAAGTGCAATCAACTCTGGCGCTGGCCATAAAAGTTGCGGCGTCCTGGACATTCGAACAGACATTTTCGACAGTTTGGGACATTTGTACAAGTTGCAAGCTGAGGCGGCAACGTTGCAAAGAAGATAAAGAGAGAGAGAGGAAGAGAGAGAGAGAGACCCGCACCGCGGCCTGTGACGTGCAGCGGCAGCAGTTAAGGGACATCAAACAAAACTTAAAGGGATTTGCGCCCCAAAATGGCAACTGGCAACTGGCAATGGGCAATGGGAAACTGGACGGGGCAGGCAGGCAGCCGGACGTGGCAAGCGGACAGAAAGGCAACAAAGCAGAAGAGCTTCAAGCTTGGGTTTCTCCATCTCCATCTCCATTTCCTCTCGATGCTTTTCGGCATTTTTGCTTTTTGATCATTTTTCAAATGTTTCGGGGCCCTGCACTGGCAGGTAGAAGGACGCTACAAGTGCAGGGAGGGGGGCAGTGGAGAGGGAGTGGGGGTTTGTGGTGTCGAGAGACAGAAGAAACTACAGGGACGGCATGACAAATTGTGTGCGAGGTTCTGTTCGATAATTTATGGTGCAGAATGGCAAAACTAATAGCTGAGCTAAGTGCGGCAAAACTATCGATAGATAAAGGAGCTGAGAATGAGGTGAGAGAGAGGATGCGATTGAAGAAAGTTGAAAAAGGTTTGGGGCAGGGAGACTGTAGAACATTTATGCAGCTTGTCGGTAAATGGAGAAATGTTGTAGACAGTTCCAGATTGCAGTTTGATGAATGAAGAAATATATGCAGATAAGATGATTGTGTCTATAGATGATGATTGTATGTATATAAAGAATATATATGAATATAAATGCAGATAGAATTTTTGTGTGTATAGATGATGATATATAAAAAAAGATTGTATATCTACAAATAAATCATGCATTATATTATACTGTGTAATGCATGAAACAGTTAGGCATAGTATCTTTGTTCAGTAAGAAGTTGATACTAAAAGATATACACAAAATAAATATATAGATGCATCTGTTAATTAGAAAAACAAAAGTAAATAGTTTGTATAGTAAATATTCAGATAGATAAAGGCAGAAGTAAATTATATTTTAAGTGCAGATAAATATAGAAATCATCATCATATATTCTAAAGTCTGTCTTTGAAATACCTTTACTACTTTGGATATAATCATAAAATTGATTACTAATACTGATAAATCAACTTATGTAATATCATCGTAATTAATCATTCTCTTTTATCTACTATTTGGCTTCCATCTATCCTTTTATCTATATATCTGTATATATCTATTTATCTGTACATATTTGTCTATTTATCTTTCTATCTATCATCTCTATCTATCAATCTATCTATCTATCTATCTCTCCATCTATCAATTTACCTATCTGCCTTCATCAGTAGCTTCTTATCAGACTCTCCACATAATCCGATGATGTTCACACCCATCACTTCATCTATTTATGTATATGTCACACACACACCTCTCTCTTCCTCTCCCTTCCAATGTCTTCTGATTATGACAACTTTATGCAGAAAGATCTTGAACTTTTCCGGCTGATTGCACTCGCTACACTTGATTCAGCTGCAGTTGTCATTTTATGCCACTTTCTTAGACCTTCCCATTGCTCTGCACCTGCTCAGCCTCGGTTCCCTCTCGGTGTCTCTCCCTCCGCTTGCCTGCTGCTGCTGCTCTTCTGACCCTCTCAGGAAATTGCCACTCAGAATGCCACGCGCATTTCCGTCAGAATATCATAGAAGCCACAAGCTGAATTAGAGTGTCAGACGGCAGGTGAAGATCGCTCTCTAATAGACAACATGATGGTACCGCGATGATGGTACCAGGCTGAGGCTGAAGCCCAAGCTGAATGTGAAGCCGAAACCGAAACCGAAACGAAGCTAAACATCATTTCCCTTTCAGCGCAGAGCGCGCTGTGTTCTAGCAGAAATTGAAATAAAAATTGCAATCGAAAATGCAACAGTCCAGAACGGCATATCAAGGGGAGGCGGAGGGGAGTGGGGAGAGAGGAGTGTGCTGTACACTGGCCTTTAGAATGCAGTGAAGAGAGCGTGGTCTAGACCCGCGTCGAGGGGCTAAGACAATTTACCAACTAAACAACTTCATCTGTCCGTCGCATTAAATATGTACACACACACACACATACACACACACATACACAGGCATACAGACAGTTATATATAGGTATATTCATAGCGATATGTCTGTATATAGTTCTTGTAGATGCTTCTGGGCGAATTCGTGCTTCTTTCTCCGTTGTGCCTCCGCTGGAAGATTGAAACAAACCAATTAACATTTGTGCCTTTTATTTCCATGTCAGTTGGGGGTTTTTTCTTTCCCCCCTATCCCTATTCCCCCTGTACCTTCTTGCCGTTTTCTTTTTTATTTTCTCTTTGCATCTGTTGCTTTGAATTTATCGCACGTTTGACTGCGTTTACCAGTCAGATCTTGACTTTAACTACGTTTTGCGCTTAGTTCGGCTCAGATAGGGCAAAGATAAGGTGAAGAGGGGAAGGGAGGAAAGGAGGGAGTGGAAGGTACAGGGAAGGGCGACAGACCGTCGGCTGGGCAATAATTTTTCCAAATGTTCTGCGTATGGCACTAAAAAACGCAACTTTGTTGGCCGTCAAAGAGTCGCAAGGCTAATCCATTTATCTATGCCCATAACTCTTAAAATAGCCCCGGAAAACTGCAGCAGAGCAGGCAGCAGAGCAGGCAGAGAGCAGGCAGGGAGCACAGCTCAGCCCAGCCAGTTGTCCAAGTTGGCCAAATACTAAAAGACGTTTAAAATGCACTAATTACCCATGGAGCCGACGGGCCGACGAGATCTGCAGCAGCTCAGGCCGAAGAATGAAATCTTTTTATGCAGATTACAAGTCCAGAGAAGAACTCACCCCCTCCCGCCGTCTTAGCCAATCTTCCGCTCCTCCACTACTCCGACACTTTGCTGTCCATTTGGAAATTTGCGCGCTTATCTGGCGGTCAGAGACAGAGACAGCAGCGACTGGGACAGGACGGGACAGGCGAAAAGAAATTGAGCGTAAGGCAGGCAGCCAACAGTTGGCTACAGGCCGTAGATAAGGCCAACTTCTGCAGCGCGACACAGCTGGGCTAATTAAAATTACAAAAACAAGAAAAAAGTAAACAAAGTTTTGCAGCAAAAGTTGCAAAATTGTTGCAGAAAATGTTAAGTAGACAAAGTGCTGCAGACATAATGAAGCAACAGATAGTCCGATTCAGACTGCAGAAGGAGCTAGGGGAGAAGGAGATGAAGACAGAGACGGAGACGGAGAAGGGCAGTGAGCGAAATAATGCAAATGAAACTGAAACTGGGAGAAAGTTATTAATTGAATATTGAGCGCAAACTTTAAAAGCTTATGAAGAACTTTTTTAAATTGGTTTGCTTTAATTTATAAGGCATGTTTAAGCTGTATTCTCTTGAAAGTTTGGTAATGAATGGGGGGGACAATATGAATATAGAATATTTTGTTGGAATACAAGTTTAATTTATTATATTGAACGCATAATAACTTTTATTCTACTTAATATTGTTGTCAATTATATAAGGTATTGTATATTTGACTATAGTATAATAAGTATGATGGCTTCAAAAGAATATATTTACTACAATAGGTTACATTAAACCTATACCAACAATGTAGCTTTGTAAGCATTACGACATGAATGGATATACATGCGGATATAGTATAAAATATGATACAATATATATGCGATATATTGTTTATAAAATGATGTGTAACAACGAGAAAGTCATGAAAATCTAACGTTATTTCAAAGCTTATGAATATTTCATTCAACACACACAATATCAATAGGAGTTGGCAACTTTTAGGTATATAAAGAATATACTAAAGAGTCTACAAAATTTCATTGTGATATAACAATAAACATACTATTATTTAAGAAACAATTTTCTTATCCTTGTTATAGCTATATTTAGGTTATCTATCAGGCAAAAAAGGTTTTTTTGGTAGTCTTGTTTGCTTGTGTTTATTTGACAAATGTTCATTAAACTAAGTTCTACATTAAACTAAGTTTTACAAAACAATTCTTTAAATATACCCAATTTTAAACAATTTTTATATTATTCTATTTTAATCTTAACCTATTTCAATTTTAACTTATTTCCTTTTTTTAACCTATTTCTTTTTCAACATCAATTTAACCTATTTTCAATTCTTTTTTACAGGTAAGTCCAACACACTTCACCAAATCTTGCCACTCAGTAAGTAAAATGAACTTCAACGAACTTTATTTAAGTCTTTAAATGGATCAAGGGAATTGGGGTGCAATCGCGTCCAGCTTTCAATTGGCTTAACCCATTTGAATGCGCCAGAAATACTTGAGAAATTCTTGGGTTGCCAACACCCGCTTGATGTTTAAGGGCTAAGGCCAGAGGGATGGGGTAGAGATGGAGATAGGTTAAAGTGCAGCGGGGAAATTCGCTTTCCATTTAGCTGCATTTGCTGTTTATGCTGATGCTCGTGGCATCTCTTATGCATAAGCTATTTGCATATTTATGGGGCAGCAGCAGGGAAGGGCAGAAGGGCAGTGTAGAGAAGGGGGGCGTGTCTGGCCTTTATAGAGCCATAACTGAATAATTTCATTAGGGCAAGTAGCAAATATTGCCATGTAGTAAAACATTAAACTCAATTTGCACGCCCACTCGCAACCAAAGCTTCTCCAACGCCTTGTCTTTAGTATTTTCTGCAGTATTTTTTGCAGTACTTTTTGCTCTCCTTTGCTACTTGTAAATTATGCAAAAGGCTTCGCCAAATTGCTGCCAGCTGCCTGAAGAAGGAAAAGGATGCGCCACGTTCTGAGCATCTGCCCAGGTCGTCCGCCCTGTTCCGCCCCCGCTCCGCCTTCCGTGCAGCCCTCGTCCAGCCCAACCCATTTAATTAGCCATTAAGTTTTATTGCTCGCAATTTTGTTTAATTTGCTTTAAATACAGCTGGCAAAAAGGCAAGCAGCCAACTAGCTGGCAAAAAAGGCTGGTAAACGAGGCAAAAAATAGTGCAGTAACTGGTTAGGTGGGTGGATGTGGCGCCTCGAGCTGATGCCAGGTCTACTTCCCCTCTATCTCTCCCTCTCTTCCCTCTTAAGCCCAAGACTTGCCTCTGGCGTCTCTGGCTCTGCTGTTTGCCTCTTTCCTTTGCCCTCTGTCAGTCTCTTCTTTTTTGTCCCTGTCGCATTCTCTCTGCCCTCTTCTTTCCGGTCAAATGGCGAAGCGCCCTGAGCAATTCACAGAAGAGGGAAAAAACTGCAAAACTTGTGTAATTTTAAATGTAGAACTATGTTAAGTGTTTCTTTTATGGTTGCAGCCAGAAATTAGTTGGAGTTTTTGCTGCGATAATCCAGCGGATTGATAGCATAAACTCAGGTATCAATTGGCATTATGTAAAGTTGGGGAAGATAACTCACAGATAGATCGGAGTGCGATAGAAAGGACAATTAAGCAAACAAACCGTAAAGGTTTGGGCAAAAAGACTGTAAGCTACATTTTTCTGTTAAGCAGGCAACAGTGCCGGCTAACTTTTTTGCAATAGAACACAAAGCTGCGAGTAGTTGCAGAATTTTCTAAGCAAGCTCAACATGCAGCGACTCTATATAGCTAACAGACTGTTTAACAACAGTGCTAACAGTGCAGAGGAAATTATATAAAACAGAACACTCTGTTAAAGCTTACCATGCAGCACATGTAACACCCGTCATACAATGAAGTAGCTAACAGAGTTGATGATATACATTTAATTTCTAAGCCACGGTTAACAGAACCTATTGAGTTGCAGACTGTTAAGGCTCAACAAGCTGCGTGTGTTAAATTACATAATTCTGTTAAATACGAAACACTGCTGGTCACTTTTAATGCACTGATTCAATGACTAACAGAGCTGAAGCTGCGCTGCACTTACGCCAAAGCTGTTAAATCTATGCAGACTGTTAAGAGAGCACGTTATGTAAAGTGTTAAATGCTCTTCAATGAAAGAGTTTAACGTAAATGGAGCAGAACTGCAGCTATACGATCTAAAAAACAAATCATAAAATAAAACAAAATACCACTGTCAGCAGTTCTATTACAATTAAGCCTTAACATGCCGACTTACTGTAAAGTTAACAGAGCCAGTAAAATTTTATCGAATTGCAGCAGAATTCGAAATCGGACTCCGCAAACTATTTTCAATTTGTATTTCAAAGCCACCAAAGCTTTGGGTAACCAAGGAAATAGAAAAGAGAAAAAAAGATAAAATGCGCACGTGTGTGCGTGTGTGTGTGTGTGTGGGAAAATTGGATTTGCACGCGAGCATTTTGCAATAAGCCATAAAATTTAATTTGATTATAAAAGTTTATACTACACGCCGTGCAAAACGAGAGGAGTAAATGCATTGCAAAGGTCCTTTCTGTCCTATGTGTGTGTACAGTGTGTGGTACAGTAGTAGTAGAAATATGAGGAAAGGGAAGAGTAGAAGAGGGAGCAGGAGGGAAGTAGAGAGGGATAGCATATGCTGACTGACAGTCGGCGGCAATTTAAATGCAAAATGCGCAGGACAGTGCAGCAAATGCAGAACGGAACGGAAAGGGACAGAGAAAGAAAGAAAAAGAGATGGGAGTATAAAAAAAAGAGAGGGAGACTGAGGTACTGTAAAAAGTGTAACAAATTGAAAAAGGCGAAATTACGTCAACTAAAATGCAAAAAGGACATCGCCAACTGCAGTCGGGCATATTGAAAATGCACAGAGAGAAGCTGGCAGTAGAGCAGAAGGGAAGGGAGAGAGGTGATAGGGTGCTAGGCAACTGCGAAAAGTCAGCTTTTGACATTTTGCTAACTTAAGGGATTTTAATTTAACTTAAGCTACTAAAGTTGTACAACGATTTTAGTCACGTTAACAGTTTGCAAGTTCGAAAACAATTTAAAAGGGAATTATTGCAAAAAGAGAAAGACTGTTAAATGAATACCTCATAGTACAGTCTCTATAGAGTATACCCCACTGCATATCAAGCATACGCAATGTGTGCACAGTCCACTTTATGGCAATAGATGATAAATATCAAAGTGCAGGCCAAACAAAGCAGGCCCTAAATGTGCAACCAAAATGAGAAAATGAAAAATGGAAAGAAAAACCTATTGGGCATTAGAACATGGCATGAAGAAAGCAGGAGCGAGGGAGTAGGAGAAGAGGGAGCACTGCATAATGGGGACTGCTGCTGCTGCCCCTTGGGGACTATAACAATGACTTTGTTTGCTTTTGGAAACTCACATGCTTATGAGCATTTAATTAAATGCAAGAACAAGCCAAGGAGACAAGGCACAAAACTGCATACTTAATGAAAAGGCAGCTGCGCCTTTTGGGCTGCCCCAAGAGTACCCAAAAGTTACTAATTAAAAAGGCAAACACAGCAAGACACGGCAGCAGCAGCAGCAACAACATCGTCTACAACTGGCATCAGGAAGCAACAAACAACATCAAGATGCCGCACGAACCGAAACGGAGTCCAAGGCGAATGTTGTTAACCTTTGCTGCAGTAGCAGCAACAGCACAAGCAACTACAACAACAACTACAAGGAGCTGCTGCTGCTGGCCGTCTTTGACAAGCCAAGGAGCAAACGCTATCACCAGGGACCAAAAAAACACAGAAGCAGCAACAGCAGCCACCTAACGATCAATAGAACAGCAGCCCGATGAGGCTGAGGATGAGGCAATTGCATGCAGCAGCAGCAGCAGTGGCAGCAACAGCAACAGTTGCAACAGCAGTAGCAACAACAGCAACATTTTCGTGCAGTTGACATTCGTGCCAAGTGGCAGCAGCAACAGCATCGTCGGCAACTGTTGCAAGTTCTTAGAACGCGCCACATGCTGCGCCACGTTCCGCGCGGCACCATCATTATCAGCATCCTCATCATCATCATCATCAGCAGCAGCAGCAGCTTTGTTGTTGTTGCTGTTGTTGTGCTTGTCGCTTCAGCTATTGAACTTGAAATTTAAGCGACACACTCCAATAGGTTTAGGGTTAGTTTTTGGCTGGAAAATGGCTAAAGAAATGTTGAATTTTAACTCCAAAGCTGGCTGCTGAGCTGCGGTAGCTATAAACAGTAGTTTAAAGGGAATTTAGGCAATGATGGCAGCATTAAAACTGATAGCATGACCTGAAGTTACCCTGTACTTCTGTCTAAGATTGAAAAAATTGTGTGATGGATTAAACAAATATTGAACAATAACTTTTAAGCCGCTTTAACAACTGTATATAAGTAAAGAAGGCTATAGTCCAGCTTGCTAGACAATAGGATACCCTACACTCCATCATGATGAGATATTTGCTGTTATTAAGAGAAGTAAATAGCAGAAATTTGACTAGAATTTGAAATGATAGTCAGATACTAAAAATTTTAAACAAATAATAATCAGGCAAATTAAAAAGAAGTTAGTTGTTGCCGTGATACGATTTCTTAAATATTTACTGTATAAATAGTCTGTTTGGATGCCAATTTAGCTTAAGATTAATGTAATATTGAGGTTCAGGTTTATATATACTAATGCAGGAAGTTAAATCTTCAATACTTTGCTCAATAATTTCATACAATGTCAAATTATTAGACTTATTATATGCCTTAGTTAATTTATGGTAGTGCTAGGTGTGGTAGACAACTTTTGAAGTAAACTTATTGTACAAATGGAATACAGGAATCTACGTATCACTTTTAGTGTATCTAGTAGTTATAGTTCTTGAGATGAGCCCGTTCATACAGACAGATATATGACTAACATAGCATAATAGACTCAACTATTAGAACAGCTAAAGAATTCATATAATTTGAATATGTATAAGTTCTTCTGCCGGTTATAAAACCCTTGTTAAAGGGGTTTATCCTATTAATCTCTTATCTATACAACCTGTTGTCTCTCTTTCAAACTACCCCACCTTATATGCCCGCTGCAGGGCATCAAGACGAATCATAGAAATGCGCGGACAACTATTTAATGTCACTTTGGCACTTCCTTAAAAGTCCGCGAAGCGTCTCCTGTCGTCGTCTCATTTTGCCAGGCAGCCTGGCAGCAGGAGGGGGCGGGGGGAGTGGCAGGTAGTGAAAATATTTCTGCAGGCACTTTTTGTGCGCCGAGAATTTCTAATTAGTGGCGCCATATTGTGGTGCCCCAATGGGTGTCGCCGTCGTCGTCGCCGTCTGCTGACGCCAATCACAGGCTCGCTGCGCCTGCATCTCTAACTGTATAATGTGGTTGTTGTTGTTACTGTTGCTGTTGTTGCTGCTGCTAGAAAAGGCAACATGGCCAGGCTGCCACCGAGTCGGGAGCTTGTTTGTTGCCTTAATTCGACGCAAATATTTTACAGGCACAGGCTTCTGCCTTCGGTCGAGCTGCTAATTACGTTAAACATATTGCGTGACACGCCTCCCTTGCTACGCTTGCCCCCGCCAGCCCCTCTGCAACTTCCTTCCACTGCAAATCAGTTATTTTTGTTGGTGTTAATTGCGCAACGTTTAGCAGGCGCAGTCACTGTTAATGAGCCACTGTTAAGTAGCAGTGCAGCTCAAACTGTTGGGCAAATGTAAAGCATATGTAAACTAAATGCAACTGTAATGTATATGTTACTGTAACTGTAAACGAAATTATAAATGTAAAGCATCAATTAGAACAGAAATTTTTGAATTTATTTAATATAAAATCCATATTTAATGCCTTAAAAGCGCCTTGGCAATTCTTCAAGACCCTAAGACCTTTTTATTGCCCAACTTGAAGCTATCATATCAATTTGAAATCAAAGTTTTATGAACTTTTCTTTTTCATTTTTGCATGCAAGTCTCTTGCAAGAGTCTCTCAGCTCATAAATCTCTCGTGCTGCAAATCTCAAGACTCAATTCTTTTATTTATATTCATTTGTTGTGCAAACTTTTTGATGGACAGGGGCGCCGAGGGGGAGGCACGGGGCGGGGTCGAAGTCAAGAGCAGCAATCGAAGAAACGCAAACGCCAACGAAAAATGAAAAGAAAAGAAAACCTTTTCGCATTTGAATCGCAATCCCCAATCCCGAATCCTCCAATCCACATCGCAATCGCAATCCCTTTAAACCTTTCGCTTGATGTTTTGACCCTTTTCAAGATGTTGTCTTCATTGCGTGTCTGTCTTAGAAGAATAAGGAAGCGAATGCAGAAGGAGATGGTGAAGGAGCTGGAGAAATAGAAGAGGAAGACGCAGGCTCCTTCAAAATGCCACGGTCGTTGAGTCTTTTGAGAGTTGATGAATAAGTCGAGATAATAATATTTATTTACTCAGCCGTGGTACATAATTCATATAATTTATTGTTGAGGCGCTTTACAGCACTGACATAATTGATACGTTAACAGTACAGCATAGTTTTAGCTGCACTGTACACAGTTATTGCACAGTTCCTCTGTGTCTGTCTTCCTCCTCTGCCTATTTATCATTTATAAGTAAGTTGCAGTTTGAGCAGCACAGACATAGTTTATCCGTTAACAGTTCACACATGTGTAACAGTTTCAGCTGCACTGCCCCCGGTTGTCCCCTTTCGCACAGTTCTAGAGCATCATCTTCTCTCCTTTGTCCACCTTCGCGAACAAATAGAAGCATAATCAACCGCTTAAATGCCACAACGTAATTAACATTACACTCAATTAACATTTTCTGTTGGCAACCGTTTACTGTTAACCGTTGTTCTCGCCTCGCATGCCTGCTAAGCCAAGCTTGAGTAGGAGTATGAGGAGGAGTTGGTGGTGGTAGAGGGGAAGGGGAGGAGGTCGCACTTCTAGGCTCGTTTGCTGCCCACACAGCAGCAGCAGCAGCTGCGACTCCTTGGCAGCAGCGGCAGCCAAGTCAATAAACGCGTTTATTGTCTTTCCCAACACTATTTCCCCCTTCAACTCCTCCTCTTTCTGCTCTTTGCTGCTCACTTCCTTCCACTCAATCGACTTGTGTACATTGTCTGTGTTGGTGCCAAGAAAAATATTGCTGTCGCGCCAACGTTTGCCATTGTCGTCGTCGTCTGCGTCGACGTCGTCTGCTGGCGTCGCGTCTGAGCTCTCTTTGCCTCTGTCTAACCTCACTCTGCTGCCGTCCCTCTCATCATAGTTCTGTTCGTAGTTCTTGTGCCAACTTTTGTCCATTTTAAGGCAGCTGGAATGTTGCTTTCTTGTAAATTGTTTAAATAAAAGACACAACAACAACAACAACAACAGCAAACAGCAGCAGCAGCGCGCTCTTCCTTCTGCTACTGTGTACAGGCCTCTGCCTCCTCTGCTCGTGCCTCTGCCTCGCGCGCTCTCCTTCCTCTCTTTCTCTCTCTCTCTCTCTCTTGGCATTGCCTGTGCCTTTGCTCAATGAGCTGTTGTTTGACTTTGTTTTGTTTGCCACTTTTCAAATAGCAAAAACTATTTGTTTTGCGCCTTATTTAGTTTTTGTGCCATCGACTGCACCTGCTGCTGCTGCTATTGTCCGTAGTCGGCAGCAAAAGCAACAACTATAACGATAACAGCACCAGGCTGCATCGGTAACAGCCGACTGTGAATTAACATTAACAGCATGTGGGCTGTGATTACATCGTGATTCGTGATCACAGGTCGCTTAGATATGCCTAATTATCATTTAATTGAAGTTTTAAGTTAAAAAACTTTTAACTAGCTGCAGAATAAATGCACAGTGGGTGCAGTGTATGCTCTATAGGTAATAAATACACTATTGAGTATTTATACGGTTAACATAACTAAATAGAGTAGGTACAAGGGAGAGAGGTGGTGCTAGAATGTGGAAGAACTTAAAAAAATAGTACTAAAATATATACAAATTGAATATTTATTTATTTAATCTATTTCTTAACTTCCTGGCACAAATTAGGCACATTAATTAGGGATGTTCTATACGAGTAAATGGAAAAACCAAGGAAAATAGTAAAAAAAATAAATAAAATATAATAAATAAATTATAATCTATTTATTTGGTGTAACTTCTAACCGCACTAACCTGATTATAAAGTTAACATACCTCTGTTCTATTAGTGAGATCTAGTTAGAGATGTCCAGTCCCTGAGCACGTGCTTCAGATTCTAATGCCAATGGAACAAGGCACAAAAACTAGCATCCAATCAGAGATCAAGTCGCTTTAATTAGAATTCTAAATGTTTCAGAGGAAGTTGGCGCTTGTCTTCGTGTCCACCTCTCCCTCTCCCCCTCTTTGTTGCATTCGCATTAATATTTATGACTAGGGATGAGCGGAATTCTACAGACAGATATAAGAGTATGTCTGTATATACCTATCTTCAGTACTATGGACTGTAAGTTTTGCCACACTTTGAGCGCTCGTCGTCGTCGCCGTCGTCGTCGCACGCAGTCCCAGAGGTCACTTCTCGTCTCTCTCTGTGCATTGGGATCATTATCAGCGGGCCTCCATCTCGATTTGAGTTGAGTTGAGTTGAGTCCACTTGCCCCTCCTCGACTGGGCTGCAGTTGCTTAGCGGCGTATCTGATGATGATAATGATGCTGATCATCATCACCATCGTGGTCGTCGTCGTCGTCGTCGTCGTCGTCATCGTCATCTAATGATGATGGCTTCGGCCACTCCATGGCTGATGCTCTTTTCCGCATAAAAAGCAAACTAATACCCGAGGCAAACCTATAATTTATGTGCTTCAAATTCAATTTTCATTCAGCAAAATTGCAACACACACAAAAAATGCCGGTGGTCTTTTTATAAAGCGCAGCTCTATGTGGGAAAAAGGAGCAGACGATAAAGTTTTTAGCCACCAAGCAAGCCAAAAACTGCTGCCAAATGTGTTTTGTTTTTGTTTTTTCTTGTATTTGTTGCTGTTGTTGTTGTTGTTGTTGAGAACCCACAGCAGAAGGCGCCCTTCGATGTGGTTTTTATTGTTTTCCTTTGTTTGTGAATGAGTCACGCGTGTAGAGTTCCTGAAACGGCTAATAGCGCATAGTGTGTGTGCCACAGTGGAAACTGGCTAAAGAGTACGGCAGCGAAAGGATTAAGCGATTGGAAAAGGAATAAGTAACTTAATGTTGTATAACACATCATCGCTAATCACTTGAATATCATTATTATATCTTTATTTTATCATACTACCCTAAGTTCTATATTAACTTATTGATATTTCTCATTTGAAGCACCCTTTGCCACACTTTACTGTTTGGATTATTGATATATCTTATAAAGATAATGTTATCTCTTTTTGTCAATCCTGTAAAACTTTATTTTGAATAAAAATCATCTAAAATCAATCAGTTATTTTAAACCTCTTCTTTATTAATATTTCATCTTGAAAAAGAAAGAAACAAATTAGTGATGTGTAGAAAACCGTCACCAACCATTATCATCAATATTTCTTTATTTTAAAATAATTTTCCAACTTTAACTTCTATTTTATTCTTTTTACAATCCTTGAAAATTTAATCTTCAAGGAAAATCATCGCCAATCAATCATAAATTTCAGAATCATGAATATAAATCTATATTATTATCTTTTTTTATTTATTTTACTTATATATTTTACTTTATTTATATTTATCTTAAAAAAAGGAAGAAATAAACTTAACCTGTATAATATTTCTTATGTTTCTTATATTTATGTATTAATATTTGTTTTTGTATAATCCTTTACCAATTTTATCACTTCGTTTATTAATACATTTCCTCTTTTAAACAATTCTTTACAATCTTGATCGTTTATATTCGAATCTACTGTAGTTTGGTAGCTTGGCCACACACATCGCGCCGCATTCGCAACCCTTCGTTCTGTCAGGCCGTCAGTCCTGAAGTTAGTCTCTTTATCTTCCCATTCACTCTTAAATATGACTGGCGCCCCCTTTTGGGATGTCTCTCCCTGCCCCTAGTCCCGACTCCAGTCCGGTAATCACCTCTTCCCGTTTCTTTTGGGTTCCTTTCGGGTTGTTGTGCGTGTGTTTCACACCTTTTTGGTGGCACAGACTTAGGACCCTCCACTCCACCTCCACTCGCCACACTCCAACGGAGTTTGGGGCATGACTAATGCCGCGTGCAGTCAACTGAAATGAGCTGGCATTCGCCTGAATGTCGCCGGCATTACTGCCCTAGCTCTGGGCTCTGCCTCTGGCCGATTTCTGGACATTATTTATGGCCATTATGCTTGGACTATGAGGCGCGTTTTGTTTGCTTTATGAGCTGGTACCGAATCGGTCAAGTCGCTCAAGCTCAAGCTGAAGTTGAATGCAAGTTCTGCAAGCAGTTCCAGAGTTCCGAGAATCTTCTGGTCTAGACGTGCAACTCGTCGTGCGACACTTTGTCGCCGTCAAGCCCCCCTTTTCCCCTCCTCTCGCGCTCTGCTCTGTTGATCAGCACTTTTGTGAACCCATTCGAAGTTTCGGCTGGACTGGACCTGCATACTGTGCTCAGGTTTCAGGTTTAGCTTAGGTTTTTATAGCCTGCAATACGTTCGTTTTTTTTCGCTTAATATTTTCATTTTCTTCGCGCTTATTGCTTTTTTGCCCCAGTCTCCATCTCCATCTGCGTCTGCATCTTTTGTTGTGCTTGCCACGAAATGCAGACCAAGGGTTGCTGCAGGGCGGGTCAGCAGAGGAAGGGAAGGGTGTGGGAAGGAGGAGCGAGGGAGTTCGCGCAGCTGCCTCTGCTTGGTGCCTTCTCATTTTCGTTTTAAATGAAGTGTCAAAGACTTTAAATAGCTTTTGATGCTACTGTGAATGAAGCTGTTTTTCATTTCCATCGTGCAACTTGTTGTGCATGTTGTTGTTGTTGCTCATTATGTTGCACAGTGGTTGCTGTTGTTGTTGCTGCAGTTGCAGTCTGAGGGGAGCGCAAATGAGCGAAATTAAACGGCGGCAAAGTCAAGTGCAAGTGGGAATAAATGTGAAATGCAAAGAAATAAAATGCAGTTAAACAATATAATTGTTATTTGTTTAGTATTAATTTGAATATAATCAAATAAAATACCATTTAATATAATTGTAAAAATGCTTTGATTACTATTAAATTACTAATGAACCCAGTAACATAATATACCCTACCATATTAAATACAATCTGCATTCTATAAATGCTTTTAATGCCAATAAATTCCTTGTTGCACGAATTGGTTTATTCTTTAAGCATTTTCCTATTAATTGTAATATTAAAATGCATTTTATTTACATTTTATTTGCATTTAATTTTATATTGATTTACGTTTATCGTTTATCTTTGCTAATTATCGCATAGCCACCACAGTTGACCGAGGACTGCATTCCCTCTCTTTCTCACTCTCCCTCTGCTGCTCTCTTAACCTCTTCAGCTCACCTCGCGTTTAGCCAGTACACCAACCCACTGTCAATTCACTTGCTGTTGTTTTGTTATTGTCGATTGTTTTTGTACAAATACATACCATATATCGCGGGCAGAGAAAGAGAGAGAGACAGGGAGAGAGAGACCTGACAGATCGTTTGGTCCACTGACTGTTGATGGGAATGTGAGGGAACTTAGCATTGTTGTTTCTCCTGTTGTTATTGTTGTTATTGCTGTTGTTAATGCGGTTGTTATTGTTGAAGCACTCGAAGTCGCTGCCGGCTTTACTTCACTTCACTTTGCAATCTGAATGTTTTTAATGGCTCACAAAAATTCTTGAAAAATAAACGAAAGGCATCTATTAAACACATGTGTGTGTGAGTGTGTGTGCGTTTCACATGTGCTTATAAAAAGCTTCCGTATGAGCCTTTTTGCAAATATTTACAGTTTGTTTTTATTTAATTAAAAAAACCAAAAACTGACAAAAGGCAGGGAGAGAGAGAGAGTGGTGCCGGAGAGAGGAGGAGGGGAGCACAAAATCAAAGTGTAAACTGATAGCCAAGAGAGCAGCAACGACGCGTCAGTTGAGCAGCAGCTGAAGGGCATGTTAAGCTGACAGTGCCTCTCAAACTGTACTCAAACGTCAGCCTGCCTTGATTGTCTCCTTCTGCTGATGTTGCTGTTGTTAATGTTGGTGTTGATGTTGTTGTTGTTGGTGGAACTGCGGTAGGTTATTTGGTTTTCGGCTTTGGTTTCGTTGAAGTAGAGAGGAGGACGGTAGAGAAGGGGGAGGGGGGTGAAGCTACAGCGTGCTTAAGTGCCCTTAGCTGCCTAAAAGACTTTGCATAGTGGAGTGGAAGAGGGAACGAGTGGCAAAGATGAGGCAGAGAGACAGGTGCGGAGCGTGAGAAAGAGAATGGACAGCGTGAGAGCTTAGCTGACGCAATTTGTTAAAACTTTATCTAAACTTGGGAATTATTGTAAATATAATAGAAAGATAAATATAAGAATAAATAATAAAATAAAAAAAATAAAATAAAATCCAAATTAATTAATAATTACATAAAAAAAATAAATACAAACGTTCAATGTGGATGAGAGAAAAATAAGGTACAGATTTAAATAATATAATAATAATTGTATTAAACAAAAAAAATTAAAATATTAAAATAAATGCAGAAAAAATTAAAGAAATATTGAGATTATTACAATGTAAAATAATATTATATAATATATAAACATATACATATGTACTATAATATAATATTCTAATAATATAATGTAATATATGTTCATATATGTACATAATATAATTATATATATATTTTCATATATTAATTTTGCTCTGAATTAAAGTAGATTTCAGCATTAAAATCCCATGAAAATCTCTGCTTATTCTTATCATCATTCAAAAGTTAATACAAAACAATAACATAATAATAATAATAATAATAATAATATACAATACAATAATTTATATTAATAATATGCATATGTATTCATTAATATTATTTATAAATATAACAAAAGGAACATTGCAGAAAGTGTGTTTAAAGTTTACATTAAAAGTCGCTAATTATTTTTATCTTATTTATTCAGTAAATATAAATATATTTTAATCAGTCAGGCCCTCTCTCTCTCTTTGGCTTTCTACTACCTCTCTCCACTGTCCACTCTCTCTTGCTCCTTCCCCTCTCCCCTTTAATGGCAATTGCCTTGCTTATATTTGGCCATTTATCTGGCCAAATACTTAGCTTGAGCTCAGCAAACTTCACGCGCTAATCTTCATCGCAAGACACAATCCTCAATCCCCAACCCAGACCCCAAACCCGAACCCCAAAGCCCAATCGAATCTCTGTGGGTGCAGGGTGCAGCCCATCAACATGAGCCCGTTGAGCGCGTTGCCCATTGCCCATTGGAGCTTCCTTTTGGCTGATCAATCGTACAATTGAGTAAAATCCAACTTTATTTGCAGTACTTGCAGCAGGCGACGCTTTTTTGCTGCTGCCTCCTGTTGCATGCAGCCTGTTGCCGTTGCCCGTTGCCAGTTGCCAGTTGCCAGTTGGCCAGAGTCGCCTCGCCTCGTCTGGGCCTTGGCTTTGTTGTTTTAATGGCTTTCGCTAACATAAAAGCCATTAAGATAACATTTTTATAGGATTTCAATGGCAGTCACGGCAGCAGCAGCAGCAGCAGCGGAGGCTCCAAGGCAACAAAGAAGAAGCTTTGCCCGTTTTTTATAGTCCTCTAAGAGAGTGGAGGGAGTGCGGTAGGGAGTTGGTGGTGGGGGGTAGGGGGTACTTAGACCCTACCACCACAAACCACTTCCAAATGTCATTGACTATCAATAGAAGCTGCTGCTGCTGCACTTGGCAACAGGTTGTGGTAGCTCTTGGCCTCAGTCTTAGCCCCCTGCCTTCTCCGTCTCCAACTGCAGCCCTACTCGAGTCTGTGCCTTTGTTTCAACTGCGCCCAGTTAGTTATCCCGGCCTCAATGTGCGCTTATTAAACGCAATATTTGTGGCAAGATGCAGCGCGTACTTGGACTGGGCCTATTGGCCATAAAGTGCGATTTATTTTTGTTGATTTTCCTCTTTGCCTTCTGCAAAAGGGCTTGGGCTCGAGCCCAACTACTTCCTACTTCCAGGTTGCCTCGCTTAGCGAGTGCCCACTGCCCCCCCTCCACTGTCCATTATCTAGTGCCCACTGTCCGCAGCCTGCTCTATGAATCCCCAAGCGATGCTGTAGTCACACTTTGCACTCTGTTACCAGTGCGCGAACCCTCCTCCAATCACAATGCCACTCGATGATGCAATGCTCTGGCTCTTGCTCTTGCTCTGGCTCTGGGTCCAGCTACAGCTATGACCCTGCACTGCTGCTGCCACTTCTCTGGCAGAAACAAAGCACTGCACAGTGGGACGAACACTAAGTAAAATTTATGCAAAAACTTCCCTTAGGTTTACATTGGGAATTAGTTTATAAAACACTTCTTGGTTAAAGTTAAGATAGGTACTATTACCTATTGTTACCTTTGCAGAGGACTGATTTCTTAAGATAATGTAATCAAACTCAGCACATGTTCCTTATATATCTGTAATATGTTCTTAAAATTTCATTAAAATCGTTTTACAATATTACAGCAAAACATTTGCCAAAATGAAGAGTTTGTGATAAAAAACCTATTGGCCTTCTAGATACTGAAACTAAGAACAAGTTTTCTATAGTAATCTGAATGTATTCTTTACAGCTTGTATTAAAATATGTTAGATATTACTTAAATATATATGTATATTCATAAAAGATTTCTATAAAAATGGTTTAATGTTCCACAAATATTATAAAACTCTTATTGCCCAATTTGGATCATTAACATCAGGTATTATTATATAAATTGTGTATTAGACTCGAAATATGAACTATCATTGTTATCGTAGGTCATTAAATAAAAGTATTATTGATTCAACAGTATCTTTATCTCTCTGGTTTACATTTTCTAAATGTGTTCACCCCTTTTCAACGCACCTTGTTCCACTGTGCGAGCTTACCACACTTTGAACAAATCGCTTCGCATTCTTTTTTATTCAGTTTAATGTTTTGAATCTCTTTCTTTTTTTGTTTTGTTTTTTGCCCCTTTGTGTTATACTATTTTTTTGCAGCTTCAGCTTCATCTTCTATCTCTAATGCCCGACAATTGTTGGCACTTCTTCTTCCTAGTTGGCTTTCGCTTTGTTTTGCTTTAGTTTTCTGTTTCTGTTTTTTTCTATCTATTTCGGGGAGCGTCCATCGTCGGCGTGTTGAGCTCTTCAGCTCTTCAACTGGCCAGAGCCAACAGCAGCTTCCAACTTACAACGGGCAACGGGCAACTTGCAACTTGCAGTTCCCCCAGCAGCGCGTCCATTATGCAGCATTATTTGCTGCTCTCTTCCGTCCGCCACTGTTGCTGTTGATGTGGCATCCCCATTGCCATTGCAATACCAATGCCAGACTCTGTCCCTGTGCCTCTATCCCCCTCTACCCATCTTCATTCTCCTCTCTGCCTCTGCCCTTGTCTGTCCCTTTGACCAGACACAAACACATAAATTGCATTTGTCGGTTTGTTGTCGTTTTCATAAATAAGATAAAGATAAACGACCAAGTTGCATATTATTTGTAATTGCATTTGTTGTTGTTGTTCCACTGTTGCTGTTGCTGCTGCTGCTGCTGTTGCTGTTAGCAGCATTTGAATTTATTATTGGCACCGCGCGCGCTTGCTTCGACTTCTTGTTTATGCCAAATGGCAGATCAATGCACGCCAAATGGCCCAACAAATGTGTAGCAAATATTTCAGACTCTTCATCTCCATCGCTGTGTGCCACAGAAAGGGTTCTAATGAGCTGCAGGAAGTGCCACAGCAGCAGGTAGACTGCTAGACTGCGAAACTGAGAGAGTGACAGACTGGCGAATTTAGATAAACCATATTCGCCGTATTCAACGGAGGAATTTGTAGAGAATATATTAGTTTATGCAGGTACTTTATTGAGTATCTTGGAGGAAGGTACTGGAGGTGTTCATTGAAATGTTCATATATTTAGAAAATCTATGTAGATGTGCTGTGTGAAACATGTATTTTGTAGTGGTAGAATAATCCAGAGCTACTGGCTTAGTATCTTGCAGAGAGTCGTAGTAACATGTTTCAAATACCTTTGATTAGATGATACTCATATATTTAGAAGATAAATGCCTATATCTAGGCAGTAGTGGAATATGTATAGGAAGATGATATAATAGTAATGCGTCTATATCTGGTATCTATACAGTCATATATCCTTTCAAAGCCTGGGCATGGCACGAAGGTTGATACCTCAGACCAACCACCTTAGGTCTGTGCAAATCTATCTCAAATTTGATAAGTCTAGTGCTGTTAGGCTCTGAGGTAGAGTAGATAAAAGAGATGAGAGAAACTCTGAAATATTATATATTAATAAACAATGGGTGTTGAGTAGTATTCCAGTTTCATTAGACGGTAGAGGAGTGCTAAAAGACGATTGAAAATTTCTATCAAATATAGAAATTGAAAGATATTATATATAGTATATAGAATGTATAGTATTATTATATTATTATACATTTGTAGATATCCCAAGGAAAATTTGAGTGTCATATTTAGAAGATATAGTAAGAACTGCCTTAGTAATACACAAATGTATCTGCCAAGTTTGATAGGTGTAGTTCCGTTAGGCTCTGGGATAGTGATACATTAAAGAAACAAGGGACTGTACATGGGCGTGGCACAGAGGTCATGTATGTACATCAGAGCTGTGTTAAATTTACTGAAGTCTGATTGTCAATTCTGATAAGTCTAGCTCTGGCGCGGCCTAAGATCGATTAGGTAGTAATACTTGGTAAGAGATGACAATGTAATGTGAATTATGTCTGCAGTGTATGTAGTATGTAATTAATATACTTAGAAAACTCTTAAGAACTTTAAAATATTATGAAACGTGCTTCTTCTATTTCTCATTCTTCAAAGTTTTCACTTTTGTTGCGCCTGCTCTGAAGGACAGTACGAATTTCCGGCTTATACTCATATCTTAAGCTTTATTTCGGTTTTGTGTTTTTGGTTTTGAGTTTGGGGGGCTCTTAAGTATGCCAGACGTCCGAACCGATTAGCTCACAACTTCAAAATTCACATTTATTTATTGTTTTCATAATTCTGTTGTTGTTATTGCTGTTGTTATTGTTGTCAGTGTCTTGTCATTTACCAAAAACGAGACTCATTTGATGGCAGCAAGAAACTAATTCGATGTGACAGAGGCGCGCATAACTCTTGCATTTGTTTTAATCTTGCCCAGAAACTACAATAATTTATTATTGCCACATAGTTCAGGTTGTTGTTGTAGTTGTTGTTGTAGCAGTTGTTGTTGTGCTTGTCGGCTTATATAAATGCGAAATTAATTGCTTAATTTAGTGGAATGGATAGCGCGCGTTTCTCAAAAAGCCACTTTTGCTTTCCAGGCAATAACTCTAAAGGTGGAGGGAGAGAGAGAGTGAGTGAGCGGGAGTAGAGGGGAACAGAGAGAGGGGAATATACATGTCTCGACTTGCACTGTTGGCATTCTTAAGCTCTTGCGCTCTTGACAGTTTTATCACATTATTAATAAGAAATAGAGCTGCATCTATTTTGCCAGCAAAAAGGCAGGGCAAGCATAGCAACAACAACAACAGTGTCTAAAATACCAGGAACTATACCAGAACAGAACAGCACTGAATAGAACAGAGCGTATATAGCATGCCATAGCTTCTCGTCGAGATCTGCGCGCATCTGTCAAGTTTTCCACGCCCTCGCCTGGTCCAAACTGTCAACGTGGCCATAATTCATAATAAGCGGCCCAGAAGAACGACGCGGCGCCGACAATGCCGTTCTACAATTGTCTCTCTCTCTCTCTCTGTGTGTGTGTATAAAGCTTGCAGACAGCTGTGGGGAATAGCAGCAGCATGCAATGACTTTGAAATACTCTCACTAATTTATCTTGTTGTTATACTTATAATTTATTTATAAATACTCCCAATCAAAGAAAAATTATTCTGCTTTGTTTAACCTTGCAAATCTCAAAAATTTATTCAAATGAAATTAGTTAAAGTAATGTATTATTATATTTATTTCTATACAAAGTTGCTTAATATCAACTAAGTTGATTTATTCATTTGAAGTATGAACTGGAAAAAATATTAAAGATTATATATATATTATATATAGATGACTATACAGAAGGCATTTTTAATCTTTGCATAACCTGTATACTCCACAGTTATTAAATATAGAAAAATATACCATATATATGTACATAGAAAGATTTTTACATTTACTTATTCAAGTCCAATCTACAGAGTTATTTAACATATCTTAAATTCTCCACAGTTTGTTAATTACAGTACTTATTAAAATAATATATAGTATAATATAAATATAGCCTATAGTATAGTAATATGAATATATGTGGTATAAAGTAGTATAGAATATATGATATATTTAGTTAATATATAGACATATTCAAAACTTCTCTCTCTCACTTCTGTAATTAGTATCTTCCAGTCAAATAATCACCTACGCACTCTCTTTCATTGCCTTTGTCTCTACTCGTAGATCTCTCTCTTAAGCCTTCTGCAAAGTGCATATACCCCTTATTCATGTTGTAGCAGCACAACAATGCTTTGTCTGTCGTATAAACACGAAATGGAGCTGGAGAGAGGGGTAGAAAGTGGGGAGATGAGAGGCAGACAGGGGGCGTAACGGGGGGCAACAACATTTAACAAAAGGCAATCGCAAATATTTTGCAGGCGCGCAAAAAGCGAAACCTAAAAAGCCGGCAAAAACTCTACAAATGTTGTTCGACCTGACATAGAGTGGGGGAAGGGGAAGGGGGGGGGATATAGAGGAGTGGGGGTTAGGTGTAAGTTTTGCTAGGGGGTGTAGGGAGAGGTGGGCGGCTCTTAGCTGCGTTATTGTAGCTTTATTGTGTGTATGCATACAAATAAAACTAGGTGTACGTAGGTACACACACACACACACACACATGGTATCGTTGCCTTTTGTTATCAGCGGCAGGCGCTGAATGCCAGTGGAGTAGGAGGAGGGGAAGAAGGGCCTGAGCTATGAACAAATTGTTGACTCAGCGCCGTGCAAATTGTTCAATGCAATTTTTAGTTTTGCGAAATATTCCTGGGATGAATAACAGATTTATGGATGCAACAGTTAGGACGATGAGTGCTGGCAGAGGGGGAGCAGAAGAGGGGGCTGGCTAAGGCATGTGCAGTGCAAAGGGAATATTTGCATAGTTCGACCAACAAATTCAACTGTTTGCAAAGTAAACAAAAATAAAATAATAAAATAAGTATGGATTGCGTTGTTGGAATTCAATTCAGAATTCATACGCAGTTCATTGATATAATTTAGTGTGTTTTCTTTGCTTATATTTTGCTATATTTTTCTATATTATATATTTTCCTTTCATTGTCTTTACTTGCAGGTGAGTTGTAAACAAGAATCGCACACATTCATAATTCAGCTCTGGCTGGTAAGTTTCAGTCTCCGTCTCTTGACCTCTTTGGGCAGCTCTTCTTGCTTGTATCTTCTCTCTATCATTAGCTCGTTCTGTCAGTTCTTCCCCTCTTTCTTCTTCACTGTCTAATTACGCTCATTTCGAATATTAAATGCAATTTCATTCTCATCATTTCCGAACAAACTTCGCGCTTCCCCCAAAAACCTAATTGAAATTACGTAACGTTCATTGACTTTAGTAAATTTCTTCTTGGTCTTCACAATTCGCCAAGGCTTTGTGCTCATCTCTCTCTCTCTCTCTCTATGTCTCTCTCTTTTTTTCTTCTTTCTCATAATTCTTGTTTTTCTTCACTTCACTTTTATTATTAGTTTGCTGTTTTGTTGCTTGTATTAAGCGGCTCTTTGTCGTAATACTCGCAGCTCTAATGTAATCGCATTAGTGCGCTTTATGGCCTGCTACCCCTCTCTCCCTCCCCTCTCTCTTCCTCTTTCTCTTTGCAAGAAAATAGATTTCATTTAGACACGATCATGCCCCATAATAATAATAAGCAAACGATCTGACTAATGACAAGCCAAAAAGCCAAGTTAGCAGGCTGCAAAGCATAAGCTGATAAGACTCATGTTACCAGATCGTGCAAAGAGAGAGAGAGAGAGAGAGGGAGAGAGGAGAGAGCGAGAGACAGACGGAAACGATGACGGAGACGATCGACAGTTGAAGACGTAGTGAAACTTGTCTCATGGTGAGAGAGTGAGAGAGAGAAAAACAATTTAGTTGGTAATGAGTAGAAAGAAAGAAAGCTATGCGAATTTGTTTAGAAGAATTGAAGATCGCTGTTTATATAACATATATTATATGTGTAGATCGTATATACATATATTCCATTGTTTAGAGAGGTTTGACATTCCTTGTTTAAAGATGGTGATGATGATCATAAGCGGTTGAATAATACAAGAATTAATCGAATGATCGAAAGTTCCTTTAATCTTAAACTAAACCTTATCGCTTCGAAGTTACAGAGAAGATCATTTATTTGTCATTTGTCTTTAAAGAAATAAGCGTTAGTTCAAGTTTAAATGAACTAACGATCAATTGATTTATTCTCTAATAAATACAGTAAGATTAACAGAGTAGATACTAAGATCACCTGTTTATTAGATCAACAATGTTAAGTTGGTACACCAGTAAGATCATTAGACTGCCAAGCGCTACTGTATTTCGATCACAAGAACTACTTCAGCAATCTTCAGTATTCAGTCTTCTAGCTCCCCTCTCTCTCTCTCTCCCTGCTTCTCTCTCTGCCCCTATTCTACTCCAAAACCCCGTCTACGCATAACTCAGCCGCAATTAAACTGTTGAACTCGGCGCCAAAAATATAAATTTACTCAATCCACCGAGATTGAAGAGATTGAGAGACTGAAGTGATCGAGGCGACGACAACAACAAGTTTTTAGGCAGGCGCCCTGAAAAAATCATCGGAATTGAAATCGAAATTGAAATCGAATTCAATAATAAACACAATAATAAATAAATAATAATAAACCGAAAAAATCTCAATGAATGTTGAAGGTCAGAATGCTTAAGCCTTAATCAATATGGAAGACAGTCGGCAAAAAATACAGAAACCCAAGCACATGAATACGCATACGAATACCAGTTCGAGTACCCGTAGCCAGTGTATCGATTGATTCGAATGCGTCGCCAATGAATTCTCGAGTCGTCATCGCAATTAAATCCCAATTTAAATTTACTCGCATTTTTCTCCACTTCTGCTTTTTGGTTAGTCTTTTTTGGAAGAATCGGAGAAAAAGAAGAAGAGGAGAAGAGAGGGAGGAAGGTAGCATAAATTGTTATAAATGGTTTTTCGGGGTCTCTTTATAACGATGTGACAAATTTCTTTTGCCTTCTTTGATTCATTTCCATCCTCAATTGATACGGAACACGAACAAGTTTTATTGATTTCCCAGCTAATCTCCAGATCGTAAGGCTTTATTTATATACGCTGATACCATGCAGAACTACCTCTCTCTCTCTCTAAATACCTCTCTTTCTTTCGGGGCTGACGTATCCATTACGGGAGCGCGGTTCAATGATCGCATTTAATGATTTTTGTATGCGAAAATAAGTATTTTTTGTAGTTTTTTGTAGACTCCATATCGAGTGTATTGTGGAGTGTGCAGAGTCTTCGTATGTGTGTGTTTCTGTCTCTGTGTGTGTGTAGATCGTGTGCAAAAAGGTTTTTCGTCTGGACCCGTGCGGAGCTTTCTTTTGTTATTTGTTCAAATCGTGTGGTACATTTCAATGGTCTCTTTTTTGTCTGGGGATTTTGATTTCTGCTCTCTATGGTAGTTGTTGAGTTGGATGAGTTGACCCTCATTGTTATAGCCATCGTTGTTGCTGTTATTGTGGCCTATACACTTGAGTTGGTCGAGAGGTTGAACAGCTTTTGGCACACGGCACAATTGTCGATTATGCAATAAGGAATGGGAAGTCCAAAGACACGAAGAGTGTCCGAATTGAAACTGAAATATAACTATGATATCATCCTGATCAAGCTGATAAATGTTAACATAACTAAATAATTCTGCCATGTTCTCTCTATCTCAGGCACTTGAAATATGGTCACCCTACGTCTCCCTTACTCCTACCTCAGTCACCTGCCTGAAGTTATCTCTTCTCTTAATATCTGTAAAATATTTCCGAAATTGGCATTTAATTTTCACACCTAACGACAAGTTCCTCTAACTGTTATCATAAACTTTGGCGTATAAAAGATATCATTAGGTCTATAAACAGATCCATAAACAAATCGAAGTGCGGAGTGAGCGAGAAGGGAGAAGAACTTCTGTTTAAGTGCCCAGCAGGTTCTTCTGCCTTCTCTGCCTTTTTTTAACGATGACGACAATTTTATCCATTTACAGACTGTTCGACAGTAAAGATTAACACATAAAAAAGAGGAATACGAGAATTTTGCGAGAGAGGAAAATCAATAATCAGCTCATCTAGGGATAGTTGTGGGCTGATAAAGAGCAGTGCGTGTAAACGGGGCATAAAAATTAGAAGGGGAGGCCCTTTTCGGATCGTTAACCGATCGGACATCGAGAATGTGCCATAAGCCATAAAGCGTATATTCAGTTTCGGTATTTGATAGTCGTTGACCATAAAAACGCGAGATAGAGCAGAACGTTGAGTTGAGGTTTAAGTGCCCTTATAATGAGGCACAAAATGGGCAACAAAGTTGATAGTCTGACTGCAGACTGGAGCTGGAGATGGGGCTGGGTCTGGGCTGGTCCCAAAAGAGCGACTACTTGACAACTTAACCAAAAATAACAGAGAGAGAGAGAGAGATGAAGAATGGGGGAAAGAAAGGCTAAATAAAAACGAAGAGCCATAAAGCGTGAGAACATATATTTATAGATGGAGGTCGATCTTTATCACGCCTCGAGTACGCTGTAAATCTTCTGCCTCATCGCGCGGCAACAGGTCTGGCATGTAAATTTCGTACTCTCTATGTCTTTCCCAAATATTTTCAGTCAGTCATCTGCCAAATATGCTTAGCTCTCTCTCTCTGTCTGACTCTCTCTTTCTCTGTCTTTTCTTCACTTCATTGGCTCAACTTAATTAGCTTCTACGCAAACTTTGACCCACTTAGTCCGAGTCCAGCTCGGATCTTCTTCCTATATGGTATGTGTCGAGTCAGTTTCGGCACTTTAATTGCGATTGTTGTTCACCTATGCGATCGGGTTATTGAACCATCGTACTCGATACATTCTGCAGACTCTCTTTCCCTTTCTTATCAGCAATTGATCTACAATACTTTGGATCTGGCAAATTGCTTTATTCATTTGTTAGGTGCGTCGCAGCTCAGCTGGAAGTTAGATCTCTTGGGTTACTTGGCCTACATTCGAAGGTTCATTATGTCATTATAATAAACTGTTTATTCGTTGAGTTTATTTATTAAAATGCTGGACAGTTCGACAGACTAAGAAGAGTTTGTCGATTAATTATGCAGAGTGTGCAGCTTGTAGATCATTTGTCAGTTCACTTGAATGAGCTCAGCCGATCTATGAGATAATGAGAGAATAGTTTGCTAATTGTTAATTGTGTTTACCTGCATAAATAGAGACATTCGCAAAGCTAAACAGCTGAACATCGTCTTGGGTTCAGTTCCAGAATGAAGAATGTGAATAAGAATTTTGTTTGATAAATGAATTTTATTCTATATATTTATTATATTATAAGTATGTATATCAGTTTATTACAGTGCGAAGATAAATATATGATAAATTACTCCTATTATTTTGATAATAGTTATGCATATTTATTGATATGTATAAGTTAGACCCACAGTACAGGGTATCAAAAAATCGATCATATTTCATTTCATATGTATATACAAATTTCTTTCATATTAAATTTCCTCAAACTCCTTATTTACCCGCTTAAAATATTACCAATTCCCACTGTGCAACTAACTGGCTCCCTCTCATATCTCTCCACCTCTCTTTCGCTCGCACAAAAGGTTGGTTAATTTATTAAAACCCACAACAGCGCAGCAGCAGCAGCTCAGCCGGCTCCAAGTTCAGTGTCAAAGCGTTGCAGCTTGCGATCGAACGCAACACGCAACATGTTCGATCGAGCCTCAGGCATGACACGCTCTTAAGCATGCGCCTAAGAGAGCGCACGTACAAACAAGGCGCTTGCCTCTCTCTCGCACAGTCGGCACATAGCAGCAACAACAACAAGAAGAAGTTGGCAAGCCAAGTATGGACAATGGAAACAAGTTCTTGTTGTGTGCGTCTCTCTTTGTTGTTGTTGTTGTTGCTGTTGAATGTTCTTTTTGCCATTGTTGTTGCTGTTGTCTTAAGCGCATTTTGTTTACGTTATGCCTCGTTAAAGATCAGCTTGCGAGAGAGCAAGAGCGAGAGAGAGAGGGAGATTGAGAGAGCGCACGTAAGTTTGCCCTGTCCAAACAAGTTGCAGTTGCCTTGTTCTGGACAAGACTCCTACACGGGCAGCAGTTGTTGTTGCTCTTGTTGTTGCTGTTGTTGTTTTGTGTTCTCTTCTTCTGGCTTTTCTTGCAATGCCAAAGCAGCAGGAAGTTCAATTTCAGTTCAGTTGAATTTTGCACGTCATCTCAAGCGGTCCTAACCGAGCCAAACGCTGCGCTCTCTCCGTCTCTCTCTCTCTGCACTCTCGCACGATCGTTCGCGCACTCGCTCTAGCCAATTTCAAATAGAGTTAAAGTTTTTGCAAGTTTTTGATTTTTTTTGAGCGCGTCGTGCGGCGTCTAAATAGCTCAAGTGCAGTGCTATAAATAATTAGAGTTGCTATAATTATAGCAGGACTTTTATAGTGGTCTAACTATGTTGAACTGACAACGCACTGCAGCAAGTGTAATCAATTTAGAGTTATTCCAGTGTTATCGATAACTTTATCGAGATGTATCGCCTGCAGAGACGCACTGCGCTCATAGCCAAACAAGGTAAAAATAGATAACCCCCCACTCTCCACTCTCCCTGCTTCCCTGACCCTCCTCAAGCTTCTGTTGCTGACCACAACTCAATTAAGGCGGTTTCCCATTGCATATTTCCATCCACGACTGAGTCATGCAATGCTGGCATTGCTCATACGCCGCGTTGCTCGCTGGCGAATCTATAACACATTTAAATATCTGCGGTTGTGTGTGTGTGTGCGTGTGTGTTTGACTGAGATGATAATGTGTCTAAATACGCTTGCGGTCTGGCTTGAGTGTTAAAGTGTTCATCTAGGCAGAGATAAGGGGTGTGGTTAATAATCTGACAAGGGTGTGCGAGTGTGTGGGTGTGTGTGTGTGGCTGACTGATCTGTGACCAGCTAAGTGTTGGCTAATTAGAGGGAAATTAGCTGAGAGTGTCGCCCTCAATTAAAAAACTATTTCACGCTGCAAAAGGGTTGCGACTGAATTGGTAATAAATATAAAAAACATCAATAAATTAGCTGGAGAATATGAAGAGAGAATTCTAAATTATATAATAATAATAATTGCTTCGTTTTTAATTTAAAATGTTCTCTAAGTCGGAAACTTAGGCTTAAGAAACTGCCTTGCCACCATAAAGAAATCTTCAGATTTTAAATTAATAAAATAGTTGGAAAATGAGAAGAGATAATTTTAAAATTTAGTGTCAATATAGTTATAAATGTGCCCTCATAAGCAAACTAAAAATCTTGTCTTTATAATATAAAGTAATCTTTAGTTCGAATGAACTTGAAAATATGAAAGAAAAACTCTAGAATGTTGCTTGAAGATTGGAAAAAAGAAATTAAAATGTCTAGAAATGTTCTTCCAAGAGGAAATGAAGGGTTAAGACTGTCCTGGATAGGGCCGTAGCGACAGTTTGACGGGTCCGTGTGCAATACTTCTCTAGGGCCACTAGTTTATTTACTTTACTTTATGAAAAAACATATGTTTAATAAAGGAATTAAATTGTCCTAATATATACCTATTAAAAACATTTTTATGTTTGGAAACCGGGGGCCCTAGGCAGTTGAGGGCCCTTGCGCACCGCACATCTTACATACACCTAGCTACGGGCCTGGCTCTGGAACTATAAGAAATCTTTGAATTGTAAACAAATAAACTAGTTGGAAAATATGAAAGGAAAATTCTAAAGAGCGGCTTGAGGATTGGTGAAAGTGAAATGAAAATGTCATGAGATTTTTCAATTTTACAAAATTTATATATTATAACAAATGTGCAGATTGAGATGTATAAATATTAGAGAAGAATTCTAAAGATTGCCTTGAAGATTGGTGAATAAAATGATGTCATGTATGTTTTCTTATTTGAAAACTAAGGATTAAGACTGATTAGATACTGTAAACAGATCATTAAGTTGAGACGAAGAAATATGAGAGAAGAATTCTAAAGGTTGACTTGAAGAGTGGAATGATAATAAATGTCCTTTCGCTAAGAAACTGAGGTTAAAGACTTCCTTGTCACTATAGACAAATCTTCAAATTCAGCTAAAAAATGTAGCTTGAATAAATGAGGAGAAATAAAATAAGAATTGGCCTGAAAATAGCTAAAAATTTAATAAAACATTTACTAAAACAAAATTTATTATTAACCTATTCTTGTCAAGTATTTATTACATGATATTTATGCTCTCAGTTCGCGTATAATAATAACAAATAATACCACAATAAATCGCAATGATTTATGGCCAAGATGCTGGAAGAGATTCTCCATTGGCAGCTCCTTTCTCTTCCTGGCAACTGGCGTTGGCAGTCTTAGTTTAGCCTGAATCTGCATGGGCCATTTTCATTAGGTTCCCTTACTTTCTTTACCACAAGAAGCGATCAGGGAAAAGGAAATGAAAACCATGCAAGATGTGGGTCAAGAAATGGCCAAAAAACAAGCCAAAACACACAGACAGACAGACCTCAAACACGTTGGGGCAATCATTTTACTTACTTTTGATTATAAACAAAAGACAGCAGCAGCAACAACAGTAACAGCAACAACAAATAGAAATTATTTACAAACTCTAATCGGCGTCGTCTAAAAGGCGACCCAGAAAAAGAAAGAAAGAAGAACTGAGTTCAGCTTTGGCATCTTCTCTGGTTCTGCAACGATGCCCGCGGCATCTTTCTATTTCGTTTGTGGCAAAAGGGACTGCATTGGGAACCAGGTGAAAGATTCCCACAAGATGAGGGAAGGAGGAAGAAGAGACAGCAGCAAAGGCAGCTCAACTTTTGGTAGAGCGTGTCAATTCACTCTTCGTGCAGCTAGCCTAATAATTTCTGCTTGTCTGCCTGCCTCTCTCTCTCTCCTCCATCTCTCTCTCTCTCTCCCTCTCTGTCTGTCAAGCTTTGCATGCCAAATGTTGTGCCCACAATTTGTCCTGCTGCCCAGGCCACAAAACCGAATCCAAATCTGAATCCAAAACCAAAAACCAAAAACCAAACCAAGTTCAAAGTCGTGCCACAGTCAAATCTCTCGTTATTAGCGCTGCACATGGGCAAAGAAGGTCATGGACGGATTTAAGGTTTTGCTTTTCTAACTCTAGACGGTGTCTACCCTCTCTCCCTCTGCCCCCTTTGCCCCTGCCACGCTGCCTGCCTGTCTGCACTTGGCCAATTGCCGGCGAGATTTATTATTGAAATGCATAAAAATATGGACAAGGCACTGAATGCCATTTGCCTATAGCTGTGTGTGTGTGCTGTATGTGTGTGAGTGTGTCTTCTGTGTGTGTGTGTGTGTACTTTCTAAGTAATATAAAGTATGCGTGCAAATTGCAGACAGTTTCATAATTCATGACCTCCTCGCAAAGTTATTTAAAAATAATTTGCCGGCAAGAATTTATAGGAATTTATTGGAATTTATAGCACACATTTAGCGAAGGGGCTACGCTCAGCTTCTAGCATGCCTGACCCACTATGCGGGCTTCTTTAGGCTGCTCCACTGTGCAAGATGATGCACTGAGTAGAAGAGGGCAGCCTGCCCAGTAGCCACTGCAGTGGCCCGTGGCAGAGCTTGTCTGTCTAACTGTTAACTGCCAGATGGAGACAGAGAGGGAGAGGGAGAAGAAGAGAGAGGGAGAGAAGGAGCTAGAGAGGAAGAGGGAGACTTAGTCCAAGCTGCAGTCGGCGCTTAATGCGTTTCCTTAAGACGCGCAACTCTGGCGACGCTTTGACGTTGTCTAAATTATTGTTAGAGTCGCCGCTTTTATGGCCACGTTGCACGCATCACTCAGACGAGTCCGCAACCACTTCCACATGGCGTGGCACCCTCAGCCTGCCGCCTCCTGCTGCCTCCTCTCTGCTATTTTTATGACCTCTGCCAACACCAGCGACGCTCCAAACTTATCTAACGCAACTAACTAACTAAGTATCGAGCAGTTCTAATCTAATCACATGAGAAGACAGGCAACTCAAGAGAGAGAGGGAGATAGAGAGAGACAGGCACAGACAAAGAGAGAGAGAGAGAGAGAGAGGGAAGTGCAGTCGCTTTTACCGTTTGCTTTGGCTCTTCTAACGATGAATGCAACGGTTGTTTTCCCTTTCTGGTCATCCGCTGTCGTGTGTGCATCCCAAAATAGACAACAACAACAACTGCAACAACAGCAACAACAACTCTGACTGCAACTGCAACTTCAGCGAGTTGTTGCACGCGTGACTGCCCCACGCCGACGTCCACACACAAGCAGCCTCGCCTCGGCACCAGCTTCCACTTCAGCTGCAGCTCCTCTGCCCCAGTCTAGCTGCAGCCTCATCTGTACCCCGCCACAGTCGCAGCAACTGTTGCCCCATCTCTCCTGGTCCCTGCCTCAGCCTCAGCAACAGTGCCATCTACAGTCCCAGCCCCAGTCCTAGCCTAGTCCCAAACCCCAGTCAGCCTTAGCCTCAGCCTCAGTCCCTGTCCTCCGTCTTAGTACCAACTTCAGCCAGCCCCAGCTTCAGTGCCAGCCTCAGTCCGAGTACCTACCTCACCTAGTCTTAGTCTGAGCCTCAGCCACAGCCTGATCACCAGCTCCTGCCTCCGTCTCAGACTCAGCACCAACCTCTCCCAGCCTCAGTTCCATTTCTCCTCTTCTTCAGTACCCTTCTCCCTCCCATTCCCAATCCCAATTGCCTTCCCAATCCCAGTTTCAGTCTGAGTTCTCTTGAAAAACTCTTCCTGTTTCTTGTTCATCTGCATCTCTAGCTGCAGCTCAGTCTGTCTTCCTTCTTCTCTCCTCTTCTTCTAGCCTACTGCTTCGCGTTCTTCAGCAACTGCTGCTCTCCATTCCCCTTCTACTCTTCCCCCCATTCCTCTGCTGCTGCTCTCCTTCCCCTCCTTCCCCCACTGCTCTGCTGCTGCTCTCCATTCTACACCTCCTGCTCTCCTTCATCTTTCTCCTCTGCAAGCTTGTGCTTGTGCAGTTAATCAATTATAACGACTCTTGATTTCCTTCCTGATCTAGATTAAGATTTTTATGTGGGTTCAGGTTCGTTTAGGGGTTCGGTGCAACAGCTTCGGGTTCGTGTTGCGTGTTGCACTTAACTGTGACTGACTGTCTGCAGTTTACAGTTGGTTTCTTCGCCGATTAAGACAGTTGCGTTGCCTTGATTCTTACAGATTCTGCACGCTTCTTCCCCCCTTCTCTCTCTCTCTCTCCCTCTCTTTGATTATGACGTGTGCTCAGAGAGGCTTTTTATGGCGACATCGTGGCTGATCGCAGCTGTCTTAATTGACTTTTATGTTGCACCGCACTTTGCATATGTTGCATAAGGGGCAGGAAGGTAGCTGCATAAACCATACACGACAAGCACCTTTCATTCCTTTCGGTTATTATATTCCGATTCGACAATCTTTCTCCACATTCTCCTCTGTCCAGTGACAGAGACGGAGACAGAGACAGAGACAGAGATGGAGACAGAGAGACTCCTTTCCACAATAGCCCAGTTTAGTTGATTCTCTCTGTGTGTTTCTGTGTGTTTCTGCTGCCTATCCCTTTGGCATCATTATGCCCATTTAATTATACCTTCTTTTCCAAATAAATCACTCAATCAAATCTGCTGCAGACTCTCTGCAACAACGAGTGCAGCACATGACAGCGCAAAGTTTCCCACCAATCGCTCACAGCAACAGCAAGCAACAACAGCAACAACAACAGCAACAGCAGCAACATAAATACATCAGATGTCAAAAAATTAACTTGACTTGGGCAGCAAGTAGACCAAAAGCAAGCAGGCTGAAGGAGCTCTTCCAGCTAGAAGAGATCTCCGTCTGAGTTTGCACTGAAAGGCAGAGGCAGGTTGAGGCTGGGGCTGCCTTCTCCCTTGTGGGCTGGCCGCATTAAATAGCAAACCATAAATTAATATGCCGTAAGTTAATAATTACCAAGTTGTAGAAGGAACGTTGATTGTGCCGAGATGGCAAAGATTGCGGCTACTGTGCTGTTTCTTCCTCTCTCTTCTCTCTGCCTGCTGCAGCTATATGCTCCTTCTACTTCTGCACCTTCTTTCACTTACCTCGTATCGCACAAAAGGAGACTCATTAAGTTGAAACATTCACATGAACAGAGGTAGTGCTGTTGCAGTAAGGTCTTGAGCAACATATGATGATAAAGTGCTGTGATTGGTTTGCCTAAAGAGCCCAAAGAGAACTTAGGAAATCAAAGTTAAATTATATTTGCTTTTTTTAAATTTTAGAAAATAAGAATTGTTGAGCTTCTGATCAAAGTTGAAGGATAATTATAATTAAAAATGGGATATCTGAAGATCATAGATATACTTAGTATCAATAAATGATTACAAATCTTGCCTTGGAATTTCCAGTTCAGGTTTAATTTTACATGAAAAGGTACCTCTCCTAAGGTTCCTAACTTCTGAAAAGATCCTAAGTAACCAAAACTTTGTTTTCTCTGATCGTTTACCATTTATCGTTTATAAAACTAAATTGAAGAACACATTCTTGAACCTTTTCTCAAAAAGTCTTTGGAACTTCTAGTTCAAGTTTAATTTTACAAAAAAATAAGCTACCTCTCCTAAAGTTCTTAACTTTTGTAGAGATCCTAAGTAATGATAACTTTGTTATAATTGATCTCTTGCTATTGAAATTGTGAAGAACAAGTTCTTGAATTTTTTCTCTAAATTTCATTGAACTATAAATAAAAAGTGGAATTTTAGTTGAAGATTATGGCATCTTGTATTTAGATGTGATATTTAGTATATTTAATAAATTTAATATATTTACTACATTTAGTATAGTATAATCATTTCAAAGATAAGTTTCCTTAGTTCTTCACTTCCTTAACTTCTCAAATGATCCTGTGCAATCAAAACTTTGATAGCGAACAAAGTGAGTAGATAAATGTGATCTCCAATTGAGATACCTCTAAAGTATCTTATCCTCTTGTTAGATCTCAATAATTTCTGTTTTTCCAAAGAACAACAACTGCTTCTCCTTCACGTTCCACTTAGTCGAGATTCGCTTGAGTTTTCTCGATAAAGCAGAACGAAATTTTGTGTTCTCCCAGTGCAATTTCGCAGTTTGTGCGTGGCAAATTAATTGAGCAAAAGTTCACTAAAGTTTACATAACTGCAATGGAAACCGCTATTACAACAACAACAGAGCAGCAGCAGCAACACAGCAACAACAACACAGCAGCAACAGCAACTTGTTAGACCAGTGAAAAGCAGCTGCTGCTGTAGCTGTTTCTGTTGTTGTTGTTGCTGCTGTTGTTGTTGCTGCCGTGCCCCGCTCGGCACTTTTCATCATTTTTATGGTCACCGTTGCAGCTTCTTGCCAACATGTTGACAACAACAACACAGCAGTGGCAGCGTCACACCCTCAAAGCCAAACAAAAGTCATCACGGGCAATGGCAGAGTTTGCCCATGGTCCAAGCGCCTCGCCACGCCCCCTTTCGTCGCCGCGCCTCCGTTTTCAATTTGCAAAAAAGCGAAAAAAAAGAAAACTGCGAGAAAAAACGGACTTTTATTTGCCAAATGCGTCAAGTATTCCGATTCCAATTCCTATGCTGCACCCCGACAGCAACAGCAAACAGCAACAACAACAGCAACAACAGCAGCAGCAACAAGCAGCAACAGCAACAACAGCAACAGCAAGAAACTGCAACAGAAGTCTTGCTGCCATTTGTCAACATTGGGTCGGTTCGGTATCAAATGTCTGTGGGGGACCCTGGAGTAACCATGACAAATTTGTTGTAATCAGAAAGCACTAACGACAGCAGCAGCAACAGCCACAACAACAGCCACAACAACAGCAACACCGGCAAACAAATAACCATAGACGATATGCTGAGGGCCAACAAAGAGTGTAGGAAGCGGAGGAGATGCAGGGAAGGTTAGAGGGGGAAACAGAAACAGCTAAAATATTCGCGCAATTTATAAAATCACTTTGGCAAACATTTGAATAGCCATAAGTCATTTATAATATGACTGTATTTGATTGAGAGTGTTACTATATAAAGGTAGAAGATTTAGGATAAGGTATGGATAGATTTAAAGGGTATTTACATACAATGCTTTAGATCATTTATTAAATTCTATAATATAATTTTAGACAGTGCAGATAAGACAAACATAAAAGTAGTTCCGATAATATACAGTAAATATAAATCGATAACCTTATTTCTAACTGTTAAACCTAAAGATTGGTTCATCAACTGAAGAATTAGTTCTTTTTTAAAGTTAGTTCATTTATAAAGAACATTACTATAGTAATATTTGATTCGAATTCCAAGATAAAGTTCATTAATGAACAAAAGAATTGAAGATAAATGAAATACCGATTATAATCAGAATTTTAATATCGAATATCTTAGACAATTTCAAAATAAAACATTAGTTCCCCAATAGGTAAAATAGAACAAGTTCAACAATAGGTTAAATAGAAATATGATGTGATGTACATATCAAGAAAAGATTTCTTGTGAAGCAAAGGAAACTTAAGATAAACGAAGGACTAGTTATAATCAGTGTATTAATAACAATCAATAAACTAATTAAGAAGATCTACACAAATTTTAAAATAAACAAGTTAAAGATCGATTAATAAATAATTAATAAAAAAACAGTTAAAATATATAGAAATATAATTTTGTTCACACTTTAAAGTACAGTACAATTCTCTAGTTTATTTCAGTTTCTTCCAACTCTGCTCTCTTTCTGACCCATATCATAAAATTGTTCTCAAGATCGGCTCAGATCAGCTTTGATTTCCGATCCTTGACCCGTTTCAGGTCTAAGCTCACCTGCTGCCTCGAAATGAAGAGTTGGAACTCATTAAGAACTCATGTGGTGGCACATTACAAAACTTCCTTCCTTTTTTGTGGCAAGTTTGCAGTATAAATAAAGAAGTAAGGTTTGTAGGGAAAGAAAGAAGATAGAGAGGGGAAAGGGGGTACTCCACAGCATGTGCTATAAATAAATGCAATTTATATATTGAAAAAAAGAAGCGCAGCTCAAGAAAAACCCACACAAAGCCGCAGAAGCTTAAGCAACGCTCTGCTTGTGGCTGTCTCTTACTCGCTCCCCTTCTGCGCATTCCCTCTTTGTCTCTCTCTCTCGCTTCATCTCTATCGGTCTCTCTCTGGAAGTCTACTGCAAATCCCCGAAGCCTTCAAGCGCGTCTCTAACGAATGTTTTAGCTTTGCTTCCGGCGACATAAAACTGCCGTTTGTTGCTGTTGTTGCTGTTTTGTTGTTGCTGTTGTTGCTGCTGTTGTAGTTGCTGCTGTGGCAGTTGCAGTTGACCAAAAAGCAGCTGCCTATTGAGTAATGCACCTCGGAGTCGCCTCCCCGTCGCAACTTGCAGCTGAAGTTGCCATCGATTCTTGCTGCTGCTGCTTTTTCTCGTTCTTTACGTTTCCTTTATTTGTTGTTGCTGTTGTTTCTGTTGCTGTTGTGCTGTTGCTGTTGTGTTGCTTGCTCCTTCTGCTGCTGCTGCTCGGGTCAGTTTCAAGTTTTGGGGCAGATGTTGCCGCGTTCTGTTCTGTTTCGAAAGTAATTCGTCTGGGGCAGCTTCTGCTCCCTCTTCTCCCTCTTTCTCTCTCTTCTCCTGCTTCTTCTTCTTCTCTGCTTTGCCTATAATTGTGGGGCACACGGACAATGCGAGGTCCAAGTTCAAGCCACCCACCCACATTTTATTGTTATCGCAATAAAGGCAGAACCACACACAAAAGC
Organism: Zaprionus nigranus; assembly: GCA_018903425.1. Classification (NCBI taxonomy): domain Eukaryota; kingdom Metazoa; phylum Arthropoda; class Insecta; order Diptera; family Drosophilidae; genus Zaprionus; species Zaprionus nigranus. The sequence continues at coordinate 192,610 of JAEIGD010000024.1, forward strand.
GTAGCACAGCTGCCTCTGTCTCTGCCCCTGCCACAGTTACTGTCCCTGCCCCTGCCCCTGCACCAACGATGCGCAACAACAACTCTGGTTTTTCTCGGTTTCTTCTTGGCTGAGGTCATTGCGAAGCTTACAGTTTGCTCAGCTCTTACCTTATTTACTTACTTCACTTACCTTGAGAAGGTTTCGGTTAGAGATCTTTAGTTTTGCCAACAGTTTGAGACGGACATGAGCTGTAGCTTATGTAAATTACTGTATACATAGGTACAGAGAGCACTCCTAACCCAATTGAACTCGGCTAATTGAAGGCACTTTGTGGGCAAATGGAAATGAATAGTTGAGAGTGTATCCCTATCAAACTATGTATTCGTGAAATTATCTTGATTAGGTATTGCTAAAGCAAAAAGTTTCTAAAAGTTTCTAGCATGACATGAAAATAACCTATTTGAATAGGTTTAAGAGGCGTGAAAAGAACAAATACTTATAGTTCTATGTTATTCTTTACTAGGAATTTAAATTATGCAAAATTTCAATTGAGCAAGTTTTTATATCACACATAAATTTATATTACATTAACTTATACTCTTTAAAATCGGTTCTTTTAATATCTTTCTAAAGTAGAACATTACTAGATGCATCTAAACAGTTACAACATAATCAAACATACAATCAATGTACAGTTCGTATAGCTTTCAATACAACCTCCGAGCAATTCTTTCTTATATGAATTCTTTTAGTATTTAAAATGAAGATATAGTTTTGATATGATTACGTAATTCGATATACGATAGTGATTAAATGTAGTTTGTTTTTGAATTACTAACTAACTGTAGAACATTCCTAGCACCCTATTCCCTTAGCACCCTATAACACTAGCACCTTAGTCTCTCCTCTCTCCACTCAATCAACCTTTCGCAACTGGCAAGAATTGTAGTGACCCTACGCTCTGCCAGCTAAACGACCCATCTGCGTTGTGCTTAGGGTAACAGGGTACTTGCGTAGCAGACATAGGTAGGGCAGTGTACTCGCTCACTTCAAGATAAAAGCAAATAAAAAATTGCATAAAATGCCAGCGGCCGCGGCGGGCCAGAAATGCATGTGGAGCTGGAAACGCCGCCGCGGAGCGGAGCATTGAACTCCAGTGCCACGCTCGCTGATCGTTGCACGTTGCACGCTGCACCGTCCACTCCAGAGCAGGCCACAAAACTAGAAAGAACTCAATGAAGGAGGAGGAGGAGGGGGCAAGAAGTGACTCGACTGAGAACTCGTATCTGTTCTAAACATGGCCACAGATACTACAAATATACAATGCGAACACATTGCCAGATCGAAGAGGCATAGTGGGAAGGGGGGAACGGATGGACGGACGGACTTTCGCACGAATGCGTGCAAAAAGAGTGAGAGAGGAAGGTAGAGAGGGAGTGAGGTAGAGAGAGAGAAGGAGAGGAAACTGAGAACGGTTGAGTCAGCAAGCGATTAGAAGCCTAAAAGGAAGTAATGTTGCAGAAAATGCACGCAGAGGAAGGGGTAAAGAAAGGGAAGAAGGAAAGATCAGATTGCAGAGAGAAGGAAAGAGAGAGAGAGAGAGAGTGAGAAAGTGAGAGGGACAGGGAGAGACAGAGAGGCAGAGACTGACTTTGTTTCGTTGTTGTCTTGGTCATTTTTAAAGGTGGTTAAAATTGAAAAGAAGCAAAGAAATAAAGCTTAAGGCCTGCACTCGCTCTACCTCTCTCACTCTTCCTACTTCCCTCTCTCTTTCCCTCTCTCCTTCTCTCTCTCTCTTTGTCTCTCATGCGCTCTTACACACTGCCTGACTGTGCTATTATTATGTGCTTTTTCTTTTGGCGCGGCTGCAGTTCGAACGCGACTTGGAGCTGAAGCTGAAGTCTTTCCCCTTCTCTGCCTCCTCTATCCTCATCTTCTTCTTCTTCTTCGTCTTGATCTTCGTCTTGGTCTTTTGGCGTGTGTGTAATTATCCAAGGACGCCGCTGAGTAATGAAACGACCTTGAGTGCAACAGCAACACACACACACACACACACTTGCAAACAATAGTTACATACGGAGACACGTCGTTGCTTTTGTGTGTTTGGGCGTGCGTTGTGCCGGAACCAGAGCCGCACACCGCACCCAATAACCCTCCTTCACTCTCTGACCACACCCAGGCACCCTCTGCAGCCAGGCCAGGGCGTTATTTGTTACACATGGACAAAAAGCCGATATGGTAAACAATTTGTCAGCGTCATAACAAACCCAGAGTCAGGTCTGGATGGAGGGAACTGGAGCTGGAGACGGAGCTGAACAGCTTTACAGTGCGCTGGGGCAGCCTAGACAAATGTGGAACGCCCACAAATCTTTTGGGGCGAGTTTCGGTAAACAAATATAGAAAACTTGTGCCTTGATCATTTGGCAGAGATCTGACAAGATCAGCAACAGCAGCAGCAGCAGCTACCCAGACTGATCTGCACACGCTGATCTGGCAACGATCTTGCTGCAGTGTGGTGTATAGAGAGAAAATATCTAATATAAACACATTGAAGGAAAGTTTTTGGAATGTAGTAAATCTAATATAAAGGGAATTTAAAGGGAAATTCTTGTTAAAGAATTCGAATATAAGAGGAAATATGAGGTGCAATTCTAAAGAGAAGAGTTTTAATGTATTGGGAATATAAAGGAGAATTCTTAGGTTTCAAATGAATTATAAAATAATGGTAATTATGACGCACAACTTTTAGGAAAAGCATTAAAATATAATGGAAATAAATTAATAGGAAAGCATTAAAATATAATGGAAATATAAATATAAGTTCGTATAGTCTTAAAGAAATCTTATATGTGGGGCAATTCTTAGTGAGAAGGATTTAAATATAATTGAAATATAAAGCGAAATATTTCGAATCTTAAAGAACTCTAATATAAATGGGAATTTTAGGGGAATTCTTAGTGAGATCGAATATATTTAGTAAATCGTATAAAGGAAAATTCTTAGAGTGACAAAGAGTTCTTATTTAAAGAGACATATGAGCAGTTATTGTTGAAATACTTCGAGTTTTTAAGAATAAGGAATTCATGAATTCATTCTTAGTGAAAAAAATTCTAATATTTTAGAAAAATAAAGAAAAATTCTTTAAGTGTTTAAGTATTTTTTATAAGGTGAAATGTGAATGGCAATTCGTAATATAATGGAAATATAAAGAGAAACACTTAGTGTCTTAAAGAATTCTAATATAACGGATCAACAAATGTGGAATTTCTTAGAAACTACAAGAATTCTGATATAAGGGGAAATATACAGGGGAAATTCTAAGTATTTTCTGATTGTTGATTGTTTATCTCAACTTTTGCACTTTGATAAAAAGTAGAAATTAATTTATTTAACATTTTTTTTGAGCATTTTGCTTGGCATATTTGCGATTTTATCAGCAAGGCAGGCCACCCCTTGCTGCTGCGCCTGTCCCCCTGCACCCCCTGCACCTGCCACATGCCTCTGCTCTCCTCTACTAGCTGTAACTCTCTGTGTGCCTCCTCTGGCAACAACTAATCAGCCCGAGCGCAAAATTATTTGCCATTTTCTACGCGCTGCTTCAAACGCGGCAACTGGCGGCGTTGTTGTTGTTGTTGCTGCTGATGTTGTTTTTGTTGTTATCTGCTGTGGCATGCCAACAGGCCCCACCATTAGGCCGTAATCATCATCACACACGCCTTAGCCAAGGCTACGGCGAATACATTCCTCAAGAGACGCCGTAACCGCAGAAAGAGAGGGAGAAGGAGGTGTGGCAAATGCGCGCGCGCGCCTTTTGTCTATGACGGAGAGGGAGAGAGAGGAGGATGGAGCTGAGGTAATGGGGAGGCAGCCACTAAGAGGCAGGCACGAAGAGCAGGCAGAAGTGTAGGGGCAGAAGGGAGGAGGGGCAGGCTTGCTATTTTTAAGTATGGGTTTCGGTTTCATTGTTGCATTTCTTCTGCGTTTATGAAATTAATGAGCAGAGCGCTTGCCTATAGAGGGAGAAGGGGAGAGGAGAAAGAGGGGAAGCAAAGAGGGAGGCAAGGGTAGAGGAAGACAGACAGCTGCCTCTGCACGTTGCATAATCGCATTTCATTTATATTGACCCGCATATTTTGCGAATGGATGCGCAATTTGCTTAGCCCTGAGGCGCCGCGATGCTGTCGCCTTCGACGGCTTCAGCTGCGACCTTTTACAATTGAAATGTAAACACTGTAGAGATTTCCCCTACCCCCACCTCTCACTCCTGCCACACTCTCATCAATTTGCTGGCATTCCTCATCCTCAGCTTCATCATTCAACTCAAGCTTCCCGAACAGTTTCTATTTGTCTTTCCCCACGAAGAGTGTCAAAAACGTCCACTTCTTGTTGTTGTTGTGGGATCAAAGTAGCAATTGAGGTTTTTTTTTTGGTTTTTTGCATTTTTGATTTTCGATTTTATTAATTTTTTCCTCATTTCATTATTATTATTCATGCATCTTTGGTTCCTTTGTTGCCCTCCACGTTTCATTTCACTTAACTCTTTTATTTGTTCAACAATTATCGTTCAACACTTTCGTTTTTCGTTTCGTTTCGCCACAACGAAATGAGATGAAAAAATACTTAATTTAATGACAAATTCGTTAAACAGCTTTTTCTGCTCTTCTTTGTCTTTGCAGGTATGCGAAATGTTTCATTCCAATCGAGTCCAAGGGGGTTTTAAAGCGGGAGCTGAGTAAGTGATTCACCAATTGGTAAATACTTGAGGAGCCACTGCATAAAAACAGAGTACCTTGTTGGGAAGGTTAAACAGAAGGTTTATTTAAAGGTTTAATAAAATTTTATTATTTTTAAATCATAAATTAAACTGTATGCTATAATTAGGGTTTGATGTAAAATTTAGGTTGTTCCCTAGTTAACTCTTGGGTTTCGATTGAGCTCAGATGAGGATTATTGATGTATGTTTATCTCAAAATAATGGCAAGAGTAGAGTTCCTATTTAAAGTAAAGTATATTAATATTCAAATAAGATAACGAAGGATATCCCTGTTTAAGTTCAGCTATTGCCAGTGCTTTATATGTTGTATTAGAAGACATTACTATTTGCTACATTCTGCTTTATTGTTTTTAATATAAATCTTACAATCTTTATACATTTTAATGTGCAATGTTTGCTTATTAGATCCTTCTTCTTCATTAGTTTTCACATATCTAGCAGAAGTTCCTCTCACATTTAAATTTTATTATATCTATACTATTTATCCAACAACAATTGAGTTCCTATTGCAAACTCCTTCAGGCATTTCTTCTTCTCCCCCTGGCTGCGTTGCTTTTCCTGTTTTGATTTACAATTAAAGCCAATAGTTTCTTTGTTATAATTGCTGCTACTTCATGGACATATCGAGCCGTTAAGCTTATCTGCAAGCACATTAACTTTAAGCTCAGCCAGTCTCAGTCTCAGCTTCAGTCTCAGCTTTCGTTTCGAGTGCATGCGGCTTAATCGGCAACTTTCTAATGCTGCGCGATCTCTTTTGCCAAAAATTACACATCATTATGCAGGGGGGGATTGGGAAGAGAAGAGGAGAAGAGTAGCACATAGGAGGATGAGGATGAGGATGAAGACCCCACCCACCCAGAGCACAGCACAGATACTTCCTCTGTGCTTGCCAGGGCAGGCAGGCAGGCCCCTCCCTCGTGTAGAGTATTGAAATTTATTGTTATGGTTTGCGGCAGCGACTACTGTCCATAATTTTTCAACAAATCGTCGCTCAGCTGTCACACTAATCTTGGCGGCCACCAAGAAGCCGAGCCGAAGAAAGAGAGGCCCCTCTGGCCAATTTGCATATGAGTCGACGAGGCGCAGTCGTCGTCGCCAGTCTGAGACAGAGTCTGGGATTGGTTTGGGACTGTGTGTGGATGTTGTGTGTGCTGTGTGTGGATTGTGCATTGGCCTGGTCAGCGAAGCGTTGTCGAAAGATATCAAAACACACCTACAACAAATGGCCAAAAACAATTGTGGGAAATTATTGCTGGAAATGAAAACATTTTCGGAGGAGTTCGCCTAACGTTGTAAAACTAACAAAGCGAATTGAGAGTGTGTGTGCTGTAAGTTGAGGTGGGGTATGATAGACACGGTATTGAGAAGAAAAATAAAAGAATGTGTTATAGGGAGAAACGAAGGGTATAAATAGACACAAGGACAAAACCCTTCAATACAGCAACAGAGCTGCAGAATGAAAAGAAAGGGAGAAAGGCAAATCGACCTACAGAGAGTGTAGAAACGATTAAACATCTGTGTTTTTATTGTGCAGATGAATCAGAATCATTTTAGATTGAAACTAACGATGTTTTGAATTATTTAGCCGGATAATATCGATGGTATCGATGTTTTCTGATCAAACTCTTCAACTGTTGCATTTTAGTTGATATTTTATTCTTCTTTAATGAAAGCTTTTAATGTTTATACATTTTCATGAATGAGGAAAAACAATCGGTGCTTTTAAATACTATCGATATCAAGCTGGAGCCACAAACCAGTTAAAGATCGATAGTTCTTTTGTTTAATTTACAACCATACCTTCTCTACCTTCCCTCTATCTTATTGAATATTTCTTAAGTTTGATAAACCTTTGTGTCAACTTGAAGGTCTTCAAAAGATGTTGAATTATAATATTACTGCTGTGGCTTATACTCAATATATCTGTATATAATTAATTACTATATATTTGTACAGGGTATGTACTAGTCACTACTTCAATATTCCCCTGGCAAATGCTTATTAACAAGTTTCAAAATTGTTTTTACCACATTTGGTTAATGCCATTTATTGGCTGCTGGTGTTGTTTCTGTCCGTCCAGGCAGGCTGAGTGTGTGCTTCGAGTGTGTGTTGAGAGTGTGTTGTGTGTAGTGTGGTGTATGGTGTGTGGGCTGGTCGCAGCTGTCACGCCCACCAGCAGCCACTGCAATTTGACAGCAGCTGTAACTGTTTAGACAAGAAGGGGGAAGCGGGAGGTGAGGAACAGAGGTCTGAGGGGCCACCGCGTTGCATCCAAGAACTGGCAACAGTCCAAAAATGGAGTCTACTTGAACTCTAGTTCCAGTTCCAATTCCAGTTACCCCTGTCCACCTCTCTTTAAAGGGGGGTTTGACTCATGCACCGCGTACTCAACTAATTCAAATGTCAGTGTTGTTTTCCTAAGATTTCAATGTAGATTCTAATTGTTTTAAACTCGAGAGTTGGGGTTACTAGGTGAGGTCTCTAAATCCAGCTTCATCTCCAACTCGACACGAAAGCAATTAGTCCCGCTAATTGCCGAAAAGACTCAGCCACAGATCTCTAATGTGCCAGCCCCCATACTCGTCTTCTCGTCTTGTCGTCTTCTCTTCACTCCCGACTGACTTCATGTTTCTACGATGTTTTCTTTTATGACGCTTGAACTACGTGGTAGCAAAAGGTCACAGCGACTGCAGTTGAGCACGAGCTTTTGCAGAGGCGCCATCTATGTTTGGGCGTTCGCATTAAGATTAATGTAAACGGAACGGATCTTTATCTGATTTCCGTAGGCTGAATGGGCTCTTAACTCGTTTTACGATCAGCTCTTGGCAATTTCAGACTGAACATTAACTGCCTTACAGAGAAGGTAGTTGGGCTCAGTAGCTTCTGTTCGACTAATTGAGGAGCTTTGATCTCGGGTTAAGAGCGAACGCATAATGTTGATCAAACTATGATACTATATATGAAATAACATTGATATTTAAATTGGAAGTAGATTTACAATGTGCTTAAGGGCTTATCCACTAATGGAAGATCTTATTTTAAATGGATTAATCAAATGGAATTTCAATTACATATATGGTATATGGTAGATGATTTTGTTAGCTTGTGAAGAGCTTAAAGTAGTGTGCAGAAGGTGTATTAACTGATTGATAAGCTCTTCGATAGAATTTGAATTAAGCCATTAGACCATTAGACAATTTATTTCAAAGTAAACTGCAATTAATATTCAAATCAGGTATCTCTAATTTACCCATTTAAAGTTTAAGGCGAACCTTTAAACCTAGCAAGCTTTGACAGCTTTAAGCTCTTCTTACAAGCGAAAGTATAGCCTATATTTAAAGTAAAAGTCCATTAATATGCAAATAAGATGATAGATGACGCAGATAGTTTACACTTGCCGCGCTTAAAGTTCAGTTAATGTCAGTGAAAGCTCCTTTCCTGTGAAAGTTCTTTCACAGTGTAGGGCAACAGGGTGCTTCGAATATTTGATTGTTTCTGCCGCTCCCTGGACGATGTTAATTGTTATTGTAGAGTTGTCTGCTTCTTGCTGAAGCCACAGCAAATGATGCTGCACAAATCGAACCCATGGCACTGTGGGCTGTGTGCTGACAGACGGGCCTGCCACGCCCCAAGCCCATTTGGACTGTTCCGGATGGCCGCCCACTTGAAGGCTAGTTGTAGTTGCCCAATATCGCTCGACTGGGGCTACAACTCAATTCGAAATGGGCCATTAAAACAAATGCACAGCGAAAACACATCGCAAATCCCCGAAACGGGCCGAAAAGCGACTCGCCCACGTTGCAGTTGCAGTTGTTGTTCAGTTGCAGTTAGTGTTGTTGTTGCTGTGCCTGTTCACACACAGAATATCAACATGGCAATATTTATTTATAACATTCGAGGCCCCTTTCCCCCAGCCGTGGCAGGTCCTTGTCCATGTGCAACCTTTCACTTGGTTTCAACTCGAGCTCGCAGCTCTCAGGCTGCTGTCTTTCTAAACAATTACAAAATATATGTATATCTATATATATATACATATATATATACTACCTGCATCTATATGCCACAGTATGCGAGTACAGTGTGCAGGGTATTTATTTGTGCTTGTATCAATGGCAACGTGTTTATAACTTAATAATGGCTCAATAAAAAACCAATGCAACATCCACGATCGTTGGCCAAAGAAACTTTCCTTTCTTTCCTGCAGGGGCTCAGCACAGAGTCCGCACAGTAGTCCACATCGAGAGTTTATGTGCAGTCCGGCACGGCACGGCACAGCACAGCACGGCACGGTGTCCACATTCAACCTCCTCGAGTCATGTCTGTATTTCGGACAAGTTAAACGTGAGCTAACCCGGCTTTAGAAAGGCTAATGGGGCGTTTAGTTTGGTTTAGTTTGGCTTAGTTCGGGTTAGTTTGGGGCTGAGACTGAACTCGAGAGTTAATCAAATGAATTATTATTACAATAAATAAGCATATTTTGACAGCGCTTGTTAGCTAAATGCCGTATCAGATGCTAATGACAATTGGCCAAATGCATTTGGCCACAAAAACGTTAGTTCAAGAAATTTTAGCCGGCAGCCAATGAAATAATTAGCCAGAAGACAAGCCAATTATTTCTTCTTTCCCTTCTCATTCATGTGAAGTTGCAAATAGGAGTTGCCTTAAATTTGCCTTAACTAATTGAGTTTTACAATTGCAATGCAAGTCATTATTCATATTTGCAAACTGACAGCGGTCTTGTAGCTAGAAATATGCCAAAAGTAGCAGTTTAGCATTGTGATTGGCAAAAGCTTTTATTTACATTAATCAAAAAGCTTTTAGGAATATTAATGTTTTTAAAAGGAATGTATTAATGATTTATAAAAGACTTATTTGAGGTTTATGAGTGTAAATAGATTTATTATAAAGATTCAAGAGCCTCGAGTCGCTTTTACACTAAGTTTTCCGTCACAAAAACTTAGAAAAAGGTCTACAAATATAATACTAAAAGAAAGAACGAATTAAGTTTATATAAACCTGATAATGTAGGGTAGAGCTCATTGTTGAAGCTTTTTTTGAATAAAGTCCGTATAAACCTAATTGATTTAAGTCAGAAAGCGTTATTAAAGTTCTAATAAAGCTTAAAAAATCTAGCTTATCGCTCTTTAAAAAAGTTTTAAAAATGATTGGATTAAGTCGGTGTAAACCTATATTTATAAAAGACAAAGTGCGTTATTGAAGATTTAAGCTTCTATTAGAACCAAGCTTGAAGATTCGATTGTAATTTAATTATTTTTGATATTGCAACCTTATTTGTATCACACTGAGCTATAAGCTTGAGCTAGAATACACTGTTAGTTATCTTTACAGAGCTTTAATGTGCTTTATAATCTGTATCCCGTCAGTCTTAGTGTCTAGTTCATGTGCTGAGTGCCCAATACAGCAAATATTATCTAAAATATAATAGTACTATGGGAATTCACAATCTTTAACTGCACTTTAATATCATTTTAGAGCACTTCTCTTTTGGCTCTCAGGCTCAGCTCAGCACTTGAGCAAATACATAAATACTGACGATTTCCTAATCTAGTTAGCCTGCCATTTATTATATCTCCCTCATAGCATCTCGAATCGCATTGCAATATCAATTTTCGATTCGAGCCCCTCGGGGCGAAAGCACTGTGCACAGTGTACTGTGCATTTTATTGCACTATCATAGCTGGGGCAGGACACAGTGAGAGAGGGAGAGGGAGAGAAGGAGAAACATATTTAAAAGAGCGTGCAATTGGTTTGGCAATTTATTTCCATTAAATCTGAAATGCCTACAACAAGAGTTTTATGGCCATTTCATTCGTGTTTGTCGAGCATTATCGCTGGCAAACTGGTACAGAGAATTTAAGAACCATAATTTGCCAGCTTCGCTGCGCCGCAGGATAAGCCACGCAAATTTATCATGAGAAACAAAGGAAACACGAGAAAAAAAATACACGAAAAATACCGATAAGAAAAAAGAGACTGAAAATGTAACACATAAAATGTTTTTCGCGCTTAGGAAGTGAAAACGAAAAGTGTTCGGGAGAGGAGCCAAATGAGAGAGAGTGGCAAAAGGAGGCAAGGGGGCGTGTTGAAGCGGGGCAACTGTCTCTCAGTCTATCTGTCTGTCTAGTCTATAAATTATAGTCTCTCTCTTTCTCTGAAGTTCGTTTCTTTATATTCAGAATTTGCGCTTTCACACGCCAAAGGGGAAACAGGAACGAGAAAATGCGAATGGGGAATCTAGTTGGGAATTTGAGCCGCAGTTGGGGGAGTTCCGCTGCTTATCGTGCTAACACAATCTTGCAGAAGAGGAGGGGGAGAAGGGGCGTCAAGTGTTGGCAACTGCTTGGTAATTTCTCTCTCTTGCAAAGCATCTGCTCCAAATTCACTTTAAGTTTACTATGTCTGGCTTAAACATAGCAACGATTCTTCTACTAGTTGATCTTCTAATGATCTGAGACCACCCATGTATAGAAGACGCGTCTTCTGTCTAATTTGCCCCACTTAGGAGCCGAAAATAGTCGACGGGGTGTGCAAAGTAAAAGTTCAGCTCAATGAACAATTGTCAAGCTGTAGAATAATTAACTGAGACCAAGAGGAGAGAATACAAGACAAAGAGGAGGGTGAGGTGAAGAGGGAAGACACGACACCCACATGGTCCGAAAATGGTCGCAATTTAATTAGAAAACAAGAGGAAAACGCAACGATTAATGCATTCGAAAGGAAGAGCAACACTGCAACTCAACGGATCGTAGAGGATCGGAGGAGATCGCGTTGACTGGAAATGCACTCACATGCGGGGCACAATAACAGTAAAAAAGTGTAATATATACATACATATACATACGTCTCTGTATATGTATTTATCACTGAGAAAAGCGACAGCGACAGAGCCGAAAAAAAGACAGAGGAGCCACAAGGAAGTGAAGAGAGAGAAGACACTCTCTCTCTCTCTCTTTCTCTTTCTTTCCCTCCATCTCTCTCGCAATGTGGGTCAGACATGCGGTCGGCATCGCTCTGCTGGAGCGCCTGTCCAAACAATAAGCCCCCAGCCAGAGCCAGAGCCAGAGTCAGAGCCAGGCCGAAGTCGATGCCGATGTCGAGGCCGAACTCAACACGCTTCACATTTTCGATGATGATAAATGAGGCAGATGAATGCGACGATAAAAAGGCACCGAAAGGAGTTGAGAACTCCTAAAGAGACAGCGGGGAAGACGGTAGGTTGATCGTGGTAGGAGAGAGTGGAGCAGAGCGTGCCGAGTGAGTGAGTTAGCTGGCAGCTGATAAGCATTGAATGCTGATAAGATACGTACTAAAGTTGGCAAATTAAGGTCAATATGGAAGCCAGCAAAACTTTCAATTAAGCCAAGTCGGTATTCTTCAAAGATTTTCTATCATTCTTTAATAGCTCAAATGTTTGTTAAGCGATCACAGAAGATCAGTCTACTTAAATTGAATGCAGGTATGAATGTTGTAGAGTCTCGGTAGAGAAGGAGCTGCTGCAGACTATCAGCTTGATCAGCTCTGAACTCGGGCTGGACTGATCTTCAGCGATCGCTTTTCAGTTGGCTGCCAATATGGCTTAGAATTCTTCTTCTTCTTTCTATCGAATTTCTTGAGAGGTTTTATATCTCTCCCTGAAAAATTAAAGGTTTGTTAAGCAGCTTCATCTGTACAGCACCTGTACAGACTGATCTTCAGCGATCCCTTTTTGTTTTTACCAATATGACAAAGAATTCTTCTAATTTGCACAATCATTTCTTTAAATACTTAACATAGCTATGAAGTTTGTTAATAGTATCTACAGCAGCTTGACCTGAACTGTACTGCAGCAGACTAATCAGTGCGTAGATCTGCCGCGATCAATTTTCCTTCATTGAAGTTGTCAATATGACTTCAAACTCTTCTTAGCTCCAATCTTAATATCTGAGACGTTCGATATCGTTCTCTCTTCAGTAGCTTGATCTGAAGTGACCTGCGCATATTGATCGTACATCTTCTACGATCGCTCTTCAGTTAGTTGACACTATGACTAAGAACTCCTCCCAATCACAATCTTCTAACTCCTTGCCAAAAGTTTCTTAGTCCCTTCGCTTTCCTTCCTTGACTTTCACTGCGTGAATTACAGTGATCATTCTTGAAGAGCTCAACTGGTGCAACTCTTCCAGCCTTAGAGCGACACTTTCCCATGACCAAAAACATTAGAAGACCTTAGACAACAACAGCAACAACAACTGCAACAAGTCACGCTGCGATTGCACCAATAAAGGCGCACAATGAGAAGGAGTAGGAGGAGGAGGAGGAGGCAAATTCAGGCCTGCCCTCCGACACGTTCACGATCTTCTGCTGCGCCAGAGTCAGAGTCAAGGTAATTCCCATTCCCATACCGAATTTTGCATTGCATTGCCCAAAGAGATGTGCATGTGGATGTGCTCTGTATGTTTTTCCTCATCTGTGGCGATTTGCTGGTATCGTTTTTCCAAACATCTTTGGGCATTGTCGGGCTTTCCTTTTGCTACGCTTTGCTTTTCGCGCCGCATCGTGTCGCCGTCTGTGTCCATGCGAATCTATTTATTAGGTCATCTAATTGTGTTTTCCATTTTCCATTTCGACAACACTGAGACGTGTTTCCCGCAGTTTTCCCACACTCCGCTGCCGCTGCCGCTGCTTAGCGCAGTTCCAGTTTATTTGAAGCGGTTCCGGCTGCCAAATTCAAATGGACTTTTGTAAATTGTGTAAATCGAGTGAAAGAGAAGCTGACAGTTATCCAACACAGTTATCGATAGGCAGATTGTGCTGCGAAAGTGTCACAGCTTCTGCGGCTGCAAGTGAAATGCGCCAAAGAGAAAGAGTAGAGCGAGGGGAGAGAAGAGAGAGAGACATAGAAAAAGAGAGAGAGAGAGCTGTCATAGAACAGAGATTTAACGCTTGACTGGCTATAAATTTAGCTTGATATCAGAGTTGCTGACATATCGATAGCTTATGTTGATCGATAGACAGTTTTGCATTAAAAGGAACAAGTTGAAATGTAGATAGAGAATGTTTTATTTATAGATCAATTGCAGTTTTTTTCCTTTCCTTTTCTAAAGTCGCTTTTGATACATTTTCTATAATTATGGTATTGTAGAAATATCGATGGCTGAAGCTGATCGATAGACAGTTTTTAATTAAAAAGAACATATGGAATTGTTTTTCTATCATTTGTTTATGTATATTTTGCATGTACTGCACTTGATTCATTTTCTAAATGTGTTTTTTAGATTGTCTTTAGTTATCGGCTTGCTGTTATATCGATAGCTTTTGTTGATCGATAGACACTTTTCATGCTTGTATCCTCAACCTGCTTGTTTTGTGTGAAGTTTGAAAGGTTGCCAATATACACACACACACCTCAGCCAACCATACACCTCTTCTTCAAGCTCGGTACCAACAAATGCCCGCGGCTAACCCGATCACCAGAGCCCAACCCGAACCTGCATCAGGCCAGCTGGTGGCCTGTCCATGAACAGAGAAACATGCGGACAGAGCCTAAGCGAGAAAGTCTTAAATTACATACGCACCCACACAGCGAGAAGGGAGGGAGAGAGAGAGGGCGGAGAGAAGGAGAGAGGGTAGCAGGAAGACAGCCTGGACAGGAAACGTTCCTGTCCTCTTCTGTGCCAATTTGGTCAATGAATTAAGTTTTTGGGCGCGTTGTTGCGTTTCTCTCTCTGCCTCTCTCTCCATCTCTCTACCCCTCTCTCCCTCTCTCCCTCTCTCTGCAGTTCGGGCCAACACCTCGGGCCATAAGTAGTCCACATTTGCAGAGGGAGTCGCAGTTGGAGTCCAGCTCGGAGTCGAATTCGGCAAATTACCGAGTGCTCAAATTACAGTTCATTGAGCCATTCTGGCCACGAAGAGCAAGACAACGACACAGAGAGAAGAGAGAGAGAGAAGGGGGGAAGAGGGAGAGGGGTACCAATTGACTATGGACTGGCGACACTTGACGGGCTTCCTGTGTGTGCCTCCTGACCCCATTTCATGTGGCAGGCAGCTGCAGTACCTTCTGTTGCTTCTGTCTTCATTCCTCTCCTCCCCTTCTCCCCTCCCTCTCCCTACCATGCCCTGCCCTCTTATGATAAATGAACGTTCATTTCGTGCGGCGTTTACCTTAACCCACAGGGAGTTGAGGCCGCAGCCTGAGGCTGCCGTTTAGCCCAATTCCAGTTTCTGTCCCAGCTTCTTTCTCTGTCTCCATCTCCTTCTCCTTCTCTGTTTCTGTCACTGTTACTGTTGCTGGCCAGCATTATTATTTAGCCGTTACTCATATTTTGGCCAGGCTTGTTTTGACAGGACTCGAACATGTACAGGAAAGCGAACACGAACACGAGAGCGCGACGCACCCGTACACGATGTCCCATTGTGATTTATGATGCTCGAGCGTTAAAGTGTTTTATTTTTTCTCAGTCTTTCACTCTCTCTCTACCTCTCCCTCTCTCTTCATGTCTCTCTCTTGCACTTCGAGAACATTTCACTTTCCCGCGAGCTAATTGCGACTGCGCCTGCCTGCTGTTGCCTCATCTCATAAATCTCGAAACACTTTCACATTCATTCACATATCGCACACCCCATCCCCGTTTTCCCTCACAGTTTCTCTCTCTCTCTACTGAATTCTCTCCTCTGAGTGGTGCATTTACCTTTTGCCAAAAACAACAACAACAGCAACTAAACTCATTAGCACGTCGCGACGTCGCTTAAGTGCTCGCCCTCCCTCTCCCTCGCACTCTCTCTCTCGCGCTTCCTCTTCCGCCTCACACGATCTGTTTGCCCAGTGTAACCCGCGTGGTTTCACCCAGTCCCCGTCCCCGTCCCCGTCCCAGGTAGCCCGCACTCACCTGCTGTTCATTCACATGCGTCTAATTTCACAATATCCTTCACAATTTGTTACACTTGCCCTGTGAATGACAGCGCCTGAGCATGTAGAACAAAAGGTTCCTAAATGGGACTACATGGAACGCGACAGGGCACTAAAAAACTGAGAGTGATAAAGGAGAAAGGGAGGGAGAGATAGAGAGAGAGGAGGGAGAGAAATAAAGGTATGATGGGTGTATTGAATTTAGGAAAAGGAAGTATTTGTTATACAAGGTAGTTCAATGTAAAGATCTTGGTTAAGTATGAACTATATTTAGGCATACCTTATAATACTTTCTAGGCCTTCAAGAGGTCTAGATCTTCTAAAGACTTGTCCTCTTGTATCATATAGTACGTATTATTGTTCTGTATATTACAATATTCCCCTCATTGTAATTCCATTTAAAGAAGAGGAAAGTATAACTACTTTATCAAGACATAACTAGTAATTATCTTAGAACTCCAGAAGGTCTAGCATGTGAAATTGTCTTCCAAAGATTTGTCCCAGTGTTATACACAGGGTATTATTATGATCTGTATTAAAATATTTTCTTTATAAATTTATTTCATTTTAATGTGTGAAGTAGAACTACCTAGGCCTAATTAGTAATACATTCAGGACTGTCACAAGGTCTACCATAAGAGAGACTCTTTCAAAGTTTTATCTCTGTATCAAAAGTATCTTCAACAGCAATATAACGATATTCTCCTTACAATCCCCCCTAAAATATCTCAAATAATATTGAAATCTTTGATTTGTTTAGCTCATTAGGTTTCCCTTTCTATTTTCACACATTCCTGGGCCAAAGTCCCCTTTGCAAATGATTCATCTTGCAGGCCCGCAAAGACAAATCGCTTTACTTGCGCTTTCCAACTCATTAGAGCCACAAAAATATTCAAAAAGGTCTCAAGATCCCGAGAGATCGATGCCAGCAAATGACCCGCATAATAAAAATAATAATCAAAAGTCATCAAATTAAAGATCCCAAAACGGCCTCATTTACGCCACGCGAAAAGATAAATAAACTCGCTTTTTTTCGATCGTATTTCGTATTTCGTCGTGTAACGTCAGATGTTGTATGTCGTATGCCGTATACCGTATGTCGTATATTTTATATCGTATATGCGCGTACAATTTATTTGCATTTAACCTGCTTTCACTTGCCTCGCACTGAGCTAAAGTTGTTGCAACTGTTGCAAGCGTAGAACCAACTGGCGACCATGAATTTCGGTTACCCCCCTGGCCCGTTAACCACTGCCCCCTCCCCCATGCAACCAATTCCCCTACACCACTAACATTGCGAATTGCGCGCGAGTCTCGTGTGTGGGTGGCCTATCGTGGGCAGTGGAGGGGAAGAGAGGGGTTGAAGGGGAACTGCACTTTAATCTCTCAATGCGAAATTCCAGAGAGATTCAACTGTGGTCACTTTGGCAAGAGGGGTTAATGAGAGAGGGAGAGAGGGGGAGAGCTGCACTTAGTTTGGCCAGCTGTTGCTGTAGTTGCGGTAGAGGCAGAGGCGGAGATGGAAAACGTTTTAGAGAGCCGGCTGAGCATTTCAACAGTAGATGGAATCAGATGCGTTGCCAAATTGGTTAACCAAAGATAGCCAAATTGGTTAATCCACAACACCTTTAAGTGAAGTTCATGAAAAATACAGTAACATTTGCTGGGAAGAGTAAACTTTAGAGAAAGAAGAAAATGAAGTCAAGAATAAATAATTGAGTAAATTTAATAAACTTTAATTATAATCTTTGCATTGAATTATATTATATTCTAGACATATTCAAATTCAAATAAATGTATATAAGGAAGAAACAGACTTTAGAATAGATTATTATCTAGATAGATAGACACATATAACACATAAAACTTCTCTGCAGAATTATGAAAAGAACAAAGACAAAGACTGAAGGGATCTAAGTATTTTAGAGCTTTTAAACTTATTTGAATATACATTACATATTCTATTTTATTTTAGAAAGAAGAGAACAGTCTAATTTCTACAGACAAATGATGACTGATCTGCAGTATCACGTAAAGAAATGAACAGCTTATTTTCTAGAGATATTTAACTTAATCTGCAGTAAAGAATGAAACTGAACGTATCTATGTATAGACGTTAGACTGATCTGCAGTATTACAGAAAGAAAAGAACAGATTGAAGAGCACAAAGAATAATCCAGATCTATTAAACTTTATATAATATTATAGAAACAAGGAAATTGCTGCAGTCTATCTGCCTAATCTATCTGTAAAACTCTCTCGCAGACAGTCTAAGCTAAACGTAATCCCTCTTTCTACACAAATTATTTATGAGCTGAGCTCTCGACTGAGCCCCCACACTCTGTAGCTGTGCATGCAGAAACGCGTCTTAGACTTATCTCGCGCTTACTCCAATTCGATTTCATTTTACAGCACTCTCTATCTGCAGTTGCCTTCTCTCCTCAGTTCCCTCTCCCCGTCTGTCTGCATCTCCATGTTGCTATCTGCTTTTGGGAAATGATTTCGAATGCGATTCCGTCGCCGCAGTCATAACATCAATCAAGATTTGATTTTCACATGTCAAGCAGGAGGCAAGACATAAATTCAAATCGCAAACGCGATGCGAGTCTCAAGATTCGCGAGTCGGCAACTTTCTAAGTATGTGCAACATTCTGAGGCATGCACGGGAAGCTGTGCAACATGAACTGGACTGAGGATCGAGTCGATCCTGAGTTGAGTTGAGTTGAGTTAGCGCCGCGACACAATAACTTGTCATAAACATTAATTGAGCGTGAAAATCAAGTGAGAGAACGAGAACGAAGAGCCTAAAGATCGCGCATAATAAAGATGAATTGATCAAACGATCAAACGGTCGAACGATCGTGCGATTGATCGTCCGTTCGATAGGGGGAGATGAAAAGATCGATGGAGCAATCTTTTTTGTGAGTTTTGTTAGTCTGTTATTTTTTTTCTTTTTTTTTTGGCAGCGGCCTTTGGCACCCCATTAAAAAGCAAAATTGGGTCAGGCGTCTCCTCATCCTGCCTGCGCGCAATCGTGAGCTGGTGCTGGGCAGGCGATCGTCGTCTTCTCTTTTACTTTCAGTTGTTGCCTTTCTCATATAAAAAGTGACCTGCTTATGCTCTGTTTGTCTGCTTTTTGTCGATTCTTCTGGCGCGCGCGAACTCATTAAAAGTCGAACTACTGATCATAATCGATCTGCGATCGTCGTAGTCGATTGGCGATCGCCGATCGACGATCAGGCGACGACACGACGACGCTCGACTCGTTGCCAAATATATTTTTCATATTTTAAGGCACTTTTTTGGAGAATGAATTGCCCCCGCACCTCTTCCTTCTTCTGCCTTCTGCACTTCATCAAAACGAGGTCGTGTTGCAAAGTTTCACCGTGTTGCTGCCTCTGCTGCTGCTGTTGCACATTGATGTCTATTTTGGGGCGAGTTCAAGAAACATTCGCAATGTCAAAGACGTCGCCCACTGCAAGAGTTGCAACTGCAATGTTGCATATAAAATGTATGCAAATGGCGCAGCTAAATCTACAACAAGAGCTGCCAATAAGCCCAGGCATAAATTATACAGATCCTTGTTGGCATTAGCATATAACCTGATGCCAGAGAACGAGACGAAATTGAAATGGAAATGGAAACGAAGACGAGGCTGAGGCTGTAGCTGAAGTTGCAACTGCAGCTGGCAGGCTGAAGACTGCAGAGCGCAGACTGCAGACTGTCTTCGAAATGGCTTCATTTCGGACGTCGCTTCTTCTCTTTCTCTCTCTCTCTCTTCTTGACTGACACAATTAACTGCGAGTTTGTGCATTTCATGAAACAATTCAAAAGTTTCTCAGGCTTCCGGACATGTGTGTGTGTGTGTGTGTATTTGAGGTGTGGCATGCTGCGCGTATGTTGGCTCTCATTAGTAACTGCAGGCAGAGGGAAAAGGGGCAGGGGCAGCATCATCATAATTAAAAATGTTTCATATTTGTATTATTAGCCTGGTTCTGACTGTGGGAATGCCAGTACCAACTCCAGTTTCAGTTCCAGTTGCAGGTTCCATTTGCAGTTCCGGCTAAACTAACTAAATTAGCAAACTGTTTCTCTCTTTAATTAATGTGCACAGCAACAAAATCAATTTTAAAGTCTGGCAACATGAGTTGCTATCAACATGTTGCCCACGCTGGCTTAGCAACATTGGCTCGTGCGCTCTCTCACTCACTTACACTCAAGCCCGGCTCTGCTCGCCGGCTTACAAGACTGCACGCGTGCGCGCAGCCTCTCTCACTCTCTCTCTGCCGCTCTCCCTCTCTCGCGCTGCTGTGCAAGTGCAGATCTCTCACGGCGATCTCTGCCGCGGCCTCTGCCGCGTTGCTCGGCTGCTGCAGCTGCGCCTTTCTTGCGGCCAGTGCACATTTTCATTTCCGCGCATTCGGACGTCGACGTCAGCGTCTCTGCCCATTGAGTTCGTCTTCTTTATTCGCCGCGAGTGCTTTTTGTTGGTGTTCAAGTTCATTTTCGCTTCATTTTGTTAAACAAACAGGAATCGATTAATGATTTCAATTGTGTACGGCGAAGAATGAGAATTTAATTGAAAGACTTTTGGCAACACTGGCTGCGTAAGTGCTCAACTTTTCCATTACCTAATTAGTGTTGTTAATGTTGTTGTTGTTATTAATGTTGTTGTTGTCGCTGTTGCGGCACATAAACAAGTTTGACCTTTTCTGCGTAGGAGTTTTTCTTTACGAGATTGTCGTGTGACATATTTATCTGATTAATTTTTGACAGACGACAGACAAAAAGTTGACCGATAATTTAAAATTGACTGCAGCAACAACAACAATAACAACAGCAACAGCAACGGTAACAACAACAATGACAATCGACAACAACAAGCGAACACGGCCCAAAACAATGTTGACCTCCTTTTGGGCTTGCGGAGTTAGAGATTTGATGCGAGACTGAGACGGCAACAGCTGCAATTACGCAAGTGACGTAAGACGCGACGTAAGGCGGCACACGACAATCAGACAATAACAACAACAACAAAAGAAACTGCTACAAAATAGCCGAAAAAAGTGTAGAAAAAATGCAATAAAGCAATTAAAATGTCATTGCTGGAAGAAGAAAGAAGGAAAGAAAGGGAAGGGAGGGTAGGGAAGGCGTAGAAAAGAGCCGAAAGTAAGTGGAAAGAGTGGGAAATGGGCCATAAAAAACGGATATGAAGGCACAGTTAGAGAGCAAGATATGCCGCAGATAGGAATAAAGAGCACAAAGCGCACACGGATGGAAGTCATAAATGGTGGGTGGAGGTGGCAGGCAAAGGGTTGCGGGCGAGGGGACGGAGGGTACACATGGATGTAGGTGAGTATAACACTCAAATAAAGTGCGGAAGATAACGGAGCAGACGGCATTCACTTTGATCTAACTGTGGCAGCCCAAATCGGAATTGAAATAGGAATTGGAATAGGAAAAAATAATAACTATTCCTCTTCCTTTCTCTCTCTCCTCCACTCTCTCATTCTCCCTCTCCCCACCTAAACCAACTCTGACTGATAAAATTTTCTGATTGGCCGAACCAAAGTTCGAACTTTGAATTCGAGTCAAATATTTGCACTGAGTTTGAACTGTGACTCTTTGTCGGGTTGTTACCATTGTTGTTGCTATTGTTGTTGCTGCCTCAAATGTGTTTGCGCAATGTTCCCTCTGCACACACACTCACACACACACAGTGTTAGAATCAAGTGTTGTTATTTGCCTGAACGGCGCTGTGTGCACCTTGAGACCTTCTTTGACGTCGTTGCATCTCCCATGTTTGCCGTGATTCGAAATGTTGTGAGAAAAACAAATATCAGATAAGTAGAATGCAGTACCTTAGCCAAGTGATAGACCCCGAAAAGGGAATGCAAACTTCAGATCTAAAGAAAATACACAAATATTCAAAAATAATAATCGTAATCTAAAGGAAACTGTTGATCTATTAAAGAATTTAATTTAGTTATAATTTCTGTAATGATTTAAGTGAACCTAGTTCACAAAGTCTGCTTAATATATTTTTAATACTAGTGAGTCTTTAACTCTGAATAAAGAAAACGAAGATAAAATCGGTTATACCTTAAACACAGAAAAAGAGAGAGATAAATACAAGTACAAGGAAAATATTCAATTTAAAGAATTTTGCATATAAAAATTCAAGAACTGGAAATATGTTATAGATACAAGAATACAAAAAATGTTTAATAAATATAAAAGATTTTGATTATACGAAGTAAATTGAAGTAGAAACAAGTTTATTAGAATCTGCATATAAATCTTTAAAACTGTAAACAACTTCGGGCATTCTTGAAGTATTTCTGATATAAGTAAAGCCCTTGTTGAACTAACTTAACTAACTTGAGATATTATAGTACAATATGTTATATATAATTCAGTAGAATAAGTTAGTTCAACAAGGGCTTTACTTATATCAGAAATACTTCATGAATGCCCGAAGTTGTTTACAGTTTTAAAGATTTATATGCAGATTCTAATAAACTTGTTTCTACTTCAATTTACTTTGTATAATCAAAATCTTTATATTTATTAAAGATTTTTTGTATTCTTGTATCTATAACATATTTCCAGTTCTTGAATTTTTATATGCAAAATTCTTTAAATTGAATATTTTCCTTGTACTTGTATTTCTTCTCTCTTTTTCTGTGTTTAAGGTATAACCGATTTTATCTTCGTTTTCTTTATTCAGATTTAGAAATACCGTTTTTTCTGATAAGTTCTTAGCTAGCTTCAAGTTTCTTCTTGGTCTCTTCACTCTTACTACTTTCATCTTTATCTAGTATAAAGTATGTTTAAAATTCCATTAGTTTCCCCTTGCGAACTTTAATCTTTTGAGCTTAAATCGAACATATTTTCAATTAAAAACTTGTCTGGCAATTGAAAATACGTGTACACGCATATATAACTGAATTGTCAGTTCAAACAGTGGACCCGAATTCCGCAGACAGCTCAATATTTTGACAGCTTTGCGAAACAGGCAGAAAAACAAGAAAAAATACTGAATACTCTGGAACTCTATATACATATATAGAGCGCCTGTCGAATCGACTGCAAACAATGGCAAACAATTTTTATGCATTTATGCAAAAAGAGAACCCAACGGACAAGGCACCCCCCACCTCCCTCTCCTTCTCCTTCGCCTTCCCTGGGAGCTGTCAGAAAGGCAGACACCCAAAAGTCACACCAGTTTCAGCTTCAGCTTCAGCGCGGAGTGGAGCGTGCTGCCAACTCGTTGCATGAAGCTGACTGAATTATGGTTGTCCGGGGAATGCGAATGACAGCAGTAGGCAGGGGGGAGAGGGAGGGGGGAGGAGCCGAAACAATATTGGAAAACCACACAGGAGAAGGCAGGGAATGGGAGGGGGAGTCAGAGAGAGAGAGACCTCAGCATGGGGCATGATGCTCAAGATGATGCTGATGCTGCCGCTGTCCGATCGCATCGCATCACGTCTGACCTTCAGTCGAGACTGCAAACCGCAACTAATGCGCATGAAAACCGAGACCAAAAGATAGAGAAGAAGGGGGACAGAGGAAGATGAGGGAGACACCAAGACCAGAAGCGATTTTCTTTTATGCCTGGTCAAGTTTACTTTTCATAATTACCGTGCATTAAAGTCCAAACCAACTGCAGATTCCACGCACTTGATACGAGGCGAGAAGGCAAGGGGTAAGCAGTAGGCGCCTGCTCTATTTTAAGGCTAGTCCCAAGCCACGCCCCATGCTGGTCATTAACATTTGACAGACACTGTGCGCTGGTGTGCTTAGAATATTTAATTCCTGCAACTGCAACGCGGACTACGCTAACTGACATAATAGAATTGTCAAGCGGGGCAGGCGCTGATTTGACAGCTACAATGAAGGAGGGGGAACAACAGGAGAAGAGGGGAGAGTAGTAGAGGGAGAGGGGAGGGACAGTGCCGGACCACAGTGGCCACTAAACACTTGTCACATGCCGCAAGGGGCAGCCAGCAGCCTCACTGGCAAGGCAGACAGAGAAGGAGGACTACCAGAGAAAGGGCCTAGACAGGGGGAGGTAGGCACAGAAGGAGATACCAGAGAAGGTAGATATCAGAGAGGAGACAGTCAGGGAAAGGAGACAGAAGAAGAGGGAGAGGTACACCCAGAGGGAGACAGACAAATCGTTTGTCTGTTCTGCAGTTGCAGTTTGCAGTAGTCGCCACTAATTGATTTTAATTGCTGTTGATTAGTGTTGCCAGACTGCTGTGATTTGCCGTTTTCGCTGCCACAATCGGAATGGGAAATGGGAAGTGTGCAGAGAGTTGCGGGCATCGATTGAATTGCACAAGAATTAGCAGGCTAAAAAGAGTTGCTTCAACTAACTAATGAGATAAAGTGGAAAAGTGGAAAACACATGTGACAATTCACAAAGTTTCTAATCCAATAATTAAAGTTAGGCAGTTCTCTGTTTGCCAACAAGTCGTGGCAGTGTCTCCTCTCCTCTTTGGGGGCAGGCAGAGACAAGCCCATGGCCAAGCCTAAAATTACGGGTACTCATACCACATTCAATGAGCTGTAGTGAGTGCGTTGAGTGGCCCCACAAGTAGCGCAATTCATGTCCAAAATATCAAGGCACCTCTCAGAGTCACTGACAGCTCTGCAGATATGGTCGGGCTATAAATAGCGACGCTCATATTCGCCCGGTCAACTGTACAAAAAAAAAAAAAAAAACAAAAAAATTGATATATTACTATTGTTATGCATATATATAGTACCATTGTTATATGTTATTCAGTAAATTCAATATATTTTTAGGCGTAAGAAGAGCTCTTGACTGTCATAGGCAGTTTGTTATTGTTTATATAACTTGAGTCCTAAGCACTTTTAACTGCATGTTAGAATAGGTTAAAAATAGGTTAAATTTGGTTAACTAGTAAATAATTCAAGAGAGATTGAATGAGGCTAAGAAAGAGTTAAAATATGATCAACTCTATTAAATTATGAAGTTCAGTAGATTTTCAATATGATATTTATGGTTATTCGCTGACAATTTTATGGCGAATTGGAGGCGGCCCCCAAGGCTAACACAGAAACAAGAGCTAAGTAGGGAGTGTATGTGTCTGTGTGTGTGTGTGCAGCTGTCATATGCGGCGACGTTGTCATTAACCCCAAAGACTTGGCGGACTTTGTAGACTTTGGAGACTTGCCGCCAAATGTCAGAATGACAGTTGCAAATTGTAAGCGTGCAGGCCCCAGTGCAAGTCGAAGCTGAAGTCGAAGCCGAAGCCTGTCACAAGTTTTAGCAGCTAATTACGAAACTAACGTTTGACATTTGCCAGACAGAGAACTGTGGGGTGACAGACAGCAGGAGGGAGAGAGGGGGAGAGAGAGATGTAGAGGGGAGGGGCACTGTCCGGTCATTTGGACAGTTTTGGAGCGACCCTTTTGGGTTGATTGAACTGCAATCGAGTGCGTTGCTTCGTCTAGTCTCCCTCCTCCTCTCTCGCTTCGTCTCGTCCCGTCTTGTTTGTTTTTCCGGGCTACCGTCGGGCGTCTGCTGGGGCTTTGGTTTGGTTCTTACTTGTTGACAGTTTTTGTTTTGTAATTTTCTATAATGAATGCATTATGCAGTCCTCGGACTTCCATGAGCATTACGTGCTGCCCCCATCTCCCTTTCTTACTTCATCTTTTGTTTGTCATGCAGTTAGAATCTAACCAAAGCCGGAGACGCGATTCTTGCCGTGTCATCTTTAAGGCGTAGCCAACAAATTGACTCTAATGATGGATAACGCTCTAACATTGTAGAAGGGGTGGCACTCGACTCTGAGATACCCAGTAACAAGTTGAATAAATTAGAACTGAACTGACTTATTAATATGACACAATACTTTATCGACGAATTTCCCTTATAACCTAAGGTAAACTCTCTTTTCCTTGTCTCCTACGTTGCAGGGTATAAAATAGGGTGAAGTGTGGTACAGAAAAGGGATTGCTGCACTTGAGCATTGGAAACTATTTGTGGCAGTTATTGAATGGTCATTGACATCGAATGCCCAGCGAGTTCAGACAAAAGTGTCAACAAATTGTCGAAAGAAAAATGTTGTTTTAAGTCGGAAAAGGTAACAGTTGCCTTCTAAAGGAATAAACTGTGTATTGTGTGCTTTAAATTGGTTCTAAAACCAGCAAAACTATGCAATAAGTTGTGTTCTGGGTAGAGTTAAGGAACTATTTCTTATATACTGTCTATATAGACAGAATTTTCCATTTCATTCGTCTCAATCAAGGGTTATACAACATTTTCCGAAAGAAACCATAAATCATTTCCTGCTCACACTTCTAACCTCATCTGAAACAAGAAAAGCCAAGCTCCAATGTCAACTCGGATCCCTTTAGACTAAGACATCTTCCGACGCAGACTTTGAGGCAATGCAATTGCATTTCACACGATCCATTCAGCTATTTCGGGAATGGAAATTGGGGAACGATATCTCAGGGTCGTGACTGAACACCTACGAAATATTTTAATGATCTATCATTGTTGGAATGCTGCGAGATGCGCCTGATGCAAATGTCTGCTGCCAGATTCTGAGAGAGACTTTCACTCAAAAGGGAAAGTGTGAAGATTGATACAGGTCGTCTAAAAGTGTGAACCAAGAAGAGGAGGAAGAAGTAAATGAAATGAAAGAAATTGCAGTGGCACTTCTAGAAGATGTTTAAGAGTCCCAAAAAACCAATTCGAGTAATGATCGACTGTTGCTTCTACCACACTATGAGACCGTCTTTACAATCCCTACTTGAAAATTACTAGACGCTAGCTTGACCTCATGGCAGAAGCTGCTTCAGACAATGTGGCAAAATTACCAAACTGTTTACGGCGTTACGTTTCTTCGAAGAGAGCCTAACGGTAACTTGGAGAACTCTGAAAACATTCAATCACTGCAGAGTGCAGCCAGAGGAGGAGGAGGAGAAGGTGGAGCAGGAGAAGGTGAAGCAGGAGAACTGTTAGGTAAAGAACACTATGCAAACTAAGTGCAGGTTCTACACAAGAGCGAAGAACGATGCCGTACCGGGCGGTACCTTCGAAAAGGGGCCATCAAAAGGCGTTACAAATTTGTGTTTCTTTTGAAAAGTTGCGACGCCCAAAACTCAGAAGAGAGCGACAGAATGACAGCAGAGGAGTAAGAGGGGGGCGGGATCCGAGTAGAAAATATCAATTACAGCATAATTATGTGTGACGCACAATGAGAGAGTCGCAGAGGGCATGGATGAAGAAGAGGAAGAGATAGAGGGGGGAGAGCAAGAGTGGGAGAACTTTGTATGACAGCAATGATTGATTTGTGGAAAGAACATACCCCAAAGGGTTACTGAAAAGCTTTGAACTTTTGACACGGACAGACACTGAGGCGCAAAAGGGGAAGAAGAAGCAGAAGAATTGAAAGCAAAGGAAAATTCTTTTCGTATGTCATCGTATAATTTAATTTTAAACGTTTTGATTGACTGGCCAGAAAACGGTACCCGATCGAAACCGTAACCCCAAGTTGACTCGCACCCCTCCTCAACCTTCTTCTTCTCTCTCCGGGCTACCCTTCCCCTGCACTAACTGCAATTCCATTGTCGTTCTTAAGTCTCAAAACTCTCAGCTCTCAACTCTCGGGACTCGGGACTCGTCTCTCGAGTCTCGTCTGTAATTGCATATTAAACAACATTTACCAAAGTAATGTTTACATTTTTAACTGGAAAGGCCTTCCATTCTCAGACCCCTCTCTCCCCCTTCTCTCTCTGACTCGACGGTCGTCTCCCCTGCTTGCCTTCTGAGCTCTTTAGAGTCTTGTTCAATGTCAATGTTGTGACCTTTGTTAAGCATTTTGTTTGCTCGGCTCGTTGAGGTTCGCTTGAGGAATCTCTAACAGACCTTCCCCTCCTATCTTCTTAGCACAGCTGGCCAGTCTTCCCCTCGTCCCTTTCTTTGCTTTCATTGCAGCAAGTACCGTTGTAATTGTTGGTTACATCGAGTGTTCTGGCTCGTCTTCGTCTGCTTAAAGAAATCAATTGCAATTGTTGTTGCTGTTGCTGTTGTTGTTGCTTAACAATATTGCGCAATTTTTATTCAAACACAAAGCAGACAAGGCGAAGACGCGAAGAAAGACGCTGACGAAAGTCAGAGATGTGTAGAAAGTCGCAATTGTGGAGAGAGGGAGGGAAGTTGAGAGGGCATTGTTTAGAGAACTCTGGGCGTTGTTTGCTATAAATACCGTAAAGAGTGACGAGTTGTGGGGGAAGGGAAAGAGAAGCAGCAGTTGCTAAAGAGCACTTAGACTAAGAATATGTTGCAGTTCTGCATAGAAAGCAGAACAATTAAATACGACAACAACTTAAATGAATACTAACGTAGGAGGAATACACAATACTAACGATAAGTTTGTGTCTCTCTGAAAAGAACCAGAGCTCTCAAAACAGTCAATAAGACTGTCAAGTTGCTCAGACTGCAAGGGGTAAGCTGTGGCATAAAAGAATAAGAGGAAGATATAGATAGAGAGAGGGGAGAGGGGGCTGTTTGTGGGTGTCATGGCAAGACCTCGATGCATTTTTTATTAGCTGTAAATTTTATTAATGTGGCAATAAATTCAGACAATGTGCAACAAGATGCAAGTGAGCAAGCGAAGCACACAGAGGGTTGTGTAGAAGAAGGAGGAAGGCGTGGGGTGTGCGGGGGAGGCATGGCCAGATAAAGATGCCTGGCCAGCGATTGGAGGATGCATGTAGCAGCAGCAACAGCAACAAAAACAACAACAGCAAGCATTGAGGACATTTGGGCAGTGTGTCGCAGTTGCAGTTGCAGCTGTTGCCGTTGTCGTGGCTGTGGTTAGGAAGGGGGAAGGGAAGGGGAAGGAGGGGAGGGGTAAGGGGGGGTGACTGGTGTTGAAAAGAAATACACGAGCGTAAAATTTATTTAAGCCAAAGATAAGCGGCAAAGCAGGCAGCTCGAATGGCCACAAAATATGCATAAAACACAAGGCGACAGTCAGCGTGGCTTAGACAGGAGACAGGGGCGTGCAGCAGAGAGGGGGATAAGGGGCAGAAAGGGGGAGAGACAACAAGTTTTCTGCAGCGACAGGAACTAAATCACGTGTGTGCTGCAGTGTTGTTGCTGTAGCTGTTGTTGTTGTTGTGCCTAACTTGACTTTGGCCAAGTCATGACGACAGGTTCAAAATGTTGCTAAACAACTTGGCCAGAAGAAAGAAGAAGAGAGAAGAGTGGCGAAGCGAGGTAGCTGCAGTAGTGCAAGGAGCAGAAGAAAAAGGGGAAGAGGGCTGGCAAGCCATAGGTGGATCGTCAGGCTGCTAAGCAGAGGCTTACACATGTTTGTTTGCCTTCTGTCTTCAGTCTTCTGTCTGCAGGCTCCCCGCTGCTGCCTCTGCTGCTGTTGTTGTTGTCTTTTGTTGCCCGGTTACCGTTAGAATCTGTGCAGAGATTTGCTGCGAATCGAATGCGCAGAGTTGAAGCAATCCCGATGTTGCCACATGTTGCCATGTTGCAAGTCTGGAATAATATCTAATAATGCATATAATTTTCACATGCACATCGATATGAAGCGCTGCCAGTGGGCGAAGTGGGAGAAGAAGAAGAAGACGGAGCAGGAGAATTGCAAGGAGGAAGACTGTAAAATATTACGATCAAATATTGTAAGCTGAGATGTGTCGAGGGAGGAAAGAGGAGAGTAGATGAGATGAGCATTAAGCTTTAATGTTATCGCTGTGCAGAAGATAGTAAGGCAGAAGGTAGAAGAGGAAGAAGTAGAAAAAGAATGAGATGAAGAAGGAGATGATAATATAGGGGGTTGGGAAGGAGAAGAGTCAATTGTAACTATAGAAGAAGAGCACAGAAAAGAGAAACAAGGAACAGTTTATATGGAATAAATGCAAAGAGAGAACAAAGAAATAAATCAACTAAGAATTAACAGAGAGGCTGTGAAACAGATATATAATAAAGAATATAGTATTACTTTCTTCAATGCTTCAATGAAAATCATTACTTTACTTAGATATTATAAGAACATAGAAGGAGATAAAACAAGATACATAAAAAGAGATATTCTAAGAAAACAGAAGCCATATAAAACGAGAAAGGGCTTAAAAATAGTGAAAGTAAATCGCAGATAAGAGAGAAAAAGAGAAGGAGAGAGAAAAAAAGTTGTATAAAGGAATCAAAAGATATAGACGCAAGGAGAATAGATTACAAAGTATAGAATAACATACATAAGTAGTATCCAGCATAATCTACAATATAATCTACATAGTCTTAAATGCAATTTACATTTATCCAGAAAGGCAAGTAGTGCTCTCTTACTTGGTCAGTTTTCCCCCCCCCTCTAGTCATGCAACAAAACTGTAACTGTCTCCAGAGTAACCCATTGATAGAGCTGACAAATTTGCTGCGATATCATCTCTTTATATTCGTGCAAAAAGATGAAGCAGCTGAAGAGATTAATAATGCAAGAGCTCAGGCAACAACAAAAGCCAAAGGCGAATACAGTAACAAAACCACAACAGAAAACAAATCAATCTTCAACCATGGCCAACCTCACTTGGGGCTCTCCACTGCCATGGGCCATGGGCCATGCTGGGCCTGGCTCTGTCGAGGCATCTTCGGGTTCGGTTTCTATGGGGCAACACATTTAATTATTGACAATTTATCAATGATAAGCGAAGAAGAGGAAGAGGAATACAAAAGGAAACCCTTCAAAAACGGCAAATGTTGCACAATTTTCAAATCCCAAAAAGAAGAAGAAGAAGAAATTTGCGTTTCCCCTCTCTCTCTCTCTCTCTCTCTGCCAATTTCACATTGTGATTGTGATTTGGGGCACATTTTTCCACTGTGCCAAAAAATGCGGGCAGAGGAGGCCACAAAAGAAACTGTTCAACTGTTCAACTGTTTTCGCTTTGTTTATTTATCGTTGTTGCTGTTTTATTACGGCTTTTGTTTATAATTAATTGCTGAACTTTAGTTGCGGCGCTTGGCGAAATTTATGGCAATTTTTTAGATACGAATTTCTCAAATTGTTTTCTTTTTTAATGCTGTAACAGGGCGAGAAATCTATTAAAATATGTAAAAATAAATATATAAACTATACAGATGCATAAATAGTTATACTAAGTATAGGGAAAGCTTTCGATTGCAATTAATTCTCGACTAAAAATAGTCGAAGCCGCGCCCCAAATCGAATCGTATCGCATCGAAGCTTGTTTGGCCAGCTCCGACTCTCCTGTCCTGCCTTGTCTCGGGCCTTCTCTAATCGGCCAGGCTAATCAGCAAACAGCAAAGAGAAAAACCAATAAAAGGCATTTTCTTATCTGGCGGTGTTGACTGGTCCTCCTGGGCCCGACTACACACAGATCCCAGCTGCAGCTTCGGCCCGGGCTTGGGTTTGGGTTTGGCATTCGACAGCTGTGGCAGTGGGCGCCCGCAGACGTGGAGAGACCCTGGTACGACCTAGACCTTATCAATGCCATGGCCAGGCCGCAAGGCTTTCAGCGCGAGCCGAAGTGACGTTTGCCCAGATTAGTCGAGGTTCCCAATTGCGGTTTGCAGTTGCAGAAAGAGAGAGGAGAAGAAAGAGAAGGGCTGCACTTGAGGGTCTAAGGACGGAAGAAGAATGAGAAGGGCAGCAGTTGCAATAAAGTTTAGGCTCTGAAATTTAGGATAGGGAATTGGAGAGTGTAATGAAAAAAAGACAGACCAGGGAAAGAAAGAAGCTAAGAAGACGGAAGAGAAGATTTGTATTTGAAGGTCTAAGGAGGGTGAAAAAAAAGAATAGGGTAGCAGTTGAAGAGTTAAGAAGAGAAAATCTGTTTAGGCTCCAAACTGAAGGTTAAGGGATGTGGAGAGATCGCGGAAATAAGTGTGAAGAGTGCTAAAAGACCACCAAAGAGAAGGTTTGCACACGAATGTCTAAGTAAAGAAGAAAAAAAGAGTAGGGTAGCAGTTGAAAAGTTAAAGAGAGAGGAAGTTAAGGTTCTTAACTTTAGGGTAGGGAATGTGCAGAGTGTAAGAAAGGTGGTAAGGAATGCTAGAAGGGAAGAAGCTTTCCACATGCAGGTTTAAGGAGGGTGGAAGAAAGAATAGGGTAGCAGTTGAAGAGTTAAAAAATAGAGACAGATGTTAAGGCTGTTATCTTTTTTGTCTTGTAGAAAGTGCAAGGAAACATGACTCTCTAGACAAGAAAAGAGAAGAGAATACAGAAAGATATTGCATTCAATCAGAGCAGAAGAGAATCTACATTTTCTTAAGTAATTTGCACACATTTTGTTATTCTACTAAACTGAAAATGGAAATGAAATTCATTTCGCATGCCCTGTGTAGCCTGAAATTCCTAAACTAAGTAATTACATACAACTCCCAATTGGAATACATCATAATTGCGTTTTTCTTCTTCTCTTTTCTTTGCAGGTAATTACCACACAGACAAAATGCTCGCACTTAAACGATATAGGGGTAAGTGGAGGCACCCGAAACTTTCTCACTTCTCTGCCAGCGATTAGTTTCCCTTTCGCCAGAACAATGTCTGGTGAGGGGCAGGAGGGGGGTGGGAATGGGGGGGCGAAGGTGGTGGATAGCTCGTCAAGCGCAGTCTTTAGAGGCACGTTACCGACACTTTGCTCCACAGGCAGCAGCAGAGACAAGGCACCGAGAGAAGTAAGAGGAGAGTAGACTCTTCTGAGTTGTAGACATGCAACAAGCGCAGACTAGGAGGTGCAGCAGAGCAGAGCGGGGAGGGGGGGGAGCAGCACGAGACGTGGCAGCAACAACAAAACGCACGCTATCAATTTAACAGCATCTGTCTATGATGCATGCAGCCCCGGCTCGACTTGGGACTAGGACTGGGCTGGCATGGAATGGGATTGAATGGGTTGGCAACGCCGTCGTCGTCGTCGTCTCCCATCTCCCTCCCACACAGCCCTGCGCCCTAGGAACTTGTCCTACGCCTCAGTCTCAGTCTTCTCTGTGTTTTTCTAAGGAACCTGCATCGCATGCCTTGCGCATGCGCAGCCATCGCCCTCCACCCTCCCTCCCCTTGCCCCTTTGCCATGCTGCCCTGTCTATTTTTAGCCTGGCGATGGCCCAAGTCACATTCGCGTTATCAAAAGCGTCAGCAGCGTCGCCGCTCTGGCGGCTGTGAAAATTCCAAAAAAGACAGCGCCCCAAGGGAGTTGCCCCGCCTCCTGCCCCTTCCAACTGCACTCTCTTCTGCTGCCCTTCCCTCTGCGAAAATATTTTCCCTAGCATTTTTCTATTAGCTCAGAAATTTCCCAGCTAGAGATAAAGAAGAAGGCAAAAGACGCAGGCGCAGCTGCTGTCAACGCGCGCGAAATAACTTTGGCCTTTTATTAATACATTTTTTAGTATTTTTGCAGTATTTCTGCTGTATTTTTGTAGTATTTCTGCTGCCTGTGGCGTGCTCATTGTTTGCTTTGCAAATTAATTAAGCTGAAAATAATTAAACTTAATCCGCGCGCTAAAAAGAAAAAGTGTTTCTCGTTAAAAAAAAAAAAAAAAAAAAAAAAAAAATTGCGTTGCTTCGATTGCGGTATGTGGCATGCGGCATGTGGCATGTGGTATGTGTGGTTTATGTGGGTTGCCTCAACAGCCGCAGGGCGGGATTAGCATGATTTTACTGCTGGCCGGGGCAGCATGAGCCCTCAGGCAAGACAGGCTGGGAGAAGTGTTGACACAGAAGAGTCTAGACTGGAGTTGGGAAGGTTTTCGTAAATTCAAGTGATCGTGGAAGCTCAAAAGAGTTTCCGTCAGTTGTAGGAGAATGCGGGAGAAGGCTGACAAGTAGGAGGAGGAGTAGGAGGATATAGACATAGTAGGACGATGAAGTCTACTGTCTTTCTGCCTACTGCCATCTTCTGGTGATGAGGCATGCAGTGAAGCTGATGTTTATATCACTTTCCAAGGCAGTTTACATGTCTTGGCCATAAAAGAGTGAAAAGCAAATGATTCAAAATGAATTGCAGAGGCTGAGACAGAGGCAGAGACAGGCATAGAGACAGAGGGAGACAGGGAGCAAAGAGAGCGACAGCGCAAAGATTTGCGCAAACTTTGAACTCGAACTCGGACTTGAAACGGAACTAGCTGCAAGTTGAAGACGAGGCGACGTTGCAGCGTGGGCGATTGCCGGACAGACTCGCCTGGATTCGCATTTGGGATTTCATAATACGATAATGTGCTCGCTCTGTCTGCAGTTTCGCCTCGAATACGAATTCGAATTCGGATTCGGTTTACGGTTTACAGTTTGTTTGCTCAGCGGAAAGTGAAATGCATTTGAGACTGCAAATGGAAATGGGAATGGGAGGGGGAAATTATCGCTTTATCACGATTCAAACGGTACCACTTTCTTCTCTCGGCTTCGGGTCGAGCTTCATTTGTAGCAATAATTATGCAATTTGCTCGGCTTGTTCGATCTCGGTTCCGACTCTGATATTGAAGCCTGCGCATTATAATTTCCCCAGTTGTTTTCTTATAACTGTCCATTGAATTTGACTTTGGTTTATCACTCTCTCGATCAGTTTCATTTCTCCACAATAATTGTGCACAAATCTTCGAGCTTTGTTTCTGACAAACTAATTGGCTGCACTTCAGGAAGAAGAATGAACCTCAATCGATCTCGATCGATCTCCAATTGCACTTGCAATTGTCACACACTTTCCACACACACACATACACACACACACTGAGTTCACTTGTAAGATCGTTTTGAAAGTCGCGTAATCTATCAAAATTCGTATCGTATCGCATGTTCAGGTATGTGAAAAGTGTGTCAAAAAGTGACCAAAATAACTCTTGACCCATTAACTCTGCAGCTCGACGAGGTGATCGTGGTGCGATCTTTCCACGGCTTGCCGCGACATTTGATCGATCAGTTGACTTATTGTTGGGCTGCGACGCGTTGACGTTGATGGAATAAGCGTCAAATATTTGCCAGCCCCGCGGGGCCGACTTCAAATTCCTTTCCCTCTCTATCCCTTTCTCTGCACCTCTCTTTCTCACTCTCTCTCTCGCTACATCTCTCTCCCCTTCAGCTGCGTGTCGGCATGTTCTCGCGGGCAATCGGTAATTGGAGATGGGCCATAAATTGGGGCCCTGCGCAGTTGGACCCGTCGACGGGTTGACGCTTCCTGCCGCAAATATGAGACAGAAGCAGCAGCAGCGACAGCGACAGATGGAGAAGAAGAAGAAGGGCAAGAAAAAACGTGCATCGCAATGTCAGATAAAAGCTCGCTCAAACGAGGCATATGCGGGGCCTGCAAGAGGAGCTTCCAACTCCCTATGAGCAGTTTGTAGGGCACACATTTAACGAGGCAGCAGACAGTGTTGGGTAATGCCGGAAGGGGAGATAAGCGCAAGTTGAAATTGGTTAGACAATTGTCAGCAATCATTTCATATTTTCACGAGCTGTGAACAATGGTAAAATGAAGATACAATGGCAGTGTTGGATAATGCTGCCATAAATGTTTGTTGGTGGAAAGTTTAAGCTTACATTACTGCCAGAGAAGTGCCTTCTTTTTAGAGTAATAGACAGTGATGGAAATTTCAGAATAGATCATATTTTAGCTCATTTGGTTATTCCTACAAATCATATTATATATTTTAACAAGCTGTAAGCAACTCTAAAATGTATATGACATGGCAGTGTTGCATAATACTGCAAGGTATATGCGTTAGAAGATAGTTGAAACTAAAGTTACTGCAGAATTCTAAGGAAATCACTCTCTTACCAAGTACAACTAATTTACAGCTGTCTTCTGTCAGTTTAAAGGGCACAAAACAGTGTTGGGTAATGATAAAAATACTATCTGTAAGTGAAGCTTGCTAAAATGAAATCAATAGCCAACCTAAGCAACCGAATTCGCTGTTTTAAGACCCCTATATTTACTGCTTAATGATTAAGTTCATGTAGTAACTTAATGACAGTGTTGTATAATGCTGCAATGCATAGTTCAAGCTTAACTTACATAGGAATTATTAACAAATTATTGAATGAATTTCAAACGTTTGCAATGAAACAAAAAATGAACAAAAGAACAACGAAACACAAACAAGAAGCGACATTCAAGCAGTGTCACGAACTGAGCATACCCTTTGCTGGCACGTTCGCCAGTATAGTAACAACAACAACAACAGCAACAACAGCAACTGGACAATTGGAAATTAACGCCAGCCAGAAGGGAATTCGAATCCGAGTCGAGTCGTATGGCAAAAACTGTAGAAATAAAACGTGCCAAGCGCTTTTCACTTAAACGCGACAATGTGTACTGTGCAATTACAACAAAAACAGCAACAGCAACAAAAGGTGGAGAGAGGGATAGGGAAATAACAATGGAACGGGAGAAACAATTGCAACTATTTCGAGGCAAATTAAATTGTTTAATTTAATTTGAGTGCAATTTGAAGCGAACCAAAACGAAGGCAAGAAAAGCCTAAAGAAGAGAAAAACAAGCTAAAATAAAATTGTTTCAAATGGCTTAATTAATTTGGCCAATTTTGGCATTTGGTACACATTTAACTTGGTCAACTGGCAAACGTTAACAATTACCCAACCAACAGGCCCAATTCCAATTCCGATTCCAATTCCACTTCCAATTTCAATTTTAACTCCAACTTGGAGACCCACAGCCCCAAGACGAAGTCAAAAACCAACAAACCGATAAAACGACAAACCTCGACAAGCCCTACAACAACAACATCAACAACAACAACAGAGACAACTTATACAACAACAACAACAAGCAGAGGAGAAG
Source organism: Zaprionus nigranus (assembly GCA_018903425.1). Classification (NCBI taxonomy): domain Eukaryota; kingdom Metazoa; phylum Arthropoda; class Insecta; order Diptera; family Drosophilidae; genus Zaprionus; species Zaprionus nigranus. The sequence continues at coordinate 229,077 of JAEIGD010000024.1, forward strand.
CAACGCCCACTGCGAACTTCTCTCTCACTTGTAGAGTCGCCTCTAAACTCACGCCCACGTCTCGTGTTGTTGTCGTTGTTGTTGCTGTTGTTGTGAAGTCGCGGCTTAATTTGATAAGATTTATTTGAGCCATGTTGTTGTCTTTGTGCCTCTTCTGTTGGTATGGGTAAAGGCCAGCGCGATCAGGGCGAGCATTGAGAAATGTTTACGTTTTGGCCCCAATTCGGATTCACAAAACCGCCAAACAAGCAGCAACGGCCAGAAAAACAAGCTAAATAAAATCAATATAACATTTAAAAGACAATTCTACCCAGTTTGAATAGAAATGTAAACCGCGATCTGCGACTGTGATACACGAGCTGATCACATCGCTGAGAAAGAATTCCAATTCGATGTTGTGGGTGCCTCTCTTGGGCTTCTTTTAAGGTTGCTCTGGCACCTGCTTCAGGAGGTAGCTACCGATTAGTAGCTACACCCGAAATGGTAGTAGAAATGAGAGCAAACCGGGGAATGAAATAAAGAAAGTTACAGGGAATTAATTAAGTCTTTGAGGGGGAAGAAAAGAATTGAAATACTATATATTGGTAACTAAACATATGACAAGTTCAAGATTCATCTGCAATCACTAACATTATCTTAGGGAGTTTCCTCTTTTATATGTAAAATATATATATTTATAAATATATTTATAATATATATTAAATGCTGGGAAATTAAAATAAAGATACCCCGTTTCCACCTCAATAGTTTCCTCCAAAAGGAACAACCGAAGTTTCCTTGGGAAGTTTTGTTTTTCCTATTCGAAATCAATGTGAAAGTTTAGTTTTTGTTAGTTCGGCAATTGCCACTTAAAATTTAAAACTAAAAACTTAAAAATTTGTTGTTAATGCTGTAGTATAGATGGAGTTTTTCTGGCGGGGGTTCAAGAGTTCATTGTCAAGTCCAATAAAATGTTCGAATGACACGTTAAGTGTCAGGCGAAACAAGAGAAGCACAAAAGAAAAAAACGGAATTCATGTAAGCAAAAATGTTTGCCGCTTGACTGGAAGACCCCTACTGGTCTCCCCCCCTGCTCCCTTGAACCCTCTGTGCGGCGCCACTGTATTCCTGGCAGATGTTTCCCTTTTTGTCAAACGGCGATGATGATAAATCGTGACCGAGGCGCTTTAGTGAAATTTCTTTGCCCACAACAAATTGCTGTCCAAGTGAGTGTGTGTATGTGTGTGTTTGTATGTGTGAGTGTATCTTGACTCTCTTGAGCTCTCTGGATCTTTATTACCACATTTGCAAGGGACCGCTTGAGTGACGTGAACAGTTTGCGGCGCAGCTGCCGTCGTTGCCTTTTGCTACTTATAGCCAAGTTACTACCTTTTACTAGCCACCCTCTCCCCCTTCCTCTCATACTACTACCCCCTCCTTCTTACAACTTGACATTTAAGTGAATTATGTAGTTTTCATGTTAACTTTCTGCGCCAAAACGGCCAAGGAAAATCTCTTTTGACTAAGTGCCTGGCAGGAGACTTTTCCATACCTGACGACGCGTCTCTGATTTATGAATGTGCATATGTGTCTGTGTGTGTGTGAGTGAGAGAGTGAGTGTAGTGCTCACATTTTTTGGCAAGGGCAGTTCCAGCTCCCACACCTCCCTCCCTCCCCCACTCGAGCTGGCAAATCCCATGAAAATTAGGCAGAAATATAATTTATGAGCTCCGATTTTGGCGCCAAACGCAGCAAAAAAACCGCTAAAAGGTGAGACGTAGTCGCTGTGTGTGGCTTTCTGAGGTAGAGGGAGGGGGCAGGGAAAGGGGTGTACAGTGGGGCAACCGATGTCGGCTTTGATTTAAATGCAAATTTACTGTGGGCACTTGCTAAATGTCAACTCAACTCACGATCTTCGGCGTCAGAAGGGATTGCAATATGAAATGATTTATTCAAATGATTTACGAGTGCGGGAAAATGAATAGAAATATGAGGAAAGAAAAACCCAAAAAGGTATTCACATTTGCATATAACTATGTCTATATTTATGTGCACATTCAACTATATCTTTATTTATGGATATACAAATTAAAGTATGTCTTTATTTATCGATATATGTCACGAGAAAACGATATAATTAAATAAAAATATATTCTCTTTATCTTTATCGACTTTATATTAATGCAAATGAATACTATTTACTTTTCAATGAGTGTATTCAAACCGCAATTAGCCAATCGCACTGGTTTATTTGCCATTCAACGCGTTATTCATTCATTGTTTGTTGAGCTTATCAGTGAATCTATATATCTATATACGAGAAATCTGTCGAAATTTCCAATTAGCCCGGCACAAGGTGTCGCATGACAAATCGCACAAGGTAGTTCAAGGTCAAAGCCAACACGCCCACGCATACTCGATAGTTCGATAACAAGTTAAAGATAAAATGCCAGAGTTATCGTGGGGCACTCACAGCGCGATTCATCTACTTCAATTTGCAACTTCTGCTCGAAACCTTGTCGTTGTGTTAGTCAGACCCGTTACAAGCCAATTTGTCGCAAAGATTTCGCCTGTTATCGGTTAGAGATTGCCGACTATCGGTATCTCCGGCCGTATACACATGTCCGCCTATATTTGAGCGACCTTGCTATGGCTGAAAAGCAATCAGCTGGCGTGAAATGTGCTCAAATTAGCGAAAATGCAACACAATAAACAATAAACAATAACAACAGTGAATAATCGAATCGAAAACGCGAAAACAAGACTCGGGAATTTTTTAATTTAGATAATTGAAAGCACGTCGAATGCGAAACAGTTAAGTTATTATGAAGAATCGGAAGAACAAAACCCCTCTTCCCCCTCACTCTGAATTGTTAATAAAACATTCGCGTTTTTAATTTTTTAATCAGATATCGCAGGCGATAACTATGATAGACAATGCCACAGCATGAATTGTTAATTCTCTTTTTATTAAACGACATTTTGGCGAGAGAGAGCAATAAAAGCATTGTTAATAAATAATTGAATGCGATTTTCGTTCAGTTCTATTAACATTTCCATAAATATTTGATTTAAATTGATTGTTGTTGTTCTTTAGCCAGTTTAAAGCTAGTTTAACAAGGGGATTCAGTGGGAAATAAATCATATTTATGGGAGTGTCTTATGGCATTTTATGGCATGTTTAATCATTTGCCAATTGTTGCTAATACTTCTCACTAGATACCGCTAGATTACGACTGTTAATTGCAACGTCAACAACAGCGACAACTTGCGTCAGCGCGATAACCGCCAGAATGACAGCAGAAAAGTAGCTAATATATTGTGGAAAATGTCAAATTGTTTATTGCAGATCAGAACTGAACATGGCAGCTAATTAAAGAAAAGAGTTCACACGCCCAAATACAACGACACCAACTCGACCGTCAACTAATTAAAAATAGCTAGAAAATTAACTGCAGCACTTGACGAAGAACTAATGCAGGAGATAAAGAGTGGCCGAAAGCAGGGAGGGAGGGTGCTAAAGGAGGCGATAGAGCAGAGAACCAGACGCAGACTGAGCCTAGCCCCATCTAAAAGGCAAAGGCCCTGCAATTGTCTTCGATGTGCCCACAAAATCTCATTACGAGCCCCCTCACAGGGTGTGTCTTCGTCGTCGTCGTCGTCGTCGACTGCGGCCCCAGGCCACGCCCCGAATTCAAATCTCAGCTAGATTTTGCTTAGTACTTTCTAATGCGCTGTGCAACTGACTGGGGAACTGGAGTTCGAATCGCAGTTCGATATTGAAACGGCGACACCATGTGAACTTGGCCAATTCGGCGATTGTCAAACGAATGTCGAATTGCCAATTTATAATGTAAAAGGAGGCCCCGCACAGAAGTCTCGGGGTGCTACGTATTGTTCTGCAAAGGTCAGTTGGCCGTAACGAGTGTGTTAAGTGGACGCAGGTAGTAACCAGGTATGCACGACGGGCAGAGATCGTTGATATTATACTCCAGAGCAGAATCAATAAACAAAACCTTAGGGATTTATACAAAAAACTAAATCATATATGCGAAAATAATAAAAAAGTAATAATAAAAACTGTTTTATTCTAATATTTCAAAAAATTATCACAAATACATTAACAGGATCGTTATCACGCACTTTCGAGCTGGAAATGTTTTAAATTATTAATGGCTTTGGCAATTATCGATAAAGTAGTGTAAATTTTATGGAAAAATTTGCGCAATTCTGAAAAAACTGATAAAAAAGGCTTAGTTTCAATAATTTCATAATTTCCATTCAATAAAAGTCAGATTTGATGGGGATAAAACCCAATCGGCACTTGAGCAAACTAATTATAAGTTTCGAATAATAAGTACCTTAATATATTGCTACAATACACCCCTTCTATTGTTTAGCCTTAACTGGGTATTGCAGCGTAAAACACAAAAAATGACATTGCTAATTTATGTTTATTGCACATTATTTGTACTAGACAATTGTTGTTCAGCTCCAGGCCACAAATATTGTGTCTAGTATGGTCTTGTAGTGGGTATGGTAGGAAGGTAGTCGCCTTGTAGGTACCTTCTATACACTCGCCCGCCTGCGACTGTGAATGCAATTCAATTTTTATGCATTTCATAACATATTTTTAATAGTTTTTGATTAAAATTTATGAACATTTGTTTCTCTCCCTGCGTCATTCGCATTTTATATTTATATTTATTATTATTAGTTCTGGGCTTTGCGGATATTAATATTTATTTAATGTCTATTTTACGCTGTAATCGGCATTAAGTATCCGATTTATTGAATCGCAAATTTACAGTTTGAATAGATTTACGAATTGTTTGTTTATTGTTCTTTGTTCTATGTGGTTTTTATGCCCTCAACATTTCATCCTTAGGCAATTCAACGAAACGACCCTCTACAATTAAGTAGAACGGACATAGGGTGCACAGGGTGCAGCAGGGAGCAAACAAGCTGTGTTGCTAATAAGCCAAGGCTTGAAGGCAGAAAAAATGTGCTCATAATTTGACCGAAAAAGTCTTTTAATGAGCCGCCGCACTGTGGCCAGAGTTGGACAGCCTTTTATGGCTGCTTTTGGTTGTTTTATTCAAATATCAACACAATAAATTGCTCTACCTCCCCCGGTAACCTGCCTAATCCTGTTTGCATTACAACAAATGCCGCTGTCAAGTGCAACATGCTCCATTGTGAGGTTAATGTGAGCATTGTGAGGTCCATTTTGGGGGCTATCATAAGTTTCCCTGGCTTTTCTTTGCTCTCGGTTTTCCAACTGAACTTTGCCTGGCAAATCAAAGCAGAAAAACAAGTGCAAAAACCATTGCATTTATCAATTGGCGGCTCTTTGATTCGACAGTGGACAAAAAGAAGAGGGTGGGGGCAAGATGAACACGGTATACTCTTTCTTCAGGGGGTGGTATGATGATAGAGCGTAGAGACATGTCATTGTAATAAGGAGTTAAATAAATATAAAGAATATAAATTCTTCCGAAGTTCAAGCAGTGCAGTTAAGGAGGTAGTACGATGTAAGCAGGTCCAGATATTGATTTGGAAATGCTAGAATATATAGATATATCAATTATTTCGTAATTATAAAATATTCCTATAAACAGAGAATTCTCCCTTCAACAAGTCTCAATAGATCAAGGAATGCAGTTGAGTCTCTTTTCTGTCTCTATCAAACTCAGTCTCAGAGCAAGAGTATCCCCTTGGCCATAGTTTTAAATGCAAATGGGTCTATTTGCCAGTTCCACATTCCCCAAGGGATCCATTCTCGCATAATGTCACATGTCAAATAATTTGCCTTTAAAGTTTCGCCGCAAAAAGCAGATGAAGCGAGAGCGAGAAAAAACTTTGACGTAATTTGCATTTGGCGCCGCAGCTTCTGTCGCTCTTCACTGGCAGAAGGGCATTGGGAGGGGGGTAGGGCAACAGGGGCGTGGACATCGTGTGGGGCATGTTTTACATTTTTCTTTATAAACTTTGATTTTGATTTCTGCCATGCAATTTTGCAGCGCTCTCCTGCAGCTGTCGCTGATTGATTTGTTTTGCAAAGTGACGCACGACATGACGAGATTCCGTTGATTGTTTCGCATTGCAAGATAGTGGAGATGGGGGGGACAGCAAATGATATGGTATGCCATGGCATCTCCATGATATGGAGAAGTGGCACAAGGTCTGCGGGGCTCGACAAAAACTATTCGCACTTAGCGTGACACGATTTAATGGTCTGGGGATGTTTTGCATCTGCCAGAAAATGGAATTTACATAGATGTGTCTAACCTAACCCAAGCCCCATCGGGCAACATTTGGTTTCCATTACAAGCCGGGGCTGTCAATCATCATGGAATCAAATGAGAAACATAACTCAGCCAGAGAGGGAGAGGAGGTTCCATTTGGGAAAGTGTTTTGTTCTGTGTGTGAAAGTTGTTGTCGCTCAAAGAAAGTTATATGATAATTGGCCAGAGGTCGTGAATCTCCTGGTATTATGCAATGTTTATGCTCATATAAACATATCTCCACAATATTCTAAACAATGGAAACGAAGTGAAAGCGAAACCCCAAACAAAATATTGTGTACTCATCTTGATGCACTTTCATATTTCCAGTTTTCAATTTGTTTGTTGCGGGTGCTTGAGCAATTCCCCCCATCCCCCTCTCCCTGGTATACAGCATCACAGGGCGATATTTATCTCGGAGAGCATGCTGAGAACCCAAAGAAACCAACCATAGAAAACCCAAGAAACTCGTGAAACGCTTTTCGAGAGCTTTCGAGCTTCAAGCTTATTACAAATTCTAATCACATGCAATCGAAGCTACGTTTCTTCACTCTTCTCCCCCTTCCCCTCTCTACAGACTCTTCGTTTGTTTATTGGCTCGGGCAATGGCCCGTTGGGGCTGTCGCTTATCGATTAATCATCAAATTAAAAATTACTAAGCCCAAAGCGTGGAGTGTGGCCGAAACAAGACAGCGAACTCACCTCCCTCACCACAACTCACCTCAGTTCAACTCCCTTAAGTCACCCCATGCGGCGCTTTGGCGTTTCTTCACTTTTTCTGCACTTTTACCGAGAGAAGACTTACTGGGAAGACTTCAAGGTCAGTTGGGAATGTGTCGCTTGGCGTATTTTCTAGTATTTTAAGTATTTCTAGTATTATTTATGATAATTGCTGTGAAATTCTAAGAGGGTGCACCAAATAGAGCGATTGCTCAACAGGGCGTTACATCAACACACCCAAAGCAAGGCAAATACTTAATATATATATAGACACTCTCTATCTATCTCTCTCTCTCTCCCACATTACGGTCGTAAATTCATTTAAATGAAGCACACGCAAATATTGTGAGACAAATAAATAAATGAAAATATTCCCAAGAAAAGCCAAAGACAATATATAAACAATAAATAACACTTTGAAGCGCCGCTTGTCGCTCAATTGATGCACTCATAGTGGAAGAGGAAGATAGAGAGAGAAGGGGGAGAGAGTACAAAGTTCAGCATTGGCGCGAGGCGTTTTCATTAGGCAAATTAAATAATTTAATGCTCAACGAGAGATTTTCCTTATCACAAATTTGTCATCGGCTCGTTGTAATGCGATCACACTCTCCCTCTCTCTCACTCACACACACACGTTGCTCATAATGAAGTTGAGCAGCTGAGAAATAATGATCATGCGACGCGACGTCAAGAAAATTAAAAGCCAAAGAATTGCAAGCGGCGCTGACGAAGCCGCTCTGCTGCTGCGCTGCCGACGCGCTGCTCTGCGCTCAGCTGCTCGTCAAGCAGGTTAAGTCAAAGTCGCCTGCGCAGACGTCGCTGTCTCGGTGCTTGCCGGCGAATTCAGTTGACTTTCAGCGCTAGTCGCGAACACAACGTGTCGGAAGAACTCGAACTCGTGGCGCAGGCGTCGTTGTTGTATCTATAAACTTGACTTTGACTCTCACGCTCTCCCACACACACGCACACATGTAGAAACGGGAGAGTAAGCAGTGTGTGTATTTGTATATTCGCTCTTATCGCCTGCACTGCAGTCTGACCGTGAAGTCGTTCGTTCGTTCGTTCTTTTTTGCATGTTCGGGAGTGAAGTAACTGTGACGGTGCCTGATCATTGCCTTCTTCTTCTCCACAAGTTCATTCATTGATTCATTCGCGAATTTCAACATGAGTTAAGAGCGTAACACAGGAGGTAATAAGCAAATATCGAAATCGGTGCTAAACTAACTGCAATTAGCAATTAACAATTAGCAAACGCTATTTATAAGACAATTCGGCATTAGCTTTTCGGTTTCGCATCCATACTTTGTATCCGTTTTCCGTTTTCAATTTTTTGTTTGCAGCTCATTCGAGCGCAACAATTAATTGCAACAAATTATTATTGTGTTGCTGTTGTTGTTGTTGTGGGAATGCAAATTGTTTGCAACATTTGAAATTATCTCTGATGACTGGCGATGAAAGTGAAATTTCTCAAAAATATCCACGTCAATATACTTAATGCAATAATTACAATATCCCATAATTATGCTAATTTTGATAAACGTTACACAACAACAACAGCAGCAACAGTAACTGCAAAAGAAAATAAACAGTTCATTCGGTAAATGAGAGAGGGAGAGAAAAATACCCTTAAGTGCAAACAAAACTCAAACTGTTTAAATATTTTTAAATACAAAAAAACCGCAAATATAATAATTTATATAAACAATGTTGGCAAATTTTATGCAAAAAAAAGGGAAAGCCCCAAGTGAGAAGCTTTTAGAAAGAGAGAGAGATATGCAAAGAAGCTTTGGGTTTAAGCAGATCCTTAAAAAAGTCCTTTAAAAGTGTTAAATTATATTAATTTTAGCTCTCATCTTGATTATCAGCACTATTTATAGTAGATCTGTTTATTTCCTAAAGTGCTTAAGGTTTTCTTCTGTCATTGTGAAAGTATTTTCTTTTCTATTGCGAATTCTGCTTAATCACAAAGTTTAGCAAACTCTTTCCTGCCTTGCTTGTAGCACTATCGTAGATAATTTCAATTCATGCATTGTTGGTCTCTTATCCCTATAATCATCATGGTATGAACATAATGGCAAGTCAAGCGTTCTTAATTTCATTTCTCCCCAATTGTTTTCTTATTGTGTTGCTCCCCTGACTTCCTCCTCTCTCTCTCTCTCTGGCATTTCCTTAATCTTTAGCCTAGTTTCTTCACTGCACTCTTTCTTCTCCCTCGCGTAATGGCAAACAACCTTTCACACTCTCCCTAGGAAAAGACGCCTTGTCACTGTGTAGATCATTAGGTTGCGACTTCTGTGACACATTTCCATAGACACAATTCGCGAGAAGAATACGAGGGGGGGTGAAGAGTGTAACCAGACAAAGAATTGAAGAATTGAAATTTGTATGCCATTGGCAAACTCATTTGTCTCTTCGAATTTGAACTACTTTCATTCAATATAGAGGGATTAACATACATTATAATTCTTTCTTCAACAATTTGTAAAGTTAACTAAGAAATTTCCATACTTATGCCACGCCTTCTTCTATTCTATTTATATTATGACACCTGTAGACCCTCTGCACCACAAACATTTACCTACTTTGCACGTTTGCTCCTTCTTTTCAGCTCTTCCCCTTTAATTTACTTTCATTCAAATATTCGCATTAAATTTTGCGCATACTGTCAACGGTGAAGAGTTATGAGTACAAGGAGGGGCAAAGTAGGGCGTGGCACAGCACGCTTTTAAATGCAACTCCAGCATTGCAGTAAAAACCCAAAAAGAGACCGCAGCAACAACAGAAAGAAAACAACAAGAAAATAGTTGAAATTCGTTCGAAATAAAACTTTTTTATGATTCGAATTGTTTTTTTCTTCTTTTTTGTTTGCTTTTATTTATTTTTGTTTTTATTTTGTTCGCGTTTGTGACAAGAATTTGCAAATGTCAACGAAAATTGCGCGCTTCGCATTAAAAAAGAATTCGCAAAAAGGGCCGAAGAGGAGACTGAGTACGAGACCGAAGAGCGGGAAATACCAAAGACCCAAAACGCGCAAACCAATTGAAATTGTTTTATATAAGAGCAAACAACACGTCTTCCGTACCACTTTCCCCCCTCTCTCACTACATTTACTCAGTTTCTGGGGCATTTTATGTTTGGCATTTTTAAAGACTGTTTACTCAGGATCGAAACATAACAGATCCGATACGATGAAGGCAACAGTTCGGTTTGACTTCAAAGTGAAAACGATAATTAAACTAACAAGCAAATATGCGAAAATCCCAAATAATTTACGAATATTTCTGTAAAAGATATAAGAAACAACAGCTTAGAGCAATATATCTTAAATGGAATACAAGACACAGCACCTTAGTTGTTAGTTGATGGCAATACTGTCAGATCTCTGTAAAATACTTAAATTGGGTTATAATTTACGAATATTTCTTATATATCATATGTATTATAGAGATATAAGACACAATAATATATCTCATACAAGAAACAACACCTTATAGTGGATGTAATATCGAAAGATCTCTGTACTTGTTGCTTTGTAATTAACCTTCGCATGAACTTAAGATCTGTATTTTATCGGTAACATTAGCTATCTGCTATTGGCATTGTTACATATACCTATACTCCCCACTTACCTATACGTATTGGTTTAGTTTCCAATTCGCTTTTATTTCAAGTACCTAGGCCAGCTGACAGTTGTTCAACCAAACTATATACAAAATTATTTGTAGTAGTAAAGCGATTTATTGGTCTTTAAGTACCTGAAACATTTAATACCCAAGTTGAGTCTAGAGTCTACCGTAGAAACGGAACAGTTTGGGTACTTCATAGCTATTTATACAACTCTGCGACTCTGATTACCTAATTGCCTTAGCGAAGGTGCCAAATGGGGTATTTATAACTCTGTATCCTCTTAACTGATAACGTCAATTTATTAGATACTCTAGCTGTCGATAGATGTGAGATACGATCGAACAGACAGATAGAAAGAAAGAGACTCGGACTGAAAGTGATGGAAACAATTTGCTTGATGTCATCGCCGAACGAGTTTTGATTTTTTATTTCTTTCATTTCGCTTTGTTTCTTTCTCCTCGAGAGAGAGATCATTATGAACCCGAGAGGTTTCTCCAACTAATTAGACCATAAAGCGACCGACCTGCCTGGCAGAACTAATTCGCTCAGAGATAAACCACAACAAAGGTCACGCTTTAATTGATAAGAAAATGAAGAAAACAACCAGAAAGAAAACAAAAACAACACAATGCAAAGGTAGAAAATGATTTTCCTGGTCTTGGGCCTGGTCTACAAGTGGCTACTGTAGAGAAATGAAACGCAACAAGAGTCAGTCGAATGGAAATCCACATGGAAAACAATGACAGAACCGAAAAGAGGAAAGAAGAAGCAGCAGCAGCAGCAGGAGAAGAACCTAAGTGAACCGAACCAAAGTGAACTTGAAGTGCCAGCTGTGCCCCGATAAAGATCACACCCCAATGGGGCAAAGAGTCACAGGTGGCAGCAGTTCTTCCTTCTACAGGCCGAAGAAAAACTGAGAATCATGCCACAATTGAGTGCACTTTCCAGGTGGGAGAGTATGCTGTACAAGAGATACCCTGTAATGGCAATGATACATTGAAGTAAATGAAGTAAAGTGAGCTTCACTTGCAGAGACTTAAGAAGGTCTTAGAAGGTCTTCGCATGTATTACCACTTAATGAACTGCATTGGGATAGCCACTCAACCTGCACATGTCATTCTAGGGTATGCAGAGCAACACTTTTAATAGTTTTGAACCTTTTCGAGTCACTTAAATTGCGCAACGAAGCGTGCTCTCAACAACTTGGGCTTTCTTCCTACTACTCCTCTCAGCCAGGTACGCCCTTTTTCAACACTGCCTGTAGAACGGTAATGGGAATCGGAGTTGGAATGGGACTGAGAATGTGTATGCGAATGGGAATGGGAATGGGAATGAGAACGGACCGGATCGGGCCGGGCCAGAGAGAGAGAGAGTAATTAACCCATGTTGGCCATTGTTCTTATGTTTTGCCTTTCGCAAACATTTAATTGTTCGATTGGCGTGCAATTAAATGTCCAATATTTGGAATACCAATCTCCAGACCGGGCAGATAAACCGACTCTCACAACACTGGCGACCCCCTTCAAAGGGGTGTAGATCAAAGTTCTTGTGCCGCCGCCCCTGTGATACGGTTCTGGACATATTCAAAGCATTCCATTTCATTTAACTACACGTGGGTTATTAAAACCCTCATCATCATTATCATCATCATCATCATCCTCATGCTCATGAAGCCAATGATAATCCCGAGTGGTCATTAAAAAGGCGATTCACTGGTTATATAAGCCACAATCTTAAGCTTCAAAATGGAGAGAAGCTTCAGCTTTAGAGCTCTACAAATGTCACACTTTAAGACTCGCCGTCCAATTAGCTGCTTCCGTAATTTCTTGGTATTATTTTAATTAGTTTTTGTATATTTTGAATTTTGTCGTATCTTTTGTTTTTGGTTTTTCTATTTAAATTGCGTTCAGACTGTGACAGGTTTTATGTCAAAGATTTATTTACATCTCCTCCCTCCCTCTCTCTCTCTCTCTCTCTCTCTCTCTGTCTGCAATGAAGCGATGAAACTATGAAACTGCCAGCAATAATTTATGGGCAATGCAGTTCGCGATGAGATCGTAATTCCTCTGAATTACCCCAGAGGTGGGGAGGGAGGGAAAAGTGTTGAGGGAACACGGAACTTGGCTTTGATTTTGTTTCGGCGCTGGCCCTTTTGATGCAGCAGCCTAGGCGAGAGAGTTATGAGAGAGTTACGAACTTCCTGGTTGGTAATATACGTTTAAAGAAGAAGGACAGACATCTTTCTCGTAAATTTCGGCTCCCTCGCTCTCTCTCTCTCTCTCCCTCTCTCCTTCTCTAGTCTTGGCGTAATATTCCTTTTGCGAAATTGCCTCGTAAATAGCGTTGAAATGTTCCTTCTTCTACCTGTGCCCATGCCTGGGTTCGGCCTGGTGTTGGCCTCGGCCATTGCTCGCCTGACTATATTACGAATAATTCACAACGCGCTTAACGCGCTTAAGTCCCCCCTTTACACCCCTTATTTACCCCATTCTCTCTCTCTCTCTGCCCCTGCTGCTGCTGTTGGCCTTTGCCAATGGCAAAAATGCGTTTAAGTCAAGTCGCCGAAAGCCGCCGCGTTGCGATGTTGGGTGCGTGTGTTGCGACGTGTGTGGCAGCTGCTGCCAAAGAGACCTCGACAGCTGCTCCCCTGCCCCTCTCCTCTTCCCCACTCTTCTTTCCCCTTTGCTGGCTACCTCTCTCTTTCCACCTGGCACTTTAGCTCGATATTTATGCAACGGCACACACTTCAGCTCAGTTCTGGCACCCTCCCCCTCTCACTCTGCATCTCTTTGGCCCCCTCTCTCCCTCTCTTTCTCCGTGTCTCTCTCTTCTCAGCTGCAATTTAAACGCACATTTTTCTTGGCAACACATTTTCCTCGCCATATGCATAAGCAGTTTTTCCAGCTACCCTTTGTCCCTCTGCTGCTGCTGCTGCTGCTGCTCGTGCAACGTACAACGCGCATTGTTTGCAACACTTGGCGCTTGCCACATAACAACAACGCCAGCAGCAGCAGCAGCAACAGAAGTTGCAACTGCAACATATGCAACAGCAGCGGCAACGGCAACAACAGCAGCGTCCGCTATGCAGCGTTGCATGACACATTAAATGCAAAACGGGCCAACTGCAAGTGGAGGTGGCACAGAGCGGTAGAGTGTAGAGAGGAAGGGGAAGAGATAGAAAGCGCACTCTTGGTGGCACCACCGCCAAGAAGTCGCGCTGCTCTTCTTGTTGCTGTCCCAGTCGCTGGCGGTTCTTCTTATTCTGCCGTGTTGCTCTTATTTAATAAAAAAAATGCTCTGGAATTTATTATATACCCTGTAATCGTTTGACAGTTGCAAGGGGGTATATGGAAGATAGTATAGCTTGTTACTAAAATAAATATCAGGGTATACATGATATAAGAGAGAGAGAGAGTGAGAGATACAGCTGTGGTTCTTACCACTATATACCACTATAGTTCTTACCACTTACTATAGTAATCTTATTTATCTTCATTTCATATTCATCTATATTTTCCTTATCCCTGTTCAATTAAATTCCTTATCCTAGTCAATTCTTTTACATTTGTTACTGCCCTAAGATATATATAAACAGAGAGAGAGAGGGAGACAACTGTGTTGAAAATACTACAAAAGTCGTACTCGGCAAACTTTTTAAAGAACCTTGTTGATTCCTTCACATTTGTAACAGCCAAAAGCTTTAGTATCTAGTACAAAGATATTGAGCATTAGTATATAGTAAAAAGTATTGCCATATTCTTTTACATTCAATTTACTACATAATACACCAACTGCCCCTGCGTACAGGGTAGCCTATCAGCGACTACCCTACTGCATTCTTGTTTAGTTTTTGCATAATACACGTAAACCGGCTGTTTCTGCTCCACGCCAAGGCAGCAGCAGCAGCAGCAGCTGTTCGTGTTGGGCTCAAGTTGAGTTATTGCTCAGTTGTTATACCCTGCGACAATATAATTGAAATGCCAAACGTCGTACTACCAGAAGCAGCCCAAACCAAAGTCGAACGGTAATCAGATTAAAAAGACAATAGAAAGCAAGCTAAAGAAACAGCTAAAACTGCAAATACAGCTAGAACTGCTGCTGCTCAAGCTTCTCTTTAAATAATTGCAGATTGAGCCTGAGAATCTCAGAAGAATTGGCTGCTTTAATAAAATAATTAAAATGAAATATGCCACGTTTTCTGCGCGAACAATATTAACAGATATTTTGCTTCGCACTTGAGTAAACTGCGATGGGAGGCAAAGAGAGAGAAAGAGAAGGGAGGGAGGAGAAGACAGACCGGCATGAGGAACAGACACAGTCTGTAGACTGTCTGTAGAATTGCTTCTCAATGTTGAAAAAATGTGCGGGCTACCAATCTACGCATTTTTGTAGTCGCTCTTTTGTTTTTATTTTCTTCGACGTCAAAGGAAGGCCGCCGAAAGAGAATGCGAGCGATAAAATTGCTTGAAAGAAATCGCTGAAAAGCATGAAAAATTCACTAGAAAATATTAATTTCAATTATTTACGTACGAAACAAAGTTTTCCCACGCTGAGAATCGCTGAGAGGGGCACTTCAACTGGTAGTAAGTGGCATTTTGTGCGTTAAATGCGAGCAATTTGTTACAGGATTGCAAGAAAAAGAAGGAGAGAGACAGCGTGAGAGGGAGAGAAGAAAGAGATGAAGCTGTAACTGTGGGAACAGCTGTAGCAATTTATAATTATCAGCCATAGGTGACGCTGTAGTGCCAGTCTATAAGCCTGTCTTCTCTCTCTCTCTCTCTTTCTCTGTTATGCAACCGCATCGCATGTTTGATAACAGCGGAAGTTATTAGTCCAAGTCTCGAGTTATGCGAGCAAGTTCCACAGAACTTGGAGCGTTCTTGGCATTGAAGATTCTTCAACTCTTCACAGTCCCCTCTCTCCGCAATTGGTTGCCAGTTGCTCAGCGGCCGCTTTGGTTTCACTCGTTTCTAATTAAAGACGACACTTTGGCATGTACTCGACTTGGACCAGAGACTCACCCGACTTGCCCGACTCGATTCAACCGTTTTGACGATTCGACAGCACGGAAATGCCTCCACCAAGAGCTTTGAAGAATTGGACTCTCGATCGTTCTGTTAGAGTACCAAGAATTGTGGTAGTACTCTCTGCACTGTCAGTTGATTGAAGTGCGAGTGCCGCAAACAAGAAACAAAATATGTTTCTACATTTGAGTCTAGAAAATCTTAAGTTATTCGAAAACGAAGCGAAGCTCAGCACTTCATTTCTAATAAATCTAAAAGCACAAAAAAGAAGCAGGAATAATTATTCCGAATGAACCTTTCGACCTTCTCACAGAGCACAAATCGATCGATCGATTGGATCGCAGCGATCCCCCGAAGATTACAATTAAATGAAGTCAGAGCTCTCACAGCGGGTAGCCCCGAAAAAATAATGGGAATACAACGTAGAAGTAGAATACAAATACGCAAAAAGAAACGCTGCAAAAATGCGAAGATACCCGAAGAATTGGTTATTAGCTCAGTCTGGAAGAGAATCGAGTTCATTTAATTGCCCAAAAATACTGGAGAAACGCGATCCGATTTTGGGAATACTGCAGCAGGTGTTCCGGCTAAGAGAGAAGTGCCCAAAAGCTGAGCCTACATTTAACATCCATTAGATAAGAATCAGAGGCTGACAAAATATGCATAATTAGACGCTGACAAAGCGCCACGACAACTTGCTAAATACCAAAAGTATTTCGAAAATACCAACACAAAAATACTAGGCGGCGCTTCATGTTACACTTGAGATGTAGCTTGATTAATCGACTTGATGTGTAGAGTCTGTAGAGAGGGCAGAGTGTAGAGGCCAGAAGGTAGAGTGTAGAGTTCGTTTGGTGTACAGTTCAGCGTCCTCTGCTAATTTGATTAATTAAGCGTGAAAAATCAGTTAGATACATAAAATAAAATACAAAAAATAAATGCTTAACTTAATTTGTTGGCACCCAAAGCGCTTTTGTCTATAAATAATTGCAATTATTAAGTTAATAACAAAAAACGCGATCCTATGAAAGTATCGAAAATATAGAATGTTTTTCAAGTGCACAATATGATGTAAGATATGATGACGATCGATTGGTCGCATGTGTCATCTGATTTATGAGAATACTCACCTCTTATACTCTCCTTCTACTCATATCTTGTGTGCTTGCGAAATTTATGAATGAGTGGACACATGACGTAGTTGAATCAATAGACTTTGTGTCCACTCAGCTGAGTCAGTTATATGATGCTAACACTTATGGAATCTTGATATGATATGTTACGGTTATATAGTAGATAAGAGAACAGGCACTTCCCAATCGATGAACGAATGTTTATTTTAGCCCAATTTTCGATCGGCAGCTGAGTAATAGTAGTAGATAGCAGCTACAAGCCCAACTAGGTGTAGACTCTTCTGCAGTTTATTGTCCAAAACTATTGTGAACAGTGTGTTTATTGTGAGTCTCTGTACAAGGTTTCCTCGGAGCAGAACGCGCTTTAAACATAAGCAAACATTACTCTGGGCCCGTCATTCAGTACTAACAGCGCCCTTGGGGGCCCCTTGGGCCTCACATTCGACAATTCTTTGCATTGGCATTTTTACAAATTCTGCAAATCAGCTACAATATCTACAGTTATGGGTGAGTGGGGAGAGAGCTGCAAATATAAGCGGATTCTTCTTTTGATTAAACAACAATTTAAGTTGCGCAAAAAGTTCATTAACTTTCACAGAGAGCAAAAGAATGAAAACAGAGAGGGAAAAAGAATAGAGAATTGTTTTTCATTTAAACAGAAAGATTCTTAGTTTCGACTTTAATTAAATATGCTAATGTTACATATTCTATACGCCGTATTTTAACAATGTGTGGGCGTTTTCTCATTTCTATTTGACGAGATTCAATTTCAAAGAAATCGCAAGAAAAACATCTTAAAGCTTTCGATCATAAATTGAAGATTTGTTTTGGCCAATTCCGAATTCCGCATAAGATTGAGGTTCAAACTCCCCCGAACGCATGACCCCAATAAGTGTCAACCTGCGCTGCGGGGCATTTGTTATGTTGGTCAACCTCTTCGGGGCGTTCTTCTTCTTTCTTTCTTCAACTTTCGCTTTTACCAAAACCTTCGCGAAGAAGAAACCTTTGTTGTGCGTAATTCGTTTTGTCCAAATCTCTTTTATCTCTCGGCTAACTATTTATTATTGTTGTATTATCATTATGTGCACTATTATTAGTGGCGTCAACTTTGTAATATTGTGATGGTTTTTAATTGACCCCCCTTAGTTTAGACAGCGTAAGATTCCGCCTCATAATGACAACTTTTTCGCTTTTTTTCTGGCGGTTTTTGGGCGAAAGTTTTGCCTAGTTTCAGTTTCGTTTTTTTCTTATTTCGACCCCTTTGGATTAATTATGGTATTTTTGGATGGGTTAACAAAGACAAAACGTTTTGGAAATTGTTTTTTAAGCTTTTCTCACTATTTGCATTCTTTCTCTCTCTATTTTATTTAAATTCGCACAGATTACGACGCCAACTCGTATTATCTTTAAGAAAATGGATTTTAAACTAGCTTCACCTCTCCAAGTTGTGTTGAATTCTAAAACCGATTTTTCAAATTGTGTCTGTGTCTATAATAAATTGTCGTTTATATGTTTAACTATCCATTAAGTTGTTTACTCACACACCAAACTATAGAATAGTTTCTTTAACGATTAATCGGCATGGACTTAAATGTGTCGTTCGATAGAACCCTACACAGTTCTTTCATATTATTCCTTTTGATAAATCAATTAATCGATATATAGTTTATTCCCTTCAGATCTATCGATGTATCAAGTTATCCATTACTTAACCATTGTTAAGTTGATTCATTTATCATTCGATATCATTTTCATATTGTGCCCTATAGTATATCTTACTCTCCTCAAACTATCGATAAGTGTATCGTTCGACTAATCAATATATCGATAATTCCACATTGGTATATCTTTTGATTAATCCTGCACTAGCATGCCACACGGATTCTTTATATAACTACTACTATTAATTTATAAATAGTTCGATAGAACCGTACACTACTCTCTTTGCCTCGTAATTCCACATGTTCCTCTTGTTGTCTCACTTGCTAACCGAATGTCTACCCTTCTCTCTCTCTCTCCCCTCTCCCTCTTTCTTGTGCTCTAACAGATCTTGGCACCCTGAACCATCACAGCCAACACAACACAACAGTAGCAACAAAAGCAACTATAACAACAGCAACAACACCCACTGGCAAGAGCAAGAGTCTCCTAGGAACAACAACAACAACAACAACGAACACAGCGAAGACTTCGAATTCGAATTCGACATCGACTTCAGCAGCAACAACAACGCTGAAGCACAGCAGCAACAACAAAATGGAGCTGCTGAGCAGCCCAGGAACAGCAATAATAACAACAACAAACACAGCAGCAACAGTTGCAGGAGGGCACAACAACAACAACAAAACAGTTGCTGGTGCAAGATTATCTAAACTACGCCTCCCCGCCGACCTATTCCCGCCTGCCCCCCGATGGCCATGAGTTCCCTCCCAACTTCAGTGAGCCACTGGTAATGCATCCCCACAGTCTGCTGGCCACGCCCCTCCACAACAAGGAGTCTGCACCGCCACTGCCCAAGACGGGGCCACCACCAACAGTGCCTCGCAAGGTATATCGACAGGACTTGGTCATCAATGTAGAGGATGCACGCAGCACAACTCTCGCTCCCCCTCCACCCACCACAGCAGCGCCCTCTACAGCGGCATCTAGTGTCGTTGGGCGGGACTATCAACGCTCTCTCAGCGCCAGCGGGGCACGCAAGCCAAGCGATTGGAGAAAGGATGAGAAATCGGAGAAATCGGTGCGTGATAAAATTGCCATGTTCTCCTCCAGCAACGAACTGGACACCATTGTGCCGGCTCCATTGCCCAGCGCCAGTTCCACCAGTTCCGCCAGCTCCATGTCCAGTTTTGTGCGCAAACCCCTCAACATGAGCAGTGAGAATCTGTTGGACTCCTCATCGACACCTGCTCCACTGCCAGCGCTAAAGACGCGTGCGATGAGTGTGGAGAACCTCAACGATGCACAGCGTCAGTATCAGTTGGCCAAGCAGTTGCCACAGTTGCATGTGGCAGACTCAATGTACTCGCTGCACACGCTGAGCACGCCCAGCAGCAGCTACAGCTATGCCTCCTTGCCGCGACGCAGCGTGGCCTCCTCGTATGGTGGCGGTGCCATGCCCTCCTCTGCCTCCGCCGTGGAGCGTCGCATCAGTTTCTCCGGCGAGGGTGATGCGGCTACAAGGAAGGCTGCGATAACCAACATACTGGAACAGCGTCGACGCAGTCTCTCCAAGCTGCGCGGCTTAGTCATTCCGGAGAGACCGCAATTGCTGGAGCCCATTTTGGATTTGCCTGAGATTAAGAGCCAGGTGAAGGCGGCAAGCGGAGAGGATTCCACAGACAGCGGACTGGGCGAGACACGGCCACTGAGAAACAACAACAACAGCAGCAGCAGCAGCAACAACATCAGCAACAGCACAAGCAACACTGGCCTCAATGGCAGCCTAAGCAGTTACCGCAGCATCTTATCCAGCACCAGCGCCTCCTCTGCAGCACCACGTCGCAGCACACTGGACACACAGCTGTCACAGCCACCAGCCAAGCCACCACGCACCTCCCTGGCCAGTCCCCTAATCCCCACCAGCACCAGCATCAGCAGCACCACAAGCAGACCTTATGCACCTTCCAGTGCCTTTCTGGCAGATCAGGAGAGCGACACAGACTCGGTCTTCTCGAGCACAGCACGTGTACCTACCCCACCGGAGAAGTTCGCACTGACACGCACCCTCAGCTCGGAGACAAACACATCGATCGCCAGCTCGAACACCTCCACACTCACCTCGGGCTCCTCGGCAGGCTCCCAGGCCAGCTGCAGTTCGCTGGGCAGCACACCCACTGTGGATCTCACGCGACGCGTGCTCAAGTGTCAACTGAATGCTGCATCCACAGGCAACTCTGGCTCCGATCTGTCGCAGCTGAGCAACCGCAAGAGCATCCTCGCCTCGGCCAAGTGCCGCAGTGCCAAGAGTCGCCCGGGACAGGAGAAGGACAACGACAATGACAGCACAGATGGTGAAGCTTGTGTGCTTAACGGACGTCGTGTCAAGTCCAGCTACAAGCAGCAGCAACTGCAACAGCAACAGCAACAACAGTTGCTGCAGCAGCACCAGCAACAGTTGCAGGTGAAGCATCTGGTGGTTGACAAGCTCATCAATGTGGCGGCCTATGTGGAGCTGACATCGGACACCGATGACAGCAGTCGGCTGGGCTCGGATACGCCCGCGAAGATCAGTGCCATGTTCATCGATGAGGAGCGCAAGGCGAGCTTCAAGGCCGATCCCACGCAGCGTGCCAAGCTGCAGCCAGCGGCAGTGGTGACCACGACCATCAAGGCGACGATGCCACTGAAGCCACTGAGCTCTGCCAGCAACAAGTCGCAGACCACAGCTGAGCTGCGAGAGAAGTTCGAACGTGCTGCAGCAGTCAGTGCTGCCTCCGTTGCTCCCACTCCAGTTGCCGCTGCTGTGCACAAGGTAGCTCTGGCTCCAGTTGCCGTCGCTGCTGGTGGTGCCACCACAAAGCCACATCACGAACGCTTCAGCTCGTTGGACTCCCTGGCCTCGAGCTCCTCGGGGGTTAGTTCAACCACACAGAATGTGAGTACCACGCAGGAGACAGCGACGGAGTTCGGTAGCTTCTCCTCACTGGGCAGCAATCAGAGTCTGATCACAGCGCAGGATGTGCAGCAGATTGTGGAGGAAGCTGATCCGCCACTGAAGACACCGGAGGCATTCATTATTGTGCTGCAGCGGGACACACCAGAGAGCAGCATTGGCATCACGTTGGCTGGCGGATCTGACTACGAAGCTAAGGAGATCACGGTAAGAAGGATCGCATCACAAACAGCAGGAACTCTCTCTTTAACTCTGCACTCTCCCTCTCTCTTCCAGATCCACAAGATCCTGAGCAACACGCCGGCAGCCAAGGATGGTCGCCTGAAGAAGGGTGACCGTATACTGGCCGTGAATGGCATGAGCATGCGGGGCTTGACCCATCGCGAGTCTATCAGTGTGCTGAAGGTAAGTTGCCACGCTTTCTCTAACTCTCTCCCACACCTCTAACTCTCTCTCCTCCCCCTCTCTAGACCCCCCGCCCCGAGGTGGTGCTCGTGGTCACGCGCTCCGAGTCACTGATCGTCAAACCATTGAACAAGAAACGATCCTCGCTGGGTTCACTCAGTTCGCTGAATGAGAAGCCCACGGAACTGGACTACGAACGCAAGCGTAACTACCACAAGGCATCGCGTTCACTGGATCTGGATCTGGACATTGTATCGAATGAGGGAGGTAGTGGTAGTGCTGGTACTGCCACGCCCAGCACACCCAGCACGGGCACAAGCAGCCCACAACAGCCTGCGAGTCTGCTGGATGAGGCCAATGGCAATGATGCAGAGGCCACCATAGCCGGCATCAGGGCCAGGAGGCAACTGTCAAGGGCCAAGGCTGCCAAGCTGAGCACGAGCGAGTTGCTGGAACGAGCTGCCGAGGCACGTCAAGCCATTGCAGCCGAGATACGCGCACAGGGTGAGTTGGAGAAGGCTCCCAAGATTTGCTAGAGTGGCATAACATTCTATTGTACCTTTCACAGAGGATGCCTCAACTGGCAGTGGAGCACGCTGTGTGGAGATCATCAAGGATAGCTACGGTCTGGGCTTTGCCATTGATGGAGGATTCGATTCACCGCTGGGCAACCGTCCATTGGTCGTGACGAGGGTCTATGTGGGTAAGTAGTGCCAGCAACTAATCGTCCACTTCAAACATAATCCATCTCTCTCTCTCTTATCTCCTCCTCCTGCAGGCGGAGCTGCCCAGAAGACCAATCAGGTGCGTACTGGCGACGAGATCCTCAGCATCAATGGGGAATCCACGGCGCGCATGAGTCGCGTGGATGCCTGGAACTACATGAAGCAACTGCCGCTGGGGCCAGTCAAGATACTGTTCGCCTGAAGAATGAAGATAATGCGCCACAATTTGTTAGATCTAAGCTAAAGAAAGAAGAATGTTGCATGGTTTTATTTCTGCATTTAAAAAAACAACACAAACACGCGATCTTTAATCTTTATTTGAAATCTATATAATCGTAATCGTAATTTTAAATAATTTAAAGTGCAATTTCTTGAATCATTTTTAACACTTTGATGCCCCCTATATAAATATTATATATCGACGATTTGTACATATAACTCTATCTTAACTAATTTACTTATTTAAAACTAAAAACCCGATGAAACACAAAAAACAATGAACGGTATTTCCTTATACATAATATATTGGTATACAATTTCGAAAATAAACAAAAATACATAAATAAAACATTTATATTTGATGCATTTTATGCCATAAATTATGCGGGAAGAACATCTTAATACACATATGCATATACATTATATTACTTTTAATAATTATTATATTATTTAAACAACCACAAAATCAATGTTTACGTTTACAAGAGTATTTTCTTAAAAACAAAAATTAAAATATACCTATACATATACATATATCTATAATATATTACGATGTATGATATTTACATAATAAACAAATTATACAATATCCAAAATGGTATACAGATTTTTTTAACTCCAAATACTTACGATTGATTGCTTTTATATAGGAAGAATCTTCAGTCTTCTCTGTTCTTTGGTTCTTCAATTCAATACATTTTTTATTTAGGTACAACTTGGGTTATAAATCAGGACAGAAGAAATCTACAATTTAATTTACTTTGTATACAGAGAACTGTAGTTGGAAATACACTTTTTAAGGGGTATGTTAATATCTTGAGTTGATCATCCAATTTTTGGTTATCAAATTAATATTTAATTTGTTAATAAAATAAAATGATATTAATTATTCAATCGTGAGCAAAGGTAGGTAGTAGGTATTATCTTGAGTTGGTATTATTCTCTACCGTTCTTTCCAAAATGATCTACAATTTGCTAACTATGAAATGCATACGGTGATATACGTTAGCAAGATAATATAATTATATATGCCATGAAAAAATCTCTGAAATTGAATGGGTTTCTTAATGTAAAATCATTAGATGATCGGTCCCTCTTTTTGCTAAAAATGATCTTCAGTTTGTTTACTTTCCGTATACTCTCCGATATAAGAAACTTATAGTACCATAAGTCAAGATAATGGAATTTTGAAATAATTTCTTCATTAGAGAAGCAGAAATAAACATATCGATCCCCCAACTATTTTATATATCCATGAGAAACTGCAGTAGACATACCTCTCTTTCAGGATTCCCAACAAAATGTAATTGCATAAAACCTTTCCATAAGTGATATTTGCAGTCTCTCACTCAGTCGATTCTCTGGCTTTTCCTTTCAATTTCCGTGAATAAAAATCATTCCGATCCACAGTGGTTGCGCCCATAGGCCAAAAATGGTATTAAAAAGATGGTATTAAAATAAAGGAATCTTTGGTTGAAGTTGAACTCCAAAGTTTACTGGATCACACTGCATAACGAATATTGCAGCTTCAGAAGGAAATTGGAGCAAATCCAATATTACAAATTTTCCATACAAACAGTTTATTGCAGACCGATCGCTCTATGGCAGCTATATGATAGAGTAGTCCGATCTGACCAATTTAATATATGATAATAATTAGAAAATTTTGTGCAAAGTTTCAAGCCTCTACCTCAACTGGAAGAATTTATGGCCGCGCTCTCCATACAACGCTCTCCATACAACGCCACTGTGCAGCGGTTAACTAGTGAATAATGTGCATGGTTTACGCAGTAGGTGGCATGCATGGGGAAGCTTATCAGCGTGGCAGGTTGCTATCAGCCGTGGGAGTCGCAAATTGGTGGAAGCAAGCTGCTCAATTGTCACATAATGTAAATGAAAAAACAATTGCAAAAAAAAACAAATTGCACTGTATACAGAGTCAAGTGTTGCATACTTCTTGGCAGTTTTAAAAGATGATAACAGTGAAATGTTAAATTTTGCAATTTCCCCCGCCGGTCGCCCCCTGCCTAAAAGGGGGGGGTTAAAAAACGGTCTTTATTTAAAACAAACGAGAGAAACTCAATAATCAGGCTACAAATTTGGAGCCTTTTCCTGGGCGGGCTGTACACTTTACGAACTTGAAAGCGGTGTGTAGTGATAAATGAAGAAAAAAAGAACGAAATGGAAAAAACCGCAAGTCGCTATCACCTCTAGTTTTGTTGCAATTTCGAATTGAAAAATGGAAAAAAATGCCGTTATTCGAAAAAATTGACAGCTTTTTTGACGCTAACAGAAAATAAGCGCTGCAGGGTATGCAATACAAAATCAGTTTGTTATCTGTTATTTATTCTGTTAAAATCCATATCATACATCGCACAGTGCACTGTCTGACATATCGAATTTAAAAATAATAGTTTCTGGCGGTTCATTTGAATTATGGAAATATTTTATTTTTAAAGTTAATATATTCAGAATTTAAAAATTGTTGCTGGTCTTTAGCCTCTGTGAGCTAAAAAGGAGCTGTTTATTCTTGTATAGAATCATAAGGCTGATGGATAAAGCCGTCAGTCTGTGAAAATTAATATTCGTATATACATACATACATATGTATCATACATTGATCAAGTTTATTAAAAATGTTTTTAAATCCTGTGACTTTAAAATTTGAAAGAATTATGTCAATTACTTCGATATTATTCTATGGATATATAAAAGAAGCTTCATATTTATTGATAATAAGAATTGCCATAGAAAATTCCCAAAGAAAACTCGCTTGATTTGTCGCTTCATTATAAAATTCTTTAATACAAATGAAAATCTTAAGGCAACAAAATTTCAGCCTATATATACCAGATCAGCTGCTGGTACTCTTCGTTCTTCTTCCTTCTCTCTTCATCTCTTAACTACATTTACCTATGCACTTAGTTGGTATCAACTTAAAATATGACGATGTGGAAACGTCTTAACAACTTACACTAATTAGTTTAGTTTAGTTTAGGCTTGAGTGGGTATGGGGGGAGGATCTGTCTGAAGTTACTGTACAGCGTAAATTCGTTTTAGATTTAGATTTGGTTGATTCGTTAGCTCTACCTAGAGATCTTTGGAGGGTTTGGGGGCCAACTTGGGCAGCTGCAGTGCGCCCGAGCGTGCCAAGAGGCCCAGATGCTGCAGCGATGTGGGCGAGGGCGTGGCAGGTGTGGCGGTGGCCGTAACTGTTGCTGCCGTCTGTCCATTGACATAAGGCTGTTGGTGGTAGCTGCTGCCGTCGAAGATCTCGCCAAGCAGCTCGTAGACGCGTCGCTTGAAGAACAGTTTCTGATGGAAGTTCATGTGCTTCATCTCGGGGCGCAGACCCTGCAGGAAGGCATCATCAAAGTCCAGGCAAGTGGTGGCATTAGGTGCAGCAGGTTCCACAGCATCGTCGGCAGCAGCAGGCTGTGCAGGAGGAGGGGAAGAAGCAGAGAAAAGTTAGTCGAGTTACGCTTTCACACATTTCCCATTGTACTCACCTCGCTGAGCTTGGCAGACAGTTCGGCCACCATGCGTCGCCTCTTTTTGGGCGGGTAGCTGCTGCAGGCACGCGTCGCGGCAGCAGCATTGGCAGCTTGTTGCAGCAACAGATGCGTTGGCTTCTGTTCCTCTTCATCGTCGCTCTGCGAATGCAACTCCGACTCGTCGGGCTTCTCCTGCGCATGAGCATCATCGGTCACCCACTCGGAGCTGCTGCCCTCCTCGGTCACGTACTCATCGCTGCTCAGCGAGTGCTTGATGTGCACCAGAGCCTCCACGGGTTCATCCTCATCGTTCTCATCGTACTCGTCGTTCTCGTCGCCACGACGATTGCTGCTGTCGCGCGAGCGACGCCCCTTGACGGGCACAGGTACGCCAGGCGTGATGTGTCGCTTGAGGAACTCCAGTTCCTCGCTGAGATAGTAGGGCTTGATGCGGTTCGTGCCACGCTGCACATTGATGGAGCGTGCGAAGCTGGTGCGTATATTCCGGAAGCGCTCCTTGCAGTTATCAACTGGGGGAGGGAGATGAATGAGCCAGTTCGATTGCAGATTTATCGATATATCGTAGACTTACCACTGTCGTTCATCTCCTTGGATATGTCCTCCCAGGCACGATCCACATGAGACTTGCGCATGTACGACGGATGCGAGCGATCGTACATGCAGGGATGCTGCTCCACAAGGCGGCAGATCTTGGCATTGATCGCGTGCAACTCCGGTGTTATCGTCTTGGTGGTCAATGATGCCACCAAATAACTGTTTATGCCCATTTTGGAGTTGCTGTAGCTGATGTTGTTGTTGTTATTGTTGCTGTTGTTGTTGGTGGTATTGTTGCTGGTGTTGTTGTTTTTATTCTTACCAATGCTGCCCGTGCTGCGTCGCGTATTCATTGTTGCAACAATCTGCGGAAACAAACAAAAACAACACTAATTTACAGAGTTGCCGTCAACAACTGCGCAGCAACCAACAACAGTTGCAACAAAAAGCAAAACTGCAACTGACGCGCGCTCTCTCTGCACACACACACACAGCTGGCACACACAGGCACATACACGCAGGCAGGTTTGCTGGGAGCAACAGCTGTTTGCCGCGCGTTTTTAATGCGTTGCCAGCAACAATCGCATTTACTGCAATTTGCCTGCGCTTCTGTCTGTCTCTCTCATGCCTTGTTCCTCTCTCTCTCACTTACCTGCAATTTACTGCACACACTGATTACCTTTTCCAAAGTCTTTTCTTGTTTTTGGTTGCCTTTTGTTTCTGTTGCTGTCGTTGCTGTTGCTGCTTCGAATGCTGCTGCCGTTGTAGATGTTGCTGTTGCTGCGGTGAAATTGCTGTTGAGTCTCGTGCACACATACAAACATACACACACACTTACACAGTTTATTTAGGCTAGCGTGCGCTCTCTCTCCCGCCTCTCTCTCGGTCGCTCTCTCGCAGCCGGTGCTGCTGTTGACAAAACGGAAGAGAACACAAAGTGAGCATGCGATAAATAATACGAATTAAAAATAAACAAATAATATTTACCAATAAATCGTGTGTAATTTGTAGTGCGCGTTAATCGAATAAAATTAACCTACATTCGAAACTGCAAGTGACTCAATCTGCAACAGACACACACATGCATGCACGTACAAATGTGCGTGTTGTTATTGTCGTAAACAACTTGCTTGCCGGCAAAAAAAGAGAAACGAAACGAAACTCAAAACATGGGCGGCGACTGCGTTGCCTGCCTTGCGAAAGGGATTGTGCAGTGGATGTGCCGAAACAACCCTTAAAACGTTGACAAACTTCGCCACGCCACTGCTCTCTCGCACACATGCATACGCGCTCACTTCAGTTGAGAGAGTGAGCCACTGCGAGAGTGAGAGCGGCAGTATTGCCAGCTGTAAATGCGAATGCTTCAGCGAGTCGGCGAATAAATATCAACTGGCAACGTTATTTGATCGGTTCAATTTGACATTCAGAATTATAATTCTTTGGCATCCCTAGTTAATCGAAAGGCGATATATATTACTATAGCAATAATAATTACCATAAAGTCATAAACAATTAGGAGAGACTGTGGTTACAAATTGTTTATATTTGTTTAAATGTTTCGATTAATTTGAATTAATATTCAAAATAAATACTAAAACGAGTTATGTTTAAGCAGAGCTTTGCCGCCTTTCGACTGCAAATATATCGATTGGCACAAGAGTAATGCAACCCTAATGTCTGTTTGCTTGCCAGCCACAACAGCAGCAGCGACAACGACTTTGACTCACAAATACTAGCGCATTGGCTCTCTGAGTGCCTCTCGCATTCTCTGTCGGCACGCGCTGTTGCGCCTGTGTGTGTGCGTCGGTGTGACGTTTTCGTAGCTGTGTGCCAGTTTAGTACTGCATGAGTTGCGCGTGTTGGTGTCGTCGCGTCGGAGCAGTTTCTCGCCAGTTTGCTGTTTTGGTTTTGTGTGCGAATTAAAATAAATATTACTCAAAACTGCTCGCTAGTTCGTGCAATTGGCTAGTGAAATATGTCGGCGAACGGTTCGCCAAATCATTCAACGGTTAAATTGAATCGTGTACTGTGTCACGCTGTCGAAAAACAATCGATTTTATATGATCTAAATCATGAGCATTATAGAAAAAGACTGGCGTCAGAGAATTGCTGGGATTTGGTAGCTTCGGAGACAGGAGTGTCGGGTAAGTGTAGTGTGTGTTAGTAGTGTTGCAAAGCGAGGCGTGCGCATTCGTGCTTATCGTTATCGCATTTCGGTCCAATGTTGCGATGGGCGCCCTGCAAACGAGTTGGCAGCACATGCAGTGTTGACAAACAACAACTGTTTGCGTTTGAATTATTTTTTAACGATTAATCGAACTGCACTTCAAACATAACTGCCAAACGAATAAAAACATTTAATTTAATACAAGCAAACGTTAATTTCATTTGATTTGATAAACTGGCATTACTTTAAAAGATAAATAAAAATAATTAACAGGGTTTTAAGAAAAGTAGCGAATTATTGAATTTAATTTAATACATTAATATAAACAAGTATCATAAAAATATTAAATCTTTTTCGTATTAAAGAAAGACATATTATTATAATTAAAATGTCGCGTTGCTTTATGAGATAGAACACTTAGCTCTGCAGAACAATACCAATAAAATACATAAAATAATTTCAGCTTTATTTTATTTCAGCTTTATTTTAATAATAATGAAAATAAGTCCATAAAAGCTTTTTTTTTAAAATTAAATAAATGTTTGTTTTCATTCAATTTGAATATGTATCTTTTCTAATAAAGAACATAAATATGAATATTAAAAAGAGTATATTAAAACAATCTTTTACGTTATCTTTTGAGCTTTTAAACATTGCAGCAAAATTGTAGGTCTACTTTGACATATTTGTAGCAAACGTTAAACAACAAATCATAGTATTATTGTTCCTAAAAATTAAATAAAAATAATAATTATTAATTGTAGCCTAAAATGAATATACCCTGTATAGAGAAAAATACGTTGTATAGAATTGAAAATTTATATTCTCAAGTCGAATTTGCTATTTCCGTCTGTCTGTATGTTCGCCTGTCCCGTTTGTTGCACCCCCAAATAAGTCTGACAATCTATTGCTGCACAAGCGATATATCGTTCTGCAGCCGATGATATCGTATCCACAGCCACATCACTAAGCAATTTAATACGCTGTCAAAATATAAACAAAGTCGTATAAATGAAATGTATATCTGATATTTTAACAACGACTAAATAAATAATATAAATAAAGAAACTAAACTATTTCATCTTTAATTTAACCTTTATTTATTATTGAAATTTCTCGAATTGATAAAGTAAATCTTTGTAAATGTATGTACATTTTTGAAAACAAACTATATGCTCTGAATTTTAAGTATTTTGGAGATATTTTAAAGTTATTTTCAAGCCGCTTTAGGTCTGATCATCATTTTCACTTGCTTCAGTGGTAAGAATCCTTCCCAATAAATTCCGTTAAATTCTCTCGCTTCAGTTTGATAATATTTTCCATTCAAATTGCTGCAAAGAATAAAAATTCATATACTATAAATTGAAAATATGATAATATTGATAAAAACACGCATACCTATCAGCACAGTTGTTATACCACCAGCCACCATGTCGTTGTGGTGCGCAGTTAACGGATATACCGTGGTTATCTTTGTCATTGTCACGATCATATGTTGTGAATCTCATATTTTCGTGTCTTCTCAGTTTGTCAGTTGTGATTCCAGAGAATCTACCTAACTTACTTAATATGTATTGGTCGTCTGCACCCGAAATTGCGAACTCATCGTATTTGGCAAAATATGTTCTGCCATCAAAACTCTCCATATGAATATAAAGTTCGCAAGGTTGCTCAGCGGTTAATCTGTGTATCTTATCCAGGCCGAGGAAGAAGTCTCCGTTCCAGAACTCGCCAAACCCATTCCGGTATGTCTTCCAGTCCCTGTTAAAGTCCACTCCACCTCTGATTCTCTGTTGTATAACAGTCCATCCAGAATTACATAGGATCTGAAAGGTCCTAGGGACGCCCCTAGAAAGGGTAACTGTCTGCACCCCCGACGAGTCTCTATCAATACAACTCGCTGCACTCTTTCCGTGTATATCTGCCGATTCCTTGACTTGCATTCCCAATTGATTTATTTGTTGATATTTTCCAAAAGTTGTTTCCTATTCACTTGTTAATTGCCTTTCATTTTTTATCAATTTTTCATCGATTGAACTGAGTTTTCTTTTTATTTGCCTTATCTCAGTATTTTCCTTCTCACATATAGTCTTTGGTAGTTGTTCGATTATCACTTGTTGCTTTCTGAGCTCCTCTTGCACTGCTGCCATGGAGTCCTCCTTTGATTTGTAATTCGTATTCTCTATTTGTAGCTTTATCATATTCTCTCCTAGCAGCCTTATTTGTTCATTCTTACTTTGCAATTCCCTTTGAAGCTGAACCTCCTTCGCTTTGAGCTCCTTTAACTCTCTGTTTTGATATTCATACAGATTCTTCGACAGTTGTTTAATTTTCTCTTTCAGATCGTTAAAAACAGCTGTCTCCTTTAATTTGTAATTCATGTTTTCCAATTGAAGCTTCATTATATTCTCTCCTTGCTGTCTAATTTGCTCGTTTCTGTCATCTAGTTCAATTTCAAGGGAAGTCTCTTTTTTCTTGAAGATGCTTAATTTGTTCATTCTTGCTTTCAATTTCTTCACTATGCTTGTCTATCTTCTGGCTGACTTGCTCGAAGTATCTTAGCATTGGTTTCGTCACTTGGTGGGCATACACCGAGCACTCTTCCTCCAGTTGGGGAGATATGTGACACGACTAGTATAAACAAAAACAAACTAAAGATTCTTATCCAGATTCTTCTACAAGATCTCTTCTCACCTGATCGTATTCAGCGGAAACAGAAGGTCCTTTAGAGTCCTGCAACAGGAGCATGCAGAGGAAGAGAGCAGTAACTAGTCCCATTTCACTTTCACACGATTAATGATATTCTGAGTGCAGTCTTCCTTCTTTTATAGCTCTGAAAGTGCATCGATGCATGCGAATTGGCTGTGCTGATAAGGGGGATGCTGACGTCAGTGTGCAGTGGCATGATGTGCCTTATCATGATGCACAAGTTGACAGTGAACTTCACCTGCGCTTAACTAAGTTGAGTCCGGGTTCAATGCAAGTTGACTATTTGTATACTATTTTGCAGAGGCTGTATTAGTTTAAACCAAAAGTTTACCACATTCAGTTGTAGCTATTTATATTAAGTATATTAAGGTAGTCAAATTAGCTTTGTCCGTCTGTCTACTGCCAGACTCTTAGTTTTGTTTATAACTATTCGAATTAGTGCACGAAGTCGGAATGATTCAAAACGAATCGATATATCGCTCAGTTGATATCAAAATGTATTTGAAGTTGGATGACTAGCCTTTATAATATAATGTTAAAGCAATGAACTATTCCAACTGTTTTTGTTTTCTATTGCTCTTTATTTATTATTCAAATTTAAATTATATATTTATTAAGTAAATCATTGAAAAGTTAAGTAAACATTTTTACATTTTTTATATACAATACAAACATTAAGTTCTGAATTTTAAGTATTTTGAAAGTAATTTAATGGTTTTCCGCAATACTAATAGGTCTGATCATCATCTTAACATATATCAGTGACGTAAAAGAATCACACTTAATTCCGCTGGTGTAAATCCGTATTTTAATGTACTCCCCATTCAAATTACTGCAACAAATAAAAATTAATTAAACAGAAATACAAGATGATAATGTTCGTAAAACACGCATACCAATCAGCACAGTCCTTATACCACCAGCCACCAAGTTGTAATTTTACGCAGTTACGGAATAGATATTCATCGTTGTCTTGATCATATGTTGTGAATCTCATATGTTTGTAATTAACCAAATTCTCTAGTTTGTCACCATTGAATTTACCCAACTTGGTAAGTTTGTATTGATCCTCTTCATCCGAAATGGCGAACTCGTTGTATATGGCAAAGTATGTTCTGTCCTCTGCCATTTTCAAATGAATGTAAAGAGCGTGAGGTTGCCCAGCGTTTAATCTGTGTATCTTCTCCAGGCCGAGGAAGAAGTCCCCGTCCCAGAAGTCGCCAAAGCCGTTCTGGTATGTCGCCCAGTCCCTGTGGAAGTCTACGCCGCCATTGATTCTCTGCTGTATAACGGTCCATCCGGGACCCGCAATATCTGAATTACATAGAACCTCAAAAGTAGAAAACTTGGAGAGGGTGACATTATGCACACCCGATGAGTTTTTGCCAACGCAACTTGCATCCTTCTTTGGCCATTCCAGTTCTTTAATAGTTTTGTCTTTCTCAACAATCGTGCTATTTTAGCTTGTTTCCATTTCACATTTTGCCATGTTTTTATTTGTACACAAATTGTTGGATTGTTGTTCGTCTGTTACCTTTTTTGAGCCGCTCTAGGATAGCTACCACTGCATCATCCTTCGATTTTAAGGTCGTGATTTCTATTTGAAGGTCTACAATTTTTTTCTCTAGCTGCTTTATTTTCTCGTCCTTGCTTTCTATATCCTCTCGAAACTTAATCTCTTTGGACGTGAGTTCCTTTACCTCCTCGTATTGGTTAGAAGTTTGATATGATTTCTTAATAACTTATTATTCTTTAGCATTTCTCGATAAAGTGCCCTAGAAAGAGACTGATATACGATACATACAAACAGTTTAAGTTTGTCACTTCAAAGTCTTCTGACTCTTATCTAATTCTACTACATCTTTTTCTCACCTGATCGGATTCAGCAGCATTTCCTTTAGATGCATGTCCTTTAGATGCCTGCAAGGAGACCAGGCACAGAAGAAGAACAAGAATTCTCATTTTAGTTAGAGACTTTCGCAGAACTCAAATTTAAAATAATTCTTGAAGAAAAATCTTCAGAGTGCAGATGCGCGTCTTTTATAGCTCTCATCGTCCATCAATGTCTGCGATTAGCCACGACTGATAGGGAGTAAGCTGACGTCAATGTGGAGTGGCATGATGCGCGTTATCACCAGTAGACAGTGAACTTGACCTGCGCTGAAATAGGATCCGGGTTCGGTGCAAGATGACAGAAGACTTTCTTATTTTACTCTTGCCTACCTATAAAGTATACGAATATATTCTGAATCAGCATGTCTATCCGTCCGTATGCCCGGGTGTCTGTGTATTAGTGTGTCCGTCTGTTGCAACGCAAACTAGTCTCTCAGTTTTTAAGGTATCCTAATTAAACTTGGTACACATGCTTCTTATTGCTAACTGCCGTACAAACTATCGGCCGAGTTTTGTTGTTTGTTTAGATAATGCATCCAAATTCACTTCATTAAACTTATTTTATATCATATATAATATGCAAATAAAATATAATTTAATCATAGCTGCCATAGATGCAATCGGTCGAAAGTAAGGTTAATGAAGATCAGCTTTGATTTTAGAAATAAGTTAACTTATCAGTGCGAATCAAAGTGAGACGAAGACGTGGTTTTGATTTAATTTAAATCTAAGTTGTGCTTCATGCTACATAAGCATATAATAATACATATATTCTTCATATATATGTAAGTATATATTTATTAAATATTTACAATTATACGGCTTTGTGGAGTGCTGATTTCTGCAGTGATTTTCGCATTCTAGCAATTTCGCTTGCCTTTCTCCATTTTGAGCTGGTTTCCCTTGTGTAATTAGTTTACTTGAGTTGTGGTGCCATAAAACAATGTTAGAATTGAGTCTTGGTTAGTTTGTTGCACTGGTGTTGATGTTTATGACGCTTATTGAGTTGGGATTAGGCTGGGTTATTATGGCGGGCAGTCCCGAGTGACATCTGTTGGGTCGTGCTAGGCTAGGTTGGGTTGGTCTGGGTTGCTACCTGCCTCTGCGAGTACAACATGTCTGTATGTTTGTCCTTTCTCTCTCTCTCTCTCTCTCTTTCTCAACTGCGATTGCGAGTACATGTCTTTATGTTTGTCTCTTTCTCTCTCTATCTCTTTCTCACGCATTGCAGTGGAGAAGTGCAAGCGACGCTGGCGAATGATTCGCACGGACTACGTTCGCTGGCTTAACCAGGCCGAGCAGCGCAGCAACAAGGGCCCGAAGAAGGCGGCGTATTACTTGAGCGATGATCTTAAATTTCTGAATCCGCACCTGTCACTGGCAGAGAGTGTTGAGCACGAGCACGAGCACGAGAACGATCACGATCACGACGATCGGGATTCATCGGAGCTTGAAAGGGACAGCAAGAGTCGAAGCAAGGAGCCGATCCTCGAGGAGTCCTCCTCCTCCGCCACGTATAAAGCAAAGCCCAAAGAGACCGCTGAGGCAGTCGAAGAGAGATCACAGTCGGGTAGAGAGCTCAAACCGGAAGAGAAGAAAGTGAAGTTGAAAGAGAGTGACACGAAAGCAGTCGAAGCAGAGGAGGGCGCAACCTCCGGTCTGGATGGTGCCATCAAGAAGAAGCCCGAGTTCTTCATCAAGCAGAGCAGCCTCAACTCGCCCAATTGTCTGATCATTGGCAAGAAGCACACGCAGTCGGAGACACCGCCACCATCCGATCTGCTGGAGGCGATGGCCGATGACAGCGCCGACGAGACAGCCAGCGTGGGTGGAGGAAGACGCCTGCGACGCTCGGCCTCGCGCATCAAGCAGCTCCCCATACAGAAGCCAGCGGCAGAGCAGCGCCAGACGCGTCTACAGCGTCGCAAGTCCATGTCCATTGCTGCCGCACACAGTCTGCGCAGCTCCACATCGCCCGTGAAGATGACACCGTTGCCCAGGACCAACTTAGCAGCAGCCGCAGCAGCAGCCGCAGCAGCAGCAGCAGCGCAGCCCACTGCGGCAGCTGTGCCAGCACAAACGACAACAGTGGCAGCCAGCAAATCTGCCACTGCCTCCACTCCCCACCTCCACCTCCTCCCCCTCTGCGCATGCCAACAATCGCGACGACATCTTTCCACGTCCACGTGCCGCGGCGCCACTTGCACAACAACTTGTGCTCGCCCGTCGTCCAGGCGCAGTTAATCCTGGCCAGCCATCGCCCACAATGCCTTCGCCGCCAGTGCGCCATCAAATTGCACCTGGCAGACCACCAGGCCCGGCTCCGGGTCAAAGCTACGCTGCAGGGCAACGCTGCGCCAGTGTTGGCCAAACGTGCTCCAGCTCCAGCTCCTCAGATTGGTGTACGTCATGTGGCGCCCTCTGTGGGCCAAGTGGCAATGGCAATGGCGCCTGCGCAGCCACGCACCATCAGCAGCAGCGCCCCAAGCAGCAGCGGCAACACGAGCAGCAACAGCTCTGGCATTGCCACCGGCACCAGTTCCATTTCCAGTTCCGTTTCCGTTTCCAGCACTGGCTCCGTGGTCAATAGCACTGCCACGCCCATTGCCAGTGCCTCCGCCTCATCCACCCCTGCCTGCTGCTCCTCCTCGCTGGCCAGGCAACTCAGCGAGCGCGGCAGCCAAACAGAAACAGCGGACATCTTCTCGGACGAGCATTTCCTGGACATGGTGAGGCCACAGATGCGCGAAATGAATCCGCGCCAGAAGCTGCACTTCAAGCAGAAGATCTTCCAGGCCCTCATGGAGACTTTCGATGATGCCACCGACTTTCCCGGGGAGGGGCAGGCGCAGCACTTCAACATCAACACGCCCTCAGGCTTCGAGCACGTCTCCGATCCGGAACTGCGTCTCATGCGGGAACTGGTCAGCATGGTAAGTGCCGCCAAACACACAGAGAAGCTGCAGTGGGCAGCTCCGGCACTCAAGCACTGTCTGTGGCTGTGGCCGCTCAACGTGCCAGGCAGCAGCAGCAGCAGCAAGGCAACAAGATACAGACTCATGTGCGCATACAGCGACCCCCACAAGGTGGCACCACCAACATAGTGCCTGCTTCGGTCACCGGCTCCACCGTGCTGGGCGAGGACAAGAAGCTCTATCGCATACTGCAGATGAACAGCAATGCCAAGATACGCGCCATGGCAGCACTGCAGCGCAAGGACAGCATCGATAGCAATGGCAGCCAGGGCAATGTGGTGCCCACTCGTCCAGGCACCTTTGTGGTACCAGCCAGTAGTCCCAAGACACCGACTCCGTTGCCTACCCCCTCGCAGACACTGCGCATACAGGATCCCCTGATGTCGCTCTTTGGCGCTGGGGCAGCTCAAGTTCCGGGCAACAAGCTGGCCTCCTCCAAGGATCCACTGCAGGTGCGTCAAATGGGCAGACGCTACTCGGTCTGCGGTGCTGGGGGTCCCATCACCAATCTGTCGGCAGTCTCTGCTGCCTCCGGCTCGAGCAGCTCCTCGTTGGCCAGCTCTGGCTCGCCGGCAAATGCCGAGAATGCTCAGCTCAAGCGCCGCATGGCGCCCGCCTCGCAGGTGGTTGTGCCGCCCCAGCAACGTGCCCGCTACTCGCACAGCCCCGTGGCCAATCAGCTGGCGGGCATTGCACCTGGCAACAGCCTGTTGGTACGTCGTGCCGCTGCCGGCGCACAGAAGCAGCCCTCGCCCACTGGCGCTGGCTCTGTGCCGCAGAAGACACCACAGATATCCAATCTACAAGGTAGTTCCGGCTCCGGAACTGGCTCCGGCTCCACTCATAGTGCCTTCAATACCTTTGCCACACCCGCCACGTTGCGTGGCAGCAACTCGAGCTTGAACAACGCAGGCATGGCAGCTGGCTCCAACGTCAGCGGTGGCGTCTCTCCGCTGAAGCGCGGCATGGTCATTGCCAACGTGAAGGGGGCAACACAGCAGCATAAGCAATCCCCCGCTGCCGCCTTGGTCTCTGCAGCAGCTGCTGCCGTCTCTGGGCTACGTTCGCCCGTGCCGCAAATGAAGCCATCAGCTGGGCCCACCTCCAGCAATGTGGCCAATCTGCTGGGCGATGCCAGGCCAGTGCAGGGCTATATGCGCGCCCAGCCTGGACACGCACGTCCCAGCGGCGGCAGGCAGAGCACCGGGGAGTCCGAGACGGCGGGCATCATTGCAGCCGATGACTTTGACATGAGTCGCCTCAAGCGCGAACCGCAGGACATTATGGATGACGACATCCTGGGCATGTAGAGAGGCCCCTAATGGGAAACAATCCTCACATTGCCTTACTCCCACATTCTTTTTTTGTAGTGTGTAAGAGAAAAAATCCAAAACAGAAAGAGCAAACTATATTTCCAAAGTATGAAAACGAATTTCTGAACTTTCTTTTTAATTGTAAAAACAAAAATCAAACAATTATAAATCAAATGACACAAAATATTAAAGATTGCAAATATATCACGCACTTGATGTAGATGTTGTTCAACACTAACCTAACTTCATTCAACGAAGACGAAAAATATATTTTGACAATTTCTTTGTGTTTTTTCCAATATTACAAATAAATATAATATTGTGTAGTTAAAAAGGAATTGTTTCTCTCTGGGGGATTGCAAAGGGTGCTAGGCAGTGCTGCCAACTTATTAAAGTCAAAAAAGGCTATTTATGACGGTGAGTAATGAAGGAAAATACACAAAATATTATATTCAGCAAGGAAAACATAAAAAATCTAGCAAAACTATAAAAAAAAAGGCTAAAGATGTAGAGCATAAATTTTAATTATTATAGAAAAATACTTTGAAATACCGAAAAAACTAAATTATGATTTAATAAATTCAGAATTCCCGCAATTTGTAAATTTTTTCTGGATATAGAATTAAAAACAGCTAGATTTGACGGGAAAAAGCTGAGTAGACAGCACTGACAGCCATTAAAAAGTAGATTTTATGAAATGTAATAGACAGAGAGATATCTCAGTTACAATTGTCAGATATTTGAAACTAGTTTCACATTCATACATACACAAGTTACAGAAACAGCTAAAATATCATAAATCGTAAACATAATCAAGCTACCCGTTGCATGCGACTATTGCGAGGTATTCGGGTAAAGCACACTGTAAGATTTATGCTCTGTTGAGGGTATCTAATCTAGCGTAAACCGCTGCGCTAGTAAATCAAGTGATAATTGATAGACCTCGCGCCTATAAGAACTCATCCCCTTGCGGGTAGCACCTTTAGTACAATTCAAATTCTGCGACCGTACACAATGAAATACCTTGCAATCTGCGCGCTTCTGCTCCCCCTCGTCTACGGCGCGGTGATCCCCAGGGATAATGCCGACGCTAACGTAGACCTGGTGCCCGATATGTCCACGGCTGAGGACGGTAAAATGACTTACGTGCTGCCCGATATGTCGGTGGCCAGCGATGCCTTCAACACCCCGGTCGAGCAACAAGTGGGCGGTCCCGAGCCCCTGAAGCTGTCCGAGCAGTCTGTCAAACCCGTTGCCGATGCTGATCTTGTGCCCGATATGTCTGTGGCTGCCGATGCTGAGGACAAGAAGGGTAAGTTAGACGAGCTTGAGCTGAAACTGTTGTAAGGGAGAAGTACCTCGGGTTAATCAAGGTGACATGCCTAGATCACTCCTACCATCGTGAGAGGAGGTTGCAACCCTAATTCACTCTCACAACAGTAGCCACAGAATTTAAGAGTACACTCTCATTTCTAAACTGTCCTTCCCTTTGATAGCCGACAAGCCTGCAGAGAGGCCCAATGCTGATCTGGTTCCCGACATGTCTGTGGCCGCCGATGCTATATACACCCCGGGTAAGCATTTAAGTTGAAGAAACGCTAGAGAACTATCAAGGTAGAGTGACATGTAGTACAAAATGTAGTGAAATCTTACAGCTTATCAGTTTAAGTTACATACTTATTGTCTCACGATACTCTCCGATAGCATCTACGATAGTTATAGCATATAAAAATGTTTCAACTTTCTTTAAAAATGTATTTCCTTATCCACTAAAGCTGAGGTCAAGGCCGAGCAGGTGCCCGTTATGGCTGTGGCTGTCGATGCCCTCGATAAGGGTAAGTAAAGTCACAAGAAATTTCTTTTATATCCCCATCTCTATTCAACTGTGTTCCTCTCCCTTTTTCTTTTGATCTTATCCCTATTACCCTTAGCTGCCAACAAGCTTGATCTGGTCCCCGATATGTCTGTGGCCAGCGATGCCTTGTAAATCATGTGATTACCCCAAGAAAACTCACTCCTAATTTTAACTATGTACGTGTATTGTAATTTCTAAGTTTTTATCAGCGCAGCTTTAATAAATTATAACGATTATACGAAATATTTGCGCACTCATTTACTCTTATCTTACAGCTGATAATGATAGAGGGCTCTCTGCTGGTATTATTATTGTTTTGTTGTGATTTATTGACAATTTCCCAATCGATAGTCTGCAGAAATGGTAAATAAACCATCATTATACCCAGTTAACAAATTCAATAACTATTTTTGGATTGTGAGAGGCATAAAGAAGCGTTGCTGATTATATATAGCTTATAAATATAGATGCTCTATCTGTTTTATATTGGCAAAACTGAAGAAAAGTGGGCAGAAACTGTTTATCTTTGTAAAAGGCTGAAGTTATTTGTTTCCCTCTCTAAAAACAGCAAGATTTGAAGTAAAAGAAGCTAAATTAACCACTAAGCTATGTATCTTACATTTCAAGGCATTTTTGCTTCTAAATATAAAAGATGTATTCTTTTTAAATCGGTTTTACTGAAAAAGACGAAAAAACCTGCTCGTCTTAGTAAAAAGCTGGAATTTTATATATTCCCTTTAGAAACTAGCTAGTTTTTACTTGGCCACACTTAGCTATTAATCTGTCTTTTCTAGCCATATTTTTATTCTTTCAACTATCGATTAATACCTTTAAATACTATTTCCCCTGTTCCCTGACTAACTGTAATTAATGTTACTCCTGTCTTACGTTTAGTTCAGTGACAATTTAATTGGCAACAGCAACAGCGCAAACTTCACTGGAGCCATAACTTCACGAGCGAAAAAACTGATTAGTTTT
Organism: Zaprionus nigranus; assembly: GCA_018903425.1. Lineage (NCBI taxonomy): Eukaryota > Metazoa > Arthropoda > Insecta > Diptera > Drosophilidae > Zaprionus > Zaprionus nigranus. The sequence continues at coordinate 269,750 of JAEIGD010000024.1, forward strand.
GCGTCAGGGCGAACCTTTGGATTCGCTTTGCTGGCCCGACTTTGGGCTCGTCTAACGAAATTGGTTCTATTTTTTTTGTGTTCTATTCTTGCTGCCCCCTTTACAGAGTTCCCTTTCTTCCCCTCTGTCCTCTCCTTCTCTCCTCTTCTTGTATTTTTTTGCTCATTTTCCATTCGCCATTGTGTCGCTGGCTATTAATAAAAAGGAATTAACGGCACAAACCGGACCCACACACAAAGTGCCTGCGATGCCATAAACAACGGGCCACATGGGTTAATGGGAATGGTGAAGGGAGGGAGGGGGGGGACTGGAACAGGGGCAGGGACAGTGTAAGGGGGTGTTCTAGTCTCTGGTTCGCTTTGTTGTCGTTGTGATTTTCACACAAAAGCGCTAAAGCGGCTACTAAATTACGTGCTCATGTGTTCAATTCCCAACTCCGTGTATCTAGTTCAGAGTTAGTCCCGACCCCGACAACCTCCCCCCTTCTGCCCGCCCACATAGGCCGCAAATCGCATTTGGTGCGCTAATGAACCGCAGTGCAGCCTCGACCAGAGCCAGAACCAGAAGCAGAACCAGAATCGGACCTGGTCAGACACAGACGACGAGAAGGAGACGAGAAGTCGCCGCAGCTCTGTCTGGTTCAGTTGCCTTTTTTGTCGCATATTTAAATGCAAAAATACCGTTTAAAAGTGTAACAATGCTGTTAACTATGCCAGGGGCGTAGAACAGCCAAGAGGAGGGAGGGGCAGCGTGGGCGGCACAACAAAAGCCGCTTGATTAGGCCGCGTGTGTGTTGAGCTTGTGCGCCTAATTGCGCTTTGGTTACTGTGTAAAAATAGCCAAAGGTACTTCCCCCTTTTCGGTTATCGCATAGTGCAGATAATACCGCAGACTCCCAATAAATACAGTCTCTGAAAGTCGCCACTGACAAGCACAAAGAGATAACCGCGTATGGCAAATTGGAACGAGAGCGACCACAGCAATTTACAATTTACAATCTGCGGCAGTTCCTGAAGCTAATAAAGGCTGCCATAAATATTTATAGCAAAGGTGTACAACGTACTAATAATAATAATAATACTCAGAGAAATAATTAAAAAAGAATTTCTAATAAACATAAAATGCAAATAAATGTTTTATATTGATAATTGATGATCTACTGAGTAAAGAAACCGACTAAAACAATATTCTGCTTTAGTTTATTATGACAATTTATTGCAAAATGATTAAACACACTTAAAATCCCCACACAATCTCCTCTTCAAACTGATTTCTTCGTTTGCTTAACATTAAAATTCATTTTATTAATCATTCGTTGTGTCTTAGACGTTAATGATATGAATGAATGAATTAGTATTTGACTAAAATATTATTCTATTATAAATATATTTATGTCCTTTTTATGTTTAAAACCTACTTAAGATCCCTTTCACAACCTCATTTTTCGATTTCTTTATTCCTCGTTGCCTCCGTTTGCTTTCGAAATTCACCACAAACTTATTTACTTTTGGAATACTTCGTTGACTTCCGCGCTTTCGAGCTATTAATAAAGTTTCCATTTTTCGCTTTTCTTTTCCTTTCTCCACTCTTCACTTTTAAGTGCAGCCCACAAGAAAAGAGAACTGCATAAAAGTCGCACAAATAATTGCAAAAAATGCTTTGACTGCGGCCAAAATGAAAACTTTTTGGCCCGATTTCAAATGTCCGCGTCTGTGTCCGCTCCTGTCTGTGTTTGTTCCTGTCAGTGTGTGTGTATGTTTGGGTGTGTTTGCTTATTGAGGCAATGCTTACTTCTTACCATATTTCTTTATTCTCGTGTCCGGCAAACAAGTTCAAAGGCAACAGGCCAAAGGGCAGAGAGCACTGAGAACTTTCCATGGGAAAGTGCAATGAAAATTCCAATTTGGCAAAGCGAAACCGAAACTGAAACTGAGACCAAAGTGTGATATGCATAACAAACTGAGCTGCCAGTAGGGGCAGCTGTTTTCAAGCTATAACTGGCCTTTTATTGCAAGAGAGATTTGCAGATAGTACATATCGGAGGAAGTTGGTTAAGGATAGACAAGTAATATATGTAAATATACCATAGTACTTTATGTATGGATATGGTTCAATCATCAAATCTGCCCCACTCCTGTTCTGAATTCCCCTTTATGTTTGTCAATCATTCAATTTACCTCTAGTTGTCATTCTCTCACTTTACAGCCAACAACTGCGCATCACTGCCAGCTAAAGTGCAGCGTACGCAGCTGGTCCCGCCTTCCTTTTGTGATCAGCAAACCAAAAGTAAATGAAAGGCGGCTGCGAAAGAAATGAAAACGCGCAAGTGGCAGAAGTTAAAAAGTTTTGTAATATGCGTTAGTATATGGGGGAGGGAGTAGAAGGAGCAGAGCAGAAGCGACGCCAGCTGGCAAACGCAGCAGCAGCACAGGAAGCAGAGGAAGAGAGAGAGTGCGCGTCACTTTGCACTATTTGTTGTTGTTGCAGCGCAAGTGGAAGTTGGTGGGTGAGGAGTGGAACCCATCATAGGAGCCAAGTGGAACTTGTGCAGATCAATGGGGGACTTTGTTTGTTGCCCGTTTGCCGCGTGCTAATGACTTCCGTGTTTTCGTTTGTCGCACTCGATAAGATAAGCTGAGAAAACAACAATAACAACAAAGCACAGAAGCAGCTAAACACAACAAAACAAACAAACCAGCGACGCAGGCTGAAAGACAAAGAGAGACAGCGAGAGAGAGCAGTAGACAGCAAACTGATTTCGCTAGTTTGCCGCACTAACAACAGATGGCGCCACAAGACAATAAAAGCAAACAAGTGCTTGAAATTGGTAGACAAAGCAAACAAAACAAAAAGCAGTAAAGAAAAACAAAAAGGAGTAAAAAAATAGAAAAAATGAAAAGAAAAACAAAGAAATGCAAGGAATGTGCGCAATTTGAAACTCTTCTGCAAGCGAAAAATAAAATGTCAAGCAAAGTTTTGACAATTTTGTGTCCAGGTAGAGGAAAAGACGAAGAACGGCGGGAAGGGGAAGAGAGAATGGAAGACATGCCAAAGTGACAGGCGAAAGTGGCCGAGCGATTAGTTTAAATGCCAAAAACAAGAACCCCAAAAGCGACTGCAATGTCAATTTACAGCAATGTCATTCTGACAGCGCAACTCTCCCCCCTCTCTCTCTCCACCATCCCTTTCTCAATGATAATATGAGAGTCATAAGTAGGTAACTAGCTGTGTGTGAGTGGGACGGAACGAGTGTGTTTGTGCTTGATTTATGGTGGCAGAACAAGACGAATATGAATGAAGTCGGGCGAATTGGTGAACTAAAGATAGATTAAAAGGGAGAGAGACTGTGAATGAGAGGGGGGAGGAGATGAGTAAAGGGCAGTGATGGAGAGAGGGGGAAACACTTGCAAATCGAACTAAGCAAACACGTCTTTATATCTCTTTGTTTTGGAAGTCTACACTTTGGCATATAAATAAAATATATTTATATTATATGAACCCAATCCTCAAACGACAATCCGATATATATTATAAAGATAGTATCTTTAAGATACATATGTATAATATATGTATATGTATAATCGAAAGAAGAATTAGTTCAAAATTCGCTGTTGGGAATTATAAGGAACCTTACCGTCTGGTGCTCGTTTTCATCTTTTCAGTTTAGTTTTCTTTAAAGTTTTCTCCACTTCCTTCCATTACGTCTTCCATTTTCGGCGGGTCGCCCTGCTTCGACCTGTGCTGCTTATGTAATCTGCGTTTTATGGCAGCTGCAGGTGCGAGTGAGAGGGAAAGCAATATGGTGGCCGTGCTGTGCTTCGAGCGTGATTACGGCAGTTATTGCCCTCAGTTTATGTCGCCGTTTTCAGCACTTTTGATTAAAAATAACTGCTAAAGTTGTTAACTTTAACGGAGATGAGTGAGAGGCGAGGGAGAGGGGAAAGAGAGTGGTTCCATTATCACGGCAGATCCTGAATAATAGATCTAGTTAGGAATTAATTATATGCTTCCGCCGATTAATTCTCGCCAACTTTCTAACAGATCTGTCAGAAGCCTTTGCTTATTAATAAACTTGTTATCCATATATCATAAACTCCCCCTTCCCCTTGTCGCTCAACTTTAATCAGCGTTAATTTAAATAATCTCCATGGAGAAGGACGTACGACATTAAGCATATAAATCAATTCCACACCACAAACTTAAATGTCATTGGGCAATAATAAATAAACACGGAGCAGAGATGCAAAAAAATGAATAAAAAAGCACTAAAACTACAATGGAGTGTGCCCGACTGTGAACTACCCGCTAGACAGCACTAATACGGTTTCTTCAATATTTAACTTATTTTATTTTGCTTATTTTGCTTAGCTTATTTTGTATTGCATACCTGTAGGCGACACTTTGGATATAACTATTTCTTAAATAACTTCTGTGTTTATTGTTCCTTTTCAATCAAATTTGCAGTAATCATTTTGACGATGTTATTTGTTTTGCTCACAAAAAATGAACGTGCTAGCATTTAGGTAATTCATGCAGGTAATTCGATTTTTATCGATTTACGGGAAGGGCAGCGGGCGTGGCAAGATTATAAAATAAGCTTAATTTTTAATCACGCATTAATAAGATATGTTGTCACTAAAAGTGGTAGTCGTAGCTCAAGTTGATTCTCCTGTTTATGCTGATTAAGAATATATACTTTGTGCAGACTGCCACGCCTCCTTTGCCCCTTCCATACATTTTCAATTGACACAAAGTTATCATACCCTTCTACCCCATGACTGTCGGGTATAGTGAATAAAAAATCAACGAAATCACACGCAAATTGCGAAATAGCAAAATAAGCGACTTTCAAAAAGAGAAACGAGAAAAAGGCAACGATTTTCCCCATAAAAAATAAATTATTTTCCCATAGAAAAACAACAAAAAAGTTATTTTTTTCTGGCATTTGTTGCTGTTGTTGTTGCTTTTCGTGACCCGCTGAGGAGGATTCGATTCATCTTCGTGTGGGTGCATTTTGGCGGTTTTTTTTGTTTAGCTTGAAAAATAAATTTAATTAGCTAACGATTGGCCACGGCAAGCAGCTTCTGGCACTGTGTTGGAGAAAAGAGTGGGAGAGAGAGAGAGGGAATGAAACAGAGGCGAGTGGAAGCCAAAGTTCAAGCGACAGCGGCTGCCGCTTTGACATTTCGGCGCCGTGGCAGTTGTAAACGTGCTTGCGCTCTCACTCTACCCGCTCTGCTTCCCTTCCTTCTCCCACTCTCGCGCTTTGCTTCCCTCCACCCTCTTGCGCTCTTTTTTTTCTTCTCCTTCTCGCGCTCTCCCATGGCCTATCGTTCACTTCGCGTCTATGGCTCTGCTTCAGCTCTGCCGCCGCGCTGCCTTTACTCTGCCTCCGCGCTGCCTTTACTCTGCCTCCGCGCTGCCTTTACTCTGCCTCCGCGCTGCCTTCGCTCCGTCATTGCTCTGCCTTTGCTCTGCCTCTGCGCTGCCTTCGCTCTGCCTTTTGCTCTGCCTGTTGCTGTTTGTGTTGTTGTCTTTTTTATGCTTTGTTGGTCATAAATATTTTATTTGACGTACTGAGAAAGGTGCGCCAAATTTTCACTGCATCAAAATTGTTGTATTTTTACAGGATTTGCAATTGCCGTAAAAGAGAGAAAGAGAGGGAGAAACAGCTGTCACAGCCTTGTGCCTGTGTGTGTGCACAGTAGTTGTTGTTGTCACAAGACTATTTGTTTCAGTACTTTGATCGCTTTCTCTGTGTGTGGCATACGATCCACAATGAGACCGACACACACAGGAGCACTCAGTGTTGATTACACACACACATGGCGCTCTCTCAAAGAGTTGTGGCTGAATTAGACAAGCAGCAGGGAGAGTAAGAGTGGGAGAGGGATAATGAGAGTGTGGGCAGCAGCTCATAATGTATATATGTATGTATGTAAGCCCTCCCCCTTCGTTCCACAGCAAATTTATGCAGTTGGAAAATTGAGAGGGGTTATGGCTGCCAGCTACGAAACTCAGTGCAGAAATTCAAACGATTTTGAATTGGAGGGGGAGGGTAAGGAGAGAGTGATAGAGAGAAGGAGTAAGTGAAGAGAAAGGTGAATGGGAGAAGGGAAAATTGGAGGAAATGTGCGACTCGTAACCATCCCACCCGCAATTGCCGATAAGTTGCCTTGCTGCAGTCAATTAAGTCAAGTCGGAAGCCTCTATCCCCTCTCCCTGTCCCTTCACTCCCCCTTTCTAAGGGGCTCACCTGCAGGAAGGCTTCGTGGTCTGTGCATGTAACTCCTGCTCTTTATGGCACATCCGGCCAGGCACATCCGCCTCCGCCCCCACCTCCACCTCCTCCTTTAGTCCGGGCAGCTGTTTAGCCGACTTATTTATGCCATTTGCACTTACATGCCACGCCCCCTAGTTGCTGCCCCCGCCACGCGCCCTTCACTCTTTGTTTTTAATTTTTCTCTGAGGAGCGATGGAAAATTCCTTTGGTAAAATGGAAATTCCTTGGCCCAACACGCTCGGCTGCTTACAAATACTTTGCCAGCACAAAGTGTGAAAAGACTTCTAGTTGTTGTTGTTGCTGCAGTTGTTATTGTTGTTGTTGTTGCTGTCTCTCCACTGTCTGCTTACGAAATACTTTCTGCTGCTGCCCGCAAGATGGCGCCAAAGGACAACACGTAAAACGACGCCTCCCTTTGCTTTCCGGCTTCTTTCTCTTCCTTCACCTCGCCTCCTCCTTCGCCTTGTGGAATTTATTGTCATTGCTGGCATGGCCAATGCACCTGCCGAGGTGCACACACGGCCAATGCACCTGGCCGCACGTTGCTGCGCGCATAATTAAATCCATTTGTTGCCAGCTTCGACATTTCGATTTATTGTGTTTTTATACCCGTTACACAAGAGAAAGAAGGGTATTTGAGTTAATTGAAAATGTACATAAGATAAAGAAGGAGGCGTGGCAGACTCCCACAAACTATTCCTGATCGACAGAAAAGGGAAATTAGTCAAATTTGTCCGTATGAACACCTTGATCTCTAAAACTATTAGAGCTAGAGCTAACAAATTTTGTAAGAATATGTTATACATATTATTGTCTGCATCTGTAACTTAACAAAAATATAATTTTAAAGCGTATTTTTGAAGCTAGTACAATTATTTTTGGTGGTACACAAGTATTATGCACATCTTAATCATTTTTGCATACGGATATTGAACATAGAGGATATTTTAGAAAAAAGTTCAATGGTGAACAGATTTTGTAGACGCCGCTTATAAGTATACAATACAAAATACACTAAGTTAATTGTCGGGTATTCAACAGTCGAGCATGCTTCACTGTTGTTCTTCTACTTGTTTTACAGTTTGTTTATGGTTTGTATTGAAAGTGCAGAAACAAAAGTACACAAATTTATGGCAACATAAACTATGCAAGTGGGAAAGAGAGAGGCAGAGAGGGGCAAAGAGAGACTGCAAATCAATTAACTAAGCGAACAGTTTTCTCTTGAAATTCTTTGATAAATGGAGAACTCTCACAGAGCTGTACAAAAACAAATTTAGTCAAATTCCACTTGGAATTCCTTGATATATGAAAATATCTCAACGGGATTCCTAAGTAGCTCATTTCTCTGCCTAATCCCAGTGCCTTCTCTACACGAGCTTTATCAGAATGAATGTGTGCTTTGTCTAGAAGAAGTAGGGGAGGGCTGTTTAAGGCTAGGGTTGCCCAGGGCTGCGAGACCTAAGCTTCATTAGGAGCTTTATATTTCTGATCCCTTGGCTAAGCTCGTGCGTTATTTGTATTCCACTTTTCTCGCTCTTTTCTCCTTCTTTCGCCTTTCTCGATTTATCACAATTCCCTCTACACATATTTCAGGCTTTTTTTCGCCGTTGTAAATTTAATAAATCCACTTAATTAGTCTTGTAATTTGTAATTTGTCAGTTTGCACAAAGTTTCGTCTCGTTTCGTCCATGGCCAGGGCCAGAAGCTAAGCGTGCATGTGTTGGCCAGAGTTTTGGCCACATTCATTAACACTTTAGTTCAACTTGGCCGTTGTTGTTCTTGTTGTTTTTTTGTGCTGCAAGTTTTGTAAATAATTTAACTACAGGCCAGGCACCGCCCTCGCCTCCTTCTCCCTTTCTGAAATGAATCTGCAGCAATTTACGCAGTGAACTTTAGCTTTGCCACTGTCTGCTCCTGTCACTGTGCCAGCAATTACACTGGAATACAGGACACAGGAAGGGACTTGAATCAAGGAAGAGAAGAGGGGGAGAGGAATAAAGACAGAGAGAGGAAGAGAAAGATAGCGCCAAAAAGTCTTCAGCCTATTTCTTAATCCCCACTGCTGGATTGCATTAGAGCGCCGCTAATATTTAAATAACTCAAGAGATTATAGTGCAAACAAAATGAAACTTGGAGAATATATTTTTATAAAATGAATATATGTGTAAGCTGAAGTAGAATGTTTTAAGTCAAAGACTTCGCTTAATAATCGTTATTGAAAGTCAATTTAGCAATTTTCGGGAGCGGTGAACGTGTCCTGCCAAATTTGAAAACATCTTTTACTGAGTACGGTAAACCGGAACCCAACTGCCAAATTTGGTATATCTAGCTAGTACAGCAGATGAGATTAACGCGTTTACACAGACAAATTTAGGAAATATACCTCGCTGATGAGTGTAATTTGATATCACACAGTTATAAATGACAATCCCTGGCTAGCCTGACAGTAGAGCATTCAATTTATAAACAGTTGCCCTGTTGATTAGTGTATTTTAATATCAAACCAAGAGGGAAGAAGTTGTTATAAATGCCTGCACACTTGTTTATTTATCATTTACATGCAGCACGGCACAAAACTTGCCAATCCTACGCAGTCATTCTCCATTTATCTATTTCAGTTGTCCTACCTTGCTCTCTCCCTCGTTCTCTCTCTTTCTCTTCAGTGCCCTTTCTCTGACCACGTAATGGAAAACTTTGGGCATGTCCAGTTGGCAAACTTTTGTTTCTCATAAATCCTGCTAATCGCTTTTGCAGCACAAAAAGCTGACTGCTGTGAAACTCGAAACTCATTTGCATTTATCTACTGTCGCTCTTCTGCTCTCCGTTGCATACAGCAGTGCACGCGTGTGTGTGTTGTGTGTGTACTTTGGCTAATTGCTGCGCCTGTTGCTAATTGTTTTCGTTTGCAGCGCCCTCTGTTGGCGCCGTTTGCCCACACTTTAACACTTCTTTCTTTATTTCTTTCTTTTTTTTTTCGTTTTGTTTTAATGACGAATGTTGAGCAATTTTCGACACTCTCTCTCTTGGTCTGCCTCGCTCTCTCTTGCTCTCCCGCTTCCAATGGTTCTGCAACTAATTTCCGTTTTGCAACTCGTTACGTTCACACACACACAGCACGCGCAAACTGCCAAATAAACAAATGAAATAACAATAATAAACAAACAGCTGCAACAACAACAACAACAATACGATGTGCATGCACAGTGGGCCTGACAGCGACAACGGCCATCGAAAAAAATGGCGAAAATGCGTACAAATTACCCGAGCAAAAATAACAACAACAACAACAATTGCAAAGCTGCTGATGACAACAATAACAACAAAGAACAACCACAACAAAAATATGCACAGTGACACTTTACAAAGATTTATATGTTCGCAGCACTCTTCCCCTCTCTCTCTATCTGCCTCTCTCGCCCTTCTTTAGCCACTCTTCTTCTCACGCTCTCTCACTCTGACCTCCTCTCTCTCCCACTTTGTTGTCTGCTTTGTTTTGTACTCTGCTGCGACTTCTTCTTCTGCCAGACGCTCTTTTTGCACTGTTTTTTACGCTCTGCCGGCCAAGCCTCCCTCCTCGTCTGTCTCCCGCACCGCATTTCGGAGTTGTTTTAACTGGGAATTGCGACTCAGTCAAATTTGCATTAAGCGCACAATGAAAAGTGACACGAAATTCCGCCGCTAGAGCGCGCCAGTAGCTTTACAAAAGTGAAGAGTGCACAGGAGAGGCAGAAGAAGAACACGGAGGAAAAAACTAGACAACTCTACACAGATTTAATGCGGAATGTTGAGAAGAGTTCAGGCTTGTCAGAGCGATTTCTTTTCTTTTATAACCCCAATTGTGGCCAGGAGTCTGCTATTCACTAAAGGAGACCTCTTCGTCTACATAAGGAGAATATAATATTGCTGCTAATATAATATTATATACTATATGATTTGATGTTGTTTGTTATTTATTGCTCTTTATTTACTTTTCAAATTTAAATTTGTTTTAATTAAGTTAATAATTGCAAAGTTAACATGAACATTTTGAAAAAACCTCAAGTTCAGCATTTGAATAATTTGAAAATATTTCAATGTTTTCTTCAGCCGACTTTTGGCCGAATCATCATCTTCACTTCTTTCAGTGCTGTTAAGTTTTCCCAAAAATACCGTTAATATAGTTGACTTCATCGCCGAAGTAAAATCCATTTAAAAAGCTACAACGAGTGAAAATTCATTGAATATAAAAGAAAAATAAATTTTTATTTTAGCCGTCAAAAAGACAGTTACCTCATTGTACAACTCTTGAACCACCAGCCACCGTCATAAAGTTCTGCGCAATTCTTAGAATCGTATTCGTCGTTGTCACGATCATATGTTGAGAATTCCATATTGTTGTTGTATCTTAATTTGTCTGTTGTTGTACCATTGAATTTACCCAAATTGCTTAGTCGGTATTTATCCTCTTCACCCGAAATGGCGAACTCGTCGTACCTGGCAAAGTATGTACTGCCATCGAACCGTGTCATATGAATGAAAAGTTCGTTGGGTGGTTCGGTAGTCAATCTGTGTACCTTCTCTAATCCGAGGAAGAAGTCCCCGTTCCAGAAGTCCCCAAAACCATTCCGGTATGTCTTCCAATCCCTGTTAAAGTCTACGCCGCCATAGATTCCTTGCTGTATGATGGTCCATCCAGGACCCGCTATCTCAGAGTTGTATAGCACTTCAAAAGTATAACCCTTCGAGAGGGTAACATTCTGCACCACCGATTTCAACAGTTCGGTTTGCAGTTTAGTTTTCTCTTGATCTTTTTCAACAATTGCCTTTCTTTTACTTTCTAACTCCGTGTTGCATTTTAGAAGTTTTGCACCTTCCGAATAGAGTTTTTTGACTATCACTTGTTGCATATTTATCATATTGTCCTCATACTGCCTAATTTGTTCATTCTTACTTTCCAACTGTTTCTGAAGCTCAATCTCGTTCGCCATGAGTTTCTTAACCTGATCGTATAATTTTTCACATGGGTTAATTGTCATCTCCTTCATTAAGTTAGTAAGAAGTTCGATATGATTTCTTAATAACTTATTATTCTCCGTACAAAACTGTTCTTTGGATTTGCAACTTTGAAGTAGATCATTTTCTAGAGATCTTAAACGAGACTGGTAAAAACATAAAACAATTTAAAATGTTCACTAAATTCTTATTCTAATTCAACTATGATTCTATTCAATGATCTCTTTCTCACCTGTTGTGATTCAGCTGCCATAGTAGGGCCTTTATAGGACAGGACCAGGCAGAGAAAGATAACAAAAATAATTCTCATTTCAATGTGACACTTTCGCGGAACGCTAATTCGAATATATTCTGTTTAGTTCAAGACAAATACGTAGAATGATCTTCTGAGTGCAGACTCGCGTCTGTTATAGCTCTCATCGTCTATAGATGCCTGCGATGAGCCACGACTGATAAGGAGTAAGCTGACGTCAATGTGGAGTGGCATGATGCGCTTTATCACAAGTAGACAGTGAACTTGACCTGTGCTGAAATATAACTTTCTTATTTTACTCTTATAAGTATATGAATATATACTTATGATATGAATATGAATATATTCTGAATCAGCATGCCTGTCCGGGTGTCTGTGTATTAGTGTGTCCGTCTGTTGCAAAGCAAACTAGTCTCTCAGTTTTTAAGGTATCCTAATTAAACTTGGTACACACGCTTCTTATTGCTAAACGCAGTAAATAAGTCGGAACGAGCCGGATCGAACTGACATATCGTATAGCTGCCATACAAACTATTGGCCGATTTTTGTTGTTTGTTAAGATATTGCATCCAAATGCACTATATGAAACTTATTTTATACATATAATATGCTTATAAAATTTAATCAAAATCAAACCACTACAACATATAGCTGCCATAGGAACAATCGGTCGACAGTAAGGTTATTGAAGATGAGCTTTGATTTTAGAAATATCTTAACTTATCATTGTCAATCAAGGTGAGACATAATACTGATTATACACAATATCATTTAATTCTACTCCATTATGACAATGATTGGAACAATTGCAGGAGATAAGAACCTGCAAGGATATAGCCGAAGGTCGCCTTTTTGCCTCGTTGTTATTTATCAAGATATTTTGTGAAATTTTAGCAAGAAGTTACTGATGCATTAGCTCCACTGTATAATCCATTTAAAATAAGGCTATTTTGTGGAATAAGCCTGCATAATCAGAAAAGGAAGACAACAATGGAATGGAACTGCAACAGAATTTGACCCCTTTTCCTGTTCCATTTCGAAGTTTCTCACGTATCTTGCAAATTGCAGCTGATTTTGCAAACAGTTTACAAACTTGCGGTGGCTAACAACAACAACAATAACTATAAATCTCATATGCAAGCATTATTTGCATATTTAATATCGAATTTCATTAAAAACACGGCAAATATAAATGCGTATAAGGTGAAAGAAAAGAGGAAGAAAGCAAAACACGGCAATGTTTTTCGTGCGTTTGTCGGCACTTTTGGAAATTATTTTCACAGCCAAAACAATATTTCATTTATTTACATGGTCAGTAGCTGCCTGTACTCCTCCCACTTTTCCCCTTTCCTCCTCTAGCTGTTTTATGCATTAAACTGCCGTTCAGCTGTCACGGCCCCCCTCCGCAAGCTGCGCCACTTTCCCCCTGGGCCTGGCATTGGCACGTGTCAAAAACTTTATTTGCACACGCCTCTCTCTGCCAGGCCTATGGGCGGAGGGAAGGCCGTGCTAGGCGTGGTTGGAGAGGGGGGAGGAATGGGAGGGCGTGGCCGTTGGAGCGCCTCATTGGCCGCCATATTTGACGCCAGTTGAGCATGAAAATGCCATTTAACAATGGCAAACGTCCCGAACCGAAAAAAACACAACAAATAAATTACAACAAAAAGCGAAAAAAACACAGCAAAACAATAAAGAGGAATGTGTTGGAAAATGTTTAAAACAATGCAAGGGACCGTGGCAGGAACAACAACAACATCAACAAGAACAACAACAATGGGAAGCAACCTCTGATAGCGCAACAACAATAACAATAAAAATGTCAAAAAGGCAACGACGCTTAAATCAAATTAATGTGAAGCTGACTTGAAGCATTCTCCCGCTGCCCCCGTCCCGCTCTTTCTTCTGCACCTTCTGCCTTCTTCTTCTGTTTCGATTATTGTATTTTTGTGCATGTTCTGAAATTGAATTTCACATTACGCCTGAGCTTTGTTTTGTATTCTAGAAATTATCAAATTTAAATAGCGGAAAATAGTTACATAAATGTTCTCATTTATTTTACAATTCTCAAGTTTTTAGAATATTTACTATTATATATTATATTACAATAAATTATTATATACATATCTATACATTTACAGCAGAATTTAGTTCTGTACGCCCCTTAAAGTATGCTGTGTTTCACGTTTTTTAATATACTCGTAATTAGAAGATTTTATTTATTTAGTGGTTCTCATTTATATATGTTTATAATTTCTTAGACTTATTTATATCTATTTGTATTTATATATATTGATTTATCTTTATTAATGTTTATTTCTAATTGTTTATATTTTTCTGTGCATTTTTTAATTAGATGTATTTATTTATGTTAATTTATGTATATTCCTATTTATTACATTATATATTTTTATTTATTCGTATTTATTTGTATTTATTTAGATTAATTTATATCTATTTATTTTAATTTATATTCATCTACAGTTATTTATATCATTTTATATTGATTTTAATATATATTTATTTGTATATATTTATTTAAATTAGTTTATATATGTTTTAATTTTATCATTTTTTATCAGATCTTTTTATTATTTATCTTAGATATTCACATTTATTTATTTTCATTTATTTATTTCTCTAAAATTCCAATTAATTTTCTTCGCGAAATGCTTTGTGAGAAAATGCTTAAAATTTTTCATATGAATCATAATTTCCAACATTTTTCTTTTCCTCCAGCGCCTCAAGTCTAGTCGCATAAATTTCAATCTGAGTTTTTCATTTCACATATTGATCTTGAGCCGCACGTAAATAATGTGCTCGATACGCACTTTTGATTCGGCTGTGAGGAATGTGAGGAAAAGCTTGTGGAAAACTCTGCGAAAGCAATTTATAAAATTGATTTGTGTTTTCCCCACATGCGATTTCAGTAATAATTTTAATTGTTATGCGAGTGCATTATGTGACTGTGTTTTTAATAGGTTCAGATTATATGCAACAATAATTCCGATTGTCACAGGAACTATAACTCCACTCTAATTATAAAATAATAATAATAATAATATGTTGTAATTATGGAGGCGCACTTTAAATTAACTAACATTCGTCCGCAACAAACGCAGCGCCAACTTGCTGAAACTGCAGTAAAATTTCTGCAATTTTAATAAACTAAATTTGCCACAGCCCCGCCCACAAGCCTTGCCCCCTTGCCACACCTCCTCCCTCTTTGGCTTGCTGCTGCTACACGAATAATGCTGTAAACCGAGGGCGACCAATGTTTTATAAATAATTAGTAAATATTTTGCGCAACGTTGCCATAATCAGAGCTAAACACACACACACACACATGCGAGAGAGGGATGCTGCATTAACCCCTCACTCGTCTCGTCCCTCTCCCTCTTTTACTGTCTCTCTTCCTCCCTCCCTGTCTCTCTGCTAGCCACAATTTCCTGGCAGCGTAGCTCGTCTGTTTGTCATATAATTTTAATACTTTATAATTGCATTATGTGAGGAGGAAAGAGCACAGACACAGTACAGAGAGAGAGAGAGAAAGAGTGAGAGTGGGGGGGGCTCGGATAAAGTTTCTCTGTTGTTGACCATACTATTTTGGGCAGCGCGAATTCAATTAAGTGCTTATTAGTTGCTAACGCTGCCAATCACCAACTGAAAACTGAAAACTGTCAACTACAGTTGAGCCTCGCTACAGGATAGCCTGCTTTATAATGCTTATCATATACTTAGCCAGCCTAGTATTTGTTAAATTAAGGTTTTATGTGTAGAACATCATGACTAGAGTTCATACTTTGTGCCATAATCTCTCAAACTTCTTTAATGAAGCTTTAAAGAATTCTGTCGAGAAATTGTAAGATCCGCGTTGAAATTACAGCAGTGACCTGCATGCGGTGGTTAGCTTGCACCGCAAACACCGCATGTATGGAGCATCATAACTAGAGTTGCTGCGTAATGAAAAGGAAAGAACATTTATCGATTCATTTTAAGGTTTATGCTGTATCTAAAGCAGAGACCTGCATGCGGTGGTACGCAACCACCGCAAGCACCGCATGCATGAGGCATTGCAGAAGACCATCTCTGATTAGTATAAATCTTATAACTATAATATCTTCTACTTAAAGAAACTGTACTTAGAACAGAAGAGCAGTAACTATTGGTGTCTTTAAAGAAAGTGAAAAGGTTATTTTTGTTCGTTATCCGTTACAAATCACAAGAAACCGTATCAATTAGACACGCTCTAGAACAATCCATCCATTAATCTCTTGAACCTCAATCCAGCTTTGAAACCCCTTCTCTACTACATGCACTGTCTGTTCCTTATGAAGAACAACTGTAGCTCTAGTATAATATTCATCATATGCTCCGTTGCTTATCACTTACACTTGTATTGTCACATATGTCCCGTTATTCCAAGTGAACTCTGGCGTTTTTCCGCTTTGCAAAATGCATCGTCTAATTGAATTAGTGCGACTGTTAATTGCAATTCATGTTTCAACATGTTTTATCACTCGAGTCGCATCATTTAATAATTGTGTAATTAAATAATTTTATTATCTTTATTTATTAAGCTGTGCATATTCCATAAAACCCGCCGTTTATAGCTTGAATACGAACTGTACATAGAATATGCATATTTTTAATAATTTTATTTAGCGACAGCTTTAAAAGTGCAATTTAATGGAACTCCAAATTAAAAGATAGTTTTAATCAACGGAAATTCAATGCAATTGAAACAGCGGAAAATTCAATTGGAAAACCCGCTAAGCGGAGCTTTTGGCTTTAATTGCATGTGGTTCATTGCAGAATTTAAACAGCTTTGGCAAGGTAAGGTGAGGCAGGATAAGGTTTTCAGTGCTTTAATATGCTAAGTATGCACATTTAATGAAAGTTTATTAAATTGTTAGGCTTTGAAGCTTTTGTGGTGTTTAAAACTACTAAAATAAATGTATTTATTTAATATTTGTCAAAAGGAAGTTATTGTGCTGGAAATTTCTACTTTATTGAGTAAAGATTGATGTAAAGTTTAATTAATAAATATGTAATATAATATTGTACTTAATTTGTACAGAGAAAAGCTTTAGGCTTTAATTAGAAAGTTCTTTTTGCTGCAAGTTCGAAGAACTTAGGCACATGATCAATTAACTTATTCCTTTGAGTATTGAATACCATTTATAGCAGCTTTTAATCTTACCCACAAAATCTTTCAAAATAATTGAAGTATTAATGAAAACACTACCAATGCTTATGATTATATTTAGTCGATGTCGCGAAGCTTTTCAATTTAAAGTTTTGCCATAGTTCAAAGTCCTAAAAGGCCGCAGATCTTGCAGATGCTTAATCAACGTTGTCCGCATGCCAAAAAGGACAGTCAGCAGCGCCTCAAACCCCATCAGCGGTGTCCCTTTCCTTTCTCCTTGTCTCCTCTTTTGCCCCCCCGAATGGCAGCTCCCAATTGAGCAGTTTAGGGAGCGTGCTTCCGTTTGAGCGGCGTAATAAATTTGCCGGCGACTTTTTGCCAGTTGCGACAACTTGGCTGGAGCCGAAGCCGGAGCCAGTGCAGCAATGGAAGCAAGGGGGGAGGCAGTGCAGGGGTAGAGGTAGGAGCAGGAGCAGAAGGAGGGGTAGGGGCAGGCGTAGGGGCAGTGGCAGAAGGCAGGGCAGGCGACTCAGCTCAGAGACCGATGCCTCATCTTGGCAACTTCTGTGGCATCTCCGCGCTGCGCTTTGTTACGCTTGATTTACGCTAACAAGACATGAACGAATGGACACGGTAACAGCATATCGCACTAAGGAAAAGTGAGGAGAAGGGGAAAAGAGAGAAGAGAGAGAGGGGTAAACGGGAAGACGAGCAAAACACCCGGAGACATTTTAAATGTGGCGCAAAAGAACGATTACAGGTTGTCCCACTGCAACCGCCGCACAGCACCACAGACAACAAATGGCGAAGGGGGGAATGAAGGAAAGGGAGAGGAGCAAGCTAAAGCTGAGGTTTGAGGTGCCACAATGGGTGGTGAGAGAGGGGGAAGGGGGCAAGGGTAGCGAGGTGTAACCATTGCCAATTCAAGCGAAAAGTTGGCGCACTTTTCCATTTCCGAGCCGGGACCAGGAACAGGCACAGCAGCAAGACGTGCTGCTGGGCAGGCAAAATAGAGGTGGGGGGAGGAAGGACCGCAGGGGAGGGAGGTAGTAACAGGGAATAGGGAAAATAGCAGTGCCTGCTATGTGTGCGGGCTGCAGAATATCAGCAAAAATGTCAGGAAATTACAGGAAAATGAAATAAATGAAGATGGATACGCAATTTGGATAGCGTCGAATTGGTTCAGCGCCGTTGACAGTGTTGCCGCAGAAGAGCCACAAGTAGTGGATGAAGGGGGGGGAGGAGGGGCAAGTAGAAGCTGCCTCAGGTCATAGTTCCAGCGAGACAGACAGCTTGATAATGTAGCTAAGCAGCGGAAGAACTACTCAAGATGAGAGAAAACTTTGCACGAGGCGAGTCACTTGCAGTTGCTGGGAATGCGGGAGAGGGGACGGCAGGGCCAAGAGGAACTGTCTCTTGTGGCATGAAATGAATAAGCGAAAAATAACTTTAAGTTTGAGTATGAATTGAGGCAGGGCACAGAGAGGGGGCACTGAGAAGGGACACTGAGAGGGGGCACTGAGAGAGGAGGCACCTCAAGGAAGGCTTCCTCCCTCATCTACAAATCCCTTCACAGGTTACTCAATATCTGCAGCATAACTGTAAAGTGCTGCATGGTAATCTCAGCCAAATTACACGCAATGCAATGGGTGAGGGGTCAGCGGGGTTAAGGGGGCAGGGGGCATTGGTATTGTGTATACCCAATCGGACTTTTGCTAATTAGCTGCTGACTGTGGGGCCTGCTTCGAGATGTTGCAATAAATTGGCGCCACAAATGGGCGCCGATAAACAGAGCAGGCATACGAAAAAGCGAGAGAGAGAGAGGGGGAGAGTGGGGGAGAGAGAAGGGAAGAGAGAGATGAGGATAGAGTGGGAGTTGTATGCAGAAGCATGTGCGGTCAATTGATTGTTCGGGGCAGAGCATTGGTAATTAGACGTTAGCCATAATCGTTAGCCCTGATTTGGTTGCTGTGATTGGACTCGGAGACTCGGCGAAATATGCGTATTACCAAAACGGGAACAGAGACTTGTGTGTGTCCAACTGGGCGTATGATTAATCTCTGCAATTGATTTCGCCCCGCATCAATGCAATTGACTCAGGCACAGGCACAAATGCGAGTCTCAGCCTGGAGCTCAATGTTTACACCTGCTGTTGGTCTTAGTCGGTGTCTTTTATTGCTCATTTGCCGTTATCTGCTCAGCACACGCGCAAGCAGGAGGAGAGGAGGAGAACGAGAGAATGAGGCGGTAGAGAAAGAGAAAAAGCAGAGACAACTTTGGCAATGATATGAGTGATGAATATGATGGAGTGTGTAAATACAGTTAGCAATATGTGAGGGATCTATGTATGCACTGTGTTAATGCATATTACAGGGTATACAGCTGTCTGTCAGCTCGTTGCCTTTAACTCTTCTTTGCTTTGTGCTTATTATGCGGTTGCCTTGTGCAGCGGCGGCTTAGACTGGCTTATGGTTTATGCCTGATGCCATGAACAATGCAAGAGACTTCGACGCCTTCAATACACACACACACACACAGACATACACACACACATGCCTGTGCAATGAATTGACTAAAGAAGCAGTTGAGGAAGAAGAAGAAGCCGTTGCAGCTAATTGATTCGCCTCATTCCCAGGCCTTGTGCTCGAGCATTGTTAAGCTCCTTTTCCAGCCCGACAAGGACAACAATGAGCAGCTGCTGTCCGACTGTCTGTCTGCCTGTCTGTCTGTCTGTCTGTCTGTCTGTCTGTCTGTCTGCCTGTCTGTCTGTCTGCCTGTCTGTCTGCCTGTTCGTGCTGCGCTTAAATCCCTCAAACAAACATGCATTGACATTGTGTGGGCGTGGCCTTGTGCAAGATAATGCGTTTTCCTTGCACTCAGTCTGCCTTGGAGACTCTCTCTCTCTCTCTCTTTCTTTGTCTCTATCCATATACCTCTCTGTGTCTTTCCCCCGTCTCTTCTTCTCTCTCTCTCTGTCTTTGTCTCTCTATTTCCCCCTCTCACTCTATCACTTTCTCTATCTGCCCCTCTTTCTCTCTCCATCTCTGTCTTCTTCCCTCATTTGGTAAATTTCATTGCGAGTTACACAAATATTTTACTAATAATTTTCCAATTGAATTATGAAATATGCCACAGCAGCTCTTGTTTTGTTCTACACTTACACACACACACACATACTCAAACACACACACATTCGCAAATAGAACTCAATTATGCACACAATTTGCATTTGTCTTAGACTCGACTGTTGAAATTACACTGCACTGCAGAGTGCAGAAAGATATGCTAGCGAAGGGAGAGCACTAGAGCTGAGACTATCGATCAGTGAGAGCTATTGGATAGGTATTAGTTATCCCTTAACGAATATAATTGGTTAAGAAGATGAGAAACGATTAGACAAGAGGAAAAATGAGTCAAAAACAGGACAATTTAATAATGATAAAAATAAAGCCAAACAAATATCATCATTTTGATTATTTTTGTAATTTCTCATGCTCTATCGATAAGGTTTTAATGGTTCTTTATACTTATTCATATGTTTTAATGGTACTATTTATATAAATTATATTGAAAATGGTCCTAATCGAAATATGGAAAATATTTGTTCATTTGGCATGTTCCTTTTAATAATTTATAATCTAATCAATAAATCGGGATATCGGTTTCTATACAAATTATGTGCTTGAACATATTTAGATTTCAAAAACAATTTATAATTATGTCCAATTTATGTCCATCAATAACTCAATTGATAGTTTATCGATATATGTACAATTTTAATTGTTTATGGATATGCTTTATTTCTGCGTGTTCTATGTTGCTGATGTCTTCTAGTTCTTCTAATGTTCATTTATTTAAATTAAATAAAATAAAAAGAAATAAATAAATATAAATATGTTATTAGCAACTATAACATCCGAAAATATCGATAGTTTTAATCAAGCCTTACTAACGATTGTTTTATGTATATATCGATATCATTATTATGATTAATTTTGCAACTCAGTGGAATGCTTTGAATCGAACTGAATCTGCATAATAAACGAAACAGATTTGAATATATTAACTGAGTGCAAGTATTTGGCTGCAGAGTGTACAAAGCGAGAGATGACAGAGCGAGCAAAAGAGAATAGAGAGAGAGTGAGCAAGGGAGAGACAGGGCTGGCAGCAGAGGGTTGCAGGCCGACTATATCCGACGGAGTCTATAAATTAAATGCCGCAACAGACTAAAAACAC
Source organism: Zaprionus nigranus (assembly GCA_018903425.1). Classification (NCBI taxonomy): domain Eukaryota; kingdom Metazoa; phylum Arthropoda; class Insecta; order Diptera; family Drosophilidae; genus Zaprionus; species Zaprionus nigranus. Next base: position 290,660 of record JAEIGD010000024.1, read on the forward strand.
AATGGCAAATTGTTGTTGCTGTGGTTGTTGTTGTTGTTGTTGTGGCTGGTTCCGTTATTACAATTGTTGTTGCGTATTGCAGTTATCATTTGTCTGTGCGTGTTGTTGCGTAGGCGGCGAGCCACGAGCGCAAGTGCAGTGGAGACGCTGTTGACCAGTGCGTATGAGTGATATATAATTATTATGACCCTAGGCATGCCTCGACTGTGCAGCAGCTACAGTTATTGCTACAGAAATATACACACACACACGCACACCTCACATTGTTGCTCAGCTTGTTAACTTGTTTAATTATGACAATCAAATGTGGCCAAATGGAGAATGAGAAGGAGATGAGGAACAGCAGAAGAAAGGGACGCCGCCTTGCCGCTGCTCTGTTTCGTTACAAAGGCAAAGGCAAGGGAGTAGGGAGAGGGGAATTCAGCCAACATATGGCAGCAAATTGAATAAGTTTATGGACAAATTGATAAGCCAAGTGCTCAAATTGGCATTGATTCCGCCAGACAACGAGCTGAAAGTTGTTGCACACGAACTACGAAACTCAGAAATCTCTTTTTTCGAAATAAATGAGCAGCTGTGCAGGTGGGGGTAGTTGAGAAGTTAGAGAGAAAGGAAGGGAAGAGAAGAGAAGAAAAAGGGCTACAAGAAAACTGCTAGCAACAAATGAAAACTTCTTTGCAACTCTTTGAATTGCTCAAGTCATTAGGTTCTGTTTCAACTACTGCAGATAAATGCCATATATAGTAAATGTATACTGTCAATATACCCGCTTCAGATAGGGCGACCCCACAAACTATATATATTCCTAATCAGCATGAACATTCAAGTCGATATTGCCATGTTTGTCCGTCCTTCCGTATAAAAATCTAAATCTTACAGATTATACAAGCTAGGCATACCAACAAAATTTCAAAATATGTTTAAATTCTAAACACATTTACTTTAAATTATTTCGCCACGCCCCCTTTCGCTTCTTCAGTGGTTAAACATTGAATTACAAGCGTTAATTATAAAGCAGGACAGTTCATTTTAGGTAAACACAAAAACAATCAACGTCCAAATGTTTTCTAAAAATGCTGTTGCAATCGGCTAATTAACATAGAAGTTATTTAGAAAATAATTTTAAAGATGTATTGATGAAGCTCCCTGTAAAGTATGCAATACATATATATTTATATTTATATATATTTTTATTTTATATATTTATATATATTCCCCGCTTCTTACGATATATCCATTCCTTAAAGTCGCAGTTAAAGTGCGCCCACATCGTTGTCTCGCATGCAACATCTTTGGGAATTATGCATCTCTTGGCCTTGCCTCCTGCTATGCCTTATCCATCTGCAGTTATCACGGCACATCATCAAAATTGCGACAGGGAATAGTTACCCCTACCCTCCTCTCTGGATGCCAGCAACTTTCACGTCTCACTCAATCGGCTGTCATTAAATTATGCATTGCGCAATCACTTCCTTATGAAAATTGCAGCAGCAAGGGTGTGGGCAGAGAGGGTGGTGTGTGTGTGGGAGGGGGGAAGGGGCACGACGACAGTGCATTGCATTGCACGCCTCATTGCGATAAGGGAAGCTTCCGCAAATTCTCTGGCTACGCCGCAAGTTTTCAAAGAGCTTCGCCGCGCTTGATTTGCAGCCGGCGACGTCGCTCACATGCCGGAAGTTGATAAAGTGCACGCCAGTTAAGGAATTCCGCGCCGTGTTGCACCCGCTTTTCTTCACCTCCCCCTCTCTCCACACCCTCCCTCGTATTCATGCCTCTCTTCCCCCCCCCTCTCTGCGGCACCCGCATGTGCATGTCGTCTCGTGTCGCATCGTGTCTTTATTAAAGCATTACTGCCGCGCAGTCGAGCGTGAGGAAATGCATTTAGTGCCACGCCCCCTATGCCCGCACCCGCCCACTCGCAGATAAATGTGAGGCAGGCATTTGTTTTTGATTCACAATCGAAATCAGAGCGATATATCATCATTATCTGCAGGCACCAGACTTGCCGCGTTTTAATTCGCGGATACCCTACTGCCAAGCCGAAGGGTAGTTGGATTAGGTTCAAAAGTTTGTAAAGGTGTTGGACATATATAGGAATATACATACGTATGTACGTGTAAGAAAGAGTAGGGATAAGAAGGGAAACTATAGCACAGATTGCAGTCTACTATAAGAGAGTCTGCAGAGCATACAGCAGTTGCTGTTACCTGACAGAGACTTTTGGGTTTCTATTTTCATTCATTTGCGCTTTTAATAGGTATTTCCCCTTAACTGGTTGCACATAAATCACGCATACGCCACGCTGCACACACGATGCAACGCGTTGACAGTTCATTAAATTTTCATCAATGGCGCCAGCCACCCGTGCCCCCATCCCCTTACCCCTGGCTCCATTCTATACCCTTATTGTGGGTATATCTATTGCAGATAGTAGTTAGCAACAAGATCTCCGATCACAGGCAAGAAGAACTGTGTTTTAAATCTATCTTTATAAAGGTCAGTTCAAATATAATTGTAGGTATGTTCTTCTTGTTGTTGCTGGTTGCAAATGAGTCACAATCAGCTATGTTAAGCCGATATATTGTTCAGCTGCCCTGTTGGAATGAGAGACCTTCATTGGGCGGTTGTGATGATTACAAATTGTGCACGTCAAATTAGTTTTTATCAAAGTTTAGTGAATTTATAATTGGCAACGTACATGAATATGTATGTATACATACCGTTTTATTTAGGTAGCAATTCCACTATAGTGGTTTCTGTTGGAATAATTTCATAGAAATAAGTCTGTTTATTCCACAAGCATTCTTTTAAATTGTTCGAATGCAATTTTCACAGCTTAATTTTGATAAGGAGAAATATTGATGTATGGTTTTGGTGCGTATAAAAGCAAGAAAATGAGGTTACCCCCGATATGCCGAAGATTTCATACCCTAGCAACTTTTGACTTTAGAATTCATAAATTCTTCCAAAGTTTTACAAGTGCTACTGAAAGACGAAAACAAAATGTTGACTCCCCTGTTGGTGAAGTAAATATATACTTGTAAGTAAATATATGCTTGCAGGTTCATATCACCTCCTTTACTAGTTATATAAAATGGTGCAGAGTTGAATGCCGATTGTTCCTATGGCAACTCTATGTTATAGTGGTCCGATTTTTATAAAATTATATTATGTTATGCAAACTAAATACAAAAGAAAAGTCCAAAGTAAAATTGGTTGTAATATCCTTATAAACAACAAAACTCAGCCGATAGTTAGTATGGCAGCTATACGATTTATCGGTTCGATCGGGCTCCTTGCGAAATATATACAGCGTGCGGCAATATGAACAATATGTGCCAAGTTTCATCAAAATATCTGCAAAACTGAGACAAGGTAGCGTTGCAACAGACAGACAGCCGGAAAGACAGATGGACGGACAGACAGATGGACGGACGGACGGATAGTCGGGCAGACAGACATGGCGAGATCGCAACCCCTGGTGAAACTTAGTCTGAATATAATATACCTTATCGGAAATGTCTGCTAAGGTGCGTTGCAAACTCCTGACCAAAGTTAATATTCCGTCTGCAAGGGTATAAAAATATAAATCTGCCTGGGCTAAGTTGAAAACAAACTTTATGCTGGTCATATTCCCTCGAGACTCCCCATATATATGTTTTTTTCGCGTACGTGCACTTGTAGCCTTTTTTCATTGTTTTCATACCCGATGCCCATAGGGTAAAGGGGTATTATAAGTTTGTGCCGACTGCCTGTCCGTTCGTATAAAAACGTAGATCTTAAAGACTAAAATAGTTAGGGATACCAAATTTGGTGTCAATATGTGTTATTATTGTAAGCAGATGCAGTTTGTTTTAGAAGTTGACAATGCCGCTTTCCGTCTCCGTAAATCAATTGAAACCGAAAGTCCAAGCGTAATTTGCATACAGGACAATTCAGTTTTGTTAAACCCAATAACTATCAAGGCCCAAATGAGTTCTGAAAATGGGGTTGCTATCGGATAATCGGATAGATTTAAGTTATTTAAGAAATTCTAAATATGTCCTAATTTAAAGCCCCTCCATGAAAGCATGCTATACAAAATACGGAAAATATACAAATTATATATTGAAGAAATCGTTTTGTCAGGTGAGTAGCGGGTATATCACAGCCGAGTACACTTGACTGTATCTTTCGTGCTTGTTTATACTCTTCTACTTCAGAAATCTTTTTAATTTGAGTATACCCACTTACTGAAAATGTACTCATTAGGTACAATGGGTCTTGCCATGTGCATTAGAAGTTGAATAGATAAACCAATGTGTGTGTTCATAAGACAGCACCATCGTGAGTCAAGGCATAGTCAACAAAGAAGACGAGTTAAAACCTTGTATAGGACTTTAAATTTCACATTTGTAACATTTTATAAAACAAAGAGTATTAATAATGTATAAACAATCTAACAATGCAGCAATCTTGAAACAGCCTTATCAAAGCTCGTTCAAAATTATGTCCGAGGTCCGTCAAATTGGAGATGCCGATTGAGGTTAAGTTCAACTTGAGCATTCAAATAAAGACGTGAAAAACTTAAAATGCTAAATAATCTATTAAGATACCTGTGCCTAGCTGTCATTATAAGAAATATGAGTCCCGTTCCTATTTAGTATCTTAATTGCTGCGGTTTATCTAATTTCTTGCTTACGAATATCCAACGTTGTGGCAGTTCAAAGAAAACTTACAATACATTCTATAATATAACTCAAAATAAAAAGATATCATTTAACTGTTTTTCAGCGCTGGAATTAGACGAATCCGAATCTCTAATACAGTTCGGTGGATCGATTGTGGCTATGAGTTCTACGAGAATAGATTATTGTTATTATTCCATATACATATATGATTTTCTTGAGGGAGGTCGTGGAGTGTGATTTTCGCCTTCGCTCAGTCACAATCAAAACCGATATAAATACGAAATCTTCTGATATCCCTGAGCTACTTAAACAACGCCAAGAAATATTTGAGCTCAATTGGCAAATGTTTAACAAATGTCATCTTGTAAATGACATTATTGTTAAATTTATAAAAGTACAAAAAATAACATTTAATGCCTTTGATTCGGTCGAACTCAATAAGTGTAATGATTTCAGTTTTCGAAACGCATCTGAGCTCACTGAATTGCACATTTATCTGAACCAACCAACCCATTCTAAGAGTATCAATGTAACAAAATATGCCTTACCTGCTACATTCCTGACTGATTTAAAGAACTTAAACCAATTCAAGCTGAATTGTGCTTCCAACTTTTTGAAATTGATTTACCCATAGAAATGTTTCGAGGCTTGATTAATTTAAAAGAGATTGCTCTGGAAAGCTGCGGATTCAGTAATCTTTTCGCTGAGCATTTTCGAGACCTGACAAACTTGAGGGTTCTGAATCTCAGTGACGCTACTGACGAAGAAGGAGCTGGCCAACAAGTTTCCTTAGGAGAATAGGCTTCTGTGTATTACCAAGTCTCTAGTTGAAGCTTAGCTTAAGCTGTAGTTAGAGTTGCGGGTTACGAGGCTCGAGGAGTTGATAAAAGTTAATCAATGCCTTCATCAGATGCAAACAGAAATCATTCAGAACTAACCTGAAATCAAACAGAGGATCTCTTCCGCTTGTAGTACAATTCAAGTAGGAAAAGTGTGAATAGGGGCAGGCAGCAGCAGTTGCTTAAATCAGAAGTAATACACATTGCATTGATAGTGCGAAAGAGAAAGGGCAAGTGGAAAGGTGAGCGAGAGGGAGGCAAAAATAAATATCTATTGAACGAGCGAGCAGCTGCTGTGAATAAGCTTGTGTACTCACAAGAGTATTCAAAGAACTTCAAAGTTATTTATATATGATGCAACTTTGGAATCCCAATGCTATGGTGTGTGGGAGGAGGGTGAAGGGAGGGAGGGGATGCACGCTAGCAATTCATCATCGTCAGCTCGCAGTCATCATCATCATCATCAGCTTTGTCAGCGTCATTATCAAATTTATCAGCATTCGATTCGAGAGGAAGCTGTCAATGGAGATGGCGCAAGTGAATCGAATGTAAATGTCAAAAACTGTGGCAAGTTATAGACAGGAAGCGTAACATTAGTGGAAGATTAGAGATATAAAATTTGCGGAATCATATATAGTGCATAGTTATAAATAAGTATTGTACTTAAGGGAGCAAAGGTAACTTGAGAATAGTTTGAGTTCCATGTTCGACAACGACCTTTAGGTTGAAGCTTGCCTTATTAGAAATGTATCTTTCATCTGCCCTATCACTCCCTTCTCTCTATTTGTCTAGATCTTATCTTTAGAAATCCTCAGCACGATTAATCGCCAAGAAATGTCTCTCGTGCTTCTCGCTGCACATCTCCAGCAGCCTTGCAAACGGGACAAGGATAGGACGAGTTACTACTTAGGCTGACATTCATTGGAGTGCCAAGGCGTCGACAGATATTTTGAATATATCTCAGTGGCACTACGACTGTATGTGTGTGTGTGTATGTGACTGCTGCTTTCTTCCTGGCACTCTCTCTCCGTTCCTCTTCCTCTCTATTCTGCATTCCTCCTTCTGCCTTTGCTTCATATCAAAGGCAACTCGAATTGCGAAGCATTTTCACTGCAGAGTTGTTGGTTGGAGGCTAGGAAGGGATGAAGTGATGAGTGGATGAGGGAGGGGGGAAGTGAGCTGAGGGAAGCACGCTTGAATAGGAGCCAAGCAGAGCTTCAAGTTTGTTTGGTGTGTGTGGAAAATTGTCACTTGAAAATTTCCAAGCTGAAAAGAAGTGTCGATGCATTGCAATGGGTATTGTCGAAGGCTTTGCCGGTGTGGGTGTGTATGTGTGTGTTATAGTGTGTGTATACTGTAGTATGTGTGTCTTCTGTAGTGTGTGTGTTTCTCTTGTAGTGTGTGTGGTTAGCGAAGGTGGTGTAGCTGCCAACAATGGACTACTTATAGGAAGTATATGTCCCTCTTCCTTTCTCTTCCCATGCCACTGTCAGTTGTTCGCTGATTGATGTATTTCCCACTCAACAACAACAACAAGCAGCAGCAGCTGTTGCCTCTGTTTGACCAAAGTTCCTTCTTAGCCGCTGCGGTTACCTCCCCTTCCCTCCCTCCCCTTCAAGGGGTACCAATTACAATGCAGGCAGAAAATATTACACAATTAAAATAAGTAATTAGTCAAAGTTGTCTTACGGCAGTCCCGCTCCCTACATCCTCCTCCCTATTCCAGCAACTCTCTCCCCTCCCCATCCCCAACCCCTCTTCACCCTCGTCTTCTGCATGCTGCCTTTGCAATAAGCTATTAACATAATTAAAACGCAAATGGAACGGACGAAAAGCCCTTCCACGTTCGATTCGATTACGTGCCACACTACACCCCTTCCCCTTCCCCTCTAAATGTTGGCTCAGCTAATTTGCATATTTTAATATCGAACGAGAACACGGGCGCATTTGAATTGCGAAATTTTTGCCATTCGACGCCCAATTAAAATGGACTTAATTTCCGATGGGCAGATAAATGCGCCTATTACAATCATAATAAATTCCGTATATAAGGGGTGTAGAGGTAGGTGAGGAGGGGGAGGGGTGAACATTTTGCTACTTTAAGGGACTGAATTTTGAATTAGCCCTAAATTGCAGCAAATCGCAAATATTTTATTGAAGGGAAGTCTTAATTAAGATGGAGGCATGTCAGCTTTACTTTACAATATCATGTTCTATATACTGTATCTGATAAATCAATGGCTATATATAAAACTCTAGTTAACTGAAATCGATAATAAATGAGTTATTATAGTTTTATTATACTACAATTTTATATACTATATGGTATACTATATCTGGTAAACTAAGGCATAAATGTGAGCTGTGGCAGTGTTACTTTTATACATATAAAATATATATATTTAATATGACTTACTATACTATACTATATACGAAATAACTGATAAATCGATACATACATATGTGTATAAAGGAATAAGGCATATAATACATTTGAGTTATGTCAGTTTAACTATAGTAAACCATTTATATTATATATGTATGTATATATCTGATAAATCAAGGCATATTTGTGTATATGTGATAATTTTGAGCTGTGGCAGGTTTACTTTATTATGCTCTACATTTCATATAAGTACTACACTATATATCTGATAAATCAAGGCTAAGTTGTGTATCAGTTGCCCTGAAAAGCAAACGTTCTGTTAAGGTTATGGGTAAGTGTAAGACATTAATGACGGGTGTGATTGAAATATATATAGTATTCACACTAACATCTGATAAATCAAGGCAGCACTATTTTATATATACACCAGATATACTACATAAATTTGTATACAATTATCAGCTGCTACAAATGACAAATATATCAAAAATGTTCTAACTCATTTCGAAAAAGAACGCATATATAAAACACAGCTGTAAGCTAACATGTGAATAATCTGCAGCGTATCCTCTAGTTAAGTGTACTCAACTCTTTCCCAGATTATGCTAGTAAATAGTGTAGGGTATATATTGTATATATATCACGATATCTGTGATTGGTTCCAGAGCAGCTGTCGAATCATTTGACAAACATAAATTTTAATGACGAACGCGCATAAAATGCAAATCAGATATTATTAAAAGGGGCGCCTCGTCGCCCTAATGGACCGACCCAGTTCCCCAACTGCCCCCCCCCCTTTACTTGCCCCTCTGTGCAGCAGCGTGAAGGGCCTCAGGCCATTTGGTTGTGATATGTAACATGCCGTTTTTATGGGAAATTATGGAAATTGATTGCCAAGTGGTTGCCAACAGTAGAAGGGGGAGAAGTTTAGGGGTAGGGGAAGCATGGCATAAGGCTGGGAAAATAATCGCGTGAAAAGTTTGTCAACATGAAAAGCGTCAAGAGAACTTGAAGTTGAAGCTGAAGCTGAAGCCGAAGCAGAAGCTGAGTGATGTCTGACAAGAAGGAAGAGGTAGGGAGAGGAACGAGTGAGAGAGGGAGGGTTGGCACGAGTGGGGGGTGCGGGAGGAGCTGTCAGTGACATTGATGATGACGTTGGCCATGGGCGTTGACAATGTTTGTCAACGGGGGGAAAGACACAAGAGACAGACAGCGAAGGCAGTTTGACACGACGTCTTCAGATGAGGGAAGACAGGGGGCAAGCCAGGGCGGGAGCAGGCAGTGCAAGGGGAGTTGGGGAGGGGCCTTAAGCAGGTGGGCGTAGGATTACAGTGCAAGACTCTGAAGAGTCGAGCTGAGTTTTTCTTCTCCTTCATAATGAGCTGCACTTGCTGCATTTAATTGCCAAAGGGAGTTAAGCGGTTGCAATTGCTTGGCGGGTGCAGTGGGAGGAGGGGAAAGGAAAGGGAAAGGGAAGGGGATTGGCAGTGGAAGGCTGGTTAACTGGACCAAGTGAAAGAAGACTCTTTGTTTGCGGTCGACGCTTAAAGTTCCAAGTGGGCAAAAGTTTGGCACTTGCAATGCGAATTGCTGCGATAAGCTTTTCCACTTTTCCACTTTTCCGGCTCTGTGTCTGCGAGAGCAATTAAAGATGAAAGTTGCACGAACAGAAACAGAGAGAGAGAGAGAAAGAGAGAGAGAGCAAGAGATAAGAGGTAGATGAATGTATGAATGGAATGGTATAATGAAAGGTTAAAGAAATTAAAACAAATGGAAGTATTTACAATATTTAAGTATAGTATTTAAAATACAAATAAATTGAATATGCTTTATATATATGTATATAATGAAATAGATTTAATGTATATTTATATATAAATAAAACTATATACTTGTATATGTGTATACTGTAGTATACATATACTAGATGAAGCAAGTAAGTCTAAAACTCTCCATAAATGCAATGGGATGAAATGATCTTACTTAGACTTAATGGTAATGTGTTATAAAGAGCACTATAAATATTAATTTGGTCTTCTTTTGTTGCAGTATCAAGAATATAATATCCCAAAGAACATCAATTTGAGCTGATCGTTGACATAACAGATAAACTGTTGATAGAATAGTTTAAATTCGATTTAATTATGGCATAAAATAAGGAAAATATTAAAAATGATATGTGATGAATTGTACATCTTCAAAATGGATATGAAGACAACCCTGAACCAGTTCATTTCAAAAAGAACAACAAGACAAAGACAATTATATCAAAACTAAGCCTTACAAACCCTTATCCAACTTCTTTTTATTTTATCAGCTTTACTTACAGTCATATAAAATACTAAAATGAATAACTGCAAAAGTAATAATAATAATTTAAAGAAATTCACTGAGGTTAAATACCTTTGCCAAGCGCAATTAGTCAGAATTCGCTTTGATTTGTTTTGCAAGTTAACCTCAGCAATTAATTAAATTGAAAAGCCAATTCCAATTTCCACGCTCGTCCGAGTCAGGGTCGGTTCAGGGCAACCGCAGTCGGAGCGAGTTTTCATTTAGACACGATTATTTTTGCCACACGAAAAATCTCAATTGAGTTTGCAGCACGAAATATTCTATGAATTTTATGCAAATAAAATGAACTCACCCACTGCAGTTCCCCCCTCAGCATCTCAGTTACCCATTACTCCCCGTAGGTTCTACAATAATAATAATAATGAAGAGCATTTCAAATGCGAGATAGGCAAATATTTGGGAAATGCACAAGGAATGCCTTGAGAACAAATTAAAAGCATAAAATATTTGCAATCACAACAAGAAGAGCGCCTGGAAAAGCCAGAACAACAAAGCAACAACAAAATGAAAAACCAAAAACAAGAAAAGCAAGAAAAACCATGAAATAAATTTGCCATGAAATTTGAGTGTGTTGAGGAAAATCCAGAGGAAAACTGTATGGAAATGCAGTTGCATTAAAAGAAATTAAACTTCTGTGTCCTTCGACACACACGGTGGGGGAGTGGGAGAAGGGCGTGGTGGGCGTGGCTTGTGGTACGTCTTGTATGCCGCCTGGGTAAACAACTTAACAAGTTGCCTCAAGGTGCCGCCAGCTTGAGTTATATTTATGCTCTGCATGCCTCCTACACGTCTCTGTGTGTGTGTGTGTGGCCGAGTGGGCGCCAGCCACGCCCATCAGCTTTTTGTCAATTTCGCATGCGAGACGAAGACGCCACTGCCGCTGCGAGGCAACTCTGCAAGTGACAACTCTCCTTCCTCTACACACACATGGAACGTGCATAAGTCCAGGCGAACTTAGAGTGAGTGATATAGAGAGAGAGGGGTAAGGGAGAGGCAGGCAAGCAGGCTTACTTTGAATAGAAATCTGAATCTGAATCGGAATCAGAATTAAATATCCGCACAACCTTCTTGCGTGCTCTCCACAGTTGTGCAATACATAATAAAAAGTCGAGGAAACTATAAAAATTCAAAGTATTTTTAATACCTTAGTGCAATTTGATGCGGACTGTTTGACTATGTTAGTCACACTGTAACAGAGGAGAATCAAATAAAAAATAAAGACGTATAGTAAAGACGTGTGATAAATATAAATAAATAAATGCATATCATTTATTCATTTATTAAATATTTAAAGTCGATTATTTGAACTTAAGAAATTAAATTAAATAAAATGCTTTAAAGAATTTAAGTAGGTCTATAATATAGATACATGTCCTATTAAATTTTAGTTATATACTTATCTTTATATAATATTAAGAATGTTAATTAATGTTTATGTTAATTATATAAGTATTATACACAATTATATATTTATTTTTTTTTGCGTTTAAATTATATTATAAAGTTTAATAACAAATTAAATTCCATTTATTTGCTTTCTTTCTTCGCCAGGCAGTGTTGCTCACTGTGCACTGCCTAAGTTGTGCTCTCTCATGCTCTCTCTCTCTGTTCGCTCTCGTTTGAGAGCAAAAGTGTAGACTGTGCGCTTATTGTTGTTGCTGCAATCAAATATTCGCCTCCAATTTACGGTCTCTATTAGATCGAAGCGAATCGACGCACGCTGTACTAAACCTCAAACGAGGGTGGGAAAGGGATAGAGATATTGGTGCTCTCAAACGAACAGTTAGGCACATGAAGTTTGACTCTCGGCAACAAGAACAACAACAACAACAGTGCACGAGTGTTTGTTGGCTCTCGCGAATTTGCCTTTGTTTTGTGCGTAATTCAGTACAGTGCGCATTAAAAGTGCTTGCACAGCGTGCAGTTGGAGTATTGCGGCTTTCGCTTGAGGCTCGGTTGCTTGTTTGTGAGGCAGGCAAAGCAATTGCTGCTTGCAAGTTGCAACAGCAACAACAACAACTAGAAACTGCAGTATGTGATTTAATGCGCTTCGGTGTCGCATGCTAATGAGGCAAGTTTGTGCCAAAGTTGGGCGAGTTGTTGTTGTAACAATGTAGTTGCAAGTTTGTGGCACGTGCTCGGCAACACGAGTTGCACGACACATAAAAAGGACCAGGCACAGGCCCAGTCTGTTGCCCTTTTTTCTCGCCCCTGCCTCAAGTCGTTGTGTGCTTCGCATACCCGAGAATTATTATATGCGAAATAGTTTTTCGACAGACTTGCCTTGATTTATCGACTGCAGCAGAGATGATGTCGTGCTAATTATGTGGCAGCATCTACGTTGCCACCGTGGGTCCCCACTACAACCCCTCTCTCTTAACAAAACGTGACTCTCCAGTAAATAGGTCCAAAAACTGCTCAAAGTTGACAGTTTTATCAAGTTTTTCGTTCCCCTTGCGCCGTGTTGTAAACACTAAGTGAATAACGGCATCTGCAACTGTACTTCGAAATGAACCTGCTGTAGCCTATTTTGTGTACAGTGGGAGACAATAACATCGATCTGAAAGACAGAAATCCTGATATACCCTCTAAAAGAAGAGAATGTAAAAGATCAACACGCGCTGGACTCTACCTAATCTTAGGTCAAGTTCACTGTCTACTTGTGATAACGTGCATCATGCCACACCACACTGACGTAAGCTTTCTCCTTATCAGTAATGACTATTCGCAGGCATGTATAGACGATGAGAGCTATAAAAGACGCGAGTCTGCACTGAGAAGATCATTGTACGTATTTGTCTTGTGCCCAACTTGTGAATTTCAAACGGAAATGAGAATTATTTCTGTTCTCCCGCTGTGCCTGGTCCTCTTGCAGGTCACTAAAGGACATAGAGTCGCAGATAAAACTCAACAGGTGAGAAAGAGATCCTTAAATATTGTAGAATCATAATTGAATAAGAATCTGTATTGACCAAAATAAATTGTTTTTGTTTTTGCCAGTCTCCTTCAAGTTCTCTAGAGAATGATCTACTTCAAAGTTGCAAATCCAATGAACAGTTTTGTACGGAGAATAATGAGTTATTAAGAAATCATATCGAACTTCTTACTAATTTAAAGATGGCAATCAATCCATGTGAAAAACTAGACGATCAGATTAAGAAACTAATGGCAGATGAGATTGAGCTTCAGAATCAGTTGGAAAGTAAGAACGACCAAATTAGGCAGTTAGAGGAGAATATCATAAAGGTAGAAATGGAGAATATGAATTACAAATCGAAGGAGGGCACCATGGCAGCAGTGCAAGAAGAGTTTAGAAAGCAGCAAGTAATTATCGAAGAACTACTAAAGAATCTATGTAAGAAGGAACATACTGAGATAACGCAAATAGATGCGGAGCTCAGTCGGGAATGCGAAATTCAACATGGAGTTAGAAGGTAAAAGAAACGCACTTGTTCAAAAAGATCAAGAGATAAATAAACTGCACACCGAACTGAAGAAATTTGTTGACAAACTCGAAAGCAGGAATCCGGGGGTGCAGAATGTTACCCTCTCGAAAGGGTATACTTTTAAGGTCCTTTTTAATTCAGATCAACCCGTGGTTAGTTATACAGCAGAGAATCAATGGCGGCGTAGACTTCTACAGGGACTGGGAGACATACCGGAATGGGTTTGGGGACTTTTGGGACGGGGACTTCTTCCTCGGCCTGGAGAAGATACACAGATTAACTACTGAGTATCCAGTTGAACTTTACATTCACGTGACAAGGGACGATAACAGCACATACTTTGCCAGATATGATGAGTTCGCCATTTCGGGAGAAAAGGATAAATACAGATTAAGCAAATTGGGTAGATTCTCTGGTTCCAGGAAGACAGATGACGAATTGAGGTTTCACGAAAATTCGAGGTTCTCGACATATTATCAGGACAATGACGGAAAAGATTATCAGAACTGCGCAGAAATATTTCATGGAGGATGGTGGTACGCAAAATGTGCTAATACTCGTAGGTAAGTTAATTTTATCTGGCTGAGAGATTCACAGGTGCTTTGTATTTTTATTTAATGAGTTCTCTTTTGTTACAGTAATTTGAATGGACTATACAATCAAGCTGAAGATCATCGTCATAGTTATGAATTCATTTTATGGGGAAACGATTCAGTGAAGCAAGTGAAGATGATGATCCGAATAAAGAGGACTTGGGAACAACCTTAAAATTCTTTTAACAAAATTCAAATTCAGAACTTAATATTTGTTTTCAACTGTTCACTTAACTTAACAATGTCTTACTTAACAAAAGTCAATTTTAAATTTAGTTGAAAATAAAGAACATTATAAAACCCAAACTGGAGTAAAGTCTTGTTATTTTATTGTTTCACTTACAGCTAAATATATGTCTAATCAGTCTGATTTGATAAAACTTGCACAGCATATAAAAGACTGACATCTCTTTTGATCAGAGGAAGGAGACGTTATGAAGAAGAAGCATGCATAGCAAGTTTCACCATGGCACAAAGGTCTTCTGCTATGTGTTGCCAGAACTAATGTTCTAATGTAGAGTAGACAAGAGGTTAACACGCGCCGAACCCGGACTCTACCTAAGGTTAAGTCAAGTTGTCTGTCTGCTTGTAAAGGAGTCAAAGTAAAATGCAGATTATTTGTGTATTCTCAATGTTAATGTTAACAGAGTTAATGTTCATGTTTACAGAGTATGGTTGCTTATAGATATATAACATACAGAGTATATTGATATTATTTACAGACATCGTTTATAATATTGTGTTGCTTTGCTGGAACATATGTTTGTATATAATCTAAGCATGCTCAATGTTTAGTTTTTAATGGAATATAATACCGATGCACTGTCTTTAAGGGCAAGTGCAGCTAATCGATTGGTAATCGATTACATAATCGTAGATTATGCTGCTGCCTCAAGCGATTCCCGTGAATTCGGTCGATTTTCAAGCATGTCACGAAGAATTTAAGCTCTGCTCATTAATCTTTCAAAGTGAGTAAGCTGCCACAAATTGGACGTACCCAGTGGAGGCAGAGAGAGACAGAAAGAGATAGAGCAAAGGATGGGAGAGAGAGAGGGGTATACCAGGAAGCGAACATAATTTAATTAATATTTAAGACGTCTTCGTCAGGGTTACCTTGTAGGCGGAGCAGGTCGAAGAGGGCAACCCAAGCTGCGCTTAAATGTTTAAGGCGAATACGCAGCACACGCACTGTAAGAGCGAAACGTAATAGAGTGGGTAATAGCACAGACGGGGGAGAAGGAGGGAGAGGGGGGGAGACTGGGAAGGGGACTGCTGGTATTCGCAACTGGCAACATTGCTGTGCGCAGGTAACGTTAACTGATAATCACTCAATTTGCTGCAGGGCACAAAAACTATGAAGTTCACTCAACTCTGCTAAAGCGCGGGACGGGGGAAGGGGGGAGCTGAGGGTAAGCTGTGGCAAGCCAAGGAAGCCAACGCCTGCAAGCGTTTTTTGGAATAACAACAGCAAGAAGCAGCAGAGGCAGCAGAGGTAGAGGCAGAGGCAGCATCAGTGGCAGCGCGGCAGAGAGTGAAGTGCACCAAATTGGCATTAGCGTGGCGAAGTGGGCAGCCCCGTTTAGTGAAGAGAGTGTAGGGGGAAGGGCGGAGCGGGGGCACCTAGGGCATGTGGCATGCAAAGTAAATGTTGCAAGTAGCAGAAAGAAATGCATAATGCAGCAGCAGTTGCCGCAGAAGGTTCAAACTGGCTAAAATGGTCAACAAGTAGAGGAAGAAGAAGCAAAAGAAGATGTAGAAGAAGAAGCAGAAGAAGAAAAGGCAGAAGAAGCAGCAGCAGAACTGTAAGTAGGAAAAACAAAGCATAAATGGAAAGCACAAGAGGAAAATTAGTTACACCCAAGGCAAACGCGATGGGACGTTGAATGCTCTGGATGGATGTGAATGTGAATGAGGATGAGGCTGAGGATGCCATGCTAAATGCCTGCGGGGCACGATTATCATGTAAGCCGCGACCGGGTTAAGGCTGCTGATAGCAAAGGGGCAGGGAGGGGAATGCGGAGGAGTGTCCATAAGCACACTCTGCCACACTATGTAGTAGAAACTCTAGGGACATGCAAGGGGCACTGCGCACTGCATTAGCGGCATCGACTTGGCCTGTGAGAGAGAGAGAGAGAGAGAGAAAGTGTTGAGTTTGTTATAACCAATGCAGGGGCAGGGAGTGACAGGGGTAAAGGAGAACAGATAAGGGGTAGTATGAAATAATTTAGGACTTTAATGAAAACTGAAATTGCCAAGGGAAAATAGGGAAATCTATTCAAGAATCTTAATAAGAATAGAAAACATTGACTTGGAACTGAATACAGAAGTAAATCTTGTACAAGATTTATACACAGTATATAGTATACATATATATACATAAATACATGTACATGTATATAATTATATATAATATATTTGTACACATATAATAACTTTGTCTGCACCCTCTTGAAAGCACTTTCTGCCTCATCTGCCTGCAGAGCAACTTCATGGACTTAGGGAATTGCACTGAGCTTATCCCATGCTTCGTGCACTCTGCATGCGATCTACACGTGCTGTGTATGGAGTTCCCTTTAGTAGCTTACCTGCAAGCACTCCCTGCTCCACTGACTTGCAGCTACAGGGTATTAAGTGCAGCTGCAGCAGCGATTCTAGTTGCCCCCGATACCAAGTGACTGCTGTCGTTGCGCATAATTCCAGAGTCAAGCCGCGAGTTGGCGGCCAAAATGTGGCCAAAATGCCGCGCTGACATACAGAGGCAAAGGCAGAGACAGAGAGGAATAGGGATAGGGATAAATATGAGCAGGGAAAGAGGAGGCAGCAGCAGCGGGTGTGCACTGGATGGGGATGTGGCAGCGGCTTATTGGCGGTTGCATGGCTCGGTGCGCCTTAGCTCCGTTTGATGGTTGATGTCGGGAAGCGACGCAGTCCAGAAACTGCCTGAAGGCGTCGCAACAATGCCACAGCAGGAAGATAAGAGAGAGAGAGAGAGGGGAGAGGGAGCGGGGCATGTTGCAACACTTGGTTGCGGATTTGGCGACATTGTCGCATGATTTGAAGATTTCCAGCTGGCGACAAGTTATCAAGACGAACGTGACTGGCAAACTATTGGCTTAACTTCTGTCTCCCTCTACTTCCCCCTCCCTTTCCCTTCTCCACCCCGTGCTCAGTCTTCTTCAGAAAGTTGCCACTGAGACAGTAGCTGCAAATGCAACTGCAACTGCCGCAGCGAGTGACAGGCGATAGAGCGTTTAGTCTGAGTTTGTGGCACGAGCAGCCGCAACTTTGTATGCATGTGTGTGTGTGTGTGTGTGTGCGTGTTGCATGCTAACTAGAACCCAGTGGGCTGCCACACCAAGCAAGGCTAATCAAAGTTTCCCACAAATTTTTGAAATCAATTTTAAAAGTTCGCTTAAATAGAACTTCCCCTGATGATGATATCATCCTTATATAATCGAATCCCTCTAGCCACTATTCACTATATAATGAGTAGACTTCCCTAGCTTGATACGATTATTGATTAAATGTCTAAGCTCCCCCAACAATCCCTGTAATTCGATACTGCATGAATAATTCTTAAAATCGCGCGCACATGTGAAGCATTAACAACCCGTCAACCTATTCTATGAGCTCATTATTCCGCTTCACTCATTATGATGCTGATCTCTGGCAGAGGTCAGGCCCAATCAAGTTTGCAGCACAAGCAAAGGTCATTAAAGTAACAACAAATTCTATTTGTATATTTGTAGATACCTTCATATTTATATGTATACTTATTTGTATTTATAATAACAGGAATAGAGGATGGGTATCTTCAGTGTAACGAAGTTTGCTTATCCCTGCTGAAGTATAGTGAACTTAATCGTTAAACTAATATCTTAAGTAACTTCTTAGTATAACCAAATTCATAGAAATCTTTTGAAAGGATATATTTATTGTTTATACCATTAATAGACATTCTAGCATTACATTTACGCTTGTTATTCGATTTTGATCGATTTAAAGGAGCTCAAAAGGGCGTGGATGAATTCTGAAATAAATTTTATCTTTGTGCAAACATAAGACACATTGTCACCAAATTTGATAGTCCCAGCACATATATTTACTGAGATATAGGTGGTCATACAGCCAAACAGAGCTCCAAGGCGTTATTTACTCATCTATTGAGGCCATATTGATTCCATTTCCCTATGCCTTATATGCCCTCAATCAGCACATTGTATGGGCTGCAGGGTGCAGCAATAATAGAAAAATTGGCAAAAAAAGGGACAGGGACAGAGAGGGAGAGGGAGATAAAGGGCAGTTGGCAGAAGAAGGTCGTGAGCATAAATTTCAAAATTGTTTATGACGTTATTAAAGCGTCGCCAGTGTCTGCGAGTGCAACGAACAATTCACCAGAATGAAAGCGCTGAGCATCGTCGAAAGCCATTGATGAAGTACATCAACGGAGGCAGCCACAGAGGAGGAGGAGGAGGAGGGAGAGGAAGCGGGTGAGGATGAAGGCGACCTCATATGCCACAGGGCAAGTTTTGGCTTAAAACTTATGGCCACAACGCGCTGAGATCGAGGAGAGCGTGGATTTGGACGAAGACAAAGATGCTGGCAAAGGCGCTGAAGCAGACCAGGAAACGAGGCATTCAGAGTGTGTCCCGACTGTGGTCTGCTTGAAGATTTGCCTCCACTCCACTCCAGCCTGGCCTGGCCTGGCTTGGCTTGGCTCGGCTTGAGTTGGCCTGGTCGGGGCTGGCGATGCTGTGCGGGTGATAAGTAACATGAATCACGTTTTATTCTGCCTTTGGACTTTAACGATGCTGTTGACGGGGTAGAGAAGGGCACAGAGGGTGGGAAGGGAAGGTGGGGGGACTGCTGACTGGCGACTGGCTCAATGGCTGAGTGACTCCAACGCCGACGCCGACTCCGATTGCGACTTCGACTGCGACTTCCACTTGGACTTCGACTTGCGACTTGGGACTGAGACTACGACTTTAGCAAAGGTCAGCTCCCAGTTCTCGGTGTCCCCTCCCCCGCACCAACTGCCCCTTCTACCATTTCCAAGTTTCCAACGAAACTGCGCTGCAATTTTTATTTACCTTTTGTGTACGATATGAGAGTTTCTTCATGCTCCGCTCAGGCTTTGTGTTTTGTGCTTACGGCAGTCTCAGCTCCTTTTCCTTTCTCCTCCTCCTCTTCTTCACTGCCTTGGAACGTGAGAATTTAATATTTCTTTTCATTAGCCACGCTCCCAGACAACTCCACAGTGTGTAGAGGGCGCGACGAGAACATGCTGTAGCAACTACTCTGTGCAGCGACAGAGAACTTCATGGTTACAACTCGAAAGGGTCGCAAACAAATGGAAAACAAATGCCAATGGCAAAATCTCTGATTTGCCATTGAGATGGAAAGCTTTGAAGGCAGCTCGAGGTGCAGATATGGGGAGAAGTAAGTGACAAATGGAAATGTAATAAAGTAAATTGTGAGAAATGGAGAAATTGTTTTACTTTATGAGATAATAACTTGATGTAAAGCTCATACAGCATTTCTTTGAAAGTGTTTTGGCTGTTCACCTAAAACTTAGAGACAACGTTCCCCTAACAACCTTACGCGCTTTTCATTTAATGGCAAACTTAGCAACCTTTATTAAGTGAAACAACGATGAATGACTTTAAAAGAAATTATAAGGTAAGAAACTTGAGCTTTACTTTGTTCAAATGATTGAACCAAAATATTAAATTGTTATAAATTAAGAAATCTTCAAATGTTTAGATTTGTTGCATTATACTATATTAAGTAAATTAAATATAAATTAATAGAATGGTTTATTTATTTTGTATTCATTAAATACGAATGGTAATAAAATGTAAACGTACTTTAAAATAAACACAATATTTTCTATATTCTATAAGTTAATAATAAAAATATGGAAATAATAATACAATATTTTAATTATCCTTTAAATTTGTGATTCAATTGTTAACTGAGTTTCTTTACTCTTCTTCTCTTCTTTAATTAGACACTCAAAAACTTAAAACTCTGCTACCTCTTTGTAAAAAAATATTAAAGCAAAGTTTCCACTTTCATTAATATTCCTTGCCCTATGCAAAACCACGTGGAGCTGCTCCTACCGACAACTTCTGGCGCTAAAAGGACATTATGAGTGTCCGAAACCGCAGTATAAATCTGCTTAAAGTCCCCACTCCCCCCTCAATTGCCTCAGCTGTCCCTACCCCCAAATGTCTTGTCAGAGTCCGCGGGTTCGTAATGTGACCACACGCTGACAGCCTTTGTGGCGAGCAGTTTAATTATCTAGCGTGGCGTGGCAAGAGCAGCGCTTTGGCCACCTGCTGCACGTTGCAAGCTTTACAGCGTAGTGTCTTGGCCAAGGTCCTGTCTCTGTCTGCCCCGATCAGAAGTAGTTATTGCCCGCTTTTAGTACAGTTTTTTTTCACTTTAGAACTCTACGGGGGCCACAGGCAAGAATACTTTTTTATCGAACTCGATGGAGCACATCGTCAGCCGTATCTCATTTGAATACGGAACACTGAAAAAGGAAACTGAAGCATAAAGTGAAACTGAAACTGAAAGAGATATCGATGTAGATAAACATGGATATGGATAGATATTTATGGGACAGCACTAAAAGCCAAAACTTTAGCCATAAAACCGCCGACGAGTTGAAAGGCCTTCCCAATCAATTGGCCGAGTTATGTGCGCACTTGTCATACGCAGTGAGTGAGCATAGACCAAATGGGGTATATGGGTTGCATCGAAGACATAGTAGAAATGCGATGAGGCAGACTGGAGAAGGGTTGCCAGGTCAGTCAAAGTTGCCTGATATGTCAGAGGTTCCTAAATGGCCAGGGCTGAATGAGTTGTCAGAGTTAACAGGACTGCCAGGGGTCTAGCAGGATCTGTCAGAGCTAACAGAGAGAGAGAGAGTTACCAGGTTGACGAAGGCAGCCAGGGTTACAGAAGTAGTCAGGGTGGTAAGTATTGTCAGAGTTGCCAAGGCTGCCAGCAGTGTAAGGGCTGCCAGGGTAATCAGGATTGTCAGAGTTGCCAGAATTACCAGGACTCTCAAGGTAGGCAGGGCTGAGAGTTACCAGAGAGAGTTGCCAGATTTACAAAAGCTGACAGGGTTACAGGGTTGTCTAAGTTTCCAGCACTGCCAAGTTTGGCAGAGTTTCCAGAGTTGTCAAGGCTGCCAAGATGGCCTGAGTAGCCTCTATTGCCAGTGCTACCTTGTTAGCTAGGTTTACCAGCGTTGTCACTGTCTCCAGGACATTGTTGTTAACCTTGCTCTTCCCCACAACATCAGGTATTTGCCAGTCGGGTCTGCTCGGTACTCCTCCTTTGTTGAGCCTATCTCGTAGCTCATTTCGTCAAATTGACTGTGATAACTATAAAATTTTACAACATTTTCAACCGAATCGAAGTCAATTCATTTCGCAGTTGAAAAGTTTGTTTGCACCCTCCCCTTTATACCCTGTACTTTCTTTTTGTTGTGGGGATGGGGATGGTAAATAGGCGCTGCATAAACAAGTCAACTGTTTTCTCGGCTTGGCAAATTTGCAGGCGATATTTTCATTTGCGTTATTTGCGATGCCATTAAAATCGATTTTGGATGCTCCAAAAAGACAGAGAGAGAGAGAGGCGAAAACTTTTGGGGCCAACTGCCATTAGTGAGAGTAAAACTTTATCAATTTGTGGGCGTGGCTTTGGCTAATAATTTATGCCCAACCCGCTCCACCCCTCCCCACCCCCTGCTGGGCTAATGGCAGTATTGTAACATGACTCATCAGATTCGTAAAGTTTGTAACTGGATTTATCATCAGCAGTTCGGGTTTGTGTTCAGGTTCGGGTTCGATGCGATTGTTTGTCTTCATTTCCGACGCTTAACTCTGATTGACATTCATGCCCCATCATTTATTCATTTGGCGCCATTTTAATCCCCATCTCCCCAGCCAAACCTGAATCCGAGTCCGAGTCCGAACAGAGTTGAGTCCTTGGCGTAAATTTAATTGACTCCTCATCAGAGATTGGCAGCCCACAAAAGTGGCTGCAATTGTCAGCAGCTGACAAATATTGGCACTGCCATTAGCCCAGTCCGGTCCTCTTTATTCCCTCCCTTCTGCCCTTCCCTTCTTCCAACTCCAACTCGAAGCCAGCGCTGATTTTTTGGCTGGTTTCTTCACAGGATTCCTTGAGGCAATTTGCAAGCTGCGGCTCGACTATTTCTCGCCGGGGTTGTTATTCCTTATTCGTTATTCGCTCTGGCAATTAACTTTCCCATTGTTTGTTCTGTCCCGCCCCCTTCCTTCCCCACATGGGGCTGGCATTGCCCTATCTGCCCGGGGCATCTCTCGACTGGGGTCACGAGTAGTTGAGTAGTTTCTGACACCCGCAACGCTCGTCAAATTTCATTGAGCTGCAGTTGAGCGCAGCTGTTGAGATTTTTTCTAGTCTCCAGATTGGGTTAGTAGTAGCTTCGACTAAATTGGGCAGAGCAAGTGAAGGCAATACGCAGTAAAACTTGGCTACAAAGTAAACTTTGGCTGCACCCCCTGGCCGAATATACCAAGTCGTTAAACTAATAGGGACAGACTCACACTTTAAGTTGGGGTTTCTTTAGGCTTAGGTAGATTTAACCAAAGTGCATTGTCTCTTAACTAGAAATTGATTCTATGGCAGCTATACTATATATCGCTCTGATTTAGCTTAGTTTGATTTATTAACAGTATCGTATATAGAAATAGAAAGCCAATGTCCAAAGTTGCATGAAGGTAGCTAAGGAACTGCGAACCCGGATTCGACTTAAGCGCAGGCCAAGTTCACTCTCAACTTGTGATAACGCGCATCGTGCCACAGCTCATTGACGTCAGCTACCTTCTTATCAACCACGATGAGAGCTATAAAAGAGACGAGTCTGCATTCAAAAGATCATTCTACGTTTTAGTCTAGTGCGCAGCTGAATAATTTCAAGTTGTCTAATTGAAATGACACCCATTTCTGTCCTCCTTCTTTGCCTGGTCCTGTTGCAGGCATCTAATGGATATGTCGCAGAAGATCATGTGAAGAATGCAACAAGTTCAACTGCCGGAGGTTCTTCGGGGGTGCAGAATATCACCCTCTCCAATGGTTACACCTTTGAGGTCCTACTTAACTCAGATATTGCGGGTCCTGGATGGACCGTTATACAGCAGAGAATCAATGGCAGAGTGGATTTCTACAGGAATTGGATCGAATACCGCAATGGCTTTGGTGACTTCTGGAACGGAGACTTCTTCCTCGGCCTGGAGAAGATATACAGACTATCCACTGAGCAACGCCACGAGATTTACATTCACATGGAGAGATTCGATGGCAGCTCATACTTTGCTAGATACGATGGATTCTCTATTTCTTCTGAAGCTGATCAATTCAAGCTAATCGCGTTGGGTAGCTTCTCTGGTAGCACCTACTATAATGCATTGGTGTTCCACGTAAATAAGAGTTTCTCAACCTATGATAATGACAATGACATTAATGATTCCCGGAACTGTGCAACTGATGCTCAAGGTGGCTGGTGGTACGAAAACTGTGGTTCATGGTAAGTGTCAGACTTGAATGGAAAGATGCTTGGCATTTAAATATATTTCATGATTGTTTCTTTCGTTACAGCAATTTGAATGGAAAGTACTATCAAACTGAAGTGAGGCAATGGAACAGCATTTATTGGGAAGGCTACCTCTCATTGAAACATGTGAAGATCATGATCCGCCCTATGGAGGCTTAAAAATAACACTAAAATGCTTTTAAATACTTAAACTTTTGGATTTAATATTTGTTTATTGAAATTTACTTTACTTATTTGATTGTTCACTTTCCTTTTATAATGATTTAATGCGAATTTAAATTTGATTGATTAATAAAGAGCAATATAAAAGGAATGCTGGAAGATTAGTTTTGTTTTCTTATTGTTTCCAGCTAAAGATCTAAGTTTGGTGATATCGACTGGATATATTGTATTGCCTGTAATGAAATTATCAGAATGTCACAACAACTCTTCACCGCGTCTAAAACTAACAATGCCTGATCTGTACTATATCTTTAAGAAACCTTAGTCCACGCTAATGAAAGTAACTGCCAGAACAAACCAAACTTTGCTTTTCTTTCTTGTTTTTCACGTCTTTGACAAGCTTACAGCTCACATCTGTTCCCTACACAGCTTACAATATGGTTTAGTCGGAAAAAGCATTCTATTTTCTACTTTAATTACTTCTACTCCGTTTTCACTTTGTCAAAGAGCCAAAGTCAAGTGTAATGGGGGAAACTATTTTCGTTTCTTTTGTTTTCTCATTTCAGTTCGTTTTGGACGTCGCCTAATTGAAAATTGCAATTAAACTCGTTCGATTTTCACAGTTTTTCCGTTTCTGCCTGTCAGAGTATTTTCAATTAATTAAATGAAAATCGCATCACATTTTCTTCGATTTTATCACGAAATAATTAAAAACTAAAAAAATACAAGAAATCACTGGATCTTGGCCGCAATTGAATTAAATTTCTGATGCCTTGATCACCGTCATCTAAGGCCTAAATCCTTCCTCGGGCAACATCGAGGGCCAATTTCTTGGCTCGTTCAAAGCGCCACTGGGAGGTCCTTTTGCGGAAGTTGGTGATGCCTTGACGTGCCGAGTGGGACAGATCTTTGGCCGTTATTAGCAACGATCTCATTTCGTTCTTGAACTTTGCGATGATATTGTACATATCAATGCTGGCCTCGTTCCCGCTGTTCTTCTTCAGGTCCTTGGATGTTATTAGCAACGATCTAATTTTGTTCTTGAACTTTGCGATGATATTGTACATATTAATGCTGGCCTTGTTCCCGCTGTTCTTCATCAGGTCCTTGTAGACATAAGTGTGTGCTACGGCCGCCATCAGCGCAATGCAAACCCAGAATTTCGAAAACATTGTTTTACTGACTTTAAAATTGACTAATGATTGTTGAGAGTATTCCCTTTTTGAATGATGTATGCCGACTAACTGAGCTCAGAGCAGGCAAACAGTTGCTGATAGCTGCCGCTAAGTATGCTATGGTTTTGGGAAAATCTAGCAACTATCGTGCTGGCTTAAAAGTAACTCGTGCAGGGGAGTGGGTGAGCAGTGATGGGCTGTAGGTGAGCAGTGAGGGATAACATTCCCCGTGCCCAGCAACACGTCAGCTTTTTTGAGAGTTCACTTTTGAGGCAGTCTCTTTTTTATTGCGCCCTCGCAATGTTCGCGCTTTTATTTTTAGTAACTTCCAACACACTCCCGCACAGCCGCAGTAAATGTCTATGCACTCATGTGTTTTCTTTATGATTTTTACGCCGAAAACTGAAAAAATGCAATAGAAATAATAAAACTGAAGTAACAGTAGCAACAAAGACGAAGTGGAAATACTCTACGGAAATATATTATATGTAACACATGTGTTTGATCTGCTAAAATTGTTTCTCTTAATAAGGCAAGAGATTGATTGTACCAAACTTGTTGTTGATTATTAACATACAACTACTGAGAGAAGATAAAAGAAGAAAATAAATAATATAATTTGAACGTCTTTATGTCTTTATATAAATAAAAATTTCCTAATCGTTTAACCTATTCAAATGATTTAAATATGATCATTGTTTGATATCTTTTCTTTCCCCCGGCTAATAAAAGTATTTATATTGTAATTTACAATGAAGAAGAAATTATTCTACTAATATTCTACAATTTATAGTTATATATTGCTAGTGCAGTATACCGTATATACTAAAGTGTTGGGTAAGAGGCGGATAGACTTTGTCAGCATTGAAAAATTCTTTCCATACTGGAAAATTTTTAAATACCATTTTGGATCTTTAATATTTGAATGCAGAATGAATATTAACCTTTAAAACTACATAAAATGTTATTCTCGTGAAAGATCTTATTATTTTTGACTAAGTTTTAAATGTTTAATATAGGTTACAACCTTATATTTTTGACAGGGAGTAGCTTAGAAAACTTCTGCCTCTACGACTTTAAATTACGCACTGAATGAATAAGTAATCAATATAATAATACTACGTATTTTATGTATTTAATCATTCACAATAGTTTACTTTTGATATTACCAAATGTAGGACAAACTGCTTGCAGTTTCCGTAATACCCTTTCTTGAACAGTGTATCAAAAAGAACTTGTCGGACCAAATAGAAAAGTTCATTGCGAAAACATTTTTGCCACATTAACGCTTGCACACGCCCGTGCCATTTTGTGCCCCCTGCCTCTACCTCTCCTCTCTGACTCTCCCTCTCTTTCTCTCTTTCACATATAGTACACCTCGCTTGCACCTACACGCATCAATAACTTTTTTATAGCGCCCACATAAAAACGCAACAAAATTCGCGAGGATATTGAATGCTTTGTTGTTGTTGCTGTTGTTGGTTGCGGGGGAGAAGGGAGAGTAGAAGGGAAGGGAAAGCCAAACTTTTTGGTTGCATTTGTAGTTGTGTTTCTGTAGCTTCTGCTGCTGTTTCTGTTTCAGTTTCAGCTTTGTTTCATTTTTTATTATTTGCTGTAGTTGTTAAATCGCACACGTGTTTTGTAAAACATCGCCATATCCCTCATATCCTTACGACATGTCCGGCTGTGTGCGTGTTCCTCCCATTGCAGTTGAAGTGGGCGGCTTAGGGGGAGGGGGAAGAAGAGAAGAATGAGGAAGAAGAGGGAAAGCAGGAGGAAAAGAAGGCTGAGGCGAGAGGTAGAGCCGACAAAGCAGCTCAGATTTCTGGCGGTCGGTTTTAACTACAATTTGTTGCCTTAGTCCGCCTGTCCACAAACCCACAGAACACTCCACTTCCTTTTCCCCTTGCCCTACAGTCGTCCTGTATTTTATATGCTGCCTGCTCTGGCACACACATGTTCTACTGTGGTTCTTTTATAGCCCGAGTATTTAGAAAACAAGTGTAATCAAAATTATATGGGCGTGCGGGTGGCCCCATTCACCAGGCCCCCCGCCTTCCTTGCCCCTCATTCGCGCTCGCACCTACGAGTCGTAAATTTCAACGCTTATGGCAATGTGGCTCAGCAATGAACTGAGAAAGATAGGGAACTGAACAGAGAGAGACAGAGAGAAGCATAAGGAGGGAGGGCTGAGAGGCAGCAAGCTGCTGCCTTCTGCAGTTTCTGCTGCTCTTGTTGTTGTTGTTGTTGTTGGCAAGTTATGATTGAATTTGAAGCTGCTTTGTGGCCATCGTTGTTAGTGTGTGTTTACTAGTGTGTGTGTGTGTGTGTATTGGGATAAGCCCGGGCTTGGACTGCTTGTAATGGGAAAAGTTTTTCGGGCGAACTACACGGGACAAGTACAAGTGCTTATTGTCTGCAATGCAATTAGTACAAGATGAGCATCAGTGAATCTCACAAAAAAGTAACTAAACAAGTTGAGACGAGTGCAACGCATAGGAGATACCCTGTAAAGAGTTCTTAATATGATATCAAGCAATCAATTACTATTTCTTCAATGTAACAAGAAAGAAAGATAAACTTTGATATATCCCAGGTTTCATATTCGAAGTATTCTGCGATTGCTTCGTTTATTGAGTTTAATTCCTTTAAACGGACAGTTGCTGTGACAGTTATGGCATATAGTGTTCAAATTCAATTGAAATTTGCATAATCTAGTCTACAAGTGGCAATAATGTATGTACATTTCAATTTGGAACAGCCTTGTTACTATGTATATTTGAAAGACAAACAAAATGTTTTCAAGGAAAAACTCTCATTGCGGACAGCAATACATTACTGCGTGTCCGCCCAAGGGAGATTTCACTCTAACCCAATATATAAATAATAATTCTTCAACCTATCATACCTTATACCCTCTACCCAAAAAGAGTAGACACAGCTCATGTTCAGTCTTTAACAATAAAATAAAGTTTTATTTGTTCATATTTGTTGTTGTTTTTTGTGGTTTTCTTGTTATTAATACACACTTAAAATTGTTTATTTGCGTTTGTAATCATATTTAGTGTTTAGTTTTTGTTTTCTCTCTATATTACATTTCTCATTAATTGTAATTGAAACGAGGGCCGAGTCCCGTTTGCATTTAGCTCGCGACTACCTTAAATGCTACACAAATTTATCTGTTTTCTCACTAATTACACAAATTATACATATTGTAATTGCAGTTATTTGTATTATAGAGCTGGAAATTAGTTAAATGCGCAAAACAAATGCTCAACAGTTGAGATATTGGTCAACAAATACAGATACAGATACAAATACAATATTTAAATGGCAGTTCTCTCCACCTTCAACTTGATCTGCTTATTATTAGATTTCGCTTAATTAGTTGATTAATTAATCAATTAGTTTAATACAGTTACACGTACATGAACATTACATAAGTGTATGTGTGTGTTTGTACTGTGTTCTGATGGAGTACGTGAGTTCTTAAGTGTTATGACTACAACGTCATTAAAAATGTAATAAAAACGCGTTTGGCTCATCAGAAATAAAAGTGAATTAGTTTAACAAATACGTGTACGCAATAAATATACATTAATTATTATATTTTTGTAGGTTAGGTTATACTAATTGGATTATTCGCCTTAGCTTTAGCACATGGAGGACATTTATTGCTACATAATACATTCATATTATATCATATCATATCGTCGTATTTAGATCTGCTTGCTAAGTTATTGTTTCTTAGACATTTCCATTTTACCAGTGTATTTTACAGTTCTTTCTGATTTATATCTTTATTTTGTGCAATTTGAGTGTCGGAAAATATATAAATAATTTGCGTTTTGGGTTGATTGTTTATGGGTTCTCAGTAGCGATTTGAACACTGCCTAGTTCTAGTTCATACACATACAAATTTTAGCTACATATTTGCGGTATATATAGGATATATCTTAAGTACATTCCACAATGCCCTCAACTCTTTTATCGATAGTCAAAACAATGATGGGACTTCAGATAAGTTATCTGCTAATATTCAGTAACTGAGCTGAGGACACAGATGATACTCTTCTTTTTTGGGGCACATTTAAAGCTGAACAAAGTGGGGAGAGGGTGCTAACTACACTTAGAAGACTCGTATACCATGTTTGCTACATAGGAAACGGAAACGGAAACGGAAGCTGGCCGGAAGTGCAAAGAAAGATGAGATGCGTCAAGTAACAAGTATAGTTAGTAATACGGGGCCTTAGTCTAGGTATGCTAGGGATTAACTTACAGCTAATCAATATATTTGTCCGACTTATGCGCGTAGTTTTGGTTCAACAAGAAAGCTGGCGAGCTGCTTCCATATGTAAGTATATAATGCGTATATGGTATATATAGTTTATAACTAAATATTAAACAATAGCTTAGGGCGACATTTTGATTCAGTGGGGGGTGGAGGAGGTAGGGGAGTTGGGGAAGAGGGAAATACAGGAATACAGAGATAAACTTTATACAAAGCTGTAGTATGAGTTAAGCTACGACTACAATTGCATTTCTTATGCTCGTGGTGGGTCAAGTGGGGGCAGTGGGGGTCAGTGGGGGCGGTGTGTAGGTAGTGCAGACATGCAGGCAGGCTGTGGGGGGAGAAGGAGGCGGATTTCTGCTCCTCTCTACGTGCTAAACGCCAAGTAACTTTCATTAGCCCCCGCCTCGGCCTCTGCCGCGGCCACCGCCGCCGTCTCATACTAGACATACGCCTGGGCCCGCGTGCGGGGCTCCTTGCCCTGCAGCCGCTCCACAAAGTTGCGCCAGCTGACCATGGTCTTGCTGGAGTACAGCCAGACACTGGACGTGACCCCCACCAGCATGGAGCACAGGTATTTCACCATGTATATCTGGAAGATGGGACGTGCCTCGGGCGTACCCGGCGCCCTTGCAGCCGGGCAGGGTATGGAGAAGGGTTTGCAGATGTCGCGATGCCACTGTATCATCCACTCGTCGAAGTTGTAATACTCGTAGAACAGACACCCGAGCAGCCCCAGTGCCGGCAGTATGAAGAGCCCCGAAAAGAAGCCAATGCGCAGCATAAGGCGCTCCAGCTTGTCCGTCCTTTTGCCATCTGTCTTCATCACGGTGCGAATGCGGAACAGGGAGATGAAGCCCGCGAGCAGGAAGAGTGCTCCGATCGACAGATATATGCAGAGTGGCAGTATCAGGAAGCCCCCGAGTGAGTGAGTGTCCAGCTGGCCCACAAAGCACACGCCGGAGAGAATGTCGCCTGCAAGAGAGAGAGAGGAGAGAGAATGTTATTATTGATGACAGCAGAGACGGCACTTATGGTATGCAAGAAAAAAATAATGGAAAACGAAAGACAAACATTGATGAATTCGTCTAGATTCTCATTTATTTTTGCATAATGGAGCGAGATCTATAATAATAGAGATTCAGAGTGCGATCAGTGATTTGTTTTGATATTCCTAGAGAGAGCAATAACTCGATTTATGAAAGATTGTGAGAGACACTGAAAGAAAACTTTATACAAATTAAGAAATTCGTTCAGATTCTTTTTGATGAGAGATCTACAATATAATAATATGTAGCTTAAATGGATTGAAATTGAACAGAAGCTGAGTGAATATTTTGAAATCTTCTACACAGAGAAAGAACTCGATTCGTGCAAGATTGTAAGAGATGCAGAAAGAAATCTTTATAAATATGGAGGTATAAATAAATTAATATTGAAGGTTAATCTTTAAAAACTTCTTTGTTTTTTTCATTTGTAAGTCATATCCCCGAGAAAGAGATAGACAGAGAATGATAAGAGTTATATAGTTTGATACAATAAATCAATTCACTGAGATGTTCTTTAATTTTTCAATAAAAAATCGATGCTATATATTTAAACATATATGTATCTTTCATATGAAAAACCTCGATACAGAAACAGCTCTATTAGAGATTAAAGAGGATACAGTGAGAGAGAAGTAACTCTAACAAGTGGCAATGAAATTGAAAGTGTGTAAGGGGAACACAGAGAGATGACTCATTATTATTGATAGAGAGAGAGAGAGGGAGAGAAAGAGAGAGGAAATTTACTACACAACCATAGTCAAAGATAGCATGATATGTAAAATTGATAAGCCACAGTAGCATCTGCTTGAAATTTAAGACACGACGAATAATGAGTAAGGAATATGAAATAAGAAATATATCTTAAAAAAAATCACTAATAGAGGGAAAGAGAGAGAAAGTGAGGGAGGAAGCGAACTTAACCTAGGCTACTAAGAAGTATATTAAACAAAAGAGACTGAAACAAACTTTCAATTTACAGTGAATTTTTAAATTCTAGTTGTTTCCAGCTGACAAACATGTTGAGCTGGGCTAATTATAGCCAGATTGTTGGTGGGAATGGAGATTGAAAAGTGGGTAAACAAGCTGGATAAACTAATTGAAAGTATTTACAAGTCAATCAGGCGTAAATAATTTGCGGCAAGCGACAAGTTGAAAAAAAAGAAGAAACCTTCAGGTGAAAACTGAATTAGCATGTCATAAAAAGGGTGGCCGCAAAAGCTTATCGATAGAGAGGGGAAAGGGAGGAAGGGAAAGTGGAAGTGGAGTCGAGTGTAGGGTAAACCTGTAACATGTTTATAAATAGCGCTAATGAGCTGAGCAAACGGAAGACTCGAACTGCCGACAGCCGATGCCGACTCTGACTCCCTTTCCCCCGACTCCTGCCGATGGCGACACTCGACGCTCGTGGGGCACGTCCGTCACTCCCTTCGATTTGTGACGGTGTCAACGGGGAAGGGCAGGGGCAGAGGAGGGAAAGGGGCAGGGAAAGGGGTAAACC
Organism: Zaprionus nigranus; assembly: GCA_018903425.1. Classification (NCBI taxonomy): domain Eukaryota; kingdom Metazoa; phylum Arthropoda; class Insecta; order Diptera; family Drosophilidae; genus Zaprionus; species Zaprionus nigranus. The sequence continues at coordinate 322,734 of JAEIGD010000024.1, forward strand.
GACAGTAGATTGTAAATTGTTTAAACAAGCGTCGGCAAATGTGACTTTGAACTGAGTAAGCGAATGAGTCTCCGACTGGGGGAAGCAGACAGAGACAGAGACAGAGACGACTCCACAGCGAGCTGCCTCTTCCCCTCCCCCGTTCCCTCCTCCCCTCCAATCATTGTCTAAATATTTACCCAAAAGGTAAAAGTAAAATTAAGCATTGTTTATCTCACTCCCCCCTCTGTCCCCCCTGCCTGTCTCGCTTGCCGTTAACCGATTATTTGCCTCAAATATTTGTGCTGCATTTCGCCTGATGCAGACATTAAATGTCAGCAGAAGGCAGGCAGCGTGTTGCAACAACACATGCAACACATGCAGCACTCGAGTAACTGCAACTCTATTTGCCCTGACTTTGGCACTGCCACATTGTGGATTATCCATCTGCGAAATCCATTCCAACTTGGCTTGCCTCAAGTTGCCTCAACAGATTCAAAGTCGAAATCCAATAACAACGGGGAATCAAACTCGCATTCGAACTGGCTTTTGTGGTTGCAAGTTATCATCAGGTTTGCGTCTCAATTACTATTAAATTACACTGCGAGAAATTGCCAGGGATTATTAAGGATTATTAAACATATTGTAGACATATTTTAGTAAACATTTAAACAATTATTTCTGATTGGATTAAGTTGTTAAATGTATTAAGAGACAGGTATAGAGAAAAATATTTGGTTTATTCCATTCGCACTTGAACATCTCATTCTTCTTCTTCACCTCTCTCTCTCTCTCTCCTCTCTCTTCTTCTCTCTCTTTTGCCAATGTATTTCCAACATTCTCCTTCAATCTTCTACCTTCATAGTGCCCCCTGTCGGCATCTTTTAAAGCTCATTCTCTGCGTTTTCCTCTGCCCCCTTTTGCGCTCCCACAACTGTCATTCGCCCAGCGCCGCCGACAGATGGCGCCATTGCGTTTGTTGCGCCTATTAAAGGCGAAAATATCTGGAAATATAATTCCTGGCCATAAAAGTCGCTGTTGAGCTGCGATTCCACGGCAAATTATGCGAATCGAAATTTATAAGCGCCTGCAAAAATTCAGATAAACGAATACAATAAATAACCAGAGTGAGGTTAGAGTGAGAGGAGAGTGAGTTTAGAGGGAGAGGAGAGTGCAACAGAGATAGATTCAGCACAGCGGGTAGGCAAGCCTAGGAATGCTGAACATCAAAGCGCGCCAATTGAATTGAGAATTGAGAAGCAAAACAGAAAAAAGAGAAAAAGAAAAACTAAAAGCGAATGCGTTCCACGTTCCACACTTGCACGTCCCACGTATTAAACGATTTCCGCCACTGGAAACTGCAAAATAAATTAGCCAAGAGGAGGAAGGAGAACGCAGACTGAGAGTGATACAGAAAGAGACAGAGAGAACGCCACCTGCCGGCAGATTCAAGACTTGATATTGATCTTCATTTTGCGGCAGCAGAGACAGAAAAGAAGCACAAGAGTGATAAAAAAGTCAGGGCAAGAAGATAGGGGAAGAGGAAGAGGGGGAAAGGAGAGAGGGGGGAAGAAAGACAGAGCGAAGAATAGACAGACAGACAGAACGATAGAAAGACAAAGTCAGAAACGAAATGAAATTTTACTGAAGACAAACCAGATTGGCAAAGCAAGAGAGAGAAAGAGAGAGGTAGGAGAGATAGGCAAAGAAAGAGAGACAGAGAGAATGAGGAAGGAAGACAGAGAGAAAGAGGGAGAGAGAGGGAGAGAAGGGGCGCTGCAGAATGACGATAACTGGGGATCGCAGAGTATTGATAAATGAAGAGCAGACAATTTGCTGTTGACGCTGCGCAGGAACCAGTTTCGGACTCTGCAGCCTCAGCTTCATCTCCAACTCCAACTCCAATTCGAACTCCAACTCCAACTTCAGCTCCAACTGCAGCCTCAGTTCCAACTTTAGCTTCAGCTTCACCATCGACATTGGCAGCGGGTTCAGTTCTCTGCCGAGTCCTTTCAAAGCGAAACTCGTTTTGAGTGCCATTTTGGAAAATTGCATTTTGCAGTCAGTTGACAAAGGAGAACAGGCCAGAGTGGATGGTAGGAGGGCGGGGAGAGGGGGATAGCTGCAGCAGGCAGTCTGTGACAACAACAATGCATGTCAATTGTTTTGTATGGCATGAGGAATGCGTGTTGAGAACGGGTTGAGTCCAGTCGAGAGTCGCCTCGAATTGCGACAGACATCGTTGCTGAGCTGCAGTGCGATTGTCTGTCTGTATGTCCAGTCTGTCTGTTCCTGTCTGGTCTGCCTTTCGGTCTCTCTGTCTGTCTGTCTCTTTATCCCCCTCTTCTGTGCCTGCCAGCCCCTCTGGTACCTCTATCTGTCCCTCACCCTTTCCTTCTGTCCTCGTGTCCCTCCCTCTGTCCCTCTGCCTGTCCGTCTGTCTGTCTGTCCAGTCGCTGTTCCCTTCTGCGCTGGCCCGCTCTATCTGTCCCTCGCCTTTCCTTCTGTCCTTCTGTCCTCTCTCTGTCCGTCTGTCTGTCCGTCTGTCTGTCCATCTCTGCACCGTCCGTCTGTCGATGCTCGGTCGCGCTGTCCCGCTGTCCTTGAAGTCATTTGGGGCCCCGCATGTTGATGAAGTGCAGACAGCAGAATTCCATTTTTAGTCATGCCATTGCATTTGATTATAAGCCAAAAGGCACAAACAGAACGCAGAGCAAAGGAAAGAAGTTGGAAAAAATAATGAAAAATAAAAGTTTTTTGCCAGCAGCTGCAGCAGTGATGCCTCTTTCTTCTTGAAGCTTCTTCCCGGGAATAAACCAAACAAGTTTCGTGCGGCTAACCACTGCAAAAGGTGTTAATCTGTTGGCCAAATACATAACTATGCGATAGTGCAGAGAAAGAGAGGTGCAGCTTCAGTCAGGGATGAAGAAGAAGGTGCTGAAGTAGGGCCAGAAGAAGGTACTGCGCCACAGGTGAGAATTGCCCTGTGACAATGCAGCACAAAGGCTTCGTATCTCTGTCTAGTTTTGGCTGGAAATGAGATGTCAACTGGTTCGATTGTCAATCAAAAGGCACCTTTGTTACCTGCTGCAGTCGCAATTAACAGTTGCTAACCAAGTCAGCAACGTGTGACTATTTTCAAGGCGGTTCTTCTTCTTTTAAGTTAGTCAACTTAAGGTCTAAGTGAAATCAAGGCAACAAAAGCTTTTATTTAGTAAAGAGCTCGCAGCTTTTAATGAACTTCAGTTGGTAAAGTAGTATCAATTAGTAGTGCTGTATTTAACAGATCTTAAATTTCTACTGCAAAAACTAAACCCCGTCACTTTCAAAAGAGAAAAGCAATAAAGATTCAGTTTTATAAGGATTACCTAGTTGGTAAAGCTTTAAGAAGCTTATAAGCTTCTGTGTTGCCAATAACGCTACTTAGGGTACCCCATAAACAGTTCCATGTGTTGATTCAAAAGACATTCAATGATGGAACCTTATAAAAATTAACTTTTTAAAGAAGCTCCCCCTTTTGGAAGTGCTTTCAAAGTTCTTTCTTTATTACCAACTCCAATTAAGTCACAATTAAAGAAGGAGACAACAGTTCTTGAACTCATTCTTCGCTCAATCCTCTACCCGTAGCTGTCTGCATGATAATCATATCTGCGGCAACTTTATGATGGAGCTGTCAAAATGTTTATCTAACACTCGAAGAGTGCATTCCACGATGATAAAAAAAGAATACGACAAATAAAGCTAATGGTGCATGAAGGGAAAAGATGGGGAATGAGGGGAAGAGGGAAGGGGAAGGGGAATAGAACTAGGAATGGGATGAAGAAGGAATGCTTTGGGGTTATTAAAACAAATATGTGAACGGGGCTAATAAGAATCATAAAGCAACGATGGATCCCCGACGACTTTCAGCACTTTTTCACTTGTTAACTGTAAAGAGCGAGAAAGAAATAAATGAGAAAGTTGCGGGGAAGAAGAAAGTAACAAAAGCAGCTTGACAATTGTTTTATAATTATTCTATTATATGCCAAGTGGGAAGGGAAAGGAGTGTGGGGGAGGGGGGGAGAGGGCGCGAGGAAAATAAAAGGAAAATTGCTTAATTTATGTGTCACTTATCTAAATGGAGCAGAGCAGAGCACAGAGACAGAGACAGTGCTGAGTGAGAGGGAGGGAGGGACGGAGTGAGTGAGAAGGAAAAGCATGACTGTGTGCATTATTTTTATAGAGCAAAGCGATAAGCGACAGAGACAGACAGAGAGGGACAGACAGAAAGGGACAGTCGAGGAGTTGGGCTTGACTCTTGTGTTGTGTGTCTGCTGTGTTGCAGTAATTAAAACAGAAGCGCAGAAGGGGTAGCAAGAGGAGAGTGGGGAGTAGGAGGGAGTAGAGAAGGGACCAGAGAAGGGGAGGGAAGGGGGGTAAAGCAGGGCAGGGGGTAACTGCTGACAATAATCGCGGCGACGACTGCGAAAGCAAAAGAGAAGCAGAACATGCGATTAAATTGAAACGACAGTTGACAGTTCCATCAGGCGACAAGTAACACACAAAGATCCCGATATGGATATGTGTGTTGGTTAAGGTAGAGTACAGTGCCGTCGTTATATGGCATATGGGAGATATGTATGCACGGCAGACAGGATATGCAACTGGGGGAACAGGTGAGCAGGAACTGTGACTTGATAAGCAGGGAAGGTGAAGGCGAAGATGGAGGGAGAGAGATAGGGAGAAAGGGAGAAAGGAGAAAGAGAGAGAGAGAGGACAAAAAGAAGAGACAAAGAGAAGGGCGGAGAGTTAGTAAGAGGGAGAGAGAGAGAGAGAGAAAGGCAGAGAAGAGGCAGATAGAGTTATGCATAAGGAAAGGGAACAAGTTCTTTCCTTCTCTCCCTTAAGCACATTTCAAGAAGTGCAGCTGTACTTTAAAGTAGGGTTAGGTTCGATATGCAAATAGTGAAACCACACAGTGAGTAACTACATACATCCATCAAATACATATATCCATCTATATATACCAACAATAACTGCTCAAATCGCTTTTCGAGCAATTACAAGTCAAATTCTCAGCAATTTCTGCATCGACACCTGCTCGGGTTGTTTGACACATGTGCAATGTGTTTTCGCGAACCTGTATAAACACTCTCTCACCCTCTCCACCTGCCTAACCCCGCCCACTCTTCGCCTCGCCCACATAATCGTGTCTTAACATGTTCTTTCGCATCGACAACACGTTCTTTCAGGCGCCTCAGTTCCATATGTTTCCAAAGGCACCGCAAATGTTGCTAACCGCCACTTAGAGGGTCCTTCCCTACTACTTCCTTCCCCCCCTACACCTTGCAGCTTCCCTTTTCTCCCTGCCTGCCCTACCTACTGCCCTGCTACGGCTGCCCCTTGCCTTCCTTAACTGACAAGGACGACCCTCGCATAGTTGCATTTTGAACTTTGGCAGCCATTTGCCACAACTGCGCGACTGTCTCTCTCTCTGTGTGTGTGTGTGTGCCTCAGAGTATGTGTCTATATGAATGTGTGTGTATATCTGTCTGTCGTGTGTGTTAGTGTGTGTGTCTGTCTGTGTTTGTCCTTGTTTCCTACATGCAAATTGAAATTGTTTGCATTGTCTGTGCCTGCCCCCTTAGGTTGTAACCTCCGACTGGAGCGGGCGAGCAGCAGTGAGCAGCAGCTGCCGTTCTCTGTCGACACGTAATATAAATTCTCGACAAATTTTAGTCATGTCTATGCCACACCCCCCCCTCCCACACACCACCACACACGCCTTCTTTGGCCTTCCCTGTTGCTTCTCGTGTGTTTAATTTTCAAATATTTGCTGCAAATAATCACAAATGCGTCGCCAACACTTAACTAATACACACACACGCACAAACACACACAGATCTCCCCCCACCCCCGCACCACTGCCACTGCACTATCTGCAACAACTACAAGTGCCACGCCCACATTTAACTACATAAAATGTGCCACAAAATGACATTTAATTGTTTTCATTTTCAAGTTTTTTATTTCATTTGCCCCTCGACACAGAGGCGTAGGCAGAGAGGGGTAGGGGGCCTGTCGCTAATGACACTTGTCGCATGCGCAGATTTCATGTTGTTGCTGCAACGTGCAACATGCCGCATTGCGCTGCCTGCGCGCGCTCTCTGCCTTCATTTGCCATTTCCATATTTAATTGCCCATCTTGATAAGGCGCGACTCAGTTGTTGTTTACCCCCTCTCCCTTCACCCTCACTCCCCCCTCAACCCTAGCTGCCCCCACTCCCCCTCCCTGTGTTATTCATTAGCCTGCCACTGTTTGCTGCCGCTGTTGACCTCAATTTTTATTGCCTTCCACGTTTTTAATGTCGCGTGTCGCAATTTTTTGCGCTGCTTTTGCTCTTTGCTCTTTGTTGCTTGTTGTTGTTGTTGTTGTTGTTTCTTGCCACTTGTGCAACAGTTTGTTGAACTCTCGCCTGCCGAGAGGCAGCTGGAGGGGGGCCTGGTAAAGTGCTTTTTTAGAATTGACAACACAACGCGGCGAAGTGGCACAATTAAGCGAGGCCTCAAGAGCTTTCTGACATTTCAAATGGGATCATTTATTGAGTGAGAGGAGGGGAATCTTCACTCTCTGAAGAGCTTTACAATGCAGACAGAGGGAATGTGTGGAGGGGAATTATATTTATTATATTCTATTAATTAAATATCATATATTTTATTTAATAATAACTTAAATGCTTCAATATTTAAAGAGAGTTTTTCTAAAGGAAAGATAAATGCAGTCATAATTGTTTCTAGTCTTTCGTCAAATAGATGAAGGGACTAACAATGAACAATATAAATATGAATATACATATATCCAACAAGGTATATATATTATATGTATATGTTTGTATGGTGTATAAGCAGTATGGTATATAAGCAGTACACTCAATATAGCCCTGTCTGTTTGTATGAACACCTAGATCTCATTGATTATAAGTGGTAGGTCTATCAAACTAAGTGACAATTTGTATTATTATTATACGCAGATAAAGTACGTATTACAATTTTGCCACGCCCTCTTTTACGACAGTAAATTGGAATAAAACAATTAAATCTTTATTAATATAAACTTTAGAACGTTAAATTTTGTTGTATGCAATATATGTATATAACTATCGTATATAACTATCGCAATGATAGATGATAATTTGACAGTGAACAATGAATGATCTTAAAAGCTATATAAGAAACAAATTTGATAAATCGTGCATATTTGACTGATCAGCTCAGTTTAACCAGTCAGTGCTTGTGAAACCTTAAGAAACCTTTTAAATCATTATACATAGTTATACTCATGCTGGCATTCTCTTTACTTCAACAGAGTGTATCTTCAATACATCCACAAATTCTCTTGCATTTCTCAAACTGTTTCGATTAGAGTTTCGATCAGCTTAGCAAACACACAATGATATAAATTATTTTTGGCGTTACTTCTTTTTACTATTTTATGGTATTCATGAGTGTTATTCATGTCACTCAGCTCATTCATTTCAATTTCTGTTTGTGCTAGAGGAAGGTGGAAGAAGGGAAGGGGTAGTGTGTGCAGTTCTTCTGCCGCACTTCAATATCAACATTGCGCAGCATTTTTGACTTCTGTCTCGCTGTCATTTCAAGTGACGCACACATGACACACACACCCCCCACCCCCCCCCACACACACACACTCGCACGCAAGCCTGCTTAGACATGCATAAATTATGCGCGACAGGACACGCTCACACGAGTCAACGCATCCACGCGCGGATTCAGCTCACATCCTGTCGTGCACTTCACTGTCCCTTCCTGTCTGTCCTCTGCTGCCCCTTCCCCTCTACTGCCCCCTCTCCCTGCACTGCCCTTCTCCCTGCACTGTCCCTCTCCCCACTGTACTGTCCTGTGCCTCGCAGTTTTCATTTGTTTTCCCTTTTCGACAGTTGGCTGCATATTTAAAATACCCCGCGAAGGGGCTGCGGCAAAGGGGCTGGCAACCACAAGCATTCAACGTGGCGTATGCTTGATATTAAGTGTGCTGTCCCTGCTGCCTCTTCTCTCTCCTCTTTCCCCCTTCCCCCTCCTCCACTGCACACTCATAATGTGAGGTGGCAAAGTAATTAGTGCTGCACTGAGCACTTTTACCTTTTCATATTGTCCTCCAACTTAGACAATTGTCAACCCCTCCCTCTTCCCCCTTCCACTCTGCACCTCTTCCTCTTCCATCCTCTCTCTTTCTCTCCTCTCTCTGCTCACAATGTCCTTCAGTTAAGTTCGTGTTACCCTAAGTTGAGCTTAACCTGTTTTACTCTTTATACAGTTGTGTAGAGCAGGGTAGCTTGGCTCAGTGAACTACTTATTGAATTTACAGGGTATTTTATAGTACACTTGTTCTTTTCTGTTACTTATTATACTCTTATGCACTCAATACCAACACTATGTAAGCTTTCGTATTGTTATAGGGCATCTTATAGTCATTCTTTTTATTGTGCCATCTACAGCAGAACTTTATGGGTTATTTCTACTAAAACAGAGCCAGTCAATTTCGATAAGTTTTATTATATTAATAAGCTTGTTTGCCAAACCCTTTAGAATGCAAGTGGCAGGGGTTAGCTTACCTTAACTTATAACTAGGTGATTTTAAAGAGTATTTTAATAGTTGAACCATCTACAGCATGAGTATTTAAGACCATTCTACTGATAAGGGTTATCTGAGAGTTGTTCTACATTCTAAAAAAGTTTCTTTTCTAGATTCTCTACATTTATAGGGTATTTTACATCAGTAATTTAGTTGTTATACCCTCTACCTTTTGTATAATTTGTTTATATACAATTTAGCTATTATTGTACGGTATTTTTAGTCAGTGAACTCTTCTAAATTAAAGTAGTTTATATGCTTGCCTCGTTCTTGCCTCCCTTCTTCCTCCTTTCCCACTTCTTCTCCCTGACTAGACGCAAGACAGCCAAGTGCGCGACGGAAATGAGTTTTGTGTATTTCACTTTCCATTTTCCGCGCACCTTTAGCCTGTCGCAACTCTTCCTCTCTCTCTCTCTTCTTCTTCAATCCCTCTTTTTCTCTCCTTCTTCCCCTCTTCCTCTGTCGCTTGCTATCTGACGTTGTATTCATTCCTTGGCAATAAAAAGGATTAAAATTTATGAAATTTGTTTTTGGCATTCCTCGTTTGAAAATTTCAAATGCAAATGGAATTTTCCCGCTGTTTCCCGCTGTTTTTTTACCTTAGACGTGCCTGTGGTTAGCCAAGGGTTAAGGGACTAAATGGTTAAGGTTTGCCGTGGCTATAAATAAATGGCCCGAGGGAAATGGCGTAAATCATATAAGGAGCATGTGATGTCTGCGATTGAGTGGAGCAGGAAGAACCCTTCTCCTCCTCCCCCTCTCTCTCTTTTATCTCTTTCCCTTTCTCTTCTCTTCCTCTCTCTCCCTCTCTCTCTCTATTCCTCTTCCCTTAACATTGCAAGTCTTTCTTCCTGTTCAATTTATTTTAATTTCCCATTTGACAAAACAGAAAATTAAGAAAAATAAATCTTGCTCTCTCTTTCACTGTCCTGTCTCTGTCTTCCTCAGCTGTCGTATTCCTTCACGCATCCCTGTGGTTTGCACTGCTCATCCCCGACTTAACCTCACCCCTTTTAAATGTCCCGTTAGCAGGTCGCGTGCTGCGCGGGTTGAACTCAATTATCCTCGACGACACGAAGAACGTGAAAGTTCTGAGGTTTTCTGCCTTGTAAAAGTAACGTAAAATGTTCATTACAGGGAATTTAATTTGATGGGGGGGTCCGGGGGTGGTGGATGTGGCAAAAAGGGGTCAAGGTGTACAAGGTATTTAACTGCCCAGGTAAACGTGTCCGGGCAATTGTTGTAAAATGCTAAACGAGGGAAATAGTCATAAGATTTGGCTCTAAAATGGCTGTGCTTGATTATGCTCAAGGATTTGGAATGTCGTTAAAAGCAAGGAGTTAAGAAGGAGATGCGAGAGAGAGAGGGAGAGGGCAGACAGTGCCTAGAAAGGAATGGGAATATGTAGAAGGAGTGTGCGTTGAAAGTGAAAAGATTGTGGCACATTTAAGAAGGACCTTTATAAATATGCAAACAAGAAACCTGAAAGAGTGCGTGGGAAAGAGAAAGTAGAAGTAGTATAAGTCTTCAGTCTCTTTCTCCATATATATATCTCTCTTTCTACCTGCTTATATAATCCCTTAAACCCTATGACATCAGTTCCATTAAGCAAGATTTCAACTGATTATAAAATCTATCAAAAAAATGCAGAGAAACTGAATTAAAAAACTTATAAGTGCAGCCTCATGAGTGAGAGGGAGAGGGGAGAGAGGAAGGTGGGACAGAAAGATAGAGTACAGCAGCTGCTCAGCCCATAGCAGTCAACAGTGGCGGCGTTGGGCATCCACCAGGGAGGGCCGACACCCAAACCCCACTGAGTAAAACTTGGAAAACTCTGCACAGCTTGGGGAAAATCGGGCAAACTCTCTCTTGGCACACACACACACACACTCGGCACACACTCTCGCTCTGTTGACTCAACTGAGGGCGCAAACTTTGATGGGAGTTCCCTCTACGCTCCCTCTTCCTAACTCCCTCCCCCTTCCCTTAGTTCTTGCCTCGAGTTGCTTAGAACAAAAGGCTCAAATTCGCTTGGCACGGGAAAAAAAGAAAAACACAAAGTATTATACAATATGTATTAACAGAAAATATGTACAGCAAGACGTGTGTATGTGTGCCTGTTGTGTGTGTGTGTGTGTAGGGGGAAATAAATTAGAAAAGTTGCGGTTTTCTTTTTTTGCTAAGCAAGAAAACTGAGCTGCATGTGCTGACAAAGTTTCTCCAGTCCCCCCAGAAATCTATAGAAAATTTATGAATATCTTCAGCAAGCATTGCTCTACCTCTTCCCTCTCTCCTCCTCTCTCTTTCATTCATACAATTGTATACATTCAATTAAAAGTTGCTTAAGCAACATTTGTTTAGCATTTAGCGGTATTTTTGGCATTTTTTGGTATTCTATTTTTAGTATATTCCATGCAAAATCAAAGTTTGCGTCGGCGTCAAGAAGAGGAATAAATTTGTTAAAGTAAATATCGCAAAAGTGTGCAAAGATTTCGCCCACACTGTGGTTCTCCTCCCCCTACCTCTTCTCCTTCCTTTTCCTCATCTTTATCTGCTTCTTCTTGAGCTTACGTTGTGCATTCGTAATGAGATTTTTCCCGAGCAGACCAAGGGAAAAAAAGGTTTAGATTTCAATTGAGGTACAAATTTGTTTAGTTGTCGTTGGGGGCGTGGCATGTATTAGAGGATGGGAAGGGAGGCGGAGGGTGTGTTATCTGGGCTACCCAAGTGCTTTATTTTTTTCGGCTATTTGTTCGACTGATTGATAGACAAACACGTTTATAGGCGCAGCGGGGAGAGCACTGAGTTTGGGGTTAGGTTTCATTTTCGGTTTTTGTTTCCTCTGTTTCTGGGCCTGTTTCTGGCACTTTTTTAATTGAAGAAGGGTCAAGAAACAGTTGTTGTTGACTTCGCTGACCTCACTTGATTTGTACATTCCATTCCTCCCACCTTCCCCTGGGGGTTTATGTATTAGCTAAAGTTAATCAAGCTCGCCCAAAAGCCGTAAAACAAGTAAACGCTCTAATGAAGCGCACAAAGGATTGCGGCATAACAAATTTGGTACAGAAAGTCAGAAGGGATCAAAGTATCGAGAGGATAAGTCAAGCAGGGTACTTGAGAAAAAATAAGGAGAAGGTTGTATACTATGTAGGAGACACTTATAGGTAAATATCATGAATAGACGAAGACTACAAAGAAAAGAAAAAATATGTATTCCCGTGATTTTGATATTCGAATGTAAATTTTATGTATTTCTAAAAAAGGAAAAAGAAATATCTAATATTTGATGATATATTCGTGTGATTTCGATATTTAAATAATAACATTAGATTTTTGAAATGAATGTATAAAGAATAAACTAATATTTAACGATTTGACGATATATTTAATATTTAAAAGGTATTACCTATACATTTTTATGTATACAATGAATGAATAGAGAATAAACTATTATTTAACGATATATTCTTGTGACATTTTTCGATATTCAAATATTAATAACACATTTATATTGGTCATTATGCATTATTATTAAGGTAAAATCGACATTTAAATATTAGGAATAATTTTGTGTTATTTATATTCTGAATAAATACAAAATAAACAAAAAATTTACAATATATTCTCATGATTTCGATATTTAAATTTAAATCATGCATATTCCGCATTATCTACGTGCATTAATTCTTCAATGAAACCCATTCAATTCATTGGATGTCATAAAATAGCAAAATTTCCCGGTCATAAAGTTTATTAGCGTATAAATTTCTAAAATCCAATTAGATTATTTCAGCAGCTGCTCGTTAAACTGCAACCACGATGCATTTGAGAGTGTATGCACATGTATAGCCATCCTTGTCGCACACGCACACATGCTGTCATAAACTGAAAATTGCGTGTGTGCTGCACTTCGTCTCCCTGTCTCCCTCTCTCTACTGGGGGTTCGTATTACTTTTGCCTGCCTGCGTTGTTTGTCTTGAGCGATGCGCACAAATTATTAAGAAACATTCCAACAAACTGCAGTCAAAGTTGGCAACAAAAGGCACCCGCTTAATTATACACACCATTAATAACTAAAACCAATTTGTATGCGCAACAAGACGCAGCCGCAGTCGCCGTCGCCGTCGGTAACGCAGTGCACTCAGTGCCTTCTCCTGGGAAGTCAACGCCGACGACGCAACGTCAGCAAGATAGAGAGAGAGGGTGAAGAGAGAGGACAACTTGAGTTGCCTGCACGCCCTGCAGCCCACACACGCCCACACACACATGCAGCGCACATAAATCAACACACAAAGCAACAATAAAAACGGCACAAGCGGAAGCAGCAGCAGAGGCAGAGGCAGCGACAGCGGTAGAACAAAACGCAATTTGTGCAGTCAGCAAGTGGGAGAGCGCGGGAGTGGGAGAGTGTAAGAGTTTTCGTGGCCTGAGAGAGCGGAAGGAAAGCAGCGACAATAACTGCCAAACAACAATAGCCAGAGGGAGACGAGAAGAGCGTCACGTAGAGTGGGAGAGAGCAGAGCAGCCACTGTTGCAAATAAGCAATATTGATGACTTTTATGCGCCGTGGGCCGCCAGGTGGCGCTGTTGCTGCTGAAACACAAGACAATGCCTGCTAGTGGGAGGGAGAAAGAGCACAAAAAAGCAAGAACAATTCAACTGAAAAAACATTGGCAAAATGTGCAACTAACGAGTGAGTGCACGCACACACTAATACACACACACACAGGACAAAAACAATGAAAGTCTGGCAACCTTCTGCGCTCTCTCCCAAGTCAATCAAGCAGGCACTCACTGGCGCTGCCCCCGCTCTCACTGTACTCCCACTCTTCTGCTCTTCCATTCTTCCCTTCTCCTACTTTCTCTCTCTCCCTCTCACTAAGCTGATTTTGTTCTAACGTGCAGAATATCCAAAAACCAACGGCTTGCGAAAGTTAACGTAGCTTCAGCTTTGGCTTTGGTTTTGATTCTTTGCTTCATTCTTTCTTCCTCTCTTCTCCTTTTTGGGGTTTCTTTGGTTTTGCCATTCGGTTTCTTTGGCATTTTTTTGCATCATTAAATGCGCCTGTTTGCCGTCTCTCTCGCACTTGCAATCTCATTTCGGGTGATTTGCAATCATGAGTCACACTGGCGCCGCTCTTACAGGATTTCCTTTTGCCTTTACACCTCTTTCTCTTTGTTCTTCTGCTTATTCTTGTTCTGCTTCTTCTTCTTACAGCAAGCAATTAGCATTTGTTGCTGTTGCCATTGTTTTGCGGCCATTGCAACAGTGCCAACAAGCAGTCATTGCACACACTTCTTCTCTTGTTCTTCTGCCTGTTGTTCTACCTCCTTCCGGTACTTGGAAGGCAACGGAACCAGACTCTAATAATTGACCAATTGCTTCATATAACTGAGTTTTATGTCCAACTATCTTTGCACCTTTCCCTCTCAACTGCATTACCTACCCTGCTCAACATAACTTCAAACCTCACTTCGTATTGAACTTGCACGAATCTCTTGAACTGAATTGTCTTCATCTTCAAAAAGTTAGACTACTTGAACTCTCTCTAAATGAACTTCTTCTTTCCCTCTCTACCTCTTCATCTTCTCCTTACTCCTCCACTTTTTTTCTCCCCCCTCTCCTGTTGTCTCTCTTTCTTTCTAACTTATCTATCCCGCTTCATTCATTGGCCATCAAAACGCACTTAACACAATTGCTGGCCAAAAGTTCAAAGCGCAAAACTGCCATAAAAGTAACTCAGTAACTCAACCGACCTGCCTCACCTGCTCCCCCTTCTCCTGCACCTTCACCTGCACCTTCACCTTCACCTTGCCCGTCTCTGTCCCCTTCTCACACTTTGCAACAGGTGTTCGTTCGTTCGTTGACTCTGTCGATAGTTTTGTCTGACAACCTTTTGGATCATTTGCGTAAAACTTATTAAAAGCGAGACAAATGACAGACAGACAGAGAGAGACATACAGAGATAGAGAGACAGAGAGAGAGAGAGAGAGGAGTGCCTTCTCAAGACACAAACTTTTCGTGTCGCAATGAGTGAAAATTTAATTACAACACGAGCTGAGTTAATGACAAGCCTGACAACGGACAGAGGCTTGTCAGTAATGGCAATTAGATCAAAACTGCCGAGTGCCCTTATTCATTACAGCCTCACACTCGGCCTCTGACCTGACTTTACATTCCCCCCCTTCCTCTACATGTAATACCTGACTCTCTCTCTCTCTCTCTCTCTCTCTTCTCATCTACTTCAGTTCATTATACAGCCTGTCTGGGCCGCAATGCAGTCTGCTTTGTGTGGATCTGTCGCCTGTCAGGCTGCCCGCATTGATGTGTGCTTGAGTTAGTGGTCTGTCAGCAAGACGAGGGCAGTTTGTGGAGTTCAAGTCAAGTTTGTCTGTTTGAACGCGCTTAACTCAACAACTATTTGAACTAAAGACATCAAATTTGGCTTTAAATATCCAATTTACCCTGCGCAGCGTAACAATTATTAAAATCGGAAGAAAGTCTCGATTTACGCCAAATCTGTCTGTATGAACATGGTAAACTCAGCTATTATAAGAGATAGAGCCATCAAATTTAGCATAAAGTATCCCAACACCTTACGCAAAGAAAATTGGTTTTTGGAATAGGGAGAATGTTCATAATTACATTAAGTTTGTCTGAATCAACACTAATATCTCAGCGACTACATAATTTAAAGACACCAAATTAAGCATGAATCATTATCTATAATATACGCAGACCATACCAAATTCAAATTTAGGGTACTGCATTGTATTCCTAACCTTTTTACGTTTTTATCGACGGTTTCCTTAGTTGTTTTATGATTTTCTTTTACAATTAACGTTTATTCTATTCCTACCATTGCTTTCTCATTTAGTTTGTTCAACTTTCAAAGCTCCCCTCGTCAATACATTTGTTATGCCTATACATATGCATAGATGTGTTGCTGTTCCACTCATAGACTCTGGCTTCGCTCAGCCAATCGGCAATGATTAATAATCAAAATGTCAGAGCTGTCAGTTATAAAGTCACTTGACAGTTTAATCAATTTGTGTGCCTGTCTGTCTGTGTGTCTCTGTCTCTGTGTGTGTGTGTGTCTGGCTTTTCAAGTGTCAAAACTGGCTGCAAATTTGCATGCGGGATTCGATTGGGCAAAGTTTACACATCTATCTAGGATCTGCATATAATTGAGGCAATCTCGCATATTATCCATATAGAATGGAAGAGTCTCTTGGCCACAGCTGCATGCCTCTACAAATACCGAGAAAATAATACCCTGTCCCTGCATAAGTACGGTCTGTATTTTCTCAAGAACCACAACAAACAACACACAACAGAAGGCAGATAAAATAAACAAAAATTATGACAAGCGACGGAAAAAGCCATAATAAAAATACTCGAGAAATATGTTCGGCCAAAGGCGACCACAATCGGAGCGACTCGTGGGGCAGGCAGCATGTGGGGCATGTGAGGCATATGTGGCGTGGTCCGCGTGGGTGCCCCCATCTGGGAGTGGGTAGTGGTAAGTGGAGTGTCTGTGCAGCAGTGCCAGGGCAACTACTAATAAACGACGACGAGGCCCCGAGTGAAAGCCCGAGTGTTAGGCATAAAAATGCCAGAGCACAAAGCCGACTAACACCTTAGACAGCTGAGGCGACTAAGGCGATTGCCAGCGGGCTTAGGACCCCGTCAGACATAAGGTGGAGCATGATATATGGACGCGCTTAGTGAAGGGAATGTTAAGCAAACTAAAGCATGCAGCAGCTGATCGGAAGCAGTCTAAAGTGGGTTAAACATGAGCATTGCAATGAACTCAGTATCTATAAAACTTAAGAGAACATACGATATTTAAAAGACGGAAGTCTCTGAGAGTTCAAGCAAAGTTAACTAAGATCTTTGATAAATTTGAGCTGCCTTTTTGGTAACAATCTTAAGAGAGCTTATTATAGCTTGAACATTAGTAGAATACTTTATCGTATATATTATTTGGTTCGGAACAACACCTTTAGAGTATTGTAGTTTGTTTAAGCCAATTTTGCATTATACTCTAGATTTAACAAGGGTATAGATTTATCAAATTAAATTTATGAAAATAAGTTTGGAATAACTATACAAAATTTCTTGAAAATCTGTTAGAAAATAAATTAAGAAATTCAGGAACCCAAAAAAGTTAAAGCAAATTAAGTTCTTAGATAAGAAATACCCCAAAGATCATTACAATATACATTATATTAAGACTACACTATGCTATAGTCGTTCATATTATACTCTCATCATCTTTCATACTATACTCCTACTTTAAAAATGCCTTAAAGTTCTTGGGTCTATGGTAATAGGTCTGTTTGTGCCATTTGTTCTCTCTCGCGTGTTCGGTTTAATGTTGTACAAATTATTTAAACTGTTGTGGCCAGCCAAGTGAGTGTTATACTCTGTTATACTCGCATTATAATGTAGACATTGTGCGTGCTCCCCTTAACATATTCCAAGTGCTGCTGCTCCTCGACGTTCATTGACTTTCAAATGACCATCAAGGCTTTGTCACATCTTCTACATCTCCCTCTCTGGCTACGCCTCGCTTGACCATTAACAATTTCATTATACTACGTTGGATTCTTTGTAAAAGTTCGCCGAGGGGAGTAGGGGGCGTGGCGTTTCTTTGGCTACTTCAGTTGAGTGCGCCTCAGTCTCGCGAAACTAATCATTTTTAATAACCAATAATTTATTTTAAATCAAACTTTAATGAAAACTTGGACGCCCAACGCAACGCAAGAGAAATGAAAGAATCACTCGACAAGGACATGAAGGGAGGGGGAAACTTTTTGACAAAGATTTCAGCGATGTTGTCATGCATAAGAATTAGTGTGGGGCAACTGGAGGCGTGGCCAAGATTGAGATTGAGTCGAGATTTATTATGCTGAGATTGAAAGCGGAAGATACATATATCGTGGACACTCTATAGACAGGGCTAGGAGGAGGGGGAGAAATCAAACAACCCACCCGACAACACCTCACTCGAATCACTTGCCACAGTGGCAAGCTATGTGGCAAGCTCTGCTCTTGTGGCAGCCCCTTTGCCTTAATTAATTTCTCAGTCGCCGCTGCTAGGGCCAAGACCAGCCCAGAGCAGACAGAGCAGACCAAAAGGGTTACAGCTCATTATTTTTGCCGGTTTCTTCAGTTACTTCTTTGCTAGCTCTTCTTCTTCTACTCCTTCTTCTTCTTCTGGTTTTTCTTGCTGCACTTTCCGCGCCGACACTTGCAGCCCGGGGACCTGCAATTGCTTTGATTGCCCACAACACGCCGCCAACAGTTGCTGGACAATTGCAATGGGCGAAGTTGTGCAGAGGGTTGCCAGAGGCGTGGCAGAGACAGTGGCAGAGGCAAGGGGAGTTTTAGAGTTGATAAACAGACGCCAAAGCATAGGTTTACTTATTTGTACGGTTGTTATTCGACTTTTACTTGAAAACTGTTATATATAATGAATGTGAGTAGACATAAATTCAATACGATTTCCAGAGAGTAAGAAAACAAAGTAAAATTACTATTATATGGAATTTGAGAATGCAGTAAACCTATAATCTGAGTGTGTAATACAGCATTATAGCAACTTTACTGCCATATTAAATTGACTCTACTCTCTTAAAACTGTTATACTCTTAAGATGAAGAGCCTTACAACTGTCATACATTATAATATACAACTGTTATAAATGCAGTTGCTACATAATTCGAATTCCCTTCGAATTATCTGTTATACGTGTGTTATACAAGTGTTATACGAGTGTTATACAAGTGTTATACAAATTATACATAGTTTTGCTTATCTGTTTATCTATTTTCACTTTCATACACTTTACTTTCTTGTTCTCTCTCTTTCTATCGTTCTCGTTTCTATTTCTTGTTAGTTTACCTCATTCGCCCCCCTTTGAGCTACACCTCTGTCTCCATTAAGCACTTTTACCCATGTTTGGTCAGAGTTTTTGCGCCTCTCGGCTTGTCCGAGCCATTGCCCGTTTAGTTGCTTGTTCAGTCTTCAGTTCCTCCTCACTCTGCAGATCTCCCTCTCTCTCCCTCTGTCTCTTTCTTTGTCTCTTCGTCTCTCCTCGTCTGTCTTTTCAGTCTTTTGTGTCTCTTCTGCTGTCTTTGCCTTCGCTTTGGCATCTCAAAAATGTCGCTGGTTAACTTGCTTTAAGTATATTCTTCCTTGGCTCTGATTGTCCTCGAAGACAGCCGCCCACTGGGGCAGCTGCAGTAGCCGCAACAGCACCAGCAGCAGCAGCGCCTCCTGCTGACCACAAGATGACGATGACAATTATTGCCAACTTCCAGTGTCGCCCCTGTACTTCTCTCCCCCTTCTCTCTGTCCTATCTCCGCCCCTGTGCTCATTGTTATCGGGCTGCTTTTTGAGTCACTTTTCTTCTGTTGGCTGTCTGAAGTTTTTCATTTGCACGGGACGACGACGACGACGACGACAGGCGACCGCAGACTAACTGCCACTTACCGCCACCGGGCTGTGGTACTGCAACTGCTTCTATTATTATTATTATTATTATTTTAAGCAACGTGCAACAATGGCGCGACAATTATTCAGCGCACTTCGGACTGTAGTCTTTAAACTGAGGGCAAAAGGGGGCAACAATTTAGAGGGGCAGGTGCGTAGGAAGGGATCAGCATGACTTGACTAGTGGCTAGTTGCCAGTCGGACTGTGTGCAAGGTCGTGATTTGCTGCTGCTTTTGGGTGCACAAAGTGGAAGTGAAGTGTGCAGAGAAAACAGCTCACTTAGAGTAAGTAAATTTAGCCTTTTAAAGGCTAAAAACTCAATTGATCTTCGTAGTTTTTCTCCTTAAACGATTTATATATTGTATATTGTATGTATTCTTCTTTCCTTTCTAGCATAATATGTTTTATATTTCCCATATTTAGTGATATTACAATAATTAACATATAGTAGAGTTCCTTCGTAATAGTCATAACTTTAAAAATATGTTTTAATATCATTTCCTTTTGGAATATTCCAGAGCAAAATAATAATTTCTGAAGCAATTTTTAATGCATAACTTGTTTTTCAATATATTGATTCTCAGGGGCGCTTCGATGTGGGTTAAATATTGCCAACTTATTAATGACATATTAAACAAGAAATGATGAGAGTTTGGTTTCCATATTGTACAGATTTAAAGGCAATATATCTGTATGATTTGTCTGCATGAGTAAAGTATTTAAATAGGTTGAAAATTTATAACTTATTTAATATGTTTGGTTTATGTGTTGAAATAGAATGTATTAATATGCCGTATAATAAAGTATAGTATGCCGTATAATAAAGTATAGTATGTACATATAATAAAGTGTTGTATCTTTAAACATACATACAGCCTACATTTTATACATACGTAAGTATCCAATATCTTATACATGCATCCAATGTATTAGTTACAGCTATTTAATAAATCACTTTCCAATCACAGTGAAATCGACAGATCTACTAAATCGCCTCATTTTCCATCAAATATTTCAATCAGTGTCCTGCTGGGTGCTCCTCTCTCTCCAGGCTTCTCTCTCCCTCCCCTCCCCTGGCCACATTCCATTTCATTTTCGTCGGCGAATGCAGCTCATCAAGTTGGCGAAACGTGACAAGCAATTAATTAAAAAATTAAAGCTAAAAGCGAGCGGCAAAACATGGCAAAAGATAGAAAAGCAGTCAAGGAGGGAGTGGTAGACAAGGGGGGTAGGGGACACAGTTCGAAAGCATTTGATAGACAGGCCAGCAAATAAATGTGAAAGAGAGGGGAAAACAGCTGGTAAGCTCGTGTTCATTGAGGCTTTATGGCTGCTACTCGACTCGGCCACGAAAATTTGTGTGCTCTGTCTGTCTGGCCATAAAACGGCCACTGCGAATGATAATAATTGGCCAATGATGCACATGGGAAAAGGCCAAAACCATGTTGGCCTGGCCAGCTGACCAGTTGTTGCCATTAGACGGCTATTAGGACATAACCATATAAGCGACACGGAGAAGGAGATGGAGATGCAGACGACGTTCATCTATCGATCATAAAAACACAGTTGCAGAAAGGGGACAGAGGAGGGGAAGGGGAAAGGGGATGGGGTTGCCAGGGTAACTCCTGGCAGCTGTTGCCACATGACAGATGACATTTCAACTTGTTGTTGCTGTTGCTGTTGTTGGTTGTAACTAATTTTCTGTGGCAACGTACAAAGTATTTTCCTTTAGTCAGATTTATGTACTTACAACTGAATGACGTGTGTGGAAGGAGGGATAAAGAGGGAGTAGGAAGTGGGGGAGGGGATTAAGTTGAGGGCAGAGTTCATAAAGTGGCTCATTAGCGACAACTGAGTGATGTAAGCACAGGCAGGAGGAGCATACAGAGAGAGAGAGAGAGGGAAACATAAAAAAAACCTCTTGGCGAGACAAAAGTGGAGAAGTTTATGTCCAAAAAGAGTTGAAGTTGCAGCTGTGCCGCGGGTGTGACCAACAGACATAATGGATGCATAGACAACAGCAGCAACAACAACAGCAACAACAGCAGCAACAGTAGCAGCAACAACAATCAGCAGAGACGTTGACAACATGGCTCAAATGTTAGGCAATGGTCAACGTGTGTTGTTTGGAGCTACGTCTATTGTTGGCCAGGCTATAGCTGTTTACCACACGTGTGTGTGTATGTTCGTTTGACTTCATGTCGTTTAACATGTGTGCCTTGACTACTCCCCTACCCGCTCCTCATCTTCCCCTTAGTTGCCTTTACCTTTCCGGCTTGGCTCGTTTCCTGTCTGCCTGCCAAACGTAACGTATTTTTCGGCTAACAATTTTTGGTAGCAACTCTGGCACTACTGCAAGAGTGAGAGAGACAGGGAGAGAGGGGGAGAGATGTGTGTGCGTGCAGTCGCCACTCACCTCCAGGTGAGTAGACAATAAGTTTGCCATACAAGGCCAGTCATGGCCAGGACAACATGGTACTCTGACGAAATTTGCATGATTGGCCGTCGAGGCATGGCAAAAAATGCATGTCCAGAGGTCATAAGTCATTGAGTGTGTCTGTGTGTGTGTGTGGTTCTGTGACTGTGATTCTGATTGTGATTGTGATTGCAACTTGCCTTAACTTGTAGATAGTGAAGGGGTTGGACTGGGGGTCAAACGGAAGCTGGAGAAGTAAACGTGTGTGGGAATCTGTTTGATTAGAACAGTTTGCATGACAGTGTGCATACCTAATGAGTGGGAGGTAAAGGTGGGCGACGGAATATTGCATAACAGATTGTATAACAGTTTGTATAACACTTTGTATAACAGTTTGTATAACAGTTTGTATAACAGTTTGTAAAACAGCTAGACATGCAACTTTGCTTCAAATTGCAACACGATAGACAATAAAATGAGTGCAATATAATAGAAATTTTGTATAACAGTTCGCATAACAAACGTGCAAACAAATTAGCTTTCAATGATACATGCACAGGGCAGTACTTGCCAGTAGTATAACAGTTTATAACAGTTGTGCCAGTTTATAACAGTTGCTCTGCCATCATTCGACTTGCTTCCATTTGCTCTCAACCAACTCGTTGCAATCAAGCATCAGTGACGCGGCGAGTCAGTCAATCATGCGATATCAGTATAACAGTTACACTCATCTGGCATTCTGCAACACTTCAATCAAGTGTCGGCAATGAAATCTACACCGAACTGCACTTGAAAAGGCAGCCACGTCAAAGTGTCGCTCAAAAGGAGAAACCCAAAGACGCAGGAGAAGGAAGGGAGAGGCAGAAGCAAGGGGAAGAGAAGGACGTGGAGGAGGAGAGGAAAGAAACGCGCTAGGCAAAGCGAGCTGATGGACAAGTGCAGCAACACGGCAACGCGGGGTAGAACAGGGAAGGAGGAGAGGTTGACAAGGAGGTGGGAGGGAGGTTGAGGAAATGGAAAACCCAAAAGCAAAGTCTTGGCGAATTTTTCACACCAAAAGGAAAAGCGCGAGGCAGAGATTTGCAGTTGAGTTTTTGCTTTTAGCGTTTCTCGTTTCGTTCGTTTCTTTCTTTTCGTTTTTTCGCCAAGTTGTACAACAATTTGTTATCTGTGCAATTGTATCTAAGCGTTGCATTTAACGGTACACGGAGCCAGAGCGAGACGCAGACATAGACACAACACCGACAACTGCAACATGCTGGGGCACGCACTGCAGTTGTTGTCTGTTGTTGTTGTTGTTATGCAAGTGTTGGCAAAACATATTGAAGTCAACACTTTGCCAAAAACTTCAAACTTTGTTGGCCTCAGCAACTGCTGCTTGCCAGCTTGCAACTGCCACAAACTGTATCTCAATTTGGAATCAAAAAGCGAAACTTATGACAAGTTGCAAGTCGGATGCAGCTGTATCTGCAGCTGTATCAGTATCTGTATCTGCATATCAACAGCATATGCATGCGAGCAGGTTTCCTCTTCAATCTCCATATCTAGAAAGGGTTGCAGCTGCCCTCGCCCTTGCCCCACCCGGCCGCACCTTGCCTCGTGTGGCATTCATTAAATTTGATTTATGCGCGTTGTCCATTTTGAAAATTATTTATAAGTTTTACCAGATTTGGTATTTCTTTTCTGTATAGTTTATTTATGCTAGTTTATTAATGTTAATTTATGTATGCTTAACTTGCTACACTTGCCACGCATGTTGCAGCCACACGGCTACGCGGCGCAGCAAATATGATTTACAGCCAGCATCCAGTTTGGGTCTAGTCCAGGGGTCCCATAAACGACTCAAGACTAGCTGGAGTTACCCCACACACAACTGCCACATGGCAGACACGGCTTAATTGGCCCCGCCTCGAGTTGCCACATGTGGCACTCGGTTACGATTTGCCGTAATATAAGAAACGCACTTTCAAATTGCGAAAATTATGATTTATTGCGGTCCCCCTTCGCCTTATGCGGTTACTCTGTGGCCCACAAATGAAGTCTACAACTTCTGATGATCTCAATAAGTTCTGAGAATCAGCTATGAAGACTCTCCAAGCTCCAACTCCAGCTGAGCTCAAAGTTCACACAGTTTAATAACTTTGCACAGCCCTAACCTCAATTCCAAAGTGAATTAACCTCACTTTTATCATAGGTTTTAAGCTGCCACAGGTTCTTTATTGGATTGACGCCTAGATAAGCACATTTCAGAATTCCTAATGGTCAGTTGACAGTGCAAACGTAGATAGAGTTGTCTTATTCACATGAATACCCTGTAAAATGGGGAATCCAAATGAAATGATCAACTTCAAATGAAATATGAAGCAAGTTTGAGCTTCTTTCTCGATTTGCAAAACTTATTTTATCATTTCCAGGGTATTTGCCAGTCGAGCTGTCTCTCAGTATCTCTGCTTACCCGTTTTTCTTTATCTGTATGCAAATTTACGAGCAGTCCGGCACTCAAAGTCAACTTGAATAGTTGACTGGCAATAATTATGACTTCTTGGTGTGCCACAAGATTATTTCAACTTCAATAGGTTTCTATCATTTCTTATGATATTCATTTCGGTTTGTAGTTTTCAGTCTTTGTTTTTTGTTCTTCTCTTTTTGGGATATATAGTATTTTGCACAAGTCATGCCGTTGCCTGTGGATGAGACGCACAGCCCGAACACACACTTGACAGGCCGCCTCAAGTGGCATTTGAAGAAAACCAGTCTCAAGTGCCACAGAATGGACTCGAGTGGCAAGTTGTGCGCGGTCCGATGAGTGAGAATGAGAGAGGCCAGAGAGGGAGACAGAGTAGGAGAGCTTTCAATATTCTGCGTGGACTCATGCGATGCCATTTCAAGCGCCGTTCTTCACATGCAGCCCGAAGACGGTACCCGATGCCGTTCAATACTCTCTCTCTTCGCTCTTCTCTTGTCTTGGAAAACAGAAAAGAATCTATGGCACAGGAAAATATTTACATTGCTCGCACTTCAGTTTCGGTCTGGGTTCTGTAACCGGTTTTCATTAACAATCTCGCTTGTTACGTACGTGGAGTTCCCTTAAATAACCATAATTAAATGGGTTTATAAAGGAAACAAGTTAATGTAACTCAACTGAATTCAAATATACTCTATGAATACTCTAGTAATTGCAAAGAAACTTTTATCAAAAACATTAAAGAGATTCTACATGAATATGTGAATATAACTTAATAGTATTAAATAGTTATTAAATTAAAAAGAAATGTTGAATTACTTTCTTTAAATAAATAACGAAATGTATCTTCAATATCAACGAAAGACAAGCCAAAGCAAATTCACAGAAACTGTTCTATTAACCTTTTCATTAGAATCATATTAGCTTTTCTATAAGTTATAAAGTATTTCTAACTTAAAGAGTCTAACAAATAGCTTAAGGCCTTCCAGTTTCTCAATTTAGTACCTGCCATAAACTCAAGACTTCCACCTACTATAAAGCACTATAATGCAAAACCAAACAAGTCTTTCTCTATACTTAACTAAGGGTATTATAAATAGAGTTATACGAGTAAGACTGCGACTGGCAATAAAACAAAATAGAATGGGCTTTATGGCATAATTATAGAGTTGAAGCTACCAGAAAGACTTAGACTGTATATGTATCTATATCTGCATCTGCATCTGTATCTTTAGCTCGATTTGAAATAAATTCAATTCGCAATGAGGCAACAAACTTGTTGGGTTAATCAGCAGCAAAAGCCATAGAATTAATTGCCTCGATTTGCAGGCGATTCAAGAGTTTCAACTCTGTGTCAATTGCTGTCTCTCTCCCTCTCTCTCTCCCACTCTCTCTCTCTCTCTGTGCTGCTTGTGTTGGTTTAAGTGGCTCAAAGTGCATATTGATGTTAAATTGATGGACGATGAGCTGGCAATTACATGTGGATATATCTTCGTATACGCACATATCCTATCGTACATATCGTATACAACGATAAACCCGCTTAATTGTTGCAAATTAGTTGATGGGGTCAATAAAATACACTTACACGATAAAGTGAACTTGCCTGAACTTACAACAGAGATGAGAAACATATCATTCATCATGAAACTATAACAGTTACATACCTGCAAAGAGATGAAAGAGTTGGAATCAGAGTTAATTAGTGGCATTAAGTGTGTAATTGTTTAAATGTTAACTTAAAGTATATTAAAACTGGAATTCATAAGAACTGAGTGGCCTCTTTCAGCTATGGTTCTACTTAAGATTCACATTATAATCTTCTGTCTTGATGCCACTTATTTTTCTTCACTTCGTCACTTTCTCGGCTTCTTTTCTTTTGTTTTCTCTACTTTTCTTTTTCACTAGTCTGCCTTATAATCACAACTTAGCCCTGTAACCTCTTAAATAACCACAGTGTTTCTCTGGGCCACCCTATGCCAAGCATCTAGTATTACCCAACGTGTGTGTGCATAATTTCCCAGCACATCTTGGAAATTTGCTCTGCTCTAACTAACTCGTCGAGCTGGGCACTAAGCACTTTGGGTGTTCGTTTACATGTTTTTGTTTTTCCACTCTGCGTTTTCAAAGTGCTCGGCTCCGTAGACTCTGTAAGCCCCCTTCCCCTTTTCCTGCCCCTGTGAAAAGTGTGAAAAACATAAAAAGGCCGCGCTTTAAAAATAAAAACAATCTCTATATACAATGTGAACTCTGAAGTCGCTTAGCTAAGGGGTATCTTGGATTAAGAACTGATTAAGGCAGCCATGATTAGCATATGAATATAGCAAGATATATATTACTATATATCAAGCAAAGCTAATCTGACTTAAGGTTCGGTATAGAACGAGGGAAGGTACAATTTTTTTTACAATCGATTTCTGTTTTTCATGATAGTGGCTTTATCCACAGTCATCAAATTCAGTCTGTGCTGAGTACAGGGTATTTTCAAGTTGGAACTTAGCTTTTATTGCTCTTTTTTCTTGGTTTTGACTACGAAAACTTAAAAAAAAAAGAAAAAACCTCCTTTTACATGACACGACACAATTTGCAAGCTTTGTTGTTCTTCGTCGTCGTTGTTGTTATTGTTGTTGTTGTACATTGTTGTTGTTCTTGGAGTTGTTGTCGCTTCGACATGTTTGTCTGTGGCTTGGCCAAGTTCCCGACGTTGTCTCAGGCGCAGTACCTGATTGCGACCTGGGGCCAGGCAGGTAGACCCCGTCGACCGACGACCGACGAACGAGGAGCTTGGAGCCTAGACAAAGTCTCTTCATCTCTCTCTATATATCTCTCTGTCTATCTCTCTCTTGCTCTCTCTCTCTGCTGGCCTGGGCCACTTTGTTTGCGCGTGTGAAAAATTTGTGCGCTTTTCAGTTGCTCAAAAGTTTGCAACGCATAAAATGTTTAAGTTTTATGTTTCTTTTTGGCCCCAAATAAGACAAAGTTGAGGCTTAAATTGTTGTTCTTGTTGCCAGGGAGCAGCTTAAGAAAGTTACTCTTAGTATTTGAGGAGGGTTTCAGAATGAGAATGACAAATGAAAATATAATTTTCATGTTTGCATGTGGCATTTTCCCCAATTGCAGCAGGTAAAGATAAAAACATCCCTTTTATTTAACATGCACTTTAAATGCAACTTTGCCCCTCTTCTCACTATCTTTTTCTCTCTCTCTTCTTCTCTCTTTGTCTCTCTCTGTCACTCTGAACACTCGTTATGCATATTTGTTTATTAAAAGCCAATGTTGTCTTTATTAAAAGCCAAATGCAAACAAATATAATAAATTAACAAATACTTTAACAAATAAAAGCAAAAATCACATTTGAATTGAGGAAATAAATCAATTGACTCAAATTGACTCAATTTGCAAGTGAATTCGATTTGAATTGAGTGAAGAATTTACCGTTATCAGCGTTGAATCAGCGGATAAAGCCGCAATGCAGTTGATTATTAACATATCGGCAAAGTTCAATTAATTGGCAATCAATCATTTTTAATGAAGAGAGGAGAGAGAGAGAGAAGGAGGGAGAGGAGGAAGGGAAGAGGGAGAGCAGTCGAGAACTTGCCGAGAACTGGCGACATTATCGACAGGCTTCGATCTAGACAAGAGCGCTGTGTAATGGCCTAGACAGAGGCAGAGCAAAAGAAACTTGTAGTGCCAACTAGTGGATACCCTGCAAACAAGCAGTAAGGTAGCATACACATATGTATGTGTGTGTATACACCCCATAATTATAGTGTATCCCTTGCCTAGACCTTGAAAATAAAGCAAAAATCGCTGATTGTGTTCGAAGGGAAGACTTAGTTGGCCAAGCGATTGACAAGCGGTTTTTGGTTTAACTCGAACCTCGATTAAAGGGGGGGGAGGCAAATGGTAGGGGGAAATCGAGGCGAGGTGGGTGAACCGTAGACTGTCCCTGACTCAGTCTTAACCTGCACCTCAGGCACTCTTGCTGTCGCTATCGCTATCGCTGTCTCTGTCTCAGTCTCCATCTCAGTCTCTTTATTTGACTCGTGTGAGTGGCAGCACTGCCTGTAGCTGTGGCAAAGTTGCCAGACAGCTCGACAAGTCGCTGCCTGCAGCACGCTGGCTTTAGTCCACAACATTGCAGCTGGCAGATGTGCCCGCGGTGGGCAGGGCTGGGCAGATACTGCAATAATTATGCTTAAAAGCCACTTAAAGTTCATTAAAATAAAAGAGAAGAGAGAGACATATTGAAGATGTTTGAAAGTGAAAACTTATTTAGTAGCATTACATTAACATACACCCTATATTATTTTAGCTACAAGTTTGTATATTACAACGGGAGTGATTGCGTGCCCCATATATCAGCATCAACAGGAACTAGAAATGATCCATTGTTTGTCAGTCACTATGCAAATAAGTCACGCAATTATCTTTCTCCTATGCTTTACGCTGGTTGACACACATCGAAACCGGACGCTACTTAAGCGCAGGTCAAGTTCACTGTCTGCTTGTGATAACACAGCATCATGCCACACCCATTGACGTGTGCATTCTTCTTATCAGCCAGGGAAATTACAATTCGCAGCCACCTATAGACGATGATAGCTATAAAAGACGCGAATCTGCACTCGGAAGATCATTATACGTATTTGTCTTGTGCCCAACTGAATATTTCCCAATTTGTTTTCCGCAAAAGTATCAAATTGAAATGAGACTGTGAACTTTCTCTTCCTCGCTCTGTTGGGGTCCTTCAAAGGACTCTCTGTCTACGCTTATTCTGATCAGGTGAGGTTCAGTGAAGGATAGAAATGTGAAGCACAAGTGACCTTATTGATTATTATTATTATTCGTGTTCTTATTAGTCTTGTCCAATGTCCCATGAACTGGAAAAAGAGTGTTCAGTGTATGCCCACCAAGTAACAAAACCAATGCTAAGATACTTCAATCAAGTTATTCAGAAGATAAACATGCACAGTGCAGAAATAGAAAGCAAGACCAAACAGATAAAGCTACTTGAAGAAAAGGAGATCAAGATTAAATTTGAATTGGATCAAATGAATGAACAAATTAGACAGCAAGGGGAAAACATAATAAAGCTACAAATGGAGACTTCGAGTTATAAATTGAAGGAGACAGGTGTACTCGAAGATCTGAAACAAAAAATTGAACAACTACAACTACAGAGCAAAAAGCAGTTCAAGGCGAAGGAGATTGAGCTTCAAAGGGAATTGCAAAGCAAGAAAATAAATCAAATTAGGCAGTTAGAGGAGAATATGAAAGAGCTACAAATGGAGAATATGAAGTACAAATCGAAGGAGGACTCCATGGCAGCAGTGCAAGAGGAGCTCAGAAAGCAACAAGTGATTATCGAGCAATTACTAAAGAATCTATTTAAGAAGGAAAATACTGAGGAAGCACAAATAAAAATAAAAATCACTTCAAACGATGACATATTGCCAAAATGTGAAAGGGAATTAAAAAGTGAAAAAAATACAACTCTTACTGCTAAAGATGAACATATCAATCAAATAGAAAAGGAAGTGAAGAAATATGTTGATAAAATTGATAAGAACTATGCAAAGAGTTGCATTGGCAAAAATTCGTCGGAGGTGCATACAGTCACCCTTACTAGGGGTTTCCCTTGGACCTTTCAGGTCCTATGTAATTCAGATATCGCGGGCCCTGGGTGGACCGTTATACAGCAGAGAATTCGAGGTGGAGTGGACTTCAAGAGGGATTGGAACTCATATCAAAATGGTTTTGGCGACTTCTGGGACGGAGACTTCTTCCTCGGTCTGGAGAAGATTTACAGATTGACCACTGAGCAACCCCATGAGCTTTATGTTCACATGACAAGGTTCGATGACAGCACATACTTTGCCAGATATGACGAGTTTGCAATTTCGGGTGAGAGCAATGAATACCGACTGAGCAAGTTGGAAAAGTTCTCTGGTAACACAATTAACAAATTCTCGCAGAACAGGAATAATAAATTCTATACATATAATCGTGACCACTATGTGTTCATACGGAAATTGAGCTTCATATTTTATCAAAGTGGATGGTGGTTTTACCGATTATGCTTATTGGTAAGTGTATTTTTGTCAGCTTTTATGCAAACATGTTTTGCATTATTTTAATGAGTTTTTATGGTTACAGCAATTTAAATGGAGAATACTTTGAACATGAAGTCGAGAATGCGGAGTCTATTTTTTGGGAAGATAATACAGCACTCAAGCAAGTGAGGATGGTGATATGGCCATTAGAGGATTGAAAATTGAATTTAACACTTTTTTTAAAATATTGAAATACATAATTTTCTGTTTGTTCAAAAATATTTACTAACCTTTTCAATGTCTTCATTATTAAAAGACAAAATTAAATTTGAATTCAAATAAAGAACATATAAAACACATCTCCGATTTTTTTTAATATTTGCATTATGTTATTGTTCCTATAGCAGCTAACTATATCGTTATATAGTATAACCATATCGAGACTGGTCTACAGCTGATCAAGAATATATAATGTGCAGATATTGACAACACTAAGTGTTATATCAACTGTTCTACGTGTAGTACAAGCAAAGGCAATGGAAGAACGAGGCAAGGAGACACTCGGAAGACAGAGACAGAAGACAGTAGCTGCATGCAACATATTCTTTAACAAATTTATTTGCGCCTGCAATTTACGAGCTTTCATTTAGCTATAAAGGCAGCAACAACAACAACGGCAACAGCAGCAACAGAAACAACAACAACAAGAGCAGCGGCAACTAGAATAAACCTCTAACGGGGCGCATAATTAAAATGTTGCTGCAAATGAGGAAGTTGTTGTCGTGGAGTGTAGTAGAACATGCTGTACATGCGGCGCACGGCAAACTTGCAACATGGCAGGCGCCCAGTCAAGCTGTTGCAACAACAGTCGCGACAGTGCAACAGCAACAACAACAAGTGCAACTTGCGTTCAACTTTCAAGTCAAGTTGCGCATGCGCCTCAAGTAAATTAATTTTCAACTTTTTCTCTTTCATTTCTTTTTTCGCTGAACATGTTGGAAAACAAAAAATTATGCTAATACCAGGCAGGGAAGAGGGGGGGGAAGGGGTCAGTGGATGAGAGAAGTCTACTGACTCAACTTAATTTGCAGCATTTTTCGACTCGTGATGCTACTTAAGCAAGCTGCGAGTTGGCCCCGGGTTCAGGTTGCAAGCTTCTCAATTGCTGCAACAACAGCAACAACAGTGTTGGAAATTGTATTGGTCCCCCTGCTCCCCCACTCCTACTCCTACTCCCCTCTTGTACAATGTAGCCAAGCTAAGCAGCAGCTGCCTCTGTGGCAGTTGCTCATGTGTGAAACGAGCTAGACGACTGAGCTGCGAGGGGAATAGTGCAAAAGGTCTGCCAACACATTTTGGACTACGCACGCACATTTTTCATCGCCAAATGAGTGGGAGAGAGAGGGGGAGAGAGTGGGAGAAAGAGGGAGAGAAGGTAGTGAGAGAAAGAGTGGGCAAAGGGAGTCCCCTCCTCATGGACTGTAGAAGTCTGCGCTCGTTGTGGGAAATTTGTTGATTAAAGTTGAGCACAAGTTTTTAATTGCCTAGTTGTACCTGCACACACACACACACACATTTACACACACACATTCACTGGGTTTTCTTTGCAGATTTTCGCATTTTCCATGTTGACTTGAAGATGCTGCTAAAGATTATGCAAACAAACATTGCCAGGGGAGAATCCCTCTGAACTTTTCTCCGTAATTTTGGTGCGTGTCGCTTTACGCTGAATGCACTTTCCAATTGCACTTTTCCACAGAGTTTTCACAAGAGTTTTTCACACATTTACGCAGTGTTTGCAGTCTGCTCTCTTCTTCTTAAAGTACCTTTAACTAACTGCAGCTTTCTTTCATACATTTATCACAGTTAATCTTAAGTCTTTGCAATCTCTTTATTTCAGTGAAATTTCCTAATTTGCACCTTCTATAGGTTTCCATATTTTAAATGAAAAGTTTACTTTTTTTAATAATGCGACTCAGTGCACAGGCTGCCTCCATGAGGGGGCGGCAGGGCATGGCAGCTGGAGAGGGGGCACGATTTAGTCGTCGCTGTGCGATGATCTATGGCGCCTGTAGTCAAGATTTATGCCTTCGACCGTTCAGATTGGAATAATATGCAAGGCAAGCTGACCAAGGGGGGGGGAGTCAAGGGAGGCAGCTACAACTATAGCCAGCGATAAGCCATAAAAAGAAGGCACACACACACACATACAGCACTTTATGCACAATTTCTCGATCCTTGTACAATAAAATAAATAAGAAGTTGTATAAATTTATAGGGTGGGGAGAAGAAGGCACTGCTTGCCCCCCGACTCGACTTGACTGTGCTTCCTCTTAAAGTTCCTTCTCTCTCTCTCTCTCTCTCTCTCTTTGCAGGCTCTTCAACATTTTGTGTGTGTTCCTTTTCAGAATTTAATTGGACATTATATCGCATATTCGCATATTGTGAGAGAGAGAAAGAGAGGGAGAGAGATTTTTGTGCGCTGGTCAGGCGAAATCAATGCTTAACCATATATCAAATTGTGCTAAAGCCAAAGGCGAATGGGGAACGGGGAATGGGGATTTCTTGTTGTTGTTGCCACAACAAACGGTAATGGCCATGCTCCATTGTCTGGCCCCAGCTGCTGATCAGCTCACCAAGTGGGCCATTATTTATGGTAGCTCCTCCACCTTCTCTACCTCCTCCACCTCCTGCACCTCCTCCTTTTGCCCCTTGTCCAACCCCAACCCCAATGCAGACACTAATGCACACTTGGCATGTCGCAATCGCATTGGGGCTTGCCGAGTGCAGGGGAGGGGGGGGGCGCAACTAATGTGTGAACAGTGTCTGGGAACAGTGGCAGCTGCAACATCATCGACTTGCCCCATTGACAAACAAGCTATCGCAGCTATCTTTCCTGCCCAGCGATCCAACCACGCCTCCCATCAAAATTTGCCTATTTCGCGACAGATTTCCGTATCCCCAAGTCAAACTCAGTGAGTCGTCACAAAGCGGATAAGTTGGGGCGACAACGCACTCTATCTCGCTGTCCCCCCTCCCCTCCCTTCCTCTCTCTCACTCTGTCTTTCTCTCGAGCTGTCCATGTGGAAGCCTATTGTCTGGCCAACCCACACACACACTCACACACTCTGATAATGCTGTCTCTGGCGCCACCAGATTTTAAATCGGCTTAGGAATTATAAGCGCAGAATGCGCCATTTTTTCATCCATTATTATTCTCATTATTAAGATGTTTACATTGGGAGGCTAGAGAATGACATACTTTGCATGAAATGTGACAAGTTTCCAAACTGAAAACGAAATTGACAAATTCCATCAGAGCACAAATATTTGTTGTGACAACAAGAGAAAGAAAGACTGAAATAAGTGGCAAATAACTTGACTCTCTTACCATCATAAGTGAATGAAATAACTTGTCACTCTTCCTATTATACAGTGACCTTCATCGCATCTTTAGTGAATAAAATAACTTTCATTTCTTTTCCTATTTACTTTGTTTATTTCTAAGAAGACCCTTAGTTCTCTTACCCAACTCTAGTAAGTAAAATAACTTAACATTCTTTCCAAATTCACTAATTGAAATAACTTTCCTTTCTTGCCATCTATACTTGCTGTTCTATACAAAAAACACTAGCATTCTTTTCATGTTCCCCTTTGTAGTTTCCCGAGCATACCCTTAGTTCTCTAACCCACTTCTGCCTCTTAATTTCTAGTCCCTAACTTGTCAATCTTCAGTAAGTAAAATAACTTGTCTCTCTTTCCATTTTTGTGTCTTTCTTCCCATCTTTAGTGAATAAAATAACTAACATTTTTATCCTTTGCTACATGTTCCCCTGAGTTGATCCCCTAGGAAACCCTTAGTCCTTTTGCCTACTTCTGCCTCTTTATTTCTATTCCCCAACGATGACAATTTAATTGTGAAAATATCTAAAACGTACAAAATCATAATAAAAATGTCAAACTGTCCCTGGGGTCGCTTTAGGGGAGCACAGATGCTCCATATGACACTGTTCTACTGCGTCGAATTAGATGTGAATTATGCCGGACCCTAATTAATGTTGACATGGGTTGAACAGAGCCCTGTCACTGTCCCATCTCACACTACCTACTCTCTCCGTATTTCTCCTGTTATCCCAGCTGAAAATATGCTAAAAATCTCTTAGATTAGTGCGTTAACAAGGGGTCATTCTGCAGGCCATTTGGGGACGACAAGTGGATTAGTTGCCCCAGTCGAGGACCTTCGCAAATGTCTACCCTTGTCGCCGAGCACAAGATTAGCCCAAGTTGGGGATTCTTTCTGTGATAGAATTTAAATTTAAATGCAAGTTAAAGCAAGCAAGTCTTGCTCAAGTCTCGAGTGAAACTTGCTGACTTAATTAAACAATTCTCACAGGTGATTTTTCTCATTTCCCGTGCATTAATTACAATTAACTTCCCTCCCTCTCCCCCTTTCCACATTTCACATAAATTAAGATAAATCATATTAGAGATGCGTGAAAAAACTTGGCGAGAGCTAATTGAAAAGCAATGAGAGTGCTTAATGAAAGGGAAAAATCACGCAGACTTGATCGTGACAAGGGAGATACTAGCCAGAGTCTGGCAAACTCGGGTTACTAAGGTATTACAAACATTGTATATATGTTTCATCATGTATGTATTCAATGTTCTATGTGAATTAATTGAAATATTTCCAGAAGGTTGCGTCTTGAAAGCGAAAATGTTGCATTGTTGTCCTGTTGAACTTCTTAAGAACAAAGGCCACATAAATCTTCGTATATACTGTAGACGGCTCTTCCAGCGGTCTCTTCTCGTGCTCGAGTTGGCATTTAAATTGCCGCTGACTTGCCTCGACCTATGAGAACACAATGCAAATTCACAGTACTCGAAGACTAAACTATGCCGCCTGCTTGTTGCTTGTTGCCTGAGCTTGTTGTTGTGCTTGTTGCGCTTGTTAAGCGACCCGAAACCCCAAAACCGACTCAGAACCCACAAATAAGAAATAAGAACAAAAACAAAGTGCACAAGTATCGTCAGCATCGCGAGTTTTGCATGCGAGTTCAACTCAAGAGAGGGTTGACGGTTCGGTTACCTGTGCGAGGAGGGACTAAGCACAGCGGGTATATGCAACTAGTATGAAATATTGTATAATTATTAAGTCTACAGAAACAATATGACTTTTCATTTAAAAGAACTTTGTTTAGGTTTATTTTAACCGAAATTGGGAAGTTTTCTCTTGAGGAAATATAAGATGTGATGATTCGAATTAAATTTGTGGTGGGTACAGCACACTTAAAGTATTGTTTCTCTTGATTATCATTGAATATTTTGATGATTAAATAAAATAAAATAAATGATGAAGGTTCCATTTCAAATTCTACTTTTGAATATTGGTATAGATCTTCACCTAGTTTACTAGTTTACTATACATATAAATATATGTAGATGGAATATATGTTGGTTTATTACTGTATTATGATCATTAGAAACATGTCAATATAACAAGGGTCTTCTGCATTCTTTTTTGTGCTGTACCGAGTAAAAACTTATTTATGACATATTAATAGTTCGTCTCATTCTCTTTGGTATTTCTTTAACACCTTTAAGAACTTTACTCCAAGTTTCGGTAGAATTATTAGCGTTCCTTTTATTTCCTAGGGTATCTGCTGTTCTATCATCATGGAATTACACAGCATTTACTTCTTGCTGCCGTTTTCAGCTGCACACTCCACTTAAAAAATCGTTAAGCATAAAAAACAATAAAAATAAATACCTATAAACACTTAAAATGGCACAAGTGCCCCTTAGTTTGTTAGTTGCCTCAACCCCACTGCTCCCTCCTCTTCCCTTGCTCCCCTTTCCTTTCTCACTCTCATCCCCCTTTACCCCCTCTCACAGCCTTGCCTCAACTGGTAACTGCCGTTCGTTGCTGCTTGTCGCAAGCACCTCAGGTAGTCCCACATGCGCATCACATTTAGTTGCAGGGGGAGAGGGAGCAGAGGTGGAGACAGGGGGGGTGTAGCGTGTGCTTCCAACTCTTTCTGGCTCTTCGTACGATGTGCTTGTGCTGCATTGCAAGTTGGCAAGTTGGCAGTAACTAGTTGGCCAGTTTGGCCATTGTAAATGTCAAGCAAATTTGGTTGCCTGCATTTTTCGATGTTCCCCACTCTGTAGACCCCTCTCCCTACTCCTCTCTCTCTCTCTCTCTCTCCCCTTCTGTACATACTTCCCTCTGTTTAACTCCCGTTTCCCTCCTTTTGGGAGGATGCAACATTGTAGCACACTCTGTCTCTCTGCTTCCGCTGTGCCCCCCTTTGTACCATCTACCATATGTTGCTCTTTGGCTCATCTCCCTCTAACTCTTCTCCCTCCTTCTCCCAACTGCTGTGCAAGTTATGTCCATGTAGATGTCCCCAGAATGTTGTATGCAGCAGGTAAACAAGAAGTTGCTTGTTCCCTGGCAGTTTTGGCATTTAAATGGGTTCATATCGAGGCGATAAGTTTGCCTAGTCACCATCTGCAGATTGAACAATGAGATCTTGACTTCCCTTCCCTTCCTACTTGGCTTACCTCAAATAAAATCCCAAACTTCTCCAGGCATTTTCCCTTGGGAAAACCCCCCAGGACTATATCAAAAAATAATTAATGCTTGCCCATATTTCCCCTGCCTCTCCCTCCCAGAGCACTCATCATTTTAAGCACATATTTCTCAAGGAAAAGCGCAAAGAAAAAAGCAAGAAAATATTTTTCGCTAATGAATTTCCACGTATTTTTCTTCTTTCTTTGAGTGCCTTCCCCCCTGCATACATTTCTGGTACGTGCCGCGTGAAAATGCGCATTTAAATGTGTAGGAAAATTAGTTAATAAATCACACGTGGAAAATTGATGAGCTGCCATGAGCTGCGGTGAGGAAAATGAAAGGAAAATGCTCTGGAAATTAGATTTGTTGCCTCCTCTCGTCTCGTGCTCACTTATTGTTTACTTGGCTTTTGTTATGCATTACACGTAAATTATAAAAATGATGTATGGCAGGGCAGTTATATAGAGTGAAGGGGAGGGCGGGGCACAGGTGAGTGTACCCCAAGGGAAGCGACTGAATGGTCCCCTTAATTAGATGAGCAAGAAGAAGGGGGGTACACTCACTGAATGCCAAATGAATGCCCAGAAATGAGCAGAGACCTGAGACCTAAACAGAGCAGTGAGTGATATTCCCATCATTTATTAATACCAGACCTGTGAGACCTGCGACTTTTGGCTAAGGGAGTTACGTGAAATTCAACTAATTTCAATTGGAAAGTCTTTCAAGCCGGAAACAAGCTAAGCAATTGCACGAACTTCAGTCAGTCCCAATCACTAACACTGTAGAGAGGAGAAACCTCCTCACTAAAAAGCCCAATGAACTCATTGGCAACATTGGCTCTCCCTCTAATAGCCCCAGCTCATTGTCGTGTTACACAAAGCGGCAGCAACAACTTCATGCAAGTACTACAACAAAAACAACACTTTGCATTGACAAACAAACAAACAGAACAAAGCACAAGGCACACACACATGAAAGAGTAAGTAGCAACAACAAGCTTGCAGCACAAATAGCTGGCAAAAACACAAAAGAAGCAAACAAGTAGAACTTGTCTAGGCCTAAAACAGACAGCGGCGTCTGTCTATGGCAAAGGGGGCCAGTATTAAAGGTACAGGTATATTTAAGAGAGGGTGGAGAGAAAGAAAACGTCATAGTTATATTAGATATTTGTCTATGATAGATCTGCAAATAATTTATATTTATTTCTTTTGTCAGTAATTTAATTAAACTCATTTCATCTAACCTAAGTTAATCAAAGCTATCCAAACCTTAACAAACCTAACGAAACTCAACCTAACCTAACGTAACCTAACCTTATCTCACCTAACCTAACCTAGTCTATTAAATATAAAGCGGTGTAGTAAATGGTTTATCAATTATTTGTCTATGCTGCATCTGCATTATTTTAAAATTACTTTAATTATTTAGATTAGAAATTCAGTTCTATCTTTAAGCTAATGAGTATGTAAAGCTGTTATATCTCCTTACTTCTTATGTGTATTTACTTGTAAGTAATTGTAGATCAGCACTGAATAGAACCATTAAAACTGTATGTTTGCCAACCGAATTGGATTAATTAAGGTTCCCTCTTTCGCAACTAACTTTCATTTACTTTCCCGTTATGTGTTTCGTTTACTTTCCCAGCGAAAGATATTTCATTTCCCGCTCTTAAAGACTTTGCAGATTTATTTCACTCAATTTCCTGTAGCTTCCTGAAGTTTCTTCTGGTTTTATTGTCAACATTGTCCCCTCCCTCAGTAAAGCCTCTGCCCTTTTTCACTACGTCATCGTGGCAAAAAACAAATGTTGTTGTGTTCCACCTTCCCCTCCGCCCCCTCTACAGAATCGCGAAACTTACCAAGTCGGGACCGGCGATTTAAATGACTTTTCCATCTTGCTTTACTGCCGTTTCGGTTCGGATTCGGGTTCAGTTTGGGGTTCGGTTTCGCAAAGTTAAGTATTTTTTCAGTCTCAAAAGTCAAGATCACAAACGTGATTTCTTCTTGCTGTTGTTGTTGTTGTTGTTCGTTCGTTCCGTTCGTTCATTTGTTTTGTTTGTGCCTCAGTTTGGCAAAAGCGAAAGATCGTGATCTTTAAACTAAGCAAACTCGGTTTGTTTGTGTTGCTGTTGTTGTTGGTATTGTTGCTTTGTTGTTGTTATTGTTGCTGTTTATTTCTAGCCATACTGATGCGATCAGTCGTCACTTTGTTGCTCTGTCTGTTGCTGTTTCTCTTGCAGATCGTAGCAAAAAGTCTTAGCTATAGTCGCAATACGAGTCTATTTTCCTCTGGCCAATGCTCGATTTATGTAGCCTCATTTATTTTGACAGGCCCAAACTTGTGTGGGTGCTGTACACTCGATATTGCTAGCTGTAACTATATCTCTGTTCCTCTCTCTCACTCTCACTCTATCTCTCCTGGTCGCTCGTTGATCTGTTATGTTTATTTTATGCGGTCTGCCCCCTTCTCCCTTGGCTCACTGATTGATGTGGCGCGCATTAATCAAGCCATTTGAGCGGCCAGTTTTGTTTGATGTTGATCAAGCGATCTGTTGCCAAAGTACTCATATCTACCCCTCTCTTTCCCACACATCTCGTTTCGGGGCGGCAATCAATCGATTGCGATCGTCTCGAACTGAGGTTGAGTTTCGTTCGTTCGATCAATTCCGATCGCGATCGCGAGCCGAACCCCATCGAGCTGCCACTTACGCGTTACGCTTTGTGTTGTTGTCTCTCTTCTTCTCACACTCCTCTGCTGATCTCGCTGGGGAGTTCGCGTTGCCGTACGAATTTGGGCTAGTTAATGGCCAATTTGCTTTCAATTAATTGGCTTGTTGTGTGTTAATGTTTTCTGTTTTACGTGCATAGCCCAAAGGCGCCGATCGTACCGTGCCTATCTCTCTGTCCCCATCTCACATCCACCCTGTGACAATCTCTCTTTGTGTTTCGCCTTAAATCACTTGCACTTTTCAACGCCCATAAATTTCATTCAACAACTCGCAGACGCTTCCTATTAAAGATCAAAGCGAAATGCAGCAGAGCAGATCACAGCAGACAGACTTGTCCCCACAGC
This sequence comes from Zaprionus nigranus, assembly GCA_018903425.1. Taxonomy (NCBI): domain Eukaryota; kingdom Metazoa; phylum Arthropoda; class Insecta; order Diptera; family Drosophilidae; genus Zaprionus; species Zaprionus nigranus. The sequence goes on from JAEIGD010000024.1 coordinate 362,433, forward strand.
TCCCTTCCCATTCTAGCTCAGAACAGACATCATGCAGAACAGTTCATCAGTCTGTGAAATGATGGAGTGACGCATTGAAAGAATGAAGACTTCATAAAAGGAGTCTAGTCTTCTATTTGTAGAGATCTTTCTGAAAAGAGACTTCTTTAGAGATTTCTTTAGAGATATTTATACTATTAAAGAGGAAATACATTAAATGTGAAATACATATCTCTTCGCTTCAGTTCAATAGAATCTTGACTGTAGTTTGCTTTTCTCTGGTCAATATGCAGAATAGTTTGATGTGCATTTGAAATGTGAACTTAAATTTCGAATCCGTCTCTCTTTTAATATGCCGACAAAATTAATTTTCTTAGAAATGCGTTTGAGATACAATGGGGAAGTAGAAAGGGGTGCCTCATAGGAATATAGACACACACGAAATGATCGCCGCAAATGAAGATGGAAGATGAAAACGAAGACGAATGGCAGATGGTGCCTCTCTTTGAGGTTCGTGCAAGCTTTGAAGTTGTGCAACTTTTTGTTCATTAGCTCATTTCCCCCCTCCCCCAATTCCCTGAGCAGAGTTCTCTTAATTATGTGTGTGCCTCGTTATGAAAAGGGTCGCAAGCGAGGAAGGCGTGGAAAGATGGAACTCTGTGTGCGGATAGTTTGGTAAATTCTTTTGAAGTTCCACGTGTGTGTGCGAGAAGTTGTGCGGCAAGTCAAGTGCGGCAGCAGAGGTTGCAAGTTCATATGCGAGCCTGTGTATAAAGTATAAAAGTGCTACATTTGATTCTCAAGCGATGACAACTCACGCATCTAAGGAGGGGTGTCAAAGGCTTATAAGGTAGTTGCGAAAGTAATTAATTAAAAAGAGTATACAAACCTGAAGCGGAAGTTCATGCAGAGATGCAGAGGCTTATCCTTTGCTCATCTGCTTTACTTTTTATTTCTCAACCTTACTTTAAAAGTTTCTAACTCAGCCACTTGTGTCTTTCTATCCATTAAAGAGTGGAAGAGTTCGTAGGTGCCACAATTTAAAGTTATATTAAATAAAGAGAGCCAAGATTGGCTTACAGTTTCTGCTACAGCTCCTCTCTTGTATGGCTAATTTCATTTTTATGACTTTTATGCATCACATTTGACTTAATGCGTTTTTTTGGGTTTGGTATTTCTTGCCTGGTCAAGAACAAGAATCGGCATCATCACAATCGGAGCAGAAGTTGGAGCCGGACTCCGTCTGGTTGATTTATGGGCCTTTGGACTTCTCTCTTTTTTCTCTTTTCTTTGAATTCTTTTGGCCATTCGTTTTTCTGCGCTTGTTTTTGGCGTTAAAAATATTGCCAGGCTGCCATAAATTTTGTCGTATTTTGACAAGTAATAAAAATGCAGGCCACAGCTCGAAAATGCAAAGCTGCAAATGCATCCCATTTGCATAGGGCGCAAAGAGAAGGCAGTGAAAGAGAAAGGGAGAGAGAGAGAGATAGGGAAGGACACAGAGCTGGAATTTGTGTTTCGATTTGTAGCTAATTTGCATATAAAATCCAAGAGACTTTCTGTCTTTTATGATAGTCGAGAAATCAAAACTCACTTGACAAGTGTCTTCGCATTTGGAAGATTCATCGATACCGTGATTTATGGCAGCTCATCCACCTTCTCCATTCCCATTCCCAGTCATCATCATCATCATCATCGTATTTTGCTTTTACTAAGTGATTCGACCTCTTGCATTGTTCAAAACTAATTATCATCCTAAGCCCACGATTTCGAGTCGAGTTTCCAGTCCACTTTTGCCGACCAACCCAAGTTATCACTTAATCATTTTAAAGCGATACATTGTCTTTAGTATTCTGTATATTCTATCTGTTTTATCTACCTTCCCGTTTGGGTTATGGTGAGGCATAAAGTGCGGCTTTACGACCATCTCGATAGAGCATAGGCTCCCTACGTAGGCCGTGGTAAAGTTCTAATGAATATGATGCTTCTATTTGGCTCTGCCAGCGATCGTATAATTTATATTACTGCTATAAATTCTCAATAGGGACAGACGGTCCTCAAGACAAGGTTTATGGCTATGCGGGCACATGGTTTTCCTCAAGCGGATTTGTCATTCGTTTGACGTTTCATATAGTATTTTAAAACTTGATGCCGTTAGGTTTGAAGTTAAGTAAAACATGGAAAATTATAAAAAATAATAAAAGCGACATTAGAGTAAAAGCAAACCCCTTAGTTTTCTTTACTGCATACGGCCTTAGATACATGTTTAAAGGTTCTTTAACAATACAGATACAATATATTAATAATGAGAAACTTTGAGTTATTTAAAAACCTAAAGAATTATTGCCTACATATTCAAGCACATATAGATTGTTTTGTATCAGCGACCTGCCTGCGATGTTTGCGGTGCAATATACGTATCTGCATGCGGTGTTTGCGGTGCGGTATACATACCACCGCATGCCGGTCTCTGGTTTGTATATGCAGTAGAGTGATTAGAAGTTATTCAATGAAATATCTATTAAGATACATTCATTTAAAGAAATTACAATCTAGCGGGTAAGCTACCACTCTTTCACTGCAAGCTGCCTCCCATTGAAATATTATTTCATACATTCAGAAGTTGTTAATGCTTCTAATCCTTTATTAACTTTGTTTTCCTGATAGTTTCAAATGTACATTAACAAGCACATGTTCACTTGTTGCCCCTTTACCTTCCCTTTCTCTCTTCTGTATCTCCCTCTGCCCTCCTGCTGTGCATGTTCTCCTCCCCTTTTGCCCATTTCAATTAAACTCAAAGAGCCCATTAGCTCGCTTTATATAAACTGGCAAATGGCTGGCAAGCTGGCCAGGCCAATAACGATATACCACCATAAGCTCTTACATAATCGCCCATATATTTTCACTCACACACACACACACACACGTACAGTGGCGCAGCAAAGTTTTTCAATTTTCCTCGCATATTGAAATGCAGATAAATAACGCGTCGCTGGGGCCTGCGTGTAATTATCATAAAACGGAATCTTGTAGCGCCAATATGAAGCTCATAACTAACTGCCGACAGGGGGGAGGAGATTACTTCACTCCCATTCTCCCCCCTCTCTCTCTTCTTTCCTTCTCCTTCATTCTCACTTCCCTCTGCAACTTTCAATTTGCGTAATTTTCAAGTGAATACGCGACCAACTGATCCCTCACCTAAAACCTAATGACTTTTGCCGTGTGACGCTATGAGAAATCATCTCCCCCCAGGAGGATGAGAAGAAGGAGGAATAGGAGCCAGTCCGACTGGCGTGTGGATTTGTAGGCGTGGCTAACTGCTGCGTTAAGGTGCATGCTTGTCATAAAATGCCGCTTATTATGCTGGCTATTAATTTTTACTGCTTAGACGCGGACGAGGACCTGGACTTGGACCCAAGACCTGAACCCATAGTCATTTCCCCCTGCCCAAAAGAAACTTGTTGGTGTTGTTGCTGTTGTTGTAGTCACTGCTGGCCAGGGCAATTTATGACATACATGCGGCCTGGCCATCGCCATCTTCATCGCCGGCTCCAACTTCAGCTCTGGCTTTAGCCTAAGCCACAGTCTGGGGCACATTTGGAGGCATATCGCGCGCTTCTATCGCAGTGAACAAATTTATTTTGCGTTTGCATATGCTACTTAAGAATGGGCATATTCAATTTCGTAAGTCGCTTGTGCTTTATCACAGTGTGGCAGCAGTGTCTTTAATCTACCTCCACCATTTATCTTGCTCAGTTTACAGATCGGTTAGGGTATCTACTGGCTAGTCATGCTCTTACTAATGGTCTATGCATATCCCATTTATTTCCTTCATTTGTTTCAGCATCTTCGGTCTCTTTGGGGGCCCACAAGAAGCGCGAAGATGTCGGAAAAGTTACCCATCATTAGTACTAACAAGCGACATTACGCTGTGTCTCTGTCTCTGTCTCCATCTCCATCTTAGTCTCCACTCTCTGTCTCTGAGGTCTCCACTCTGGGATCTATGTATGCTCTCAGTTCTTCGTTCTCCACTCACCTCTCTCTCTCTTCTCTCGCCATGTTCCTGTCTGATTACATTCGCCAGATAGATGCGAGCACGCGTACTTGATATGACTTTGTCTCTGAGTTTTCCCCCTTTCTATTCCCCTTTCTTCCCGTCTTTCTCCCCTGGTCGGCTCTTGCCGCCTCTCATGTGTTTATTTAAGGAATTTTTATTGCCCCTTGTGAGAGTCACTTGGAGTTTGAGCTCGTGTCAGCGTCCATTCGAGTCTGTCTGTGTCTGTGTGTGTGTCGCGTACTTATCGCATTTTTCGATTTTTCATGGGTTTATTAAATTGTTTTATGTAATCGCAGTTGGTCAAATGTCATCGCGAACGAGAGTTGAATTCCCCAAATTGCCCTGGCAACTTTGATTACAATTCTGGCAGGGTTATTAACCTAATCATGGCTTGGCCACTATAGATGCCAGATAGTGTTATGATTATTACTGCATATATATATATGTGGAATGTTGTGCAGACTTCTGTGTGTTTATGTCTAGGTCGATAGGGTACTTAGTCCATTTGGTGTTGTAGAGATTCTTCTTGATTTACTGGCATTAGTTTTACTTTTATTACATACCTAGAAAGAGAAAAGAAAATGGAATCATTAGTGAATTCTTTTTAAACAAAAACAGTACTTTATATAGTATAATTATTATTGAATAATAAAGGGGTACGGCGTAATTTCGCTTAGTATGATAAGCAATATGTCAGATATGTGCCTGATATCTTATCTAGACACGGAAAAACAAGTTCGAAAATAAATAAACCATATATGGTATACTATATATAGATTATATGCAGACAGGCACATCAATTAGTGTAGACAGTAAAGAAATCCTCAAGAAAACGTGAGCTGGTCTTAAAAGTAAAACCATATAATACTTGTTAGTTCACTAAACGTTTGGTAGTCGACTTCTTCTTAACGATCTACTATGATATCTTGATATAATAATAATCAATATATATACTTTATTTCATTCCGTATCAACCTTATTAATTTCGAACCAAGACTGACCACAAATGGAAGCCTTTTTATAATGCAGAAGCTGAACCGCGTAGTCCCGCATAATCCACGATAAAGCGTCGGGAAAGGGGGGAACAATAAGCAGCTTAAGCCCCGCAGTGACCACAGTGACGATTCAATTAGCTGGCTTAACTGCTCGTTGGGTTAACTAAGTTAACTAATCGAGCAACTAGTAGTAGAGCATGGGCACATAAATATGTTCATAAAGGGAGCACCCGTGCAAACAAAACAACTATTGGCCAATTACAGGCCATTAGAACTGTTTGTCACACAACACACAAGCTAATTAGCCGCAGCTACAAAATGTGTAATTACATTTTTTCTCTCTCTCTGTGATGATGTTGGTGAGGAATGGCAGGGGGAGGGGGAGTGAGGAGGAAGGGAAGCTATGGAAACTGTCATAAAATGCAAAATGTAGACCCCAAAGAGGCGTGGGACGTTGCTGTTGTTGACGTTGATACGACACCTGGAAAATTGTATTGGTAATTAAAATTTGTTCGCGAATCTAAGCAGGTTTTCCCTCTCAACTCCCTCTCCCCCCCTTCCACAACCCTCACTAATAATGTTGTTTAACATGTTGGTCGACAGTTGGCGCTGGCGATGGGGCGTCGCGCCTTCTTGACAGCCCGAAAACAAGCGATATAAGACTTTATCTTTATCTTTCTATTTTTGTTTTTTTTTTTTTTTACTCTTTAAAGTACCCATATATGTCAGTCTTTCAATTGCGACTGAAACTCTTGGCGACAAGTTGGAGAAACGGTAGCATTGCTCAACCTGCCTCTGCGAACTGTCAATTAAATATGCAAATTATGTTTGACCAACCCACCGAAAGAGCCAAGCCAAGTTGAGCGACCCGTCATGTTGACAGCGCTAAGTGAGGCCTGTCACACACACACACAGATACATACACACATATGTATGTGTACATAAAGTCGATGGGACAATTAACGGTTCAATTCATAACTTTCATCATATTTTGTGAAAACTGAAGGCGAAAATGAATTTATGCAGTTCAATTACGGAAAATTGTGTTTTTTCATTATTATTTGTGTTTAATTAAAAGCCACGACAACAACAACAGCCACGCACTGTTATTAAATATCAGTATATGTATTATATATATATTGCATGAAATACCCTTTAATATTGCGTCACACCCCGTGAATAATCACACTTCTTTTAGCACAACGAAAAAAATTAATTTCCTTTGAGTTTTTTGCAAGATTTTTATATTTTTTTTGCGTTTTTCTGTTAATTTTGTATAAAATAAATTAAAATTCGTGTTGAATAAAGCTAATAAAATGCACTGCACACTTCCTCATCCCTCCGTTCTTATCCTGCACATCATTAGCAATGATGATGATGATGGTCATAGTGATGTGGCGGCCCGTGGTGGTGCTCAAAGTGGTGCGGGGGTCCGTGGTGGTGGTGTGGCGGAGGTCCATATGTGATGATGATGATCGTAGAAGGGCGGTGGCGGTGGTGGCCCGTGGTGATGATGATGGTGGTGGTGTGGCGGCGGTGGCGGCGGATGATGGTGGCTATGATGGTGTCCATGGTGTCCCAAATGCAGGCCCAGGTGGATGCCGAAGAGACTTCTATCCTCGTGATGTGGTGGCGGCATTGTAGCAAGCTTTCTATTTAATAATCCTCGGGAGCTATTGAAGGTCTTAATGTCTCAACGGAGAGAACTCTACTGTGCCAATTGGGGACAGAAATTGCCTATATATACGACAGCTGGGGCCCCCTATCGCGCAGTTGTTGCCCCTTATCGGGTTTATCTTATCGCAACCACACACTTTGCCAATTGTGAATCACACTGAGTTATTTCTCGTGTCGCATTGTAAAGATTGCCAAACCAAGCTAAAATTATCATCATTATTATTACTTCTATTATTATTATCGATAGGTTGGGCTAATCTACGCATCGGGTGACTAACTAACCTCCATTCCCCTGGGTGGTTCCCTGCAATTCATTCACAATAGTCAACTACTAATCGCGGTAAATAAATGAATAAATCTGTTTACGCTTTTTGTCCGCTCGACAGGCGACAAAACTTGTGCAGAAAGTGCGGAAGGGCAGGGGAATGTGAAAAATGGAAAATAGAAAACATGCCACAAACTGTGGCAACTTCTGCCTCAGCTTCTTCTACTCCGTCTTCTTTCTTCTAAAGTTTTGGCAGCGCAAAAAGGATACAAAAAGTAAATGCAAGACGGCGCGACGTCGACAATAATTTCCGTGGGTCTAGACTAATGGACAGGATTGTGGCAGGGGGGAGAAGGCACAGTGGGCTGCGGCAGACGGGATATATGAGCAGATGGACAGTGGGACAGTGAGATAAAAGAGCAGATGGACTATGGAGGCAGACAAACTCCTCGATAAACGAAATACCAAAAAGTCTGACGCATAAAGTGCGAAAAAAGGGATGGGAAAGAGAGAGAGAGAAAGGGAGAGAGATAAAGAAAAAGACAGAAAGTATGGCTCACTTGGTATGTAGATTGTTGCCTGTCGAAGGGGAGGAAGGGAGAAGGAACAATGTCATGTCAAGTGCTTAGTGCGTGCAGGCGACATTTTCCTAGACTTAACAATAACTTTGCCAGGGAGGTGTTAAGGGTGGGGGCGTGGCAGCGCCCTGATAAACTGTGCTGCAAGTTATAAAGCGATTAGAATGCGTGTGCGAAGACGACGATGTCCCTGCAGAGACAGGGTTGTCAAGTGCGCAGTGGGAAAACTTTTCGCTTACCGTATCAATTTAATGCCTATTTAAAGTCGAAGCCTCCCCGGGGTGCGCAAGGATAAGGATGGAGAGGGGAGACGTGCTGCAGATACCGTTGGAAGTGCATAAATTTAATTTTATGTAACCGCGTAAAGTACTTGGCAAAGTTTCTGACACAATTTAAAAGGTTTTCTTTTGCATTTATTAGCCATAAATTGAAGCAAATCTAACGCATCTGAGAGTGCACAGTGTTGCAGGGGCATGCCTTGACTGACACATACTCTAAAATGCCCTGGGCAACTTAATGAATATCTATACTTAATAGGGAAATTCCCTTCTTCAATCACCTGCACATTTTCTTAACCATATTTGCTTACATCCTTAGAAACCCTGAACAAAATCATGTTATGCTCTAATTCCAATTAATATCCATAAGAAGGAAGTCGTACATAGGGCAAACAAAATCAAAAGTCAAATCAAATTCAAGCACACTCTCTCACACACACACACTCACCTACATCCCCAATACACATGCAACCCCAACAAATCTCAGCCCTCATTTCCCTCTCTATAAATACAACTAATTAATTATTTCATCGACAACTGTTGAAACCCTGTTTATTGTTGTTTTTGTTACAGTTCTTGTTGTTGTTGTTGTTGTTGCTCATAATGTTCAATAATTTCAACTCACACCCCCTCTATGCCTCCCTGTCCCTCTATTAGCATTGGATATTAATTGAAAATGTCACAAGTCAGCGCAATTATCGTAAATTATAAACACGCGTGCCAGGGTTGCCAGCCAAGGAAATCACATCAAAATATTATGATTATTATAACGATGATGATTATTATTTTTTTTGCAGATGAGAAAATCGCAACCCTCCGATAGGAAATTGTAATTAAATGTCAACAGAGAATTACGAAAGCAAATAAAAAATTCGATGCGAGGAGCTTAAAGCAACCCTCGTTTTAAAGAGGAATTCAAATCGCCCAAGAAGAAGAAGAAAACCTGAAAATCCGAGCAAATGTGCATTGCTTGCACCCATTTCCTCCCCCATTCACCACTCCCCCTTGCACACACCCCTGACTATGCAAAACTGTTGGCGAAAAAGCATATAAAATTATTATAAATAGGGCCCGGGGGGGTACCGGAATGGGCAAAAGTTGCCAAAAACCCGCTTATGACAATGCTCAAAGGCATTTCTGGGCAGCAGCATCAGCTAAAAAGCAGATGACAACCCTGGCATGTGCACATAAAGTCCAAATAAACTCCAAACTTGTTGACAAAGGGGTTAAAGGCCATAATTGTGGCGAAAGTTGCGGACACTTCTGGCAAGGAGGTAGCAGGGGAAGGTCCTCGCGAGGGAACCCTCCACCTAACCAGCTGACACTGCCAGCGTCTGGCATATTAAACTAGAGTGGATTTTTATTGACAGTGTAAACATGGCGTTCAACCAGAGTTATCAAAATTATAGACACAGCAAGGAGAAGAAGAGGAAAGATGACGGGGTAGAGTTGCCTTTATCAAGGGATATTTTTGGTAGAGATCTGTGTGCATATTTGTGAAACACTTGGAAGTCAAAGTGTAAACGGGTATTTTAATAGACACTTTACAGTGCAATTTTCGTAAGTGATTCTAGAGTTGTGCATGCGAAATAGCACATAGAATACCCTGTAAGGGAATAATAATACAAAGTATAAGCAATTGAGAAGTTATTTCTGTTTTCTTAAGAAACCAAAGTAAACTAAACTTAAGTAGTGCTAATCATGGTAGAGATATTTGTGAGGTGTCAAGGAAAACTAAAGTAAACTTCAGTAGTTTATATAGGAATACATGTCACAAATCTCAAAAGATACCCTGTAAAGCAATTACAATACAAAGTAAAAGCAATTCAAAAGATATTTGAAAGCTTCCTTGCGAAACTAAAGTAAACTGAGTTCAATTCGTAATTCAAGTTGATTGTCTCCATTAGTTTAATAAGAATAACTCAATCAATGCACACACATCTATTGTGAATGATGTCGATGACGCAGTCAAAAACAAACCACATAAGCAAGAGCACAAAGGAAATCGGAAATCATTGTGTGTGTTCTCAGTAAGTAGATTGCAAGACAGGAAGATCTAAAAAATACAACCCCCAAAAAGTCAACAGGGGCTGTTGGGGGAGGCTCCCTGCAATATTTATTTTATAAAGCTTACAAATTTGCGCAATATTTTTGCACAAACACAGAGAGAGGGAAGGAAAGAGAAAAGAGGGTAGCGACAGTGCAAATATGAGTGGAACTGCATATGTGAATGCGTTTGGAAAAAGGGGGGAAGAACATAAGACTCGAGGACAAAGAAAAAGCCTCGACCGAATGAGAGGGGCTCGACCCGGCTCTTTTAAGTGATTTCAACCCGGAAATGCCCATAAATCGATTTTTGGGGGGTGGTACCTAAGCACCCTCTCCTCGACTGTACCGCAGTGGGGCGACCCATTGAAGGACTCCTTCGCTTTATGGGATAAATGAATGAATTGAAATGGGCGGCGGCAAGTGTATCGACTTATGGCGTTAAACAAGAATGTGGCACAGACACACACATACACACATAGACATGTATAGACACCCTCTGCACAATGCAAATAAAAGTTCATTACAAGCCCCAGACAAGACGCTTAAAAGTGTTCCCACTGAATGTGCGGGGCCATTGTTATGGCCAGCTCCTGTTCCATATTGCAGTACACACTGTACGGTACCAGCAGAACAGAGGGTAGAGTACAGAGTACAGCGACTATATAGTATAGCGTATACTTCTGCCTCTCTCTCTCTCCCGCTTCGCCTCTTGCCGACGTTTTATGGTCAATGCCCCCCACGCGCTCGTCATCTGGTCGTGTGTGCGGCACATGGCACCGGATATGCCACATCCGTGGAGTCAGCTCAGTCCGCACAGTCCGCACAGAGCGTGCAAGGCAAGTCAATAAAAAATTCTAAAGCCAAAAAGGAAATAAATTAACAATAAGCAACGATTTCTTTTCTCTCTTTCTCTTTGGCCTTTTTGTCTGCCAAGTTTTCATACGTTTATAAACACATTCGATATGCTATCGCTTATCCCCAGATTGTCGGATGTTGTTGAATCATTTGACGCCGGCCAGAGTCGAGCTTAACCTCAACTACACATCTATAATTGAGGTGAATAGACAGAATGGAAAGGAAACACAAACTAAACCAAAAAACTCTACTCTATTTTTGCATTCAACCTTGCCCAGTAATGTCTCATTGTGCAATCGAAACTCACTTTCGTTCGACTTCGCTTCACCTTAACCTCATTCAAGCGGCAACTTAACCTCACTTTTCTTGGGCAAACGTCAACGTGACAAGCCCAAGTCATTAGGTTGGCTTGCAATTTGTAATCAATTTACTTGCATTTTTATGAAATTTCATGCCACTTAATTATCCCACAGTGCAGTTGGGGCAAAAACACTAATTAACCCATTACCTTTTGTGCAGAGGAAGCAAGAGCAAAAAGAAGAAGTAAAAGAACAACAACAACTACTACCACAACTATCCAACTATCCAACACGTCATGCAAAAAATGTCGAGCGGCGAAAAACTTTCAACGCTTTTTCATGCCAAAAACATGTGAAAGGTGTTGGCCGATGCTCGAAAACTTTGCCCGTTTGTTTTTTGAAGTTGAGCTAATAAATTTCTGGTCGCCATTGGGTTAAACAATAGCCGAGTCTTGTGTACCTCGAGTACCTACTTGTTCCTGTGCCGAAACTAATACGGAAACCCTTGGCAAAAATTATGTTCGCTTTAATTAAGAAAAAGTTTGTTTTTTCAAGAGCTTTTTTTCCTTTGTCTGAAATCTTGGTCCAGCCTCCCTTGCCACGCCCCCCCTAACTTTTACGCAAGACAAGCAAAAAGATAAGCCCCAACAGAGATTCGTTTTCATTTTCAGCTTTTTCTTATCGAATTAGACAAAGGGGAGAAATTGCGAGAAAAGCCCTTTCGATGTCAGCCAATTGATGAGCCTGGCAGGGGGGAGGGCGCGGGTCGACAGGGGGTTAAAGGTGCTTGGCAGGAAGCGCTGGAATTGCCCTTAACAGCGGCATATCGAGGCGTATGTAGGCTTCGATACGAGCATAAACCTGCCAAAAAAGAGATTTTAATGACAGGCGCAACCGCTGCGCTTTATGGGGCTTTCTGTGGCTCAGATGCGATGCCGTGTGGGCGTTGTGGGCGTGTTTATTGTCGCCAACGGCGGCAGGATATTAGAAATAAACACAGCAGCAGGAGGTCGAAGCACCATGTGTCGATAAGCAGCCACAGCACGGACAGACAATGCCAAAGTACGGCTATAATTTGCAAGAACAACATCTCTCTTGACAATGAACTTTAATATTACTTGGATTTTAATTTGGTAGATGAAACTTTAGAGTGGAAAATGGACTTTAACGGGTATCTGGTTTTATTATTTTGACTTCTACCTCTTCTTTAAACACTTTGTAAGCTTTCCCCAAAACCTTCAACAATTTCTTTCATTGAATTCTTGAATTTGTTGAAGGTTTTGGCATCTCAAGACCTTCTTTATTTGCTTCCAGTAAACCCTTCAACACCTTCTTTATAACCAAAAATATTAGTCTAATTACATTACCATGTGTTCTTACTATATTTAAGTTTGATTTAGGCTATATCTTTATTCCAAGCCTCGACTAATTACTTCACAAATTTCCTTTAAACATTTAACAATGTTTCAAGTTAAATATACAATGTAAAGACCCTCTTTGAGTGCTTTGGGTGCAGCCAGTTCGGCACCTTTTTTATAGCCTAAAATATTTAATAGATAAATTAAATGAGATTTTCCTTTAAATAAAATATATCTCTTTTATATAGTCGTAAATTAAAGTTCAATCTCAGTAATATTCCATTCCCAGCCCTAACTCAACTACCGCGCAAACTTTTTTCAAACATTCAACTTGAATGCTTTACATACTCAAGACCCTCTTTAATTGCTATGGGTACAGGCATTTCAGCACCTTCCTCATTGTCAGAAACACTAGATAAATGAATTTTCAGTTTGTTTGCGCTGCCCCAAAAAGTTATAGCTTGTATATAGTATCTTGTTGCTGACATTTACAACTTGTTCGCAGCGTTAGCTCAGTTTAGCTCACATTCATTAGTCTCTGTCCACCTTGCATCTCCCTCTCTCTCTCTCTCCCCCTTTAGCACTCTTGAATCTGACATCATTAACATTGCTTTTCACACTTTGTGCTATTGTTTCTCGTTGCCTTCTGGTCATTGGCCCGACCCGACTACGGGTCGAAGTTTACCGTTGAGCTGCTTCTTTTTTAAGTTCTATTTTTTTAATTTTTTGCCCTTGGGCAATCACGAAAAAGAAACCTTCTTTGTCTTCGTCTTCTGCTTCTACGCTTTGCTTTTCAAATGCTTTTCAAATCATATTGATTTGAATTAATGAATTTAATTGCGACTAATTAGTGGACCCGCCAGCGCCGACAACTTGAGCCTGAGCTGTGTCTGCCCGTTATTCGAAATTTCCATGTTCTATATAATTATGGCTCTCTGGCCGGGCAATCGGGGGTTAAGCTCAGGCCTCACTGAAGCGACTTCAAAGCGGAAAAAATAATAAAAAAAGAAACATTTATGCACACCATAATTATTTAATAGGAAAAGCAATAAGGCAGACCTGAGTAAACAGAGAAGCTCGGCAATTTAATTACTGCTCAAAGCGACGAAAAGTAGAAGTGCGAGGCGGGTAAGAAACTTGTGAATACCCTGTATGGTTATAAGGTCTAAGAACCTAAGTTCTTATTACTGTGGCTAAGGTTTTGTTCACTTATATGAGGAATACAGTGAATTAACATTGAGATTCGATTAAGATAATCTTTATAGCAAAAGTCTTATGGATGACTCTCGGATACCCTATAGAATTGGCATTTTATCATGATGAGGTTAATTCATATTTAATCCGATTAGAATTTCAATTGAATTGAGGTTTCACTTATCACATACTTGAGACTTTCTCGAGTTTGTGTTAATTAGTATCAAATCTGTTAAGAACCTGTAGATTTCATTATTAACACTTGCAAAGTGCCTTATCGATTACCCTGGAGACTGAAGAGTTGTTCAATCATATCATAAATCTTGCTTCCTTAAACATGAGATTTAATCAATCTAATCTAGAATCTAATCTTCTCACATCAATGCAGCCTGAAACCTCTTCAGCTTCCATCTTATCTTATTCGCAGACACGTTTCACGTTTGTGGCACGTACTGCAAAGCGACAGATTCGGAACTCTCAGATGCAAACAAATATATGAAAATGTAATCAAACAAGGCTGAAGGAGATGTGAAGAAAGACGCGAGAAATGTGCGAATAAAAATGCCATTTAAAGACGATGACAGCTTAGCTGGAATTGAGGGGAATCTTGGGAATCTTATGTGTGTGTGCGCACTTATAATAATAATATAATATACTTATTACACAGGCATTAATATATGTATCCGAGAATACGATACTTTATAGTACTACAAACTATTTACATATGTATTATTGCCGTGTATTCTAGTTAAGAGCCTCAAGCAAAGACGTTGAAAGCAGCATCAGGTTGCAACAACTTCTTTCTCGCTGGTACACAACGATTACTGTAGCAGCAAAAACAACAAGTAGGTGCAACAACGACAACAACCACACGCAGCATCAGTTGGGGCAATCGCAACATGTTGTCGCATGTATCATAGCACAGCGTATGTCGCGTCGGGTGTAGCTACAACTTGGCAATATCTCTGCCTGCGTATCTGCCGCTGCCTTCGCCTCTGCTTCCTCTGCCTCTGTTGCTGCCTATCTGTGCTGGGCTGTGCCTCTGCTGGCGTCGCTGCTTGGCAACTCACGCACGCTTGCCTGTTATCGCCTTGTCTCTTTCTCTCTCTATCTTTCTCTCTCTCTCTCTTCCTCTTGCAACGCCTTGTCGGCCATTTTAGCTACCGGTTTTACGCGTCAAAGTGCGCGTAACTTTTGCCGCATGCCACAGTCAAAGTCGCCAAGTTGCGCATTGTTGCAGCAACTGTAAATGTTGTTGTTGTTGTTGCTGTTGTTGTTGTGCTGTTGCAGTTGTTGCTATTACTGATTGCTCCTTGTCTGGCATGCAGCATTGCAATATGAAACATGTATAAATATTTGGTATTTATGTAGTATATACCATCATAATATTATCTATGTATTATTTAAATATTATATTATTGTCAAATTATCAAATTATACATCATTATAATTTAAAGTATATTGTTATATTTCTTAACATATTTGTAGTCTTTGTTGATATATTTTTTTATGTATTCCCTTTCAATTCACTTCCCCTCCCACCTTCTCCCTATTTCTTTCTGTGTATTGCTACTACTGTTCTTCTTCTAAGTCTTCTCTCTTTCTCTCTCTTCTGCTGCCTCGTCTTACATTCTGCAAATTTGGCTGCGCTTTGTTTTCCATTTCTCATTTGTTTTGATTCCTTTTTTTTCGGTGTTGTCAGGACAACTTTTTTATGTCGTTTGCTCTTTAATTAGATTATATTTACAATGCTCTCTTCTTACTTTCTCTCTCTCTTCCTCTCTCTCTGCATGTCTCTCTGTCCCTTTGTTATTAGATTCCAGTGTGGCCATGGGATTTCTTCTCTGCCTTCTGTGCCTTTGCTCACTTCCTTCCTTTCGACAAAGTGCTGCCTAACACTTTTGCCTTGGCCAAAATGCATTAATGCAGCTCTCTTCTGGCTCCTCTTCCCCCCTGGAGATACCCCCCTCTTTACCCAGCTTGGGCATATCATAAATCATTCATACGCAATTCTTTTTATGCCACTCGATAAGACGCTGAGCAGCTCGACTATTCGTGTCGATGCCAACTGTAAGTCCCACAAGCCCCTGTTCGAGTCTACTTCCCTCTTACCCATGTCCCCACCTTCTTCTCGTTTCTCTACAAACCCCAAGAGCTGGCCAAGCCTTGGATAAATTATGTTAATTTCATAGTCAGTAGTCGGTTTTACTCTGTGTGTGTCTCTCTCTCTCTCTTTCATTCGTTCTCCCTCTCTCTTCCTTCTTCTCCCGTTCTCCTCTTGCTCTCTAATAGCTTGACAAATGAAGGAAAACGAAGCAGTTGCAGGCAGAATTATATGCAACTTATAGATACCCTGGACAGACTAAGCACCCTCATCAAGTCTGTAAACCTGCATACCCCATTCCCAGCAACAATCCCCTAGAGGGTATCAGAGACAACTGTAACTGGAGCTCGCCTCTGCTGTATAATTTGCAAAAAGCGCAACAAATTGTTAATTTTCTTTTCTTTCCACCTCTCCTTCCCTCTCTCCATCCACTTCTACTCTTCCTTTTGCTCAGTGTCTTTTGCGTTTCTTTCTTAATTTACATATTTTTGTTTGACTTGAAAAATAAAATTTAAAATAATTGTCAAGCATAGAAAAGGAAAACTGGTGAAAGCCAAAGGAAATGCTAATAAATTCCTGGCTAATAAGGCAAATTGTTTTGGACGAGCTTTGCTCTAAAGCATTTCAACTTTAGTGGGGAGAAATACGTAGTAGGTATAGTATCATATATCATATGTTGTGTGTATATATAATATATGTACATAATCGATAATAGAAAGAAGATAGTTATATATGTATCTCATATAAATATAAACATGTTTGCACTTAACTAGTTCAATTTGCATGTGGATTACACTGTAGAGTACGATAAACACAGAAGATACAGATCAAGTTGGGTAGAGTTTTTCGTACTACAAACCTTGACTACTTGACGAATCATCCATATGTAATATGCCATATAACCTATGATAAGGACTACGACATAGATGATTCCTATAACTGTGTAGAAGGTTTGGTGGTACAATAAATACGGCCAAAAAAATGCTGAATACTTCCCCAGTCTTAATATTAACTATACCTAGGCTGTCAATGGTTGGTAGTCCTATTATTCCGGTTAAGTTACAGCCTTTTGGTATTACTTCCTTCGACTATGTTAAAACTGAAAGATTGTGTAATTTCTGCTTGCTTAAAACTTGAGTTGTTTATCTACCTGGATGACCTATTGATATGAATATATAGATATCTAATGAGTTCTCTTGCCTGGCAGCAATTTAATTAAAAAATACCTTAGAAATGAAACAGATAATGGGATTTGCATTTATTAGCAATCATACCTAACCCTGAAACAACTGAAGATGCTTATTCGACCAATAAAGGCTTTAAAATAACATATTTATGGGCGTGACATACTAGAAATTCAAAATGTTGTTTCCTTTCCAATGTTTTCTTAACTTTTCTCAGTGATTAATAAAATAAAAAGCAATATAAAAGAAACTCGGGAATATAAGTTTTCACTTGTTTCGCTTTGTTACTCTTTAATTTCCCAACAAATCAAACTAAGTATATTTACAACATTAAACTCATTTCGTACACTCTCTTTAGTATGGTGTAGTCTTTTGTTATGAGAGCCAGCACACATGACCATATTGCCAATTGCCTCGTTTTGGCCATTTTGCCCATTTCAACCGTTTTACAATTTGGTATTCATCCAGTTCTCGATGGGATTTGTCTGTCTGTCTGTCTGTCTGTGCTATGCCAAATATCACGCTTGCCACGGCAATTGGTGCAACAGCGCCTACGATTCAAACCAATTGTCGCTTTATATGCCAGGCACACCCGCACACCCGCACACCCACACACAAACACGCTCACACACACACACAGCCGTCTAGCCAGAGCATTTAGCATAAATTAAATATTTGCCATTTGCATTGAAATCCCTTGCAGACGCAGTTATGCAGGTGATTCATAGGTTCCAAAAAGGCAAATCCATCAAATGAGCTGCCAACTCGTCGTGCAGTCAATACAAATTGGAGAAGGGACCAATGTACCCCATCCTCACTTCCCCTCCCATGCTCCCTCAAGCACTCCCCCACTGACTGATCTGTCGCTTACGTTTATTTACTTAGCGAAAAGTGCGTGTAAGACCTGAGGAAGACGAAGGGTTTGGCAGAGTGGGAAGTATAGAATGAGGGGAGAGAAGGGAGACTATGCGTATCTGTGAGCATTATTCAATGTTTGCTGCGAACGTGCGCAAATTACAAATTCAATGCACGTAGCCGACGGCTGCAAGTGTGCAGAGGGGCAGATGGAAAAGGGAAGGTGGGGGGGCAACAGCCTTAGGAGTTGGTAACTGAAAGCCGCCTCGACTGGTGGCACTCTGCTCTCTGGCCGCTCAACCAGCTGACGACACATTAAAATAATGTATTTTTAAATTTAACATTAATTGTCGTTGAATGCCTGCTGAATGGGGCGCCCCTCCCCCTTGCCTTCTGCTTCTCCCCCTCTCCCACCCTTGACAGTCCCTGTTCATGGCAAGCTGCCTTTTACCGTTGCGTGCCAGCACAACTTGATGGCGGCTGCTTTTACACTGTCTGCTCACAGTCTTCTCACTCCCCTCCATCTCTTACCTCTCTGGCTCATCCCCGTATCTCTCCCTCTCTCTCTCCCCCCCCTCTCGCAGTGCATTAAGTCATCATTTTTATTTTCTGCGCTCGCTTTTCCTTCTTCTGGAAAACAGGCAAAGATTTTCATAAATCGTTTTGGCTCGTTGTTAATGTTTTCCATCTTTTATGCCATGAGGCTTGGGCGAGGTAATGGAAATATGTTTTTTATGGCTTTGCCATTTTGCATGCATTAGCAAGAGGGGAGATAGAGTGACAGGGAGATGAGACGGGAAGATGGCAGAGAAGACAGTTCAATTCGTACTAACAGCAGACAGCTGATTGTGTTTGCTCAGCACTTGAGAAATTTGCAGAAGAAGAAGACGATTCTTCACAATTCTTAAACCATATAATATACCCTGTAATCCCCCTTACTCCCCTTGCCTTGGAGAGGCATACCTAGTAAGTGCTTTACTGCTAAAGTGCCTCATTAGTTTGATTTATTTCGAGAAGATTTCACTTAGTTCTTTACTCTTCTCCTGGGGTTTACTTCCACAGTAAATCTAGTTTACGATTAGTTCAATCACTCGAGAATTAGCTACGCTATCGATTGGCATTATGCTGTCTCTCTCTCTCTCGCTTTACACTCTATATGGGACATTTACAATGGGCAGTTAATGCCCCAAAACGTGGCTGCGAAGTGAGAGCATCCTGGGTATTCATTGGATTGAGCCTAACAAGCCATAATCATGTGGTGCTGTATTTAATTACTGACTGCCTATAATTCCTATTGGAAATTGCTGCGGGTTCAAGCTAACAAACGAGAGAGAGGAATAGAGATAGAAAGAGAGGGGAGAGATAGAGAGGGACAGGGGAGAAAGAGACACCACACAGTGGCAGCTACTACAACGAGCAGGAGATTCTAATGCGCCATAATGCCAAACACAATTGAGTCATTAAGCCGCAATCTAATTAAGCCCAAAAATGTTAACGTCAAGCAGTAGAAGCAAAACGAGAGAGACACCAAGAAAGCAGGCAGAAAGACAGAGAGGAAGAGAGAGAGAGAGAGTGTGAGAGAGAGGAAGAACGAGTAGAAAATCACTAAAGGCAAAGCCTCCGCCTGACTTGTTCTTTTGACCCGCAATCCAAAGAGGTCTAAATCTACATTTGCTTTTTTGCTTCATTGCCTACTCTTTCTCTTTCTTTCTTTCTCTGTCTCTCTTTTCCTCTTGCTACGGTTTTTTATTCTTTTTACGGCACTTTAACGTGACCATTTTAGCAACCATTTTGTTTTACATTTCTTGGGGTCTAAGATTTATTTCGTGTCTGCGTTTTTCGACCACGTAGGTCATTAAATTGCTTAGGAATCGCGGACATCAGCTCAGCTTTCCGGCTCAGTCGGGCACGGTCCGCTTTTAAATGAACCACAAAATTACTGTGAAACGGGCGGCACGCACCGCGGCAGGGCAAGTGTACTGTGGTACAAATAAAATAAGTTGCCGGTAAAATTATTGAAATAAAATAATTAATAATTGTTTGAGGGAAAGATAAGAAACTTCTGAGCAAATATGTAAACATATTTATGGATTTAAATAAAATGTTCACTATGATATTGAATATATTCTTTAAACGAACCATTTATTATAGTTTTAGTTTTAATTAGAAAACTTAATGGATTACCAATATACAAAGCGGTTCTTTACTGGTACTTATTTAAAGATTATGATGAAGGATTTTGTATTTAATAATTTTCTATATCAATTTTCAATCTCAGTACGCGATTACAAATTTGTTTATATTTTCTCATTGTGCCCAAACTGATTTTTAATTTTTAAAAAAAAAATTTAATAATTTTTTTTTTTAAAA
This sequence comes from Zaprionus nigranus, assembly GCA_018903425.1. Lineage (NCBI taxonomy): Eukaryota > Metazoa > Arthropoda > Insecta > Diptera > Drosophilidae > Zaprionus > Zaprionus nigranus. The sequence goes on from JAEIGD010000024.1 coordinate 382,530, forward strand.
AAAAATATTTTTTTATTTAGTTAGACTTTAAGATATTTTACTTATTCTTGCCTAGTTCATATATTGTAGATAGCAGTCAGCTGTCAATTTTAATTTAAATAAAAGCTATTGGCACCCACTGTATCCAGAGAGGTCTGTCTAATATACTCTCTACCAACTGTACTTAGAATATACCAAGATAAAAGGTCTTTTGGTATAACAACAATTATTCAGTTTTTAATTTCAATTCACACTTAACTCTCCTGCACCCACTGTATGTATTTACAGCTCTACCTACGTTAATGTACATACCGTACTTAGATTATACCAAGCTAGTTCCCCTTAATAAATAACTACGTATGAGTACTCTCCATTAGTTCTTAATTTTCATCTCATTTTAACCCTTCTACACCCACTGTAACCAGACAGCACTTTCTTTCTCCCTCCCTCTCTCTCTGTTTTTCGGGTCTGTTTGTACTTGGGGGCATCAAAATAGATACAGTTAATGCCACAAAATGATGTCTAATGACGGTTTCGTCTTACATGACGCAATCAGAGGCAGTGGCAGTGGCAGAGGCTGCTGTGGTTGGGACTGAGGCACATTCGCTGCGCGGGTCTTAACTTTGTTAGTTTGCCACAGTTAAGTGGCGGGCAATTTATAATGACTTCCAAGTGGCAACCGATGATGTGCTATGTGTAGTGTGTGTGTGTGTTTCTTCTTCTGTTTAATAATAATTGGTAAAGTAAAATTGAAACTGGATTACTCACCTTCAACTTTGGCCAGGGCCAGCACGGAGATGGTCTGCAGGGCTGGCACCGCCCAGGCAACCAAATGGAATAAATGCGATTTATTTTCAATTGCCTCGTGGCCCCATTTGAGGCCGGCAGCGAGGAACCAGGCGAACGCCAAGCACGACCACCACGCGAAGGCGGCCATGCAGCAGAAATACAGTGCCATGAATAATACGGTGCACGCGGTGGTTTGCCGATGGCCCTGCAAGGGGACAAGTGAAGGAAATTGTTAAATAAAATATGAAATTCTTTCCCCGACTGCACGACGGCGAGGATGACTTACCTGGGTTATGGTGGACATCATTTGCAATCGTCCGAGCTTGACCGGCGGCGGAAATGGCTCACGGCACGACACCGAGTCGCCCGCACCGAGTCCGGCCACGTAGGCACAGCCAACGACCAGATAGCAGACTGCCAGAAAGACAATCGCACGTTCTGGATAGCGAAAGCGGGACGAGTCGATCAGGAAGGTAAGCACCTGCAGGGGAAGGGAGAAGAACGAGAGGAAGAGTATTAAATACGCGTCTTTAATTAACTCTGTTATTATGCTCGAGATGCCGCATTCAGTGTGGCTTAATGCATTGCAAAGGGGGGAGAGGGAAGAGGGGAGAGTGGAGAGAGAGGAGGCTAAAGGGTGTATAGTGTAAGGCATACAGGGTGCCCCTTCTCCCCCTTTCTGGGGTCATTAGGCAACACACATTAGCTGATTGTTGTGCAATTTATTTGATCTCAGCTCGTTTGCTCAGTTGTCCCTAATGAGAGTCCTTGGCCAAGGCCAGCATTAAACGAGCCCCACTCTCTATATATACAGATATACATAGCAGCACACTTAATAATGCCATTTGGCCACAAATTGCCTGACAATTCTTCGAGCTTAAAGCGCAATTTCAATTACGCTCCAGTCAAAGCGCTTTGATGAGCCGCAAAAGGCAAATCAAACCTAAAACCAAAGCCCAATTACCAACCAGCTCAAGGACCAATCCCATTCCCAACCTCAGGCTGAAGCCAATGCTCAGCTCTTTGTCTGCTGATTACGCACCATTTAAAGGAATTCATTACCATACGGACTAAGCTCCAACTGAGTCTTCTGTCTCGTCTGGTGTCCTTTGTCATCGCTTGCAAAGCCATTTAATTTGATCATTACAAAACTATCAGAGCAGCCGTACAAAGAGAAACCTCTACAAAGGCAGAGCAGCTCAGTTGTTTTCATTGCATAATGGGCTGGGTTTCATTATTATTATTATTACGAGCAAAGCAACATCTGAATCTGTATCTGAATTATTCATGGACTCTCGACTCATGGCACAGCAACAACAACAATTTTCACAAGGCGCAAGAGTTTCTTATGCCTCTTACAGGGTATATAGAAATGAATATTAAACAGCAAACCTATTGCTGTTATATGTAGATATGCTGATATATATTGTCTGTACACTTCAGTTACACTTTATGGTCTGTAAGATTTTACAGTAGGATTGTTTTGATTTCTATTTATAAATGGCAAGAATATATTATCAATAATTTTTTTGAATTCATTTATAAATTGAATTGGTTTTGTTATTATTTATTTATAAATAAATTTAAATTATATATTGTATTATTTCTAAATATTTATCTCTGTCTCTATCTCTAACTCAATCTTCAAGCTCATAGATCAACTTCCATATCTCTTTCATGCCTTCCTTTGCCTTAACTGTTTCCACCTGTCAATCCTTTTCTTTTGCAGGGTATCTTCCAGTCTATATGAACTTCTCTAATTCCCTATCCCCCCTCTCCCTCTCTTCCTTTTGGCTTGTCTTAGCTCTTAAATTATAGTTCTCCTATTCCAAACCGACATCTAATTCCCGCTCTACGCCCACGACTCTCGAACCTCTCACGCAGCATCTGAGACTCATTTACATGCGAAATTTATGCCGCAGACTTGCAGGGTGTGTGTGGCACACATGCGAGTGTGTGTGTGTGTGCGTGTATGATTGTTGACATACGAGGTACAGAGACGATTACAAAGAGTGAAAAAAATCTGAAATGGGATGGAATAGAATGAAATTGAATTGAATTGTTTATTTATGCTGAGCAATTCGGCAAAGGATTGCAGACAGGTTTCTAGTTCTGCTGCAGTCAAGGGTTAGAGGTTAATGGAGCTGGGGTGGGGGGTTGTGGGTACACACACACATACTCGACTCACGACGTCTATTTCAGAAATTTTGCCACTACATTTCATGCTTCACTCAGCACCAGTTCCGCCTCTGCTTTCTTCTCTGTGTCACTCCTTCGCAATTCTGTTAGCAATTTGTTATGCCACGCATGCTGCTCTTTTCATTTGTTGTCCGTGGCGGAGGAGGGAAGGAGGGAGGGGGCGTGACCGCTTGTAGGTGTGACTGCAGAACTTGTGTAGCTACAAATGAAGTGAAATATGCCAGAGCAAAGCGACTAAAGTCTTTACTCCGATGAGTCTAAGTCTGAATGTCTCCCACAAGGTGATGCTACGCGTGTAGGATTGCCCCCTCCCTCTCCAAAAACTCTAGCCCCTTCCACACACGCCTCTGGCCCGGATGCCTTTGTTGATAGGAGGCGTATACTAAATCTGTTTCCGGTGCACATTAGAAACGACCTACACATGATGTGCTCAGCGCTTGCCTAGTTCAAACAGCATAAGAACAGTTAACATGAATGATGAAGAATATAGAGTTGCAAGCTTCAATTTCTAAACTACTATAAAGTAAGTAAAGGAATGGCGTGTAGTGAGGTTCTATTGTTATTAACTAATAGTATTTCTAATAAGCACTGATTATTCAACTCATAAGTATTTCCAATTAAGAGTGTAGAGTTGCCAGGTTATATTCAAATTCTAAGTAAGTATTTATAATCTAGAGTTTAGAGTTGGCTTGAGGTTATATTCTTATTGTATTGCCACGTTCTTTTCTTACTATTCTTGTAATAATTTGTTGCCAGGTTCTATTCTTAATCCTGGACTACCACTTCTAATCAATATATCATACTCCATTCCAAATTCCCACATATATTTCTACTTATCAAGACAGTGTGTAACTTTTATGGCTTGTTCGTTATACTTTGTTATCTTAAAGTCCATTTAAATTAAGTTCTCTGAACTCGATTTGCATTTGGGCTCCAGAGTTGCCACAGTCACCCACACTATGTCGGGCCACACCTCGCTCCTCTAATGGTCAAGTTGAATGTTAATGTTTCATTTCATTTCAATTTCGACGCCGCTGTGCCTCATAAATTTCTAAAACTGGTCATTAAAATCAGCCCACAACTAAGCGTGTCTACCCCGCTACTTACCTCTACCCCCTCCTTCCGCTCTACCACTTTACTGTGCATAAATGAAGTTTAATTTTTGTAAACTATTTTCAGAGTTTTTTTTTTTTTGGTTTCCATTTCAAATTCAAAGTGAATGACGGCGCCATTTGCATACAGCCAGTGAAAGAGAGACAACTACAATTGCCAGAGGAAGAGGGGTTCAGGGACGGGGGCACAGGGGCGTCAGCTACAGTTTATCCCGAGGGGGTGTAACTTTGCCGTCGCCGTCGCCGTCTAATTTAACGCCTATGATTAGCATAACGCCGTGCGCAGGTTTCGACTCCCTCTTCTACCTTTTCTCCCCCTCTTCCCCTCTATTGCCCTCTTCTTCCGCTTTCCTCCCCTCCCCTTCCTCACCCTTTTCTTTCCTTATTGTTAAACATTTTTGTTGAAAAAATAATTGCGGAATAAATTGTGGTAAATGTTTGCGGCATCGCTTCGTTTGGTCATTTTATCTTTCAGTGTCTTTTTTAGCCGCGTTCTGATTTGTGAATATTTTAGCCATTTTATAGCTAGGCCTGTCAATTTGTTTATGCTGCCATTTGGATGCGCATATTTAATAGTTAGTTAATAATCGTTTATATTTATGCAAAGCTGGTGGGGGAAAGATAGGGTAATTACAGGGCATAACCAGCTGCGCAGTTAGTTTTACATATAAGACTCATGTGGGAGATATATTTACCATTCTATTGAGGTATCCCTAACATTTCAACTAGTTTCCTGCTGTTTAACTTGACAGAGTGAAGTAAAGGGTATTTAGTAGGGTATGTCTGACTTTTTATTATATATATATTCAACTTTTAAATGCATATAACAAAACGCATTCAAATTTATGCAAATATCAAAGGGGGAAAGGCAGCCTTCTAAGCTGAAAGAAAGGGTATTTGAAGGGCATAATTATAGGGTATTTAAATGTTCTTTTATTTAAACATTTTTGAACTTATTAAGGTCTCTCTGCCATTTGAACTTGTTCCGTGCTGTTTGACTTGCTGCAACTATGCCACATACACATCCAGATTCCTGTTGCAGTTACTTTTGTCATCATGACACGGCATATTTGCTCACATCCTGATGACAGTCTCTGTCTGTCTGTCTGTCTGTCTATCTGCCTGTCTCTGTCACTATCTCGCTGTCTCTTTCCGTCTCTTGGCGTCAGTCAGTCAACTTGCGCCTCACTGAGCTTCTGTTTCAGGTTTTGTAATTAAGAAAAGTCATCAAAGTCAACAACGTGCTGACTGAATGCCTCAGCCATGCCACGCCCCCCCTCACATACCATGCCGCCCTTTCGTTTATTTGTTGTCAACATTATCAGCGAGTAGACAGTACCCTCCCCTCCCCTCCCCTCTCCTGTCCCTTGTTTATATCACACTATTCCACTAGGCTGACTGCGAATCCCATCGAGTGCCCCATTACAGCCCCCAAGTCATTTCCTTTACGCTTTCATTGTAAAACAAATGTCATGTCAGTTGTCTCTCAACTCATCTCCCTCCCCCCTCTCTCTCTCTTCACACCTCCCCTCTCTATTCACATTCCCCCATTGCGAGTCTTCTCGTCTAATGCGTTTAATGAAAAAGGTGTTGATTCTGTTGACGCTTGTCTCGGATTCCACACGACAAAGTTTACAATCTGCCCTCTAGTAGAAATGTAGTATATACCAAATAAATACCAAGTATTTGTTTGCTTTTCGTGGCGAAATTGATACAAATACACCCTGCTTGATATATTCACAAAGTTTCAGCTGCCAAAGTTCTCAAACTTCTGGGATATATTTAATCAGGCAGTGTAACCCATTGAGAACTCACTTAAAACTCAATCAATTCTCAACTTTAAATTGCCACAATACGCGAATTGGGTCAATGTTGGTTGTTGTTGTTATTGTAGCACACAAGGATAAATAACATTCCATTCGATTATTTGTCTAGCGTATTCCTGTTTTTCCTTTCTTCTCTTTTTCCCCTCTCATCTCTGTCAATATTTATACGAAAGCTTTTCCATGCAATTTTCTAATGCACTCGTCTGTCATCTTTTTTTCTGTGTTTTCGCTTTGTCGAAGCATAAAGCTGTCGAGCTTATTAAAAATGTAAAAAAAAGGAATTTATACTGTAGATAAATACCAGAAAAAATACATCAATGCGGAAAACTCTTTGAGGATTTCTTTTGAGTTTGGTTTTAATTAAATTCAACTCGAGTCTTCATTGCAATCAATGCAAATAGTTCCGGATGCGATGCGATGATTTGCACAATGCATGTGCTATCTCCCTGTCCGCATCTCTCTCTCTCCCCTCTCCCTGTCTATCAATTTGTGCGTGTGTCTTTCTCACCACAAATTCATTTCACACGCATTGCGAGGATATCAACTGAAATTTCATAAATAAGCATATGCGCAAAAACAGCATTGCATTCCCACTGCAAACAATGGCTGCAAAAATTAAACAGACGGACACCCACAAAACAATTGCAGTGTCATCAATGCCAGTGGCGTGGTGGGGCAGAGGGGGAGGGAAGATCTCTGTCACAAATCAGCGCAAAGTTGCGAGGGAGAAAGTGAAAGCAGAAATGCAGAAATGAACACTCGGCAACATAATCATAATCATAAAAAATACAAGCAGGGGCGGGAAGCAGCAGGAGGGGTGACGGAGAGGCAGACAGCACACAAGTGGAACAGCAAGAGAAGGGGTAGGGAGGGGGGTTAAATGGAAATAAGCTACAGAGCAGCAGAAATAATAATTTGTGCAAAACATTTTTTTCCTGCCCGCTTCTTGCACTGATATGCCCCACTGACACGCCCCCTTTGGGGCTGCCACTGACAATGGGCGACAAATTACATGCAGGCATAAGAAGATGTTGAAGAAGCGGAAAGAATGGGCGCTGGAATACCCTGCAAAGTGGTAAGCTACATTCTATTTTAACTGTTTTGTTGATTCATAATTTATTAACATTTTATTTACACATTTAAATTAAACCTATTTTTAATATAAATCGACCTATAGTTCTTTGCTTTACAGGGTATTCTTTAGTCTAAAAAAAACAAAAAATAAGAACTGTTGCAGAACTATGCAAAACATGTCGCACTGAAAGTGACAATGTTCCTCGTCTCTCGCATCATTCACCATTCCCATTCTCATGTGTCTGTGTGTGCGTGTGTGATGGATGTAGCTCAACTTTATGACATGCAGCCCAACACTTTGCCACGCCCCCCTCACTGAACACATCAACAGCAGGCAGCAGACAGCAGGCAGCAGGCAGCAGGCCGACTGTCTTCTTGTTGGCCAAAATATTTGATAGATGTCTTGTTTTTTCCTTTACGCGATAAGGCCTCCTTTGCTTAGCAATACGATTACTTTTTCAGCCTCTTCTTCGTTCTCCACTTCCTCTTCTCTTGATTACCAACGCCCAGTCAGGTTATATAGCTTTTTTTTCTTTAGTCCAAATTGTTTTTTTATTCAAATTTGTCTTGCCATGATGGATATGTTTAGCTCGACTAAATGTCAGGGCAGAGGGCAACAAATTTCCCTGGGATAAAGTTTCAATAAATGGTTAAAACAAGGCAGCAGATTTGAATAAGTGAAAGGTTGGAGAGGGGAGAGATTACAGAGATGGGCAGTGGGGGCATAAATGAATGTGCACTAAGAGGCAAAGATAGATAGAAGATATTTGTATATAAAAAAAGTATTTGCAGTAAACTATAAAAGTTTTAGTTTAACATTCGGGATTATTTAGTTTCTTGGGGAAGTTAACAGATATTTAAACTATGTATGCCGTCTTCTTGATTATTATACTATAATTTCTCATACGTTCTATCTGCATCCCAACTTTAATAATATTGCTAACCTTAAGTGTAATATATAACATAGAAGTTATAGAAAGAGCACCTTCCAGTAAGTCAACTTGGCAGCCAGTTCAATATCGCGCATTCTTAAGGTTCTTTGAGATCGAATATTAAAAACAGTTTCCTTGACATCGTATATTAAAAACAATATATATTAAAGATGGTACATAATAAGAAGCGATATAGAATAGTTTCTTCTCTGTCCTACCTTCCTATCATTTCATAGATTTAAAGTAGATTTAGATAGAGCACCTGCAGTACTTAAGTTCGACTCAGTTCAATATTCCTTCGATTACATTAAAGTTTGAAGATTTCTAAATTCATGAAAGACTCAATAAAATATGTATACTCCCCTCACGTCGCTCTGCCACCTTTTCTCAGCTACCTCCATCCCACTTTTAAAATCATTCTCAGCTCGTTATGCGTCGAGTGTTCTTGAGGTAGGAGTCTAATTATTTATATACGACATATGTATAGTATGTTCTGTATATGACAATAAAGCTAAAGCATAAAGAGAAGTTATCTCTTCTGCTTTAATGGCAATTGAAGCTCGTTAGCCGCAGGCCTTTTGCTTTGTAGCCATGTTTCTATATCATTCCATATTATTCTATTTGTTGTCACATCTTCTATTCCACTTGAGAGTCGCTAGACGGAGTCGGAGGCAATTCTTTTAAACTTGGCTCTGTTCGCTGCGTGGTTTCAAAGCCAACTCGCAATCAAGTTTTATGTAGGCAGACGAAGAGCAAAGCGAGCTTGGCAATCCTGTGCAACACCTGCCACAGACAAAAACAACGCCTCAGGGTCACCAAAACAGAAGTTATGCAGGGTACTCTATACGCTGGGGAGGGAGGGGGGTAGTTGGGGTATATGTTTTGCCAAGTTTATTGAAAAATATGCGCTGACAGGTAATATGTCAATGCGTGGGATTTGCCAAAGTGGCAGCAGCATAATAGACTCACTGTAGGAGCTCCAGAGCCAAGGATATGCGAAAGCTGCTTGCTCAACCCCTCATCCTGCTTCTGCCTGCCTCGAGCCAAAGGAAAATATGGCAGCACTCAGCAGGAAAACCAAGAAAAACATTGGATAAGCTTAGCGTTAAGCGGGTGGTAGGGAAGGAAGGCAGGGAGGAGGAGGAGCAGAGGGAACTGCACTTCTGTCTCGCATGATTTATGGCCATCAAATTGAAAATTGAGTGCCTGACATTGTGGCGCATTAATATAGCGAATGGAAAGTTGAAAATGGATAGCGGGAAATCGGAAAACGGATATGTTACTCACCGTGAAGAGACAACTGGCCACACAGACTGCCGCCCAGCTGCCAACCCAGTAGCGCAGCACGGTGCGCTCTCTCTCCGGGAAGAACATGGCGTGACATGGGGCTCCACAATCGTGTAGATCCTGCAAAGAAATTGAAAGAGAAATGCGGGATTAATATCGAGAAAATGGCTAAAAGCAAGGCAGGAAATTAATTTGCTTTGATGCGTAATTAATTTCAAAATTGCCCGGGAGGGGAAATGATTATTGAGCGGGAAAAGGGAAATAGCAGTAAAAGCCTACGGGGTAATTGAGTGTTATAAGTCCTTAAAGCAGCTCGTGCAATATTTTGTAATTATTTTAAGCGGCTTAGCAAATGAAAATGTTTAAAAAATGTTTACGGAATTATAATAAATAAATAAACTGTAACCAAAAATGTATTTAAATGTTTTTATTTCTGCATGAAGTATTAATAAAAAACGGCATTAAATTATAATAAATAAATATGTTTGCAGAGAAATGTATTTAATTGTTTTTTCATGCATCAACAATGCAGGAAAAATACATAAAATTATAATAAATAAACAATGTCGCAGAGAACTTTACGAAACGATTAGCATAGGCTTTTTTGCGAGGGTATTTATACCCGCTTGCCATGAAGTAGTAGTGTATGTTAATGACTTTGTGTGAAGTGGGTATGTCAAAAGAAGGCTGCTCTTGTTCTACATCAACAGCAATAACTGAGTTTATATTGTTTTGTTCGTATGAACATCTATATCTCAGAGACTATAAGAGTTAGGGCTATCAAAACTGTTTACAATATACCTTTATACAGTACATAACATAAGTTGGTCTTAGAAACTCTTCACGCCTACTTATGCCTCCGTAAATGAATACAAATTCGAATTCATAACATAATTTAAAAGCTATAATATTTATTTTTGATGTTTATAATAATTATCATCTCCCCAAATAATTTTAGCAAATTTAGTTAGGATCATTTGAACTGACAGTTATTCAAGTAAGTAGTTGAGTAGTTGAATATTTTATTTAATGGGTATATCCCTGTCGAGCTTTATTTAACATTTCCATTAAATAATAGTTAAATAAAGAACAATTTTGAATGAATTTTGATGAATACATTCATGTTTATTTATTTATTTAATTCAGTTCAATAAACATTACAGTAAATACTCGACTCAGTGACTCTCAAGCTGCTCACTCCGTTTTTCTCTCTCTGGGCCCCACTTTCGCTATTTTTCTCCCTCTCCTCTCTTCATTCCATCAGATTGCCTTGTGATTTTACAATTTGCATTTCGTCTTGGTGTATAATTCTTGTTGCCTTCCCCCTCCCCCCCCTGTTCATGACTTCTCCCCACTCTCTCTCCTCTTTCTCTCGTTCCTCTTTCGCTCATTCTTCTGCCACAAACTGCAGGCAATTCGAAAGGCGCACCCCAATATTATTTTGCCACAAGACTGGCAAAGTTTTTTCTTCTTCAACGTTTTTTGCTTGTGTGCCGCAAATATGCGTAAATATTGCCCCCACTCCGACCCTGCCTGCTCTCCTCTCTCTCTCTCTCTTTCTCTGCTTGCCTGCTTATCATTAACATCATTATATGAAATTTGTTGCCGCTGTTGGCTTCTCTTATTTGTTGCTGCCACAACTCGCGCCAGATAAAACGCGTTTAAGGCGACGACGTCGACGGCTCGACCTGCCTGCCCTGTCCCACTCTGCCCTGCTGCCCCGCCCCCTTCTCTAAAAAAAACGCAATTTGCGTTGCGCAGCTAACGATGATGATTGCCCCAAACCAGAGAGTGCAGAGGACGCTCAGGATCAGGATCAGGAGGCACATTTTAAATTTTTAATGGGAATTTCAAATAATGCGCAGGCCGAAACGAAACACACACACACACACACAAATGTTTGCGAGGGTTGACAGAGCAAGTCGGACGCAGTCTGCCCTCGCTTACACCCTCCCATCCCCCGTCGAACCAACGCCCCTGTGTGCTGCATGTGAAATGAGTTCAAAGTCAGTTGAAGGCAAGTTGAGTTGGACTTGAGCCAGAGAGAGAGCGAGACGGAGAAGAATGGACAGAGGAAGGCAGTGTAAGAGAGGGAGAGGGAGCGGGGGCAGACATTGACACTGAGAGACAGAAAGATCTGCAACTGATGCAGATACATTTTCAGCATTTTCGTAGATTTTCCCCCCCACTCACCTCGAGCATTTTCAACATTTCGTATTCGCAGTTGGCAGTCAAGAATTTCTGTTTCTGCACTGTTTGTTTGCCTTTCACTCACTGCATGTGTGTGTGCGTCTCTGTGTGTGTGCGTTTGTGTGTGTGTGTAAGTGCGTGTTTCTATCTAAAATTCAAATCTCTTGTGGCTTACACACACACACACACACATACTCAAAGAGGAACGCGTTGTTTGCAATTTGCGGGGTTGTTTTGCAGTCAAGATTTCAAGGTTGCAGGGTTGCCACACGCCAAAAATGTGGCAAAGTGCAATTGAAGTAAGCACTCGATATGAACAATCGAAGCAGAAGAATGGGACTGTATGAGCTTAAATAGGATACATAATATATAAGCTTGTTTTGTTTATATCTATGATAAACAAATGCAATCTGATGTATTCCCTTCATTCTTTAACCTATGCTAAGATATGTATATAATAGTTATATAAGCATGTTTTGCTTTATACCTATAACAAACTGAACCGATCTGGGCTCTATCTCTCTCTTCCTACAACTTAGCAACCTCTCTTGCTCATTAGAGTGATTCCTTCAGTTCTTTATAGTCATTTTAACCTGTGTCTGGCAGCTCCTACAGGTAGCCACAAAGACAGTGGAGTTGCAGTCTTCCTTGCCTCTTCTTCTCAACTTTAATGTTAATTTTCACTAGAGGGAAACTTCAACTCGAGACAGAGCAGTGAGAGCAGCACAGAAGATCAGCCACAAGCAGGACGGAGATACTGGCAAGAGGCGACTGCGTTGCCCAAGGGCTGCAACTTGGTGAGGCTGCCAGGCGGCAACAGTTAGAACAAAAGCCCAAAACAACAACGTTGTCCCAGTGGAGTTGCAACAACTAGAGGCACAACAACAACAGCAACTAAAGGAGCAACAACAACAACAACAACAGTAACAACAACAGCAGCAACAACTACTTGTAGAGTGACCACAACAAAAGCGCTGAGACTTGCACATTGCATTGTTAGGCCGCCATCTGGGCTACACGCTCTATCTGCCTTCTCCCTCTACTCCCCCTCTCTCTCTGCCTCTCTATCACCTTACTCTATCCCTCTCTCTCTCTCTCTCTTTCCACATCCTTCTCTCTTCATGCCTTTTCTAGTCTGGCCATTGTTTTCGATTTTTATGAGGCATGTATAAATAATTGCGCCCAAAGGCCGCCGACATAAGTTTTCATGCCGGCCGCGTGGACGCAACAGCAACAGCAACTACAACAGTAACTACAACAACAAGGAGCACACAAAGTGGCTGGCCTGCTGCCCATTGCCACGCCCACGTCCCTTGCAAGAACAAAACATTTATGCCTTGCAGCAAACAGTGAAGCAACACACAAAAAATGGCAACAAGTCTGCGGCATTTAATGAGTTTTTAATTTATTATAAATAAATGTTATGACAGACTGTAGGGGGAAGGGAGAGAGAAGAAGAGCAGGGGGAAGAAGGCTGGTAGAGATGGTAGTCAGCTAAGTTAAGCATGAACATTGGGGGCGTGTTGATAATGGGGCACTCTGTTCTCTGCAAATAATTACGAGTTCTTGCAGAGCAGAGAGTGAAGAGTGGAGAACGAAGAGAGAAGAACGTGCAGAGAGATTGCAACAAGGCAACAAAGCAAATGCACAGTGAAACAAAGTGTAAGAAAGAATGGATTTAAAGTGCAGATGATAAACTAACATAACTAAACAAACATAACTATGTGACAACACTAATTGCAATCTACATATAATATGATAATTACTGTTCCCAATTCATATATTCTTTGCATAAAATTACAACAATTCAAAAGGACAAAAATATATTTATTCAAGTATCCAAAATGGCTTTAATCAATTCGAAAACTCATCAAATTATCTGTATAATATATTGAATTATCAATAAAGTAATCAATAAATACAGTAACCCCGTAAATTCCCTCAATAACTCTGCAACTTGGCTATCATTTAATGGCCAAGTTCATTCACAACTTCTACGTTTCATTCCTTAATAACCTTTCTGCCATAATAATAACCCCAACACGTTTATTTTGCTCATTTCATTGTAACTAGAAAACATTCGAATAGATGCGAGAAACGTGCGACAGTTAGTCGAAAAAGTGTTAATGGAACAATCGTTGACAGTTTTAATGGACGCACGAACGTTTCTCAAAGCAATTAAGATAAAATATCTTCATTTCACAGACAATGTGGCCGTAAAACTCTCGTTCTGTTCGGCGAAGCCTCAAAAACCTCCAAAAATAAAACTAAACAAAGTTTGAGCGAAAAGTTTTTGAGCTCAGTGTAAGCCGGCGAAAACTTCTTGAGGGAAAGGGAGAGAGAGAGAGACGCAGCTTGGGGGATTCAGATACATTCATACATACGTCATCCCCCCCCAGAGAGCGTTAATGATAGTCGATTGTGTGAGTGGGAGTGTGTGAGTGAGGTTATGTCTGCTTTTTGGGGGTGTTGCTAGCGTTATTAAAGTCAAAATAGACAGCAGCAACACAGGACAATGTGCAATTCGATTGTACTAAGGGTAGATTCAACAGACCTGCCTCCACTCTCCTCTCAACTCAACTCATCTCATCTGTTTTCCTCTCGTCTCATCTCGTCTCGTCTCGTCACATTTGTTGTTGTTGTGTGTTGTGTCTGGCGTGTCTGGTCTGCGTCCTCTGGGGGTTAAGTTAAGGCGCCGCTGCGTCACAAGGACAACAGGAAGCGGCAGAAGAAAACATGCATTCGGGCGTTGAAAAAATTCTCAAAGAACAAATTGAAATTCAATAAAGAAAACCGGAACGAACGCGAGCGAACAAGTCAAGGCAGGCGGGCAGGCGGGCAGGCACAGCGAGCAATTTCATGCCGGAAGTGGCAGCAGGCAGGATATGCAGGATATGACGGGCAAACAGCCTGTCGCTGTGACAGAGATAGACAGAGAGAGGGAGGGAGGGAGAGAGGGACAGTCTCGCCTTGACACAGCGAAAAGCACTTGGCAAATAAATAAAGCAAATTTATGAAAATACGCTATAAATGCCTTGCAAACCTCAGCAGAAAGGAGTCAAGCAGAAGCTGAAGAAGCAGTGGAAGAAGAAGCAATGAAAGAAGAGAGCAGCATAAGAAGGGAGGGACCGAAAGGGCACACAAATTACACATGTCGTCACTTTATTAAGAACACCCGCGCCTCGCATCGATGCCGCATCAAAAAACATTTCGCTTTTGCGGTACCGCAACGAGCTGATCCCGAGCTCCACTCACAGTCGACCGATGGCTATAAAAATTCAACCCCTTACCCTGCCCCTACCTCTGCACCTTCACCTCCCCTCTCCATCACCCCTTCCAACCCAGCTGTCCATATGTTAAGGGCTCAGCAACAAAAAGTAGGAGGTGCCGCGCCATGATGATAAAAACTGCAGAGAGAGAGAGTGTAAAAAAGGCAAAAGTTGGCAGTCCCGCAACCTTAACCCTTGCCTGGCCAGCCAAATTGTTGAGGCTACCACACAAATTATGCCGAAAGCGTACAAAAAGAACAGAGACAGAAAGAAGCAGAAGAGCTGCGCAAAGTGGAATGCAAAAAGAAGACAAGGCAACGCGAGAGAAGGGTCTCTCGAGTAGTTGTAAATGCCGCGGGCAATGCTATGGAATGTGACAGCGAGGGGGAGAAAGGGGGTGGAGAGGAGAGAGAGGAAAACGAGCACTGAAGAGTGGCAACTCTGACACAAATCGTATAATTTTAATGGAAATTCATAATGAGCGTCGCTTTAAAAAAATTTCATGTAGCCAAAGGTGACACAGCACGCAAATTAAGCTCAATCCTCTCCGTTGCTGGAGAATTTTAGGGTCTCCAAACGGGTCCAGGTTAGGGTTAGGGTGGGGGGTTGGGTTCCGAGCTGAGGACCCGGGGCTATGTGAATGTTCTCGCTTCGTTTGGCAGTGAGTAAAGTGTTGTTGTCAAAGGGGGCACACAATTCACATTCACAGTTCGCCACATTTTCTGATGGGGGGGATGGAAGTAGGTAGAGGGGGAAGGACTTACGATCGGAGAATGACCACGTAATTAGCCATTGAAATTAACGCAAAAAGGGACAGCTGGAGATGAATATGAATGTGAATACATATGAATATGAATGTGATTAAGGATTATGCGCATTAAAATTAATGAGATGATGGTTTTCAGGGTTTGAAAAGGGAATTTGAATTGAAATAAGTATAATTAATTGAAAATGCGAATAATTTAAATATATTATATGCAGGTGAATATAATATATGCACAAGTTAAGGCATATGTCTGCTGAGAAGATTATCATGGTAACTGATGGTTCTATAACTGTGCCTCTTGCTAGGTTAATTTCCATTGACTTTAACGAAATGTGTTTTACATTTATGTATATTAAATGTTTTCTTTTGTTTTAGCTATTTCAATGGGATTTGCAAATTAATCAAATTAGAAACACCAAATATGTGAAAATGATGAAGTTCGAAGCACGCGGATCAAAAGAGCTGTAGCCACAGAACTTGATAGAACACCGGACGTAAAAAGAAGTTAGTAAGATGAGGTCTAACGAGTTTTGAAAATATCATTTAAGTAATTTCCAAATGCATAAAATTCCGACATTTTTAGTTTGTTTATAAAACCTCTTATTGATTTACCAAACAATATCTAATTAAGATGTGAATAACTTATAAAGAGCAAATTGCATTCCAACTGGAACACTTAGTTCACACTTCTTATTCTTCTTCTAATTCGATTACACGTTTCCTTATAATTAACATATTAATTTACTTACATATCTATTTCTTACCTATTGTTCATCTTTACATGCAAGTTTCCAATACGGAACCACAAAATATATTCCCCTCTGGTTAACTGTAACTTTGAACTGCCGTAGAACCTTCTACATGTCTTCGCTTTTAGCTTCACTCTGCCTTCTTTCTTCTTCTTATTGCTCAAAAGTTTACAGATATTGAATATAGTTAATACTCAATGTTTCTCTATTTCTTTTTCTTTCTTGAATCCTGCTTGCTCTTCCCTACTAGCCTCATTCTCGTTTCACGTATCTCCCTCCGCCTTCTTCGCCTGCTGTCTTTGGTTGCTCGACTAATCTCAGCTAATGCCAGCTAAATGCTAACAACTTAAAACCAACTTAAACTCCCATACTTACAGTTGTCCATCTCTGTCTCTGTCCCTCTCTCTCCCCCCTCTCTCTTCCTCTCCTTCTCTGTCATATAACATATACCGCTAACCACTTGCCATATACTCTGACATACTCGTCTGCCTGCCCTAAAGACTCGGGCAAATATTTATCGGATCGCTAAACATGCGAGGCACGTACGCTGCGGGTGGAGGGGGGAAGGAGACAGAAAAGATGGGGAGGAGAAGAGATGAAAGACGAGAGAAGAGCAAGAGAGCATGAGGCATGCATATAGAGAGGGACAACGTGACGTTGACACTCATGCCATGGCAACTTTTCCAGTTGCCCGCGGTCAGAGTCACGCAGCTGACGCACAAGACAGCAACAACAAGGGGAACGGCAACCACAGCAACCACAGCAACCACAGCAACCACAACAACCACAACAACAACCATAGTAACCCACATAAAGCAGCTCGAACCAATCAAGCTGAAACAGGCTTCAACTTGAACATTAACCGAAAACAAATTAAACAATTTGTAACGGTAAATGGCTGGCAGCAATGTTGCCAACTACAAATGTTGCCAGGCAGTCTGGCAAAGCAACATAGAATCTAATGTTGAGTGTTTGTTGCTAAACATATGTTGCGCAAGCTTAGAATGTTGCTAAGGTTAACTAAGCTAGACTTGATGTGGATGTGTCTGCAATATGTTGATGGTCTTCAAGGGAAACTGGCTTGGCAACATGTATACAATAGTGAATTGTTGCTGAGGTAGCTAGAATGACAGCTGGCAATATTGGGCATGTTGCTTTCTGCGCAACATGTATACAACAGGGAATTGTTGCTAAGTCTACATGTTGCTGACTGTACAACATGCAATCTATGCAGATACAACAACATGTTGCTCAGTTTGCTAGAGTTGCTGCTGCCAATGTTGCCAGACCAGGCTGCAATTGCTGCCAGTCTTGTGCTTCCTCTTTCAACCCCCTCAGTTTTTTGTGCTGATTCTTTGCCACATTCAAACCTGTAGCTGAGCCGTGCTGCTGCTGCTGGCACGTTTCCACAACTGCCGCTGCGCTGCTGACATTGACGCTGACACTGGCAGCAGCAGCAGCAACAGCAGCAGCAGCAACAGAGCGCAGACTGCAGCAGGCGTAGCAGCAATTTGCAATTTGACATTTTGGCAGCTCGCTCTGCCTGTCTTTCTCTCTCTCGCTGCCTGTCGCAGTCTCTTCACTATCTCTCTGTCCACCTCTCTCTGTCTGCCTCCCTCTTTCTGTCTTTTTCTGCCTCTTTCTCCTTCTTGTTCTCCTCTAATTGCATCGAGTGGACACGCTTCGTTTAGTTGCAACTTGTGCATAATTTGACATATTAATTTTTAGTTAGATGCCACACAATGACAACACAATATGCCCTGCTAAGCATGCCCCCAACTTCCACACTCCCCCTCTTCTAATTCCCCTCCCATTTATGCCACCCGCTGTCCGTAAACTGTTTCTTTTGGCCACATGTAGCGCACTCGCACAGTTGGTGGCACTTTCTTTCAATTTCTGTGCTTGATTCTATTTAAATGCGCTCTGTTCGACACATCGTTTGACGTCTCTTCACGTCTCTGCACCTCTTTTCTCTGCCCCCCCTCTCTTTGTCTCTTCTAGCATACTTTAATAAATTTATGAAATTTAATAGACAGAAACGTGTTCGCTTGCCACAAATTGCGGTGGGTCTGCCAGCTGGAGTTGGAGCTGGAGTTGAAGACTGACTAGGTATCAGAGCTGGTTCCGGAGTGTAGCCTCAGTGGGCGTGTCAGTCAGTCTGTGTGTTTGTCGAAGCATGAAAATGATTATGCTGCAAGAAAACCCAACCGAAGACAAGTCGTGGAAGTAACAATGGAAATTGTGGTCGGCTTTGTGACCTTGTTTAATCAATGTTCTTCGGATTTTGAAAATATTATACAAATATTATACAAATTACCCAAACGATTAGGGGGAGATTTTCAGGCCTAACCAGTTCGCTATGCATACAAATTTTTGATAAATTATGTTCATTATGCAAGAGTCAAACGATTCATAACCGATTAAAATATAAGATATTCAAAAATTGTTTTCTAATCAATACAAGGCGCTGTTTTGGAACTCGTTCACTGCCTTACAAAATGGTTAATCGAAACAGTTTGTAAAGGCGACACAGACTGAATTATAATTAATATAGATGACCATCATTTTGTAGTTCCAAGAGGAACTTGTTGCCAGTTTCGATTTCAGTTTAGAAAATCGATACCATCATGCATTGACAATCGCTTTATAAACAAACCTTTGGTAAATGCTTTAAAAAATGTTTTTTAATTGAATTGACTGTGAAATAACATAAACTGTTTTGTAGAAAGACCAAAGATGTAACATGCTACCAAATATTATAAACAGCACAAAAGCTACGCGGCAGGGCTTGGAAATAAGTACATTTATAAATGATTCTTTAACTAACTTCTATGTTAATTATAGAATTGTAACCAATCAGAAATCATTTAGGCATTAATAGTTAATGTTCTTACCAAAAATGAACTGTCATGCATAAACATTAAGCTTAGAATTGGCTTTTTATCCATTTACGGATGCGATAAGAGGTCAAAATCTAAATTAAAGTTTATCTGCGTGCAATAATAACAATTATAATTTTTGAGATCAAGGTGTTCATACAGACAAATATTTATAAGCATACTTATAGTATCCAATAATCCGACTCGATTTTAATTGAGATATTCAGAAAGGAATTGAATATGCAAGAAATTTTCTGATCAACGATTTAATGAAAGATTTCAGATGCAAACGAAGGAAATAAAAGATGTTTGATAAGGTTGACAATCATTTCAAATTGAAACAACTTGAAATTCAGATATGTTTCACAACCGATTCTAAATTGCTTAAAGAATGTCAATAAACATTTGAAAACTTCTATACCTGTATCTATGATTAACATTCGTTTCATAGTGCATATTTCAAGCCTTTAACAATACTCTTGCAATCGATTTAAAGTCGATAAACGATTAAAAGCCTCTTAGCACCCTGTTGTGATCGTTTACCTGTCTCTTTTTTTACAACCGTTTTGAACATCTTGCTATAGCATACTCTAATTGCTGCGACTTTCTAATACCCATCAATGACACTTTTTTGTTTTAGACACAAGTCGAGAACTTAAGAGCCTCAGTTCGAAGACTCGTGTAATTTCCGTCATTAGGCATACATCACGCTCAACTCATTAAAAGACTTTGTCAATGAGGCAGGTTGTCGCTCTCTCTCTCTCTTCTTTATATGTGTCTCTGTCTCTTCTCTGTCCCTGTCTCTTCTCTGTCTCTGCTCAATCCCTGCTCTATGTCTCTGTCCCTGCTCTCGCTCTCTCTCTGTCTGAAACGGTAATTCCGTTTGGTAGTGTCGCCGTATCGACTAACAAGCAGACGGTCCACTTTTAAGTAAGCCCCCTGTTCATTCTCCCCCTTCTAGAAACATGAACAACCTGGCATACGAAATATTGCAACAATTTGCATAGAACTGAAGACTGTTACGATTCCTCTTCTCTTTCTTGCTGTTGTTGCTATTGCAGAGATGCAGATACGCCACGAGACTCGAGTCGAGTCGAATCGAGCTGAACTGAACTGAGCTGAGCTGGCTGAGGACTAACGGCACTTGGAAGTGTGCGGCAGATGCATCGATGAGCCTGCACGGGATCCGATGCGATGCAATGCGATGCGATGAGGTTGCTGCTGTGAACAGTTACACTGTGAAGGTGCAGGCAGGCGGGCGAGGCAAGGCGAGGCAAGCAGGCAGGCAGGAAGGCGTCGCGCGTCGAGCCGGTTCTCCCTCTGCTGCTGTCTCCCTCGCACATGACTCTCCACCATCAATAATAATTCCAAGAACAACAACAAGTTATGGCAGGTGGCAGAGGCAAAACAACAGAAAAACAAGTAGATGCGGCAATGAAAGAAGAAGAGGATGAGTAGAGGGAGTAGAGGGAGGAGAGAGAGAAGAGAGAGAAGAGAGGGATGAGAAGCCTTTGAACTGACCAAAAAGTGGCAAGGAAAAGTGAACAAAGCATTCAGTGCTGCCTGTCTTGGCTTTTCTTACATTTTCCCCATCTCCCTCTTTCTCTGTCTCTCTCTCTCTCTCCCTCTCTCTCTTATCTTGTCCCATTGTGAATGGTCTTTGATATAATGCTGGAAATTATATATCATTTGAATAATAACGCATCGAATTACGTAAAAATGCCATATAATCGATATGACAGCTGAGAGGGAAATGCCCGAGGAAGGCGAATGATCTTCTTCGTCGCGGATGATTGCTGGAAAGTGCATAGACTGTGATGGGATGAGATATGCCTGTGAATGCTTTAGCACAGCTCCAGAAGAGCTATCAAGCATGGCAGTTTCTTGGGGAAAACCTCTACAGATATACGTATGAAGAATTTCTACTCAATATGACTGAAGAAAATACTATAGTATCTATAATTACAAAAGTAACTTATAGATACAGTACAATAATACACAAGTAACAGGTAGATTTTATTGTCAAATCATATCGTAGATACCAGATACTTAAGTAAAAGCTAGATTTTATTCGGAAACTATCTTTTAGATACAACAGTATTATACAGATACAAAAGTATCTAAAAGATACAAAATTACAAGCGCTTACCAAGTCAAAATAACTTGTAAGTGCAAGGTTTTATTATATAGATATCATAGGTACAAAAGTATCTTACAAATGCAATAATATTTTACAGAAACAAAAGAAATTTAGAGATTCAAAAGTATCTCAATAAAACAAAAGTTACCGCAGGAGTTTATAGTTAGAGAAATATTCTAGAGTCAAACAATCTCGTAAATACAAAGGTATCTTTCAGATACAAAAGTATCTTACAGATACAAAAGTATCTTACAGATACAAAAGTATCTTACAGATACAAAAGTATCTTACAGATACAAAAGTATCTTACAGATACCTCCAACATCTTACAGATACAAACAATCTTAAAGATAAAACATCTTACAGATACAAAGGTTACAGCAACATAACAATATCCAAGTATCTTATAGATGCTCAAAATATAAATAGATTCCTTAGTCAGAGTATCTTACAGATTCAAACGTACATCAGCGATATATATTTGTATGCATAAGTATCTTACAGATACAGAAGTATCTCAAAATACCAAAAACTTAGAAAGAGATTTATTGTCAAAGTAACCCGAGGATACAAAAGTATCTTAAAGATACTACAGTTTAAGTAATATTTTAAATTTCGATTCTCTCCTTGAAGCATCTTCTGAGCCTTCAAGCTCTTTTCAGAACACTCTTTAATAATACTTCCCTCCTTTCTGCTTCTCTTCTCGCTTTAAAAAAAGGTTTTGCCTTGTCGCCTTGTGCCCTCCCTTCCCTTCTCGCCATCATATGATGGGAACTGATAAATGTTGATTTACAATAAATTAAATACCGAATGCTGAATCATCAGAGCATCCGCAGACAGGGAACGAAGGACAGAGACGACTCTGTCCGACTGTGCTGGACTTGACCTCCCCCACAAAAGCCAGGCCACTTCCTAGCTCAGTGGCTGGACAGGGGAAGTGAGAGTCGGAACAAAAGCGGCGAAAACTGGCCGGGGAAAGCTTTATTAAAAGATAGTTTTTCATTGACAGCAACATTTTCCAGCAATTGAATATCAGACGAGGCACAAAGCGCATTCACCAATGCGTATGAAAATGTGTTTTTTTCTCTTCACTCTCCTTTCCTCTTCCTCTTCCTCTCTCTCTCCTCTGGTTCGATTTCCATGCTGAAAATTAATGAGACTGACAGGCTTTTGACGCAATTTGATACCCCGCAGCTTTGGCGCTTTTATAAATATTGAAATCATTTATCAGCGGACAGACAAAAGAAACACCGCAGAGGACCCAGAGCTGACCCCGAACTCGAACCCAAATGATGACTCCTCTATCATCAGTCAGTCCGGCGAATTCAATGGAACCTTATCGAAAGTCAGTGTAGCAAGGGGGGTCCAGAAAAAATACAGCACAATAAATAAATGAGAATAAATACGGCAAATGTTGTAAATGCAAAGCGAGCACAAGTTGCGGCATTATCTGAGTTTTTTAGTTCGCGATTCCTCTATAGTGTCTTTTTTCTTTCTCGTTCTCGCTTTGCTCGATTAATCTGGCATATATTTTCGAAGCGAATTTCACAGTCTGCAAATTATTATACGAGAGCTCTATATATAGTAGATATCGCAGCAGACAATAGCAACACGAGAGGCCCGTCAATTGAGTTGGTTAAGTAAAAAGCTGTTAATTGATTGGGATTCGCATGGAGTGGATCAGTTAATTGGGGATGTTGAAGTCAAATAAATATCATAAATATTATTTTACAATATTTATATATAAATACTAAGATTTTGAAGTATTCAGATGGAAGAGAACAATTTAAAGTAGATACGAGTATATAAAATAAAAAAAATATATTTCTTCTGCTATATATATTATATAATAAACTGCAACGAAGTGTTTACTTTTTTCTGAGCTCAGCTTTCTTATCAGCTCTTTATTTAGGGTGCACTACTATATAGTATTATAATAAGTACTGTTATATATGCACATACACACAGTAGAGCACACTCGACTGTAGCTTTCGAGCTTGTCTTATATGGTACAGTGGGTCTCAACTAGAATATGAATATATATATGTATATATATATGAGTATATGTATATGCATATATAACAGTATTTACTTGGTAGATATTCAAAATATACGTATATAGTTTGTGGGGTTTGCAACGCCTTCTGCCTGTTACATTCATATTCGGTTAGCACAAAGTTAGAATACCCTTCTAGAGGGAATAACTTGAGGGTATACTAACATGATGACAATTGTAGCTTGAGCTGTTTAACAGAATCTCTTTTTACCCCCTACACTCTATACTTATAGTCTATGCATATCAAATGAGTCTGTCTATCTACCATTCTCTCTTTGTCTCTGAGATAATGCAACAGGCCCGCATAGGAATTGCCTGAGCTTAAAAACGCTGCTGGAAATTTGCACTAAATTACATGGGTAAGCTCAGGTAGGGAATAAAAGGGAAGAGAAGAAGAGAGAGGGAGAGGAAGAGAGGAGTGAGAGGAACAGAGGGAGAAAGGAGTAGATAGAGAGATAGAGAGAGAGAGAGAGAGAGAGAGAGAGAGAGAGGACTGCAGCTTGACCACCAAACCCAGTGAAGGGAAGAGGGAGAGGGAGAGAGATGTCACTGACAAAGAGCAGCACTGTCATCGTTAGGCCAGGGATTGTGGACTGTTTGCATCAGGGTACTCTAACTGGGGAGTGGGGAAGGGAGTGAGGGGACTGCATAGGTGCCGCCTAGTCGAAACTTGGCTGAAATAAATACGAAATCATTTGTATATTTCAGAGTTTTGTAGTTTGTGTTCGAAATGCTAAAACATTTATCGCTGTCGCTGCAGCAAAGGTGCAGTCAGCTAGCTTGCTGGCCAAGGGGGAGGGGCTAACCCTGGCAAATGATCTGCCAGCGGATGAACCGATGAGGCTGCAGCTCCCCTCATCCCATTCTCATTCCATCGTTAGGGCCATTTTTGTTTAGACTGCGAACTGTGAGATAAATGGCGCTGTATCTGTATCTGCGCTGCATCAGTGCAAGTATCTCAAGCTCGACTCCCGATTCCCGATTCCCGACTCCCGACTCTCGACGCTGCTGATTACAGCGCATTCGCATTCGCCACACTCGAGCTGGAAAAATGGAAATGAAAACGCAGTTGGGATGCTCCGCTTAAAGTGTTAAAATAAAAGCAGAAAAAAGTTGAAAAAACTCAAGGAAATTCTGTGAAGCTGCATCTGAAGCTGCTGCTGTTGTTGTTGTTGTTGTCGTTGCGGCTGTGTGTGAAAAATTATGGCAGACGACTGTGAAAAATTGTTGCAAATAGTTTGCCGTAAATGTTTTGCAGCAAGTCCGTGCTGGGCCGAGCCTAGGCCCGTCTGCAGTGGGCTCTATCAGTATTCGCTCACTGCACTCGTGCGGGTATTCATAGTGAGCTTTGAGTGCGCTTCGAATGCCATCGATGTTGTCAGCCAATGGAGTGGCAAGTTGCAAGTGCCGCCGCGCATGTTGCATGCCACAAGCTGGCAACTTCGAGTGCCGCATTTCCCAGCCAAGTATTAAATACAGTTCCCCCGTACGTGACTTGCCTGCAAGAGCCCCACCTTCCTTTCGATCAGAAAGGCATCAGCTAAATGATTTAACTGATAGTACAGGGGTATATAGTATATCTAATATATACTAAGTATGTGTTCTTCTGTCTGTTGCAAACTAATATACCCCTCTAATTCAGTATACATAAGGTCAATGTGATTTGAACCGGACTCTGCTTAAGCGCAGGTAAAGTTCATTGTCTACTTGTGATAACGCATGCATCATGCCACACCACATTGACGTCAGCTTTCTCCTTATCAGCCAGGGAAATTTCAATTCGCAGATGAGAACTATAAAAGACGTGAGTCTGCACTCAGAAAATCATTCTACGTATTTGTCTTGTGCTCAACTGAATATTTTTAATTTATGTTCCGGAAAGTTTCAAACTGAAATGAAACGTGTGAACTTTCTCTTCTTTGCCCTGTTGGGGTGCTTCAAAGGACTCTTTGTCGCCGCTTATTCTGATCAGGTAAGAATCAGTGCAGAAGAGAAATGTGAAGCTCAAGTGACCTTATTAATTATTATTATTATTCGTGTTCTTATTAGTCTTGTCCAATGTCTCATGAACTGGAGGAAGAGTGTTCAGTGTATGCCCACCAAGTAACAAAACCAATGCTAAGATACTTCGAGCAAGTAACTCAGAAGATAGACAAGCATAGTACAGAAATTGAAAGAAAGAACGAACAAATTAAGCATCTAGAAGACATGAATGAACAAATTAGGCAGCAAGGAGACAGTATGATAAAGCTTCAATTGGAAAATATGAATTACAAATTAAAGGAGACAGCCGTGATCTTAGATCTCAAAAAGAAAATGGAACAACTGCCGAACAACCTCTGTGAATATCAAAACAATGAACTAAAGGAGTTCAAAGCAAAGGAGATTGAATTCAATAAGGAATTAACAAATAAGAATGAGAAAATTAAGCAGCTAGAGGAGAATATGACGAAGCTTCAAATAGAGATTTCGACTTATAAGTCGAAAGTTGATTCGATGGCAGTTGTTCAAAAAGGAGCTCGAAAGTGAGAAAGAAAAGATAACAGCTCTTGAGAAAAAGATCAGTTTAAGCGCAGAAAAATTGTTAGCCTGTGAATCGAAATTAGATGCAAAAGATATAAAAACTTATAAATTGGAAGCGGATGTCAAGAAATCCGTTGATATATTACACGAAATCGAAAAGAACACAGCACAGAGTTGCATGGCCAGGGATTCGTCGTGGGTGCAGAATGTTACCCTATCGAAGGGTTATACTTTTGAGGTCCTATGTAACTCTGATATTGCGGGTCGTGGATGGACTGTCATACAGCAGAGAATCAGAGGTGGAGTGAACTTCAACAGGGACTGGAACACATATCGCAATGGATTTGGGGACTTCTGGGACGGGGACTTCTTCCTCGGCCTGGAGAAGATACACAGATTAACCACTGAGCAACCCCACGAACTTTACATTCACATGACAAGGTTCAATGGCAGTACAAACTTTGCCAGGTACGACAAGTTCGCCATTTCGGGTGAAGAAGATAAATACAGACTGATCAAGTTAGGTAAATTGTTTGGTTTCATGTCTGACAGATTGAGATACCACAAAGATATGAGATTTTCAACATATGATCAGGATAACGATGTTTCTGATTCTTCTAACTGCGCAGAATATTTTCGTGCAGGCTGGTGGTACGGGAGCTGTCTGCACAGGTAAGCATGTTTTTACCCACATTATTATATCTGAAATTATATATTTTTTTGTCGTTACAGCCATTTGAATGGAATATACTTTCAAACTGAAAAAATAACTCGAAAAGCATTTTCTGGGAATTTAATAGAACACTGAAACACGTACGGATGATGATTCGGCCCAAAGAGGCTTAGCAATACAATTAAAATCTTTTTTAAATATTCAATTGATTGTTGTAATGATATGTTCACTTAACTTTTCGATTATGAGCTTCGTAAAAGCCAATTTCAATTTAAAATAAAGAGCATATAAAAAATAAAACCAAGACTTGTTGCCTAGTTCGTTTAGTTCTGTATAACCTCCAATCCACCCCCTTACCCTCTGTCCATCATTTTTTCAGCTTTAAGCCATTTGTCAAGCCAGCATGGCATGGTCCATAGAGCTAGACCAGATAACTATTTAGAAATAGCAGAAGCACCTAAAAAAAAAGTCAACTGGCAAAACAGAAATGGCATCGAAACAGAAATTTAGACACATTCATCTGCCTACGTTACCTATCCCCAAATCCACCGACCTCAGTGAGAATTTATAGGCAATGGCGGAAAACAACAACAGCGCGAGCTTCACTTGAGCGCAAACAGTGCCTGCCAAACGTACAACAACAACAGTCCGAGTGGGGAGAAAAACAATGAAAAGTGGCAACTGCGCACGGCGGGGCGAAAGCCAAAATAAAATTCAATGAGTCGCATAGGCCAAAATAACCAAACAGTTTGGATACCCTGTAAATTGGCAACAGAGTGGCAAGTATTGGGCTGCACGCAAAGTGACTGTTTATTATATATTTTATTATTATATAATACTATATCATTTTATTATATATTTATAGATATTGCAAGCTCGCCTTGCAGTCAAAAAATCTATAAGGGTGTCATAGAGCTAGCCTACTCTCACGTGTATACCCTGCCAGCCTAATATCTGGTTCAGGAATTTACTGGGTATTATGCAGTTTTAGTCTCCCATCTACCTCTCCTCACTCTGTCTGTCTCTCTCACTCTCTGTCAACACACAATTGTTTGCAGAAGTCGCCATGAAAAGCAAATTAAGCCGTCAAGCAAAACTGAAGCATAGCCAAAAACTAACCTATGCACCTATGCACTATGCCACGCCCACAAAATAAAATAAAAAAACCCAAGAGGGCGTACGTTTTTACACAACTGTTTGTACGAAATTCGTAAGAGAAAGAGAGAGTGAGAGAGAGAGACAGAGAGAACTACAAATGTGCGTCGCAGGCACAACTTTCAATGAGTCGTGGGGCGGAGGTAGGTTAACTCTTCAGCATCACTGTCTGGCCCCCTCTGCCATCACTTAGCCTCAGCTCGACCCCCGTCTAGCCATGTTAAAGGGTTTAGATGCGTACGGAATGGTAAAGTTGCCAAACTTTGACAGGTTTTCGCTCGGTTTTCCCGGGTTTTCTCGGCCAAAAATTTCAGTTTGGTAATTGCAAAATTTGTGCGACTGGCGCGTTGCAGATAATGGAAACTTTTGGTGCCGAGTTAATGCCACTCGAAATTGTCAAGAAGGGGGAGGGGGAAAGGGAAGGGTAGTGTAAGGGGAATCGACTACCAGGTAGAGCAAAAGTTTTATTAAGAAACAGCTGAATATGCGACATTCGCTAGCGAATTATTTGTGTATTTATGCTTAAGAGTTTTTGACCCTTTGGGGTTTGCGTGTGGGTTCCCCTAGGACTCAAAACTTTGTCGATTGGCTTTTCGGGGTAAGCTGCCAAAAGTTTCCTTGGCGAGCTTTGACAGCACCCTCTTCTCGGTACAGCGAGTTTCGAACTTAATTTCACTGGACTTAGGCTTGATAGATGAGTTGGAATATTGAAAACAGCTACATGTAATGAGAAGAAGAGAGGGATTTAATTAGAACTGGTAGATATACCATATATATAATCTATATATCATACGTATTATCTGTACACTCTATATTCAATAATATATACTATATATAGTGAGTTCTCTGTCGAATAAGTTCAACCTCAATTCAGGCTATAAACATGTTCTGCCTTGCCTCAAATTTGGAGCATATTCACAACGTTCTCCACACGCAAATGCAGCTGCCTTTCTACACTGCAAAGTTTCATCTTGATATTACAATTTGCCTAGTTGCTTATTAGAGAACCCGCCCCACAATTGGCAACAAGTATGATACAGTGACTGCCAGCAACTTTCGCCTAATGCATTTCGAAAGTAACTGCATAAAATCGCTCAGTTTGCTGTCCTCAGCAGGAAAAGAGGGAGTAAAGAGAGAGAGAGAGAGTGCAGAAGGGGAGGCAACTGTTTTCTTGCCTATTTACTGCCCACTTTAACCTAATTTCATTAGAGGCAAAGAAGAGTGTGAGGCGGGAGACGAGAAAACTTTTACCTGTCGTTGCTAACTCAATTACGCGACGACCCCAAAAATACATGGAAGGAGATACAAATCCAAATATAATAATAAAACAGGCTTCTGAACGACGAGTCCAGTCAAACCTCGCACTCTCACTCAGAGCAGGAGAGCAGTAAGAGAGGCATAAAGAAAGTGGGGGGAGGGGAGGTAAGTAGAGGCAAGGGGAGTGCGAGATGAGTTCCACATGCATGTCAAGTGTCTGCGACTTCTTCTTCTTCTACTCTCCCTCTTCATCTTCGCACATAAAAATCCAATTTTCGTAATTAAAAAAAAATAAAAGCTATGCGAGGAAGAGGAAGAAAAAGAAGAAGACGCAGCTGCCAGTTTCTGGGTATCTTTGGGTCTTGGAGTCTTGGGGATATGGAACGGGGCATTGGCGCCGGACACAGCAAAACGAGTCTCATCTCATTAGAGCATAAACAAACACACACGCACTCGTCACAGTAGCGAAAACACTTGAGAGCTCGAATAATAATAAAAACTGAATAGACAGATATACAAACTGTATACAAGAATAGTGTATATATGTATATGCAGCCGCGTTTTGAATCAGAAACCGACGCATAGTGGCGACAATAAAAACACAAACTATGTAAAATAAACAAAAGAGCAAACAGAATCGAGCTGCCCTTTCTACAACACTCTCCCTCTTTCCCTCTTCTCTTCTCCTCTCCCTCCCTCCCTCCCTCTCTCCTCTACACATTTATCGCATGTGCTAAAGCACTTCTAAATCGCATATCACCGCCTTGGACGAGTGGACCCGTGGACGCCATCATCATCAACAATGGAGCTGGACAAACTGTGACGGGCGTCGTTAAAACGCTAAGCACGTTTTTAATTATCTTACGCTGTAAGTGAGAAAGAGATGTAGATATGCATAGTAGAAGAAAGAAAGAGAGAGACAGAAGGAGGGAGAGAGAGCGAGGGGCTTGTGGCACCCCTGGAAGTTACGCCTGAAGAGGCAGCTGGGATTTGCAAAGTGTTCAACATGACCCAAGGCTGAGTTCAGAGAGAAGAAAAAGAAATGCAGTTCAGGAAAAAGTGTGAAGAAAGAGAAGGAAGAAACTAAGCTAAATTCTTGAAATTGAAAAGGTTGAAGAAGAGAACGAAAGGAGTAAGGTTATATGAATATGAAATGCATGTTATATATACAAATTTCAGCATTAAAACTGTGTAAATGCTTTGAAGAATATCATATATTACTCTCTGTAGACTACCCTTGTACCCTCAATAACTTTTCCTTTTCATTACCTATAAAAACTTAAATTTTAAATAGTTTCTTGACCAGTTGCCTACAATTCTACACTCTACAGTCCCCTATAACATACGTTTTTACGAGCCAACCTTTGCTAAGGGCAGGGCCAAAACCTTTTGGACACATAAAAAGTATAACAACCTTGGCGAATCATCAAGTAAGCTTTATTTCAAATATAATAATAAACAACCAAGCAAAGCTCTGTTGAGAAAGAGACAGAGAGAAGTAGAGAGAGAGTGTGAGAGAGAGAGAGAGAAGGAAAAGACTTCTCTGGCACTCTGAAAATTTTGATTGCATTTTAATGGCTTTTAATCAGCTTAAAAATTAGTAGCCAAAAGGCTGGCTATAAAATGTGCCGTGTGTATATAAAGGTAGTACGAATACGTGCTCTATATGCATGGTACTATATCCAGTATGGAGTATGTATTTAATTTTTATCGTGCTGCAAGATTATTATATTTAAGCAGGGAAAGCATAAAAAATCCTTTTTTATGATATGCAAAGCATTTTGATAATTTGCTGTAAATAATAAAGTGAGCACCAGAACAGGATGCGCCTTCGCCCGTAAAAGGAGACCAAGTCGGAGCCTCAGTCATGTCATAAAGAACACTTAAGCAGCGTCTTGAGGAAGAGATGGAGAGCAGACGAGTGGGGAGGGGAAATCATTTTCATTTTCATTACAAGCTCATGTAAATTGACACGTTTCGTTCATGAAGATGCAGGCGGATTCCCTTTTGGCCTGTCAACTCTGGTGACAACACGGGGAAGGAAAGAGAAAGAGGAGCTGGTTTCAAGGGAACTTGCAACGGAAAGCTGCGAAGCGTATCATGCTCGCATCATGCCACACATTGTGGTCGAGCTTGCAGGGCGTTGCAACATGATATGATATGTATGTGGTAAGTGTTGTAAGTGCAGCAGAGAAGCAGCACCCGCAACCCAACAACAATCGCAAGCAGCTTCTGCAGCTCGTCCTCTATTTCTCTCTCTATATATATATAGTAGAGGAGCTGTCTACAGATACTTGTTGTTGTCGGTTGACAGTCTGTTGTTGTTGTTGGTGATGGTGTTGCCACAGTTATAACAGCATCAGCTAATCATTGAACCGATATAATGTGAAGATGGAGAGTTTATTGGTTTAACTTTGGAACTTTGATGAAGAAAACAAGAACTTGAGCAAGGTTCTATTTATATATAGACCTATATTAACTATACGTAAGAGCTAATCTTTAAGAAACAAAGGGGTTTTTATTGAGTGTTTCTATACAGTGGAAGAAAATCTTCTACTTTGTTCAATGTTTGGAACCAGTTAGGCACCTGTAAGGCACAAGTTAAGCACCAGTTAAGAAGACTCTAATGATTCTTCTAAGATGTAATTTCTTTTATATGCCTAATATACTTTTAGTACTCTCTTCAATGATGCCACAACTGAATCATCAGGGCTTCTCCAATGCTTACCAAATGTATGTTCTATCTGCAAATACCTTTTCAATTCTTGAACAGAACTCAACTAATTCATTTCTGGCATCATAAGAGCTCTATCAATAGTTATTTATGCAAAACAAAAACAACATCTTTCCATTTCTTATTTAACTAACCAAGTTAACTTAAGCTGAACTTTTGCGCTGCTAAGCTCTTTACAGAGCGAGTGTAATTTCCCCATACATACCGTACAGTTGGTAACTGCAACTGGCATTTCTCCAATACTTAAAGTCTTCAATCTGCAACTGTTTTTTTACTGGCTTCCAGTTGGCTAATTGGTATTGTCTTCGTCTTGGCTTGGCCAGTTGCCACTTCAACCTTAAACGTTGCAGCATTGGGCTGGGCTGAAGAAGCTGCCCACATGCCACATGCCCCATCATTTATAACTGTCAACAGTTTTGTGGCCGAAACGGAAAGGAACATGCAACACAAACTAATATTTAAGCCATCAACAGTGACGAGAGGCTGGCTCTGACCAAGAGACAGACTGCCACGTTGCATGCCCCCCTGGTTGCAACTGCAGCTAGACAAACAAATTATTGCCACTGTCAATAGACGCGCATTTCTGTGCCAACAAAATTGCCAAGAAGCTAGCTAGACGAAGAATAAGTGGAGAACGAAGAGGAGAGAGAGAGAGAGGAAGTAGTCGAAGCAAGGAAAATGCAGCTCGGGAAAACAAGTCAAACAAGGAAAAAGGCACCCACAGTTTGCCGACTTGCCACAGTTGCACGAACGTTTGTTTGACAGACTGCCAGCGAATTTCAGTTGCAAGTTTTATCTGCTTCTTTCTCTCACTCTCTGGCTGTCTCTTCCACTTTCTGCCTCTATCTCCTGCCTGTGAAAACTGTGCAAATTGCTGAGAAGCGAGAAGCGAGAAGAGAGCAGCGATAGCAACAGGCGATTCCCTTGGCTAATCATTGCAATTGCCATTGGAATTGAAATTGCAATTGCAGTTGCCATCGGAATCTGTATCTGTGTAGGGGAATTGCAATTGCAGCGTGCTGGCAACATGTTGCAGCAACACTGTCTGCCACGCTGCGCATTTGCATTTCAATTTAAGCTTATTTTATTATACCCTGTAGAGAATATAATGGGATATTGTGCTTATGGGGTGTAAAGGGAACAGAGAAGTGATTGAGCAATAAGTAAGGATATTGGTTACTGAGTTAAGGTGTTTATGAATATAGTTAAAAATAAATCATAATCAGTTCTGTTACAGATTGTCTTCATGTTCCTTTATCGAGTTTGAAACACAGAGAAGGGTATAACTGTATAGATTATTTTGGGCATACAGTCTACTGAGGAAAGAAAGTTTTATATTAAAATATTAAAATATTTTGTAATCTTGATTGCAGAGTATCTGCTAGTTAATACTTGCTGCCAATTTGCTTTAAACAAAGTTGCTTATTTCCTTTTTCAATTTCTACAAAAATGCATATACTCTAGAGTATCGTAGTGTCCAATATAGTGTATATATGACAGTGCATAAGAAGTTCGTATTGGAAATAACTTATTTAATAGAATATTTTGAATTCTCTTTGATGTCTTTAAGTTCTTAAACTTCCAAAGTTATCCCTTTTAAATATACCCAAACACATTCTAGGGTATCTCACAGTCACTGCCAAGTACCTCCTTTTTATGTAAATTGTCTAAGCGATCGCAAAACATTTTTACTTTGTTGCAGTTTTCAAATTTTCCTCTATTTCTTTTTTTTTTTTGGGATGTTGCCTGAGGACATTTATGAAATATGCACGAAAAATGGCCACTGCGTCTGTATATGCCAGTGTGTCTGTGTGTGTCTGTGTGTGTGTGAATTGACGCATAGTTTGGCAGCTAACTAGCTTTTTTTTGGCTTGTTTGTTTGTCTGTTTTACATCCTGCGGCGCTTTTCATGTGTTTGCCAAATTATTGTGTTTTTTTTCTTTTTATTTTTTGCATTTTTTTTGGCACTTGGACTAAAAGTTGTGGGCAACAAAGCGAAAATGAATTTAGATGGCTTAAACGGGCTGCGAAATAGAAAAATTCTATGCATATTTAATAATCATCCACAGAAAGCTTTACGGAATATTTGCAAAATTCAACAAGTCAAACCAAAAATTCATTCGAGATGAAATTCGCATTTAATTCATATTTAACTTCATAAGGTAGTACCCTCAATGCAGTTGAAATGTGGTATCGATTGCCACAACGGTACTCGTGCTGGGTGATATCAAAAATTGTAGAGTGACTATTTTGATATCTGCGAAAATTCATGGTATTTAACCCATATTAGACAAGGCAAATTAATTTCAGACACACGCCCCGACATCGACTACGATACCAACGGCCATTTGTGGCACTACGAGGCCCATTTATCGCCATCGTTTATCGGTTTCCTTTTGCCTTCTCTTGCGCCTTTGCATAGCTAATTTCCTTTCAAGATAAAGTCATAGACACAAATGGCCATAAATTACGCATTGCTCTGGCTCTGGCTACGGCTCCGACTTCGACTTCGACTGTGGCATTTTTGTTTATCGCCAAAGATACAAATCGATAAGCAGGCTCGATTGCCTCTAGATAGGCATGGGGCCGAGAGCTTTGACTGCGGCAAATCGGGCGTGCTTTCACTCAACGATAAATAATATAATCAAAGCATATTTGCAATCGATGCAAGGCTATCGCGGCACTTTAAGCGACCGACTTTAATTGTAAATAGCCTTAAAAGGGGCAAGAAACTAATGGTAAAATCATTCAGATAATACCCTGTAGTCAAGTGATATGATAAGGGTATAAAAGTTTATATGAAATGTGTTTAAATCTAGAGATGAAAAG
Source organism: Zaprionus nigranus (assembly GCA_018903425.1). Taxonomy (NCBI): domain Eukaryota; kingdom Metazoa; phylum Arthropoda; class Insecta; order Diptera; family Drosophilidae; genus Zaprionus; species Zaprionus nigranus. Next base: position 416,948 of record JAEIGD010000024.1, read on the forward strand.
GCTTTAACTGTTGCATAACTTAGGCTAGGTTTACCCCACAATGACCTAAAGCTGGCTGGAATACTCGAGAGGGAACAAGACATGCAGGATTATACTTTATATAGCATCTCTTTCCTTTACTGCCTGCACAAACCTGCGTCTAACACACTTTGCCGTTTACAGGGTAGCAAAAACTTAAATCTAAAAACAAGCAAGTCGACTCTATTAATGGCTCAACATTACAATAATAATCGTCCTATAATGGACGATATCCATAGGCGTTGCCCCGTCAACCAGTTGCCATTTAAGGTCGTTGCAAATGCAACATGGTCTGCAATTTTCACTTGATGTATTGACAGCTCGAAACATGCAATATTGTGCTGCACCAACGGCAGCAGAGTAACCCAATGCGACCACAAAATATGTTGAGACTTGGCCAAAACGGATGTAAGCAAATATTTTATCTTCCTCTCGTTGTCACTCATTCTCCCCCCCCTCTCTCTCTCTCTTTCTGTCTCTGTCTCTTTCTCTCTGTTTCTCACTGTTTGCCAAGCTGTCCGTCCCTACTCCAATTAAGCTACCATTCTGCCACAGCACTTGATTGTTTTCACACCTGCAGTGAAAAATACATGATAAAGGTACGAAATTCTCTTGCAAATCGAAAGTACAGATGCCCTTACTGCACTTTCTTCTACTCTTCTCTCTTCTTGTTAATGCCTGAGCATTATCTTTATAAAATAGACAATAAATTCAACTCCCCGAAAGGTTTTTTAAACTTTTGTGTAGTTATTGTGCTGATATAAAAGAAAGCTGTTCTTTTGTATTTCTTTCATTCCTATTATATTTTATTGGAGGTCGTTATGGCGCATATCAGCAGAAGCCAAGAACGAGGGAAGTACTACAAAATTCACTTAACTTCTTGTGCATCTCTTAACGAAGGACATTTCATCGAGTGCTAAAGCCGATCATAAAGTTATTATGCCTCTTGGCAAAGGAAGAAGAACGTATAAAAAACAGAGCATAAAAAATGCAATGCGGGCTTTTTTTTTTTTTTTTTGAACAGAAGGAGCTCACTCTACAGACTCGGGCAGAGCCACCAGTGGCAATTCATCTTTGCGTGTCCATCTGAGCTGCAACTTCTTCTTCAGCTCTCCTTCTACTCCCCTCCTGCCTGTTACTCCATTTGTATTTACCTCGTTCGACATGCATGCGATAGATCATCTCCACACGAGTCTCCTGCAGAAGGTAGCAGCAGAAGTAGACAGACCCTCGCAATGTCTTGGTTTGTGGAGATATTTTAATTAAATTAAACTTTACTTTCAGACACGTGTCGGACTCTGGCCAGGCCTGGCTGACTGTGTGTTTGGTTTGGCATACGCACTGCCAGCTTACCAACAGTGCCGCATCCACTGTCAGAGGTCGCAATCGTATTCGCATCCTCACATTCACATCCTCTCAATCTCATCACACATTGGGACAGCCTACAGAATTTTACGACACTTTTTACTCTTCTTTTTCTCTCTCTACTTCCCTCTCTTACTCTCGACAACAACACCAACTTGTTATTATTCAATTAAATTTGTGCCCTGTCTGTGTTTTAATTGCATGAAAAATGCTTTTTAAGAGTTTGCTTATGTGCAGAGTGTTCTCTCTCTCCCTCTCTTTCTCATATTTGAGGTATGACTAATTGATTGGCCCGTGATTGTCAGAGCTTCTACGCAAATTGATGGAAAATTCTCTAGCAAAGAATAACTCCGCCGCAAAAACCACTCGAAATTCTAGTTATGATTTTTGTAACCACACGAAATGCAGCACTTTGTGGCGTAGCGAGTTGCAGGTCGGACTGAGAAATAGTTGAAGCACATACATATTCAGATTGTCATTGTGAAGAACTAAAACTAATTGTCAAGTGTTGGTGGAACTACTTGAGTACTACTTTTAATTGTTGACAATAAATGAGATAAACTCGTTCAATGTGTAGCTTTTCTTTTGTAGAATTTAAGTTTGCAGACTGCGATAGTTTGAAATACTATCATATATAAAACATGTAACTGCTGACTTGTGGTAGTTTTAATAGTTGAAATCATACTTTTATTCAATTAATTTATATTAATAAGAGTAAATTCTGGTATATTATAAATATATATCAATACTTTCCTGTCTTCATTTTTGTATCTAACTTAAGTATCTCGATAGTACAGCCACACTTTCCTAGAGGTATGGAATAGTTCATTAGGAAATGATTACAACATGTTTAAAATTGAATTATTAAAAACTCCTCGATAGTTTCATGATGCCATTAAAAATATATGTAGCATTAATTTACCAGATAATTATGATTTTATTATACTAACCTTTACTATAAATACAACTTGAACGGTTTATTTTAAACGATGTCTAAGAGTTGAGTAGTTTCAATACTGTCGTAAGTAACTTGTCTACGATAGTATTGTTCGCAATACATAATATACATATTTAAATATTAATGTACTTATACATTCCTCATTTGTAGGCTCTACTGTACCCACAAACACGCCCTTAATCAACTCCAGCTTGCTTATCTTTGCATATTCATCGCATTCACTCTGCTATTACAGCACAAATGCTGTTTGACCTACAAAGACCTTTTTCCAACTTTGTGAACTCACTTCACACAGTGCACACCGAAAGTTATCGTGCCAGTTGGCCCTTTGGATGACATTTCGTACTTCTCCTTGTGGCCCAATGTTGTTACTATTGTTCTAGTTCCAACGAACGCAACCCACATGAGCTAACACAATTTGGTCACGATTTAAGCGACGCACACGCCAGAAATTCATCAACAACATGCAAAGGTCCCCTTCCGCTACCCCCCCCCAGCCCACGCCTCTGGTGTCGTGGTATTTCTCCAATTTGCCTGATAAGAAGCGTTTAGCTAAAAACATGCGCCAAATTACAGCAAATTTCTCAATGTAATGTGCACACAGTTGCCACAGTACCAGATCCGGATCCCCCGCACACCCTTACACCCCTCCTGCTCATGTAGTTTTTATGGCGCATAAATCAAGAGCCTCCCGACCCGAACCGACCCCAATCTGAATCCATCACCGCCCTCCCCGTCCCTTCTTCCCTGCAAAAGGTTGCATGTCTGTTATTTCGTCAACATTCGTATCGAACTTGTGCACAGAAAATTTACAGCCTCGTCACGCAAATCTAGATAGCAATAGCATGGGACTAGTCACAGTTGCACGACTGCTAGATACTCAGTAAACAATAGGAGTAAGCTTCTTATTAAAAAACTCTGTGGCTTATCTCCCCTTTGCCTCAGGCAACTACAGGGTATTGCGAGAGCAATAAAAACTGCCTAGAAATTTGCACTTGCAACAAGATTCCATTTGACCTAATACCCACAAAAGCCGCAGCTGTCGTCCCAACTAGTTTCCCCTTCCGACTGCCTGCCCCCTCTACACTTCCCCCCTCCCCATCACTCATAACGTTGACATTCACAATTTGACTCCTGCAAGGGGGGCAGGGGGAAAAACATAAGCTCACAAATCAGAAAACAGAAAATCACGAATCATGTTATCGCTGTGATTTGTCATCCGAGCCCTTCAGGCATATGTTGCAGTACCGAGTCCCAAGTACCCCCCTCTCTCTTGGCCACTGTCGACCTGCCTGTCCTTATCTGGCACGTTCATTGTAATTAACGCTGTAATCAAATTGGAGCCCCATGTCAAATGGCCCTCATGACAGATCAGCATCGCAGCAGCATCAGCAGCATCCAGTGAGTGCTACAACAACGTCAACTGTGCCCACAGTTTGGCCTTCTGCTAGTCAAACAACTTTGGTATGCCTCAGTTTCAATTGCTACAGACATGCACATCTCATCTCATCTTGTTTCATCTCAACTCTTAACCCCCCCTCTCTCGTCTCTCTTCGTACATCTCATTTCAGCATGAAAATGTTGCCGAAGCCGATCCATCATCGGCCTCGACTACTCCACCATATCAGTTGGCGTTTCTTTCACTTGCTTTTCAGTCTCTTTCCCCCTATCTCTCTCTCTCTCTCAGTCTCTCTCTATCTTTTAAGCGAGGGTTTAAACTAGTTTCTCGACGATTTTGTGACAAATCAAACTGGTAAATTGTGAGCCTATAAATAGGATCTGTCAGCTTTCTGATTAAGCCGCATTTCCGACACACAACATCGCTTGCTAAATAAATCATATAGTTAAAGAGAGAGAGAGAGGGAAACTTACATACTTAATAGTTTGGGGGGAATAAGGTAGAATGCTTGATATGATGCAAAAATATGATAGGATATGATATAGTTATAATAGCATTATATAGGTATAATGCGGGTAAGATTTGCTAGACGATTTGTCAAAGAAATTAAAAAATATTGGAAAGTATTGAAAGTCTTGATTTTGAATAATAATCGTTGGGGTGTTAATTTGTTTGGTCAGGATTGTGGGGATTGTGGTGAGTTAGCTAATATAAGGGTTTTAATATAAGTTACTGGAAGTGAACTTTTTTTTTATTATTATTATTATAGAAATATAGTTTGTTCTTTTCTTATAATTAGTCGCTTATATTGCACTAGAACACTAGTTAGTACCATTATTAATTATTCATATGAAAGACCAATTTATCAATATTTGATGACGTCAAAACTTATTTTCCCTTAATGGAAAGTTTCCTTTCTTTTTATTTAGTGCTTTGCATTCAGCATATTTTCCGCCTTTCTCTTTCTTCAAATATATAGTTTTTTAACAGTTAGATTAAAAATCCTCTACACTTCTCTTTTCATTCCTTTTATTAGAGTTAAAAAAAAGTTAAGATGTTTAAATATAAATGCAAAGTTTCTTATAAATGTAATTTAATTATATAGCAATACTTTGCAATGCTCTCCTCTTTCTTTCATTTTCTCTCTCTTGCTTGGTTACTCTCTCTCTCTCTCTCTCTCTCCCTCTCTTGTTTCTTTCTTTCTATTAGAGTGTACCCTCTTCTGTGTGGCTTCATTAAGCTGACAACTTTTAGTTTTGTCTTAGACTAGTTCGCTTCACATTCCACCCACGCCGCGACGTGCTTGTACAGCGTCTCTCTTTACCTCCCCCCCTTTTTCTCTATCTCTCACTCTCTGTCGTTGCTACTCTTCTCCTTTGCGGGTATTTGATTGCTCTACATATGCTGGTTGTACTATGCACGCTCCATAGTAGTCGTGATTTACAGTTATATCAATTTTAAGTTGGTTCATTAGGCTTTCCGACTGAGCTGCGCACAGTTACAAATATCTACCTGTCTCTCTCTTCTTCTATCTTCTTCTCTCTCACTCTCTCTCCCTCTCTCCTTCGCACACTGGGTGTGTGCGTGTCTCAATGTCTATGTTATGATTGAAGACGATTACAAATGTCTTCTTATGGCAGTTGCTGCTCTTTTGCCATTGCTGCTGTTGTTGTTGCCCCATGTTGCCTCTAGTTGCTGTTGTTGTTGTTTCTGTTGCATATTTCCAACTCGACCATTTGTAGTTTGTGTCTGCGCTTAATTAATAGTCTCTGTCAGCATTTTTGAGCAACGCATCCGACAGTTTGCAGCCGAAGCCAAATCATAATAATAATAGCAGCAGAAGCAACAACAGCAGGAAGAGTTCCCCTAATGGTTCCCTAAGTATTTATTTATGGTTTAACCAGGCAGCATTTGCTATACACACGTAATGGAATTATGGCATGTGAGAATAGAACAAGAATCTCATAATTGAATAGTTCTAGCTGGGCCTTCAAATGGTTTTCCATAACAAAATCATTATAATTAGCTTTAACTGGAATGAAACTTTAGCCCGGTTAGGTCTTTCATTTCCAGAAATTGTAACGAAGCTAAGGGAATTATTTATAAGTGAACTAAAAAGGGTATTTCGCATATTCCATTATAAAACCAGTTATAAAACTAAATCTTACTGTTGCTTGATCATTATTTGCATGGCAAAAGCTTTGCACAATTTATCTTTAAGTTCTCTTTTCTTTATTTTCTTTGTCTTTATAAAGAATGAACCGGGGAAGTTAAAATATGCCTTTATAATATAATAAATATAGAAGTATATGAACAATATTCATTCAGTTTTTTATCACAGGTTTCTCAAAACTTTAACTGATCACTGCACCAACTAAGAATAACAAATCATTCCTAATGATTTACATCTTTCCCAAGATATAATATAAAAACAATTTTCAAACAGTTTTATATATTTAGTTGCTATAAATCATGACTAATCATGAAGAATAAGAAGTACATATCATTGCTAATGATATTCTTGTTTCTTTAGCACTTCATACATTATAATTTTATATCTTAGCTGATCTTAAGATCAATTTAACCATCAGCTACCATGTGACTCAATTCCCCTGCATAATTGTGAGAATCTGTTGGACATCGAAGTCACTTATGCGACTAAGACTTGCATGATACTCTGTAATTTATTGACAGGCTTATTAAGAGCATTGTCACCAGACATAATCTGCATTCGGCGCTAATGAAGCCCAAAGATGTTAAATGCATTCGGCATGTTTCGTTTGGGCCTTTTTAGCAGCTGTGCTCCCCCCATTATCATTTGTGAGGAAGCGTCTCTCTCAACTGTTTCTCGTTTCCTGCGAGCTCTTGCGCCATAAACCTTTAACAACTTCTTTATAAACCCGCTTCACGTCCCACACACACACACACACACACACGCACACACAGAGACAGTCAGGTAGCGAGTGTGGAGCTTATTCCCCCCGGGATTACCAGCAAGTCCGAGCACACTGAGCATAAAATTTATGATTTGCCTTTTGGTTGCCTTTTCTGACATCGATGCCGAGTTGGACTTGAAGCTGGAGTTGGAGTTGGAACTGAAGTTGGAGTCGGAAAAGGTGTAGAAGGTAGAGGGAAGCTGAGAGACGGTGGTCACAGCCAGAGCATTCAATGGGGCGACATCGAATCGCGTTATACATTCGCCAGGGGACAAAATTGGAAAACAAGTTTCCATTTGTGGACTTTGGATAGTGGAACTGGAACTGAACTGGATCTTCTCGGCTCGTTTGCCTTTTAATTAGGAGCGTCCAACTGCAATTGCAAATATCGAGTACGCTGGCCAAAAGGTGTTAACTTGCCCAATAGTCAATTGCAATTTGTATGTGTCCAACAGTCCACACTCAGTCGGGGAACTGTACAAAATGCTTTGACATGATTTTATTTATGGCGCGGGTCGCATCAACTTGCTTAGTTTATTGGCACAGGGACTATTTAATACTATGTCAGTCGGCTGTAGGAGGCTGTTGCCAACTCGACCCTTTTCTGCAAACTTATTTATGGGCCAAGTTCTGCTTCTTCTTCTCCTTTTTACTTTCGTGCTTTGTTGCCAATGTTTGCAATTGTCTGGCCAGCAGACAATGGGCATTATAAATTCATCAGACAGTCAGAGGGGGCCCCCTCTCCTCTCTTCTCCTCTGCACTGCACTGCATAATGTATCTGATGCTGGAGCTGTAGCTGTACAGCTGTATCTGTATCTGAGAGATGCCTTTGGTCGCAAAATGGCGCAGCGCTTAGCGAACAATGCAAACAATAAACAAAAAAGGATGTCTGCTTTGTGGTTGACATTTGTTTTCCCTGTCGTTGTCGGCTTGTTGCTTTTGTTTTTAATTGTGTCAAATTTTGTGGGCGCACAGCAAGGGGCGGTGCGGAGGCGTGGCATAACAGTTGAAGCACTGCGGTAGGTGCAAAATCAAAAGGCACTTTACAAAATATTTGCAAAAGCCTTCAACAAAAACCGGGCCGACTGCCGCCACATTGTTTTCTGATCTCAATAGCTAGGATTATACGTACAGCAGTGGGCGCTCAGCAGTGAGGTGCTAGGGGGCGTGGCAATTGGAACTAAGATTAAATATGCAACGGTGAGCAGCGCTAAACTGTATATGAGGGTATTTCTATGAGTGGGTGTGTAGGTTAGAGTGTGTGTGTCACTGTGTGTTCCTATGTGTGCCTGTGTATTCCTATGTGTTCATGTCTGTGTGTGTGTGTGTGTGTGTCTCTCTGTATGTTTGTTTGGTTTAGTTTCTAGTCTAGTTGCTTTACAAAAAGCAACTGAATCCGAATTCTTTATAAACAGGACAATAATCTCCAGGCATGAGAAATGGGATTTTGAGGTTAGGTTAGGTTAGGTGAGACTGAATCAGAGCGAATACGGAATTATTAGAAATAATTTTACATAGAATAGGGACAGATTGAATAAACTATGGCAAATCCATTGTTAAATTGAAGAAACGTAACAGACAGTAAGGAAATATTACTTTAAGATGGGAAACATCACAGTTAAGGTGCTTAAAAGGTCTCCCTTATGAAGAATTGAGAACTTTTGACTTAACTTAATTATAGTTGAAACCTTCTTAGCTTAGCTTGTATAGTATATAAAGAAATAAACATGCAGAAAACCAAAAAAAACCAAGAGAAGCTAAAGTAAAATTTGCAGACAAACTAAATTGTCAATTTAATTATCCAAATCTAACTCAAAACTCTTTACAAATTTATATTTGTATTGATACTCTTAAAGTTTACATCTAACTAAGATAAGCTTGTCTATAAGGCATATATAAATGATAAAAATTAAAGAAATATACAACAAAACCTTCTTTAAAACAAAGTTAAATTCAACCTAATTCAATTGATTAAATTCACAAACTTTTCAGCTTCCCTCTCGCTCTGGCTTTAACGACTGTTAACTGTGTTAAAGGTGGACATGAAAAGGTGTCAACTGAATTGTGTGCTGGCCTTAATGCTGGGTGTGGTCGCCTGTTGGTCGGTTATTATGGCAGAAAGGTAATTTTTCCCGGTTTGTTGCGGTGCACTGCACTGAACTGACATTAAATGCTTGTAATTAAATATTTTAACTGTCCGCACTTCCGTCCGTGTGTCCGTTCGAAAAGGGGCTTAGCACACTAGCTAGGTGGACACATGTGACATACGTCGGAGTCTGCGAGTGTTGCCCGAAATCTGTTTACTGCTCATACCTAACTACAACCCACATGCGGCGACAACTTGTGAAATGGAAATGGAGTCGGCAAAGACAGTCCCCACAGTTGTCAGTCAACCCGGGGGGCAATCTATCAATGCGATAGTCGCCGAGAGTGCGTGGGTAGCTGCGTAAAATTAGATATTGAACGGCAGATACCCTGTAAGTTTGGCAAAGGCGAGAAAGGCAGAGACACAGAGAGAGTAGAGTAAGACAATGCGCTCTAGAAAGTATTTATAATAATTCTTGCAATCAATATAAGATGAGGAACATTAAGAAACGATTCTTGAATTAGTCTCTGGGAAACCTTTAAGTTTATGGTATACTATTGGTAGAGTATAACTGAGTTTTAGTTAATTTACATTTAGGTATTAACAAGAACATGAAACAGTGTCAGAAACATATGTATAAGTATTTTTTAATCATTTCGAACATGCTAGAGCTTCATAAGTTTAGTCTTTACTTATTATATATTCTCTTTATTTTCATTAAAAATCTAATTTAAATTCCCTTTATTATATTTGTTTATTCTATTTCTCTTTTGTTTCCATTAGACCTTTCCCTAATTTCCCTAATTATTCTAAATTAATAAACAAGCTTCAATTCATTAAATTTTCCCTTTATTTCCATTAAACATCTCTCCCACAAATTCCCTAATTTTTCTAGAGTATCTTGTGGCTGTTCATTCAACTGCTTTTCAGCTACTCTTGTCTGCTTAAAGTTTGAAGTAACATTAAAAATGTTGTTTACAGTTTCACTTTCAAGTTGCCGTTGCCGGGGGACAAAGGAAAAGTGGATAGGGAAAGGCAACATGTCCTGTTAAACACTTCTGCTGTAGTTGCCCACTCGTTGTTTTTGTTGCTGCTGTTGATGTTGCCACTTAGATGTCGTCATTGTCGTTGTTGTCGTTGTTGTTGTTGCTGTTGTTATCGTCCTGTCCAGTCACTCAAAGCTGGCGAAAGGCGAATAGAAAATAAATAGCGCAAAAACGTTAAAGAGAAAAAACAAGAAAAACCTGGAGAGAGAGAGAAAAACTGTTTCCCTTGGAGTCTTCTGGTAATTTTTATGGATTTACAAGGATTTAATACAATTGCTAGTCTGTGTGGTGTGTGTGTGTGTGTGTGCTTAAGTATCCGGAAGTTTCTTCTGCTGCCTGTAAATTAATTGAGTTGAAATTGTTGTTGGGTTTTTCCTCCGGTGGAAACGTACGGAAAATAAATAAATAATCATCATCAGTTGGGCTTTTATTGGTTATAAATTGAACAATTCAAGCGGAAAATATTAAGTGGATTATAGTTTTAATGCCTTCGGGGCCCTGGACACAAGCCTCGGTTATTTGTTAAATGACAATAAATTGTGCACAGATAGCAAAGGGAGACGTAACGAAGAGTGACAGAGAATAAGGACGTGGAGAAAGTGAAACTGAATTTACTCGTTGCTGACCTTTGTTTTTGTCTTCCTCTCCCTCTCCTTTTCCCTTCCCCCTCTCCTTTCTCTATCTCTCTCTCGCAGCCCAAAGCCTTGGCTACTAAATGATTATGAGGCGACTTCGACCTATGTATGAATGTCCGATGTATGTACCCATATACATACATATGCTCATGCTTTGAAATTAATCCCGACAGATGGCGCTCGGCCGCGCGGCTCCCTTGTTAGCTGACAGAAGCACTTGGTTTTATGCTCATACTTTCTTAAATAACTTCTGTGTTTATTGTCCGATCGGACTGAAATTTGGAGACTACGTAGATATTTCATTAAGCTTAGTATATGTTAAGTCAGAAAGTTCTATCTTTTAAACAGCGCTTACAAATTGAGTTCAAAAATTAAATTATGATTTGTGGGGGCGGTGGGCGTGGCACCTAACATTTGAAATAAACTTGATCTGCTTGATCCACACAGGAGTCTTCCTGCCAAATTTGGTAACTCTAGCTTTTATAATAGCTGAGATCTGTGCGTTCATACAGACGGACAGAGGACAGACGGACAGACGGACAGACAGACAGACATGGCTCAATCGACTCGGCTAGTGATCCTGAGCAAGAATATATATACTTTGTGGGGTCTGCCACGCCTCCTTCTGCCTGTTACATACATTTGCATTTTGCACAAAGTTAGTATACCCTTTTTGACCATTTTCAATGGTCGAAGGGTATAAAAAAACCAGGTAGAAAGCAACAGTCGCGCAACACGCGACAGTGGGATACCCTGTCGACCTAGTATGTTCCCGTGTAGTTTAATTTCTTAAATTCATACACATATGCATATGCACATGCTTTGAAATTAATCCCGACAGATGGCGCTCGTGCTACGCGCTCGCCCGCCTCCCTCATGGTGACGCACTTGGTTTTATGCTCATACTTTCTTAAATAACTTTTGTGTTTATTGTCCGATCGGACTGAAATTTGGGACTACGTAGATATTTCATTAAGCTTAGTATATGTTAAGTCAGAAAGTTCTATCTTTTAAACTGCCTTACAAATTGAGTTCAAAAATTAAATTATTGATTTGTGGGGGCGGTGGGCGTGGCACCTAACATTTGAAATAAACTTGATCTGCTTGATCCACACAGAGTCTTCCAGCCAAATTTGGTAACTCTAGCTTTTATAATAGCTGAGATCTGTGCGTTCATACAGACGGACAGACGGACAGACAGACAGACATGGCTCAATCGACTCGGCTAGTGATCCTGAGCAAGAATATATATACTTTTGGGGTCTGCCACGCCTCCTTCTGCCTGTTACATACATTTGCATTTTGCAGAAAGTTAGTATACCCTTTTGACCATTTTCAATGGTCGACAGAAATATAAAAACGAGTTGAGACTTGTCATTTTTATTATGTTCCACTTGCAACTAAATATATGTGTAATAAGTAAGATGCGATTAAACTTGCACAGCATATAAAAAAGGACTGATATCTTCTTTGAACAGAGGTGAAGTACAAGAAGCATATACGACATTAAGATACCCTTCGCTCTGCCACAAGAAAGAAAAGAAGCAGCCCGACAACATTTAATTGAATTAGTCGAAGATAATCATGATCCTTCAAGGATATCCGGCATATGCAAAGCCTTTGCTTTTTCCCTCTTCTTCAGCTTCTTCTAAAAGAGCCTTCCAGAAAAGGATTGCAGAGATTAGGAGCACACTTTGGAAGTGGAAGAAGGGAAAGGGGTGTAGACAGTCGACAATCAATTACAGATTCGCCTCGCCGGTTGCCTTTCATTTCTATCAATTAAAAGGCCGCCCACAGAGATGCCTCCTAATGGCATTCAGTCAATGAATTATCCCGCCTGCCAGCCTACATATAGCCACTCCCCCTCCCTCTCCTCTCTTTTTTCGTCGGGCGTCAAAATCGTTTCAAATGAGGCTTTTAATGGTTTTACGATTTTCCATATAACAACAAACGGAGACCGCATAATGAGTTCACGAATATTGGCAAAATGGTCCGTTGTCCTTTCGCGCGCTCTTTGATTAATTTATTTTCGGGCAGCCTGTTTACGCTTCAGGGATGTGTGTGTGTGTATGTGTGCGGGAGGGGGGGGAGAAAAAGAGGGCGTGACTGGCTGTCTACACATATAATCGACAAATCGGGCAATGGCCCCGCATCGCTGTCAGTGCGTAAACTTAATCCCGACCGTTTTAAAACCAGACCTAAGTGGACTCACTCCCACACAGCCTCTCTCTCTATCCCTCTCCCTCTTCTCTCTCTCTTCGTCTCTCTCCCTCTTTTCATTTCTCATTCCTATAAACAATTCGACACTAGACAAATTGGCAAACTGACGCAGGAGCCGCGCTTGCACGGTTAATGAAACAGTTGAAAGATTTAGCCGGCATTGCCTGCGGTTCGCTTTGGGATTCGGCTACGGGTTTTGAATTTCGGGTTTCAGTTCGAATTTTGGGATACAGGTTGGGGAATTCTATTGAGAATTGTTGCGGCATTGGATTACGCAAAGAAAGAGAGACAGAGAGAGAGAGAGGGCAGGCGCAAATTGTGCAAATGTGAATAGAAATCGGTTGAATATCTTGTTTACAATTTGTTCACCTTTATTCAAAGATTTGCCGTACTTTCATTTAAGCTTTCGTTTGTTTGCAGCTTTATTCTTTATTGATAAATATTTTATGAAATGTAATTCATATTAAATTACGGGTATTTTAGAATAAATTGAATCATTCAGAGTTATGCAATACTTTGTATAGCATTTGAGCTTTTTCTTGGTCTCTAATCTTTAAGTGTTTCCATATTTTATTTGCATATATATATTGTATTTACTATAAACAGTACTTGGTCTCTTCTCTGTCTTGAATTCCACTTCATTCTATTTTAATAATATCTTCAGCAATTTCTTCAACTTCAATCTTTCTCTATATCTGCGCTGCATTTGCCGGCGCGCCTTTCATTGGCTTTATGAAGACATTTACAACAAGTTTCCATGCAACACACCCTGAACTGGCATTAACAAACAAACTAATCTACCGCACAGAGACACTGTCAGTGCCTTCCCGATTCCCCCTTCCTCTCCCCTCTCTCCCTCGTTTGCCCTTGCAGCTTTTCTTTGGCCATTTCCTTAGCTACAATCTGCAACAAGCTGCTAAATTCCGCACGCTCCTCTGGAAAAAAGGCAGCGCAGCCACTCGAGATGTGTTTCCCGACAATGCTGATGATGATGAGGACGGGGATGAGCAAAACAAGAGCAGGGAGAAGTGCAGAGAACAGACAAAGACCTGAGCAAAGTGTAGCTGGCAGCTAAATACATATGTATGGTATGTATCTGTAAGATACTCTGTGCGGGCCAAGGCAGAAAGAAGTGTGAATTATCCAGCCTCAAAGTATTTAATGCGCTTTGCAATAGATAAGGCACACAGAAGGGGCAAAGGATAAAGCAATGAGGAAGGCAGGAAAGAGAAGGAGAGAGATAGAGAGAGAGAGAGACATAATAACAACAATAACATTCGAGGCATTCGATCATCAGTCACAAAAACAAACAGAGAAAAATAAGAACGATGGCAGGCAGGGGGAGGTAAATAAACAGTTTCGAAAATAACTTGTGGAAACTCGAGCCAATAATGATGAAGCTGAAGATGATGTTGGCGATAATGGTGCCTGCTGCTGATGATGTAAACGAGGGGGAGAAAGGGGAGAGGAAGGAGGAGCAGACTGGCATGCCGCAAAATTAATTATACACGTACAACGTGAAAATGCGTTGAAATATCATGGGGAGCAGGACTCAGAGGGTGAGAGGTGAGGTGGACAAGGGGAAAGGTTATTAAGCGTTACCTCGTTTTCGGCTATTGGAATCACGAGTCGGCAGTATAAGCAGGCATTACAAATTGCAGCAGTCAGTGGGAACAAGGGAGAGGGGGGAACTGGTTTCACCAGAAGAAAGCCAAACAAAAGACTAGAAGAACTGGAGACCCAAAGAGCTGAAGAGCTGCAGCAGTGAGGCATGTTGCTCATGCAACATTTTACCTGCTCTTTAGCAGGTAGAGAACCCGATACCGAGCACACAGGCTGACACAGGGTGACTCGACTCATGTCGACTCCCTGTGGCGCTGAATGGTGGTTGAAATTAATTCCACTGCGCAACAGGATATGAATTCAGTTCGGTTCTTTTCTCGGTCTTCAACAATGAAGACATAAAGGGAACCTACAACACAAGGCTAAACTGACCCAGTTGAAATGTGATGTGCAGTATCAGGTATAACATAACGGCTCTGTATGCCAGTCATATAACAGTTTCATACACAAATATTACAAAATTCGAACAACAAAAGCAAAAATTGATGTGGAATCAATCGAATTGAATGTTATCTTGCTCTCAATCTACAGAAACAGTTAAGCCAGTCAAGTTCTTATCTTGTTTCTCAGTGTGTTTTGAATTTGGTTCTCCTCTACTTTGCTTTGCTTCTTCTGATCTCTCTCTCTCTTTCTTTCTTCTCGCTCTTCTATCATTGTAAAGACATCACAGAAACTGAAGTTTACAATCTTAGAGCAAATCATACGAAGTGATATTGTGTTGCCTTTTTCTCTTTTGAGAAATATTTAACTTTGGATATACCATATGTATGTATGTTCGTATGTTCTATAAACATAAGTATATTTACTTGTTTTTTGGCTCGATCACCTTTATTCCAAACCCTAAATTTATCATCTCATTCTGTTTAACCTTCATTATAAGTATTTATTAATTGTGTACCACAACTTTTCATTTCATGGCTTACTCCAATCTTTACTTAATACTTTACTACTTATTTACCTCGATTCCTTCTACAAGATCATTATATAATAAAACTTTTAAAACTCTGTTCATATTGAGATCTTCATTTGTTATATTTCTATTTCTTGATATTCTGTTTTCTATATCTCATCTTCAGCGATTATTATTTCTTTCTATTTAATTTTTACCACTTAATTCTTTCTAAAGTCAAAGTTGATATACACGTAGATCTTTTAATATTTCATAATTATTTATATGGTTATTTTGGTTACAATGAAACATTGGAAGTTTTATTCATTTATAACAAATTTCTTTGTTTTGTTTTAGCTGTTTCCTTTATAGTTTACAGTAACATATAGTATATTATTTGGAGCCTCACTTTTTTTTATACTCTTTGCACTCATTATATATTATTTGATGTCTCTCTTTTCTATTCTATTTTCCAATTATTATATATTATTTTGAGTCTTTATTTTCCATCCTTTTTCCTTTCACTTTGCCTGATTTTCAGCGATAATTTCTTTGTATCGAATACATTATTTCTTTATCTCTACATTGTATTTTCTATATCTAATCTACTTCTCTTATCCCTGTATGTTTCTTACTTATTCCACAATTCTTTCCACAGTCAAACTTCATTATATTTTATAGTTAACATAATCAAATTGTTATACGTATAACTGCAGCCTATATTCATCTGTTATACGTTTATATTTTACTGTTACACTTAAATTCCTTCTCTGTCTAATCTTCAGACATAATTCTTTCACACTCCCTAGTTATATTCATCTAATTTCCTTTCGTTTCATTCTTATAAATGCTTTTTTCAATCCGCACTCACCTTGCCGCCAACTTTGAGCTCATACCCCATGCCGAGGGGCGTCTTCAGCTGCACGGGACAGACGAATCCGATGTTGCGATGTGGACTATCTACGCTGATCTGATGCTTACGTGTCGTCACCTTTGGAGCAGTACGTGTTGGCGCCGGCGTCGATGCTGAGGCCGTAGTATTCTCAGCCACACACAGATTCTCGCCACCATGCACGGGGAACTTGGAGCACTCGAGATTCTCGGGCCAGTTGAAGTTGTAGGTCTTCATGAGGGTCTCGCAGACGCGGGCGGATTCGCAGAGGGAGCGACACGGCGGTATGGGGCGCTCCAGAATGGTGCAGACGGGCACGTAGAGCAGGCAGAGGAACAACTGCAGATCTGCGGAGCAACCGATCTTGACGAGTGGCGCAAACTGATGCACCTCCAGGCCGGCCTCCTCCTGCTTGGTGTGGCCAATCAGATTGGGCATTATTGTCATATTGTAGGGTATATTCTTGCATATCGATATCGTTATCGGTTCACAGCGATTGTGCTGCATGGAACCGTCGAGGGAACTTGCCGCAGTGCCGGCAACATCGAAGCCGACGCCGACGCCGCCGCCGCTGCGGTAATATGAGCTGGCATCGAGCGGAGTTTGGTCGTAGCGCTGCGCTGCCTCGTTGACTGCTGGCAGCAGCAGCAGCAGTAGCAGAGGCAGTGACAGTGGCAGAGGCAGCAAGTTTAGCAACATTTTCACAAATTTTCTTTAATTTTTCCCTTTTGGCGCGTGAATTTCTCAAGTAATTCTCCCTCTCTCTCTCTTTCTCTTTCTTTCTTTCACTTTTATTTCCTTAGAGCGCACACATTTTGGGATACAAACACAGGCACAAACACGCACACACACGCATACACACGCACAAGTTAAGGAGCTGAGCTGTGCGAGATGGAGATGATGAATTCAAACACCCGAAAACACTTTTCACATAGCACAACAATAACAAGAATAAGAGGAATAAGAACAAGCACAAGAATATTTAGCTCAGCTCTATTTCAATTTCCATTTGGATTTCAATTGCTTTTCTGCTCTCTTTCTGCTTTATTTATTTCAATTCAACATTTTGCTTCACGTTTGTTTTGCCGGCTTTGACCCGACGGAGACAAAAGTACCGTAGAGAAGTTTACGTAAAACGCGTAACGTCGCGACGGCACAAACAATACGTAACACGCAATACGAGAGCACAACCGCACGGCAGGGCGAACGCTGACAAACTGATTCAAGTGAGAGCGCAGACGATTCTTCTGCTGCTGTTGCTGCTGCCTCTGCTGTAGTGGTGGAGGGAGAGAGCGCAGGTTGCCTGTGGTGGGCGAGAGAGTAGGCAGGCGCTGAATATGCTCTCTTTAGCGCGCGCTCTCTTCAGCCATATGCCTGGCATGGGGCGACCTTGAATTTGACACTCAGTTGCAGTTGGCGGGAGAGCGCAAGAGAGAGAGAGAGAGCGCCAAACTTAGACAGGGCTGTTATACGTTTTGTTTTGGCAGCAGGCAGCGTCGCTTGGGCTCCTGTTGATTGAGTCGGCGGCGGCAGCGACGTCGGCGTCTGCGGCAATGAGAAGTATCAACAAATGGTTAAGTGATGCGTTTAGCGTATTAATTAGAGATTAAAGAGGGAGACAGAGGGGAACGAGAGAATGAGAGAAAGGCGGAACTACGAAATAGTAATTTAAATATAGCAATTAAGCTGATATAACGGTTATATGTATAACAGTTATAGACTGCGTGTAAAAAGAACAATGAGAAAAATCTGATTTCAGTTCTGATTGCCATTTACCCCCTCCCCTTTGCATTTTTGCACAACAATTTGCTCTGCCTAATGCGACATTTTATCTCTATCTCCCTCTGCCCCTCTCTTGATCTCTCTCTTTCTTAATTAAGTCATTAACTTGCACTTGACTAAAATGACTCAAGCGAACTTGGCATATTTCAGGCATTTCTCTAATGACCCTCGCGGTGTGGCAGGGGTAGGGGTGAGGAGGGGTTACTGCTACCAATAAACTTGTTATATTGACAATAATGATGACATTAGAGCAAGCTTTGTCTCTGTCATCTGCTTGATTTGAGTGCGCTTCAATTCCACTCAACCCAGAATGCAGCTCAAAGTCAATTGCGTTTCTCACTCAAACACGAAAGCTCTCCCGCTCTCTCTCGCACTCTTGCTCTGCCATGTCGGCTGCAAACAAGTGTTACCGGTTTAGCCGGCGCTGCTGCTGCGCTGTTGTGACGTCGTCGGCTTGTTTAATAAAAAGCGCCAAAGTTAAGCATAAAAAGACTTTTCATTGTTGTTGCTCAGCCGCGCTGCTGCTGTTGTTGTTGTAATTGACGCTCGTTTTATGTTTACAAGTGAACGAACTTTGACGCCGCTGCCTGCTTCGCTGCCTCTCTCTCTCTGCCTCGCTCTACCGCGCCGCTCTCTTAGAAAGTGTTTGTTGCTGTGTTCTGCCGCTCTGCCGTGTGTCTCTCCAAGTGCTTTTCGTATGTAATTTGATGTAATTAAAATGAAATTGACTCAAAACTGTGCGATGAAAACAGAAAAGCAGTTGATAAAGAAGCGAAAGTCAAATTGAATATTTGTCAAGGCGAGAAGAGGGAAGAGTAATATTAAATAGCGGTACTTACCCTGACTATGCTTGCGTGACAATAAAAACTAACCCTAAATATCAATCTCTTGCACCTTTTTCCCCTCAACATTCCTCACATTTATTTGACTAACGCATCAACATAGTATATATAATATATGAATATATATATTTTTCTCTACTCCTTCCACACTTCAATTCGATTACTTGCAACTCTATATACCCCATGGGTTCTTCACATTGCAGTTGGGGCAACTCTGTTTGGGCTCATCTTGTGTGTGCCGCAAGTGGCCCGCAATGCATTCAATTAAACCGACAAGTTCAAGTTTGTAACGCCCAATTAACCAGCGTGTCGACAACTTGCTACAAGTGGGCACACTCTCCCTTCCCCTTCCTCTACCTCCTTCCATTCGCATGTAAATCAAAGTGCAGTTCAAAGTTCAAATTGGGCCGCAAGCGAAACAGGCGAAAAATCTTTTGGCTGCCACAAAAGTTGATCAAATCTTCAGCTGCAGTTGATCTGGCCAGCAGCGGCCACCGTCCCCCTCTATCCTGTCCCCACCTTGCTGCACGAGTGCGCGGCAAAGTCGTAAACCAAATCGCATAAATAACGCCCTAGGCAGCAGGGGGGAGGAGGGGGAGGGGTTAGCAAAAACCGCACACATTTCCTGCCAGAGGAGGCAGGCAGGCAGCAAGTTGGCCACGCCCACGTTAAGCACATTTATCACGCATACGCAGCGTATCCTGGCCCATTGAGAGTGCCTCGCTGTGTGCACTGGGCCTGCTACTACTCCCTGCCCACAGCTCCCTTGCCGTCCCCTGGCCACCTCCCCCTCTACACTGTCCATAAACTTTGGCCCCTCTCGACCAGGCGGAGATTTGCAAATTTCCGCAACTCGACGCGATTGCAAATGCGACTGCAACGCAGGCACAGACAGTTGTTGCCACGCCCCCCCTACAACTCCCCCTCCCTCTAGTTGCCCCCAGCTTGCTCTCCTGGTGGAATGCAAATTTCAAATGCAATTATTTATCGTCCAGCAGGTGGTATCATAACTTTGTTATGCACTGTTGCCGACCCAGCGGTCAACAAGTCGAGCTGCGTTGTAAATCAGAGCTTAAGATTTTACAGGGTATCTGCTGGCTGCAGCACAGTCTGACTAACTGACTGTCTCTCTCTCTCTCTCTCTGTCTCTGTCCCTCTCTCCTACTCCCTCTCTCCCTGTACCTCTTCTCCTTCCGCTTCCTCTCCTGCAACTTGTTGAAGGGACATTTGATGCGAGCTCTGCTTGTAACGAGCCTCGTCGCCTTTGATTGATGACGCACATCGTTTGAAGCCTGCCCAGCTGCCACGCCCATACCTAGACATGCCTACCCTCCTCCCCCCCCTCGCCACCTAGTGTGCTTGTTGTTGTTGGTCATTTTTCAGCAATTTAATTGAGCTTTTGCCCGTTGGCTGTTTTAAGTAAATAATGCATTATTTATGCGCTGCTTTCGCCAATCCCCAAATGCCACAGCAAACTTTTACGGTGCGGGGCAAATGGCAACAAATGAGCTGTAAAAATAGCAAAGAGAATGAGGGGAAGGGGCTGCTAGAAGTAGAGAAAGAGTGGGAGTAAGGCAGAGAGAGCCAAAGAGGAAGGTAGATAGAGCAGCAGGGAAGACAACGAGTAAAACGTAAAGTTTTAATCAAGAAATTTGCCAGCGGGCAACGCACTTCACTAGACTAACCCCCCCTGCAGTCACCCCCTTCTACACTCTACTCTTCACTCCACGCCAACCCACTCTACACAAACCTGAAGAGTAGAAGAGGGAAAAAGGGGGAAAGAAGAAAAGAAAGCCCTGCGGCTTGACAATAAGAGAACATGCAGAGCTTTTACATCTAATTAGTTTTTTGTGACTGTGGAGCCTTTTAAAACTTGACATTTCATACGTAGGGGAAGCACAGAGGAAGAGAGGAAGGGGAGAGGGGTAGGGAAGGAAGCAAGCCTTTTGGGGGTTGCCAAATCGGTCAACTAATGTGACCTAAGACGCAAAAGCTAACGACGAATGGCAAAGGCAATTGGGTAAGGGGTAAGAAGTTCTCCAAGTCTCTCCCTCTTCCTCTTTGCATCTCCCTCTCTGCCTCCCTCTAACGCTGTTGAACCCTTTCGACTTAGTCTGCTTCCCAAGTCCCTTTGGCATTAGGCCTGGCCAACCCCAATGCCAATACCAAGCAGGATTTAGCTTCATCCTAATTTGAACGACATGTTTGTAAGGAGCTTGTCTGTTTCTCTGTTTGTTCTGTTTGTTTTTCCAAGTCTCAAGTTATGTTTGCGCATTGATTTTGGATTTTCTTTGCTACAAATGAGGTTATGTTTTACTTAAGCCTTGAACTGGACTCAGAAGGGATTATTTATGCAGTGGCAACAAGAGGAATCATTAAAAGGGGGAAAGAACACAGCAGGAATTTGAATTATGTCAATGAAATCTTTGCAGACAACCTGTTATACTATTAAATCGTACTTAGTTCAATTTAGAATATATTTAAGATGAAAACTGTTATACAATATAATATTAATATGCAATATTAGTATAAATAATATAGATATATTGTAAATTCACATAAAAATAGTTCTATATGTGCATAAAAGTTGATAT
The DNA here is from genome assembly GCA_018903425.1 of Zaprionus nigranus. Taxonomy (NCBI): domain Eukaryota; kingdom Metazoa; phylum Arthropoda; class Insecta; order Diptera; family Drosophilidae; genus Zaprionus; species Zaprionus nigranus. Next base: position 438,234 of record JAEIGD010000024.1, read on the forward strand.
CTCAGCTATAATCTTTATTTATCTGTCAATCTGTCTGTATGACCACACAGATCTCAGCTAATACAAAAGCTAGAGACACCAAATTTGGCGTATAGATGCCTGTATATCATGCGCAGATAAAGTGTTTATTAAATATTGAATGCCACGCCCACCGCCTTCACAAATCAATATTTAAGTTTATTAATTCAGTTTTTAAGCGACCTATAAAATATATAACTTTCTGCCTTCGACTTATAGTTAGGTGACTTAGGTATCTAACTCTTCTTCAAATTTTAACTCAATCGAATAATAAACACAGAAGTTATTCAAGTCAATGGAAACTGGGACAAGGATACCTTATTGTCGGGCCTCTTCTTCCCCACCTTCCCCTCTGGCGATCAATACCTTCTGCCGTCATCTAACTTGTACTCTCCCTACACAATTGTAGCCTTGATCTGCGCTTGGCTAACCCAAGCTAATTAACCCTCTCTAGGCACATGGCTTAACCCTAGTGAGCCACTTCAATTAGATTAAACTCATTCGGGTTTTGCGGGCTCAGCTTGAACTAGCCTTTTTATGGCATGGCCTCGACTAATTTATGGCAGAGATTTTACTTTGTTGATGAATGCATTTCGCACAGGAGAAAGTTTTGCTGGCAGGGAAGACGGAAGGGAGTGGTGGGGGAGAAAGGGCAACCACAGGCAGATAAAAAAGAATTTGTTAGAGCCTGTGGCGGAGGCGGAAGCGCGCCCATAAAGTTGCAACAAATTAAATATGGCGGCAACACATCGTCTGGAAAAATGGCAGACCAAAACAAAACTACACAACAACAGGGCAACTAAATGGGCAACAACATCAACAACAACAACGAGGCAGAGGCAGAGCGATAAAGGGTGCTCTGTCTGGGCAGCAACAACTTTCAGCGAAGGGTCAAAACGTGCACAGACTGTAAAATTAACGCCACCTTTTTGGCAGAGAGGGCAGCAGGGAAGGGGACTGCTGATGGCCGCAACGTGCTGGAGAAAACTCAAACAAAAGGTCACACACAGGCCGCCACAAGGGGGCAACCATAAAGGGTTGCTTCTCATTTCACAAGTTGCTCATACGCCACGTGAGCCCGTTGAACATGAAAGCAAGCTCTACACGGTCTGCAACGGCTTCTGCTCTACTCTTTCTACTTCCTTTTGCTGCTTCTGGTGCTCCTCCCGCTCCTCCTGCTGCTCCTTCAGCTGCTCTTCCAGCCTCTCTTCCTGCATCTGCTCTACCTTTACCTTCTCCTAACCCTACTCCAGCTACTCTCTGTGGTGGTTGCTGCTGCTTCTTCTCCTCCTCCTCCTGCTTTACCTCCTCTAACTCTTCTTCCTGCCTACCCTACTGTTGCTTCTCCAACACTTCCTCCTGTATCTCCTCTTGTTTCTCTCCCTGCATCTCTTTTTGCTACTCCTCCTCTCTAGTCCATAATCAGTCGACGCGCTGACCAAACACAAAAGCAAAATCGCCTACAAGCAGCCTCATAAAAATGTAAACAAAGCAGCAGACAAAGAGGGTTAACCCGACGAGGCGGTTGCCCTTTTAGGAACGAATTGCCAAAGCTGAAGAACTGAGGAAGAAGGAGGAGAAGAAGTGAGTTCACTTTGATTTAAGCAATCGACAAGTTCTGCTGTGCCTGCTGCGGTAATCAACTAAGTAATCCACCTCTATTAGCGACTGCTACTTCCATAGCTCTTTCTCTACCCTTCCCTACCCTCCCCCTCTTCCCTTCTTCCCCCCTCCAATGCATATGAGTGCCACAAAACTCCTTTCGAGATTGGCAACTTGTTTTTTTCTGCGTCTGGCAACGTCGCGTCGCGTCGCATCGTCTGCCAACTTCCAGGCACACATGATGGGGCAGAGGGGAAACTGGGAGGCAGTTGGGGGTGGCATACCTGCAGCGTCGCACGAGGGTGGATTGAGTATAACGTCAACTACCTTTTGACGTGGCGCCGTAAAACTTATTGATTTTTGCTTAAAGTTGTCGCGTCAAGCTTTAAGCGGACGCGGAAAGAAGCAGGAAGAGGAGAGCAGGGAGAGGGGAAGAAGTGCAGAGTGGAGTGCCATAATTCCATGCTGCATGCCACAAAGGACATGTTAAAGCGCACACACACACACACACAGGCAGACACACACTGGGGACACGGGCTATCTAGGAATGTTGCGCCATAAATTGGCAGCCAGGCGGACAATTTTCTTTGTTCTTCCTGTTCCTCTTCTCTCTATTCTTGTTGTTGCTCTTGTATAATTAAAAGCGCAACAGGGGGGTGTAAATTAGTAGGGGAGGGAGGGTGAGGGTAGCTGCTGTGCGATTTGAAGCAGAAAATTAAATAAATTTGCATGTCAAATGCGCATTAAAAGCAGCGCAGCCTGCGCTTTGCTACACCCCTTATACCCAGTCCCTCCCCTACCCCCTCTGCTATTCTCTCCATTGCTCTGTTGACAGCAGCGACAGAAAAAAAAGAAACGGCTAAAGGAATTTTGCAATGCATGTAAAGAACGCGAAGAGAGTCTGCATCAGACTCGACTTGGGATAACAAGGATTCTACGCATTGTGCGCAAATTAAATTAAAATGTGAAGCAAGCGGGGCAGGGAAGAGGGGCAGTGCCCGGGGGTAAACGGGGCAATTTTGTTGCTAATGATTTTGGCTTGTTTTGTGGATTTGCAGTGGCCAAAATACGAATGCAGCTGGGCGAAATGAGCTGGAAAAACAACGGCACCACAGAGCGGGTATATACGATCTAGAGCAGACAAGGCAAATGCAAAACACTTGTTTTAAATAAAAGAACTCAAGGGATCTTTATTAAATTTTGTATGTATACTTGGCATATCTGGAAATAGTTTATAGTGAAAGAAAGAAACGGGTTTGACTTAGAGGAACGAGAAAAACACAAATCATTAAGTTGATCTTAAGAGTTAGAAGTGAAGGATTTTTAGTTTGAAGATATTGCAAATTAAAATTCTTTGCTTAACGTATTTGAAAGGTTTTTTGAAATTTATTGGAGGTAATTATGTTGTAAGTATTGTAGCAAATGTATAAACAATGTTATCCAAGCCAGATGAGTTAAGTTATATTTCCAGCCAACTACAGAGCACTTATAAGTCGAATATTTCCAATTTATTCGCCATTTGTTGGCCCTGAAACAAATTCTAAAGAAATGGTCTGCCTGCAGGGAAATGTTTTGCCATTTTAGGGAGGCAACCAGACTGTGGGCGTGGCTCACAATAACTTCCCCAGTGAGTAGAAAACTCGACCAAGTAAATCCTTAGCAAACAATGCAATTTTACTTCAGCTAAATTAGTTGTTTCTTCAGCAGAACGACAAGGGAAACGAGGGATAGGAGGAATCAGTTCTAGAACTATTCAAAGCAGTGGGGAAATTCACTCAAAAATGTTCGTTAATTGGCTTACCAAAAAGGAAATGAATCAGAAAGGGGCAGCAAGGAAGTATATCCTGCATTTCAATGACTCTTTCTGGGCTGCATAAGAAACAATAAGAGAAGAGTTTCAAGAACAGACAGAAAACATATGGCTAGAAGAATGTGTAATGTTATTTAATACAGAATAACATAGAATACATTTTAAAGACTGTACTAATATAGAAATTACTGTTATTCAAGAATATCATTCTTATAATCTATTGAAAATATTGATAAAGTTAATTTACTTCATACAAATAAGTTTACATAAATAGTCTAAGAAGACCTTTGTCAGACCTATGTAGTTGCAGGCAAATTAAACCTATGACATTCTATATATAACCAATTTTTGAATGAACTAATTTAGATTGACATTTTACCACGCCCCGCACATCGATAAAACCGATTTTCAAGCTTAATTTTAATGCAGGGCATTTTTGGTAAACACATTCATTCTCAATGCCCAAATGATTTCTAAAAATTTGGTAGCCATCAGATAATTAATATTGAAGTTATTTAATAAGCAATTTTAAGAGTAACTGATTTCTAAACCGCTCCCTAAAGTATGCAACACAAAATACGCTAAACGTAGAAGTTATTTATTTAAGAAATTGTTATGGTCATTTGGGGTATATTCCAGTCTAGCAAACTCTCCATTAGCTTTCGTGCTTGTTTTAATCCTTTCCCAGTTAAACATTTCCCTTTCTCTGCAACTCAATTTTCATTTTCGTCTGTTATCTTCCATAAAAATGTATCTTTTCAGGTATTTTTTATAAGTTTACTCCTCACTTTCATTCCATTTATCTTTTCCAATTCTATATTATTTATAGCAAACTATCTATCGTACTAAATATGCTGCATATATTCATCAACTGTGAATCACCAAAAACAGTTAACTGTTAATTTGAAGTATTAATAAACCAATTGATGGTACAATAAATAACACTTGGCCACTATGAATAACACTGGAAATAAACAAACAGCAAAAACTCTGAGGGAACTGTGAAATATATGAATGGGAAGGGGGAAAAATTAATGCGAGGTCGATCAATCAAACGAATTCAATTGAAATTGAAGTACGTAGGCAGCCCGCAGGCAGAAAAGGGAAAATGTGTGTGAACGTGTGTGTGTAAAAAATAACTGTAAATAAGCCAAATATTTTTACCATAAGCAAAAGCAAAAGCATTTTACAAACATTATAAATCAATAAAAGTAAAAAGAGAGAGAGAGAGGGGAGGAGAGAGGGAGAAGGTCGCAAATGTTTGTCGATAAAAGCAACAAATTTGATGGAAAATGAATCAAAGTTTGTTGTCATTGCGTTTTCGGCAAATATTTATGATCCAGAAAATTGGGTACCGAGTAGGATGTGCACCAACTACTGCTTGACACTTGGCCTGAGATGAGAGACCCCAAGCACGAGGATGCCTTGGTTCCAGCAGGTTTTATTGCAGGACAATAAAAAGCCTATCAAGTGCCTGGCAAAACGCACATATTGAGCCATTGAGGCACGTTGCCATGTGCAACGATAAACCAAGGCGCTGCAAGGGAATAAAGCAGCTTGCACTACGAAGGCGGAAGTCAAAGAAGGGAAGCAGCAAGCGAACGGGGAAGGAGGTTCTGCCTCGACACGCCCCAATTTAATGTGCCATCAATTTTTGCCGCCTCTTCAGATGATTTTTATCAGGCAAAAGACGCAAGCAAGTTGTAAAAAGGCTAGAATAGACAGAGAAAGAGAGATGTAGAGAGAGGGGGAGAGGGGAGAGATGAGGTACCCCAAGGAGCTGCTGCTGCTGCTTGTGTGTCACCTAAAATGCCATCAGCAAAATTGGAAAAAATCTATACACATAAACAGCAGCTCAGACAGAAAGAGAGACACACACACACCCTCACACACACACACTGATATCGATAGCTATAACTAGCTATGACAGTGTTGGAAAATGTGCGCGTATAAATAGGCTGAGTGTCTGTCGCTTTAAGGCCACGAATGCGACGTGAATTCTGTCAAGGACTTCGTTCCACATGACAGTTCCAATTGGGGCTTGGGCAATCAGGAATGTGCTTGTTTATGTATGTGTATGTGTGTTTGCATGTGTGTGTGAGAATCAATACGATGCTTATTTGTAGGTAAAAAGAGCATAAACCTAACTGTAAATGATAGCGATATCAATAGAAAGTGCTGATGGAGTTAATGTAGCCTAGATCAAAGTGATATGGATAACATATGTGGCATTTTTAGTAAGGTGAAGGTGAGTATAGAATATAAATAACACTTTAATTTATAAGTATAAATACTTTTAGTGTTAGTTAAAGTATATACTCGTACATATAGATATATTGTACAGATTATCAATATTGAAACAAAGTATAATAATTAATGCTTCTCCTTCATTTGCTTTACAAAGCAACCTTTATTCTAATCTACTTAAAGCACTTTTTTCTTAGTTCAGATTTGTATCTAACTTTCTTCTCCAATCTTTAGTACTCTATTATAGCAAACACATCTGCCTTTTTAGTTCGTGTTAATGACCTCAAACGGAAATAAAAGTGGCACAAAATTTGACTCGTCCCTTCTTCTCATTCTCATCTCAAGTCACTCCCACGTCGCAGTCGAGTCGAGTCAACCAATTTGCGATAAAAGTAAAACATATCGCTCAATAGACGACAAATATTGCAGCAGATGTATTTGTCTGCCTGTCTTTCTATTCCTTGTTTTACTTACACACTCCTCTCTACTACAATCTACATTCAACCCCTCGTATACGTGATGTGGCAAAACATTACTTGTAGTTGGTATTGTCACGTGCGAATTTCGAAACCTAAACATTTTTCCATTGGTATCTCTAGCAATTTATGTATTTGATCTATTTGTATCTATTTATCTCTGTTTATTATAATCTGTCAATCTATAACTGACTTATCGTAGATCGTATTATCTTGGAATTTGCTCATGATAAAATATATGATCTTATAAACCTCTATAAACCTTTCTGTACGTTAATATATTCGGATTGAATGACAATTAAATAAGATATGACAATTCCTGGTATAACTTACTATTCATAATTTATAAATATTGTATTGGTAAGTACTCTATCAATCCAAACTTATGTATTAAGTATCTTATGAATCCTATGTATGTTTCTGACAGTGTCAATAAAGAACCTTTATCTATAGTATGCAATATCTGTGTTCATATACAAACATATATACCTCTTATATATTAAAAGATGCCTTACATTTAGCAGTGCCATCTGCTTCTTCTTTTCTGGTTTATTTTGGTCCAAAGCAACTTTTGGCATGTTGAAAATATTTTCTCCAGCGAATTGATGACCAAAAGTTTGTTTGGTCGAGAGGTGTCTGCACTTTTGTGGTAACAGGAAGGGGAGGAGAGATGCATCATGGAGTGTGGGAAGGGTTGTGTCTGTTTGGTCAAGCGTTGCATTAAAATTTATACAAAACTCAGTGCAGTCTGTAAATACATGAATGCAGTTGCCGTTGCAGTTGCAGTAGCAGAAAAGGAAAGGAAAGGGGGAGGAGAGAGGCAACTACTGCTATTGCTAAGGGATTACATTTCATTTTATCGATTGATTTGAAAGCATTGCCAAGTTGTTGCCCATAAAGTTTAGCTCCGAGCAGAGACTCAGACACAGATTCAGGTAACTTTTTAGTTGAATCCTTTGCGCATTTGCATGTTCTGCTCAGTTCGTATCTATTTTTCGCATTAGAATGCCAATTGATGCGCAAATCGGGTAATTCAATAAGCTTACAACTCCACAACAACTCTCCCTTCTTCCTCTCCTTCTTGTTGGCCAAACACAGTTGAATATTGTGCACATTTTGTTGAGGAAATGAAGCGAAATGTGTCTAAATGTGCGAAGGATGTCACAAATACGGCAGAAAATGCATCTGCATCTACATATAGAGATTCTGTTGCTGATATAGATGCAGATAAATATACGGAAACAGATGCGGTTTTAGATACTGCATTTACATGAATTTTGCAACAGTTGACAGCACTTTGTCCCGTGTCCCTTCTCCACTTTTTCGGTTTAGTTTTCCATATTGTTTACTCAGGTTTTTTTTCCTCTCCTTGGCAATTTATTTGACATTCCTTGTGGCTTTTTTCCATCTAGTTTCCCTTGCTTCTACCAATCTGCCAAGGAGGCTCAAAGTGACCCGTTATAAATTATGCATATTGTCTGAGTTATGGCGCAGCTTGAGCCTGATGCTAAGTTATTTGTTCGCCTGGCTTTTTATATAATCACTCAAAAGTATTAACTATGATAAATGACACAGATACGCACAGTTACATAGACAAGGCCAGGCAGCATGAACAGACGCTTCGGTTAAGGGCTTTCTGAACAGTCGACACTCATAAATTTCCTTAGGTTACGGGGCATTTATTTTATGAAAAACTATATATTATATTCGATAGGAATAGGAAATATTTATATGCTGCGTCCATTGGAGATGATCAAAGAAGGAATACTTAGTTTGTGTGAGTTTATGTAATAGTCTAACTGAGTCATGGCATTGCCAGCTAAATCTTTATGCTCTTTTGTCTGTATGAACGCCTTGATCTCAGCAACTTAGTTTGCTAGAGATATCAAATTTGGCACAAAGGTTCCTGTATGTTTTATGCAGATTAATGATATTTTAAATTTTGGCTGCCACGCCCACTGCTCCTTTTAAACGAGAATTTGGTTGTTTACTAGACAACGTGTTAAAGTATACAGTTTCTGCCACTGCAACACATTAGCTTTATGTATTTGACACCTTTATAACTGTTTTTTAAATTTCTTTGATGTAAACATTCAAAATTACAAAGACTCGTTAGCGTATTTTATTTGATAAACTGTTGCTCCTCTTATTCCAATCAACTTTTAATAAATATACAAGAAGCTTTCAAAAGTTGACCTGAAAAAAATAAATATTTATATTCATCTCGTATGTTTGATATTCAATATAATGAAAATATTAAAAGTCTCTCATAAATACTCCTGCTGTTACTTAAAACTTTTGCAATATAAAAGATTAACAATAAATTTGTAAATATTTGACATAATTCACAAGGACTTTCGCCTCCGTCTACACTCGGCACATCCCAAATGCCACCACAGCCCACTAAGGCACATGCCCTAAAAGGCAATTCACAACCCTTTGCCTTTTTTCATTATTTTAACAAAAGCAATTTATAGCATAAGGCTCCCGAATTGGGGCCCAATCGAGCACGACGCGCCGAGTAGCCCCAAAGAGTCGACGGGCAGTTGCCATATGTTCCAAATTGACCACAGGCATCATAAATTTGAGGATTTAACATGGTGTGGCAAGAAGAGGAAAGCGAAGAGAAGGGGCCCAGAGGTACCATTGGTGGCCATTGGGCGAAGATTGTGCTGCCACTTGAGCTGCAGTTTTTCAGTTTTTGAGTATCCGCGTGGAAAGCAGGGCGCATAAAACATGAATTAAAGTAATGAAAATTTATTGACTGCCCATAAAAATTACAAGATCATTCGGAATTGCACAAGTTCTCCATACACACTCTTTCCCCCCTTTACCACAACATGTTGACAAGTACACGCAGTACAATATATTTTTAATCTGCCGCGCGCGGCCAATAAAAACAATCATTTTTCGTATGTTCAGCGGCTTGTTTTGTTGTTGCTTTTCTTTTGCTTTTCACACTTTTCATGCGAAGATGAACCAAAAAAAAAAAATGTTCAATGTCCCGACAATTTTTCATGCTCGCCGCCATGGAAAATCGTTTTCCAATCACGTAAACACAGCTGGAATTTTATTGCTGCGTGTTTTTATTAAAATGCAAAAAAAAAAGAAAAGAAAAACAATGCGATCAAACCCAAGGAAAATTCTGGCTGGAACAAAAAGAAAGAATGCAAAAATGCAAGCTGAAGCTGAGCAAAATCGCTGAACGCATTTTCATAGCGCTTTTGCCATTGCAATAATAAAACTTTTTCGCCGCCCACCACAAGCAGAGAATAAAAACGAAAAGGAAGCGACAAGAAAATGAAAACCAAAATGAAAATAAACGAAATAAAATGCAGCCAAAACGCGCAGCCACAGCGGCCAACCGAAATCTGTATGCCATCCAATATGCCTCAGTGCACTAGATGCATCTGGCTGCTGATGCCATACTCGTGTGTAAGCCCTGTGTGTACTATATAAAATATATATTGTATACACTGCGAGTAGTAAACTCACCCACACACCCCCTTTACCCACGCGCGCACACACCATATAAATCAAGCCGAGCGCACATACACTTATACTCGCTATGAACTGGCGACTGGCCCAGTATGTTGATACGCTTTCCAGCTACGGGGAGTCTTGTGACCTCATGGGGTTGCCAGATCTCAGAACTGATGTTGGTATTTTCCTTATAACTCTAATGTTTGTTATCCGATTGAAGGTAAACTGAACAGATAGAATATGCAACTGGTATTAGATGACTAAAATCTTTAATTTATAGGGATAAGGATTTGTTATAATTCAAGTATATTCCATTTTACTCAGTTATTTCTAAGCTGATTATGAAAAATCTTATGAGTATAATAATATATGTAATTGGATAAGGTAATACATTAAAAATAGTCTTAGGGATATTACTCTTAATTCCCTATAACTCATTAAGTTATGATGTCATTTGAGGTAGGTAACTTTAGTGGTGGATCTTCCTATAACTCAATTATTTGTGTGCCAATTTCAAGGATACTTAATGATAGAATATGCAACTGGTATGTGTGATCTTCAGAATATAGTGTATAAGGTATCATTATTATGCATGTGTACTTATGAATCAGTTATTTTATTACGCAAAATCTTGATGGAGATATTAATTAATAATGTACATATGATGTACTTAACTAATTAGGGAATATACTCAATATGGTCTTTTAATCTATTACAATATTATTATGCTATAGATTTCTCTTTAACTTATCCAGTTAAGAACATATTAGCAGAATATTGCTTTGACTGATAGAAAATGAATCTGGCTGTAAGTATGTAAAATCTTTACCATATAGGGAATAAGGTATTATCATTGTGATAGTACATTTCTCATTCAGTAAATTACTCAGTTATTTTTTTAGTGATAATGCAAAATCTAGATAGTGTGACATAATCTACAGTTGGTCTTAGATGATACATTAAGAATTATATTTAAGTTACTGTTATTATGCTTCTTCATTCTGTATAACTCATCCAGTTATGATCTTATTTAAGAGTCTTTATTTATATATAACTACTCTTTATCTCAAACGTTATAAAGTTATGGAAAGACTGTTTCTCTGATTAATAGAACATGCATCTAGTGTACAGTGTGCAATTTCTTTTGAATGAAGGGTATTCAAACGAGTCAGGTTCCTCATATTTCAAAGCGACCTCTTCTTCCGTCTGAGGGCATTGCGACTGCTGTTGCATTCTGTGCGCATCCTTTACATTGTAGCGAGTTGTTTTCCCTGTTTTCTTGTTGTTGTTGCCTTTTTTGTGCAGCGTGTTGCATTTATTTATCATATTCTTGTGCTTTTGTTTCGCTTGCCGGCAATGGGCAACGGGGCGTATGATGAATGCAGTGCGCATTAGAAAGAGCGCGCGCTGCCGCTGCGAGTGCGGACGAAACGAGGGGCAAACGAAGTCGTCAAGGAGAGGCGAAAGTTAAGGAAGAGAAGGGGAAGAACGGGGAAAGGGGAAGGGGAAAGGGGGTCGCCGTCTGTAGTAGTTGCCAGCGAATTTATTTGTTGTGTACTTATGGTGTCATAAAATTGTTTTAAGGCCAACTTAAATGAAAACGCCAGAAAAGAAACCAAAAGAAAAGAAGAATATTGTAGCAGTAGCAGAGGGAGAAGAAAGATGAGAGAGGAGACAGAGTGAGAAAGCGCAGCAAGAAAAGTGTCAGAGTGGACAGCAAAAAAGAGCGAATAAGTGGCGCGAAAATGGCGGCAAAAATCAAATGTAGATAAGAAGCAGTGCACAATTGTGGAAAGCGGAAAAGCGGAAAAGCACTAAAACGCATTGCGTGTCATTTTGTGAATTTTCGCCAAGTTAAAAATGCTTTGCGTTATTTATTTATCGTAAGCGACGCCAGACTGCAAAATTGGAAGATCTCGCAGGAAAGGATAAAAAGAAAATAAAGGAGGGAAAGACATATCACTGAGAAGTTATGATTTATAACGAAGAGTGATAGGGTTATTTGGAATCATTCAAAACTTATGTTAATTGCCAGAACATATTTTAGCTTAAGCTGAAAAGCTGTTGAATATCAACAAGAATATTTGGAATGCTTAAAGTGAACATCTTATTATTGCTGAAATATACAAATTTATAAAAACATTTTCATTGAAACATACAAGGAATATTTACTAGGTTGATGAATAATTAGTGAAAAAGAACAGTGTTGTATAAAATAGTTAAATATATTTCAATATTTAGTTGTAGGCAATATTTTGAAGTGTTAATTATATAATATTTAACATATAGTGACATAATCTTAACATAAATGTACAATAATGAAAATTATTATTATTCTTATTTAAGTGTCAAAAAAATATATAGGGAAATGTGATATATAATGTGATGTGTTATTACTCAATGTTACCAACATCAATTTTATAAACATATTTCAACTTATAAGGTACATTTTGTACAGCCAGAATAAATCCATATAGAAGAATGATTGAGTCAATGAAAGTTTCTTTCTTTTTCTTATAATTTGCTTATCATATTACTTCTCATTTGTGCACTTGAAACAGCATCGTCCACTTTGGGCAATTTTATAAATTATACTTGCAGAATTTCACCAAAAATACGCTTTCGTTGCAAACATTGCCAACTTCGTAGCGCAAATTCGCCGCGAACCTTCGCGCAAATCCCTTGGCATAAATTCATAAAATGCTTGCCATAAATTTCAGCTGCACATGCGCTTCTGTCAAGTGTTTTCCCTCTTCTTTCCACCTCTCCTGGCTCTCTCCCTCTCTCTCTGGCATTTCATCTGCCTCTCCTTGCATTTTTCGCCGTATTTCTTATAGTTTTCTCCACAGTTCAGTTGCGCTGCAGTCGCTGCAGACGCCCTTTCTATGAGGCATGGGGCACATTATATTTAAGCTCCATAATGAAATGTTTGCAAATGCTTAACAATGCAAATGCAGCTGCCCCACCTGCCTCACCTGCTGTCTCTAGGTAGCTAACAACCAGCAAGATAGAAAATTATCTAATTAAAGCAAAAGAGCCCCAAACGTCAGTTAGGGCTTACAAGCTTTAAGCTCCATATGCAAATAACCCGCAGGGGGAAGTAGAAAAGAGTCTTGAAAAAATGCAAAAAACAGAATTAAATTGAAATCAAAATAAATACGGAGAAAGAAGATGAGGTAAGTGTGAAGAGTGGGCAACTATAAAATACCCTGTAAGAGTGGAAAAATAATGAGCAATATATAAAAATACAATAAGCACTGAACTAGAATCCCCAAAGAAGCAGACGGATTTGAAGACCAAAAGTAACCTGAACAAGAGCAACCTTACAGGAACTATTTAACATATTATGGGACATGGCCCTAGGTGCTAATTCGATAGAGGCCCCAGGATCCCAGGAAATAAAAAAGGAATATAAAGAAAAAACTTGCCTGCACATACTTATTATTGTACAATAATCTGCTCCAATGTAAAAAATTCTTATTGGAAATAAAGTGTGATTATTCATAAATTTTACTATAATATATTAATTTCAATTATCAATTCTCAATTCTTCAATTTCGTGAATTCATTTAATATACGTTGAGTACTATGTACATTTTTGAGAACGTCTTGAAGCTTCCTAAACCTTTATCTTAACTTCTTGTTTGATGAATATGTTTTTTCTGCAACTTCTCAATGATTCCTTATTCTTCTTCTTCAGAAATTCAGATATCTTTCAGCTCTCCTGATATAAAAAGATAATGAAAAGAAATACCTGAATCTATAAAATTACTTTGTTTCCAATCTAAAATTGACATAAAAATACCTACAGTTTGCTACAAAGAACTCTTAGTTCCATAATTGTAAAGTACACCAATCTTTCGTACTTTCCCAATTGAACTTGGCACTCACTTTAACATTTGTTTCATGTTATAAAACTACATAAGATACCCCATTTTTATGTCAACTACACTAAAACAGGGTATATTTGAGCCTGAGTGGAAAACAAGGAGCAACTTTCAGCTGTGTGCTAGGAGAATGCCGCTAAGCAGCTTTAAGTGTCTGTCAATGTCATATTTTGCGAAGCTTACAGCAATTTTTCGGTCCTCATTCTTATGATAAGCATAAAACAAATGCATAAAGGCGAACGAGAACGAAGGAAAAAAGAAAACTTACAAAAACGAATACACTATAAAATATGCATTAAATATTACTTATTTTATAGCAATTTCTAACAGGTAATCTAAAAAGTTAAACATTTTTTTGCTTGTACTATAAAAGATGCATAATTAAGTGTATAAAGTGTGTAACAAATCGCAAGTTCCATGCAGCTGGAACTGTATGCGAAATGTGAAATTAAAAAGGGTTTCCAGGCAAACGATAAAGTTTTTTCTCTCTTTTTTTTCCATGTTGCAAGTTGCAAGCTTGACAGACTCTATCTGTCCCTGGATCCCTTCATCCCTCTGGCTGTGCGACAGTCCGTCTGGCGGCGAGTCTGCCATATGACTTCATAATTAAGTAATCCCCCCGGTTGGCAATGCTTTGCACCTTAAGCTTGGATTGGGAGGCAGGCAAGGAGAGATAGAGAGAGAGAGACAGGGAGCACAGCAGACTGGGCGAGTGGGTTAACTGGTTTGGCTGCTGCTCGGCTAACGGAGCAACGTCAAGAGCCAGGCCTGAATGGGAGGCTACCAAAATTTGCGGCCAAGTGTCAAGCGGCAGTGGCAGCAGTAGCCGGCTAGCTGCACTGCGGGCATCCGCAGCAAGGCCCCCCTAAACTTGTCTTCGTAATGGTCATGTGCGAAGGCAATGAGCATATCTTATTACTACTGCAGAGATTACCAGACAGCAGAGGAACCCCAAAGAGGAAGAGGGGAAGAGCAACTTTAACGGCCGATTGCTTTGACTTTGACACATGTTATGAAAGTTGAATAGATCACTGAGGGAAAGAGAGAAAGAAACAGAAAAAACTAGTAGAAAAGAAAGAGGGAGGGAGAGAGAGATAAAATAGAGAAGAGTGAGGGGAGAGTCCGCAGCAAACCTGTACAGCGTGGTTAGTAATGTTTGTTTTTCCTTTTCGCATCGGTATTATGTTATGTCTCTTCCCCAGTCGCGTTGCCAGTTGGTGGAACATCTGTGCATGTGATTTTACATGAATCGAGGCCCGTTTTAATGAAGTCGTTCGACTAAGAATCCGTAAGCAAGTGCATAAATAAACTAAAAACAAAATTAACCGCAGCACTTGAATGGGAATGCGCAAGCAGTTGTATTAGCGGAGTATGCTGAAATTTAGAAGAATGATACAGGAAATATTTGTGTAATTTATAGAGGAATATCTTTGTCAGTCAGATATTCTACTGGGATAACTGCAAGTGTGCGGTAGGTATGCGAAATGTAATTAAAGGTGTTGCTTTGAGAACATACGTATACACAGTAATGCACAACATCAGTAATTCTATTTGAGTCGATTATAAAAGGTATTTGTGATTAGCTATAGACTGCCAGTGCATTACTGAGTTATACGGAATAGATTAAACTACTCTGCTAGAGTTAATTGAGTTATTATTGACAGAACTTATGTGAAATTCCTTCACAGCATTAAGAATACTACACCAAACAGCTGCTAAAGCTTCTCAATTGACTTTTTATACCAAACAATATTTTAGATTATGGTTTTATAAGGTAGGACTTCACTTTTCTTAACATTCATACCTCATGTGAACTTCAAAGCAGAATAAACATTTCTTGGGTAAATTGTCAGAAGATAGTCAATATCATTCAGTTTACGGCGCATAACAGCTTTCCCAACTGTCTATATAATCTCTGAACTATTCTTTTTCAATCTCCATAATCTTCAATATCAGGCACAGAGTATTATTAACAAAGAAGCAGAGTAAGTTCTTGCTGAATAGTTGCGTAAGTTTCTACATCTATCTCTATCAATCTCAAACAATATATATTTGCGTATAGACGGATTGAGCTGTCCGTATGCTGTCCCTAACAATCGCCAACTCAATTTGTCTACTACTTCTCTTTCTCGCCTGCTCCCCTCTCAATCTTTGCTCACTTAAGACTCTTGTCACCTCAACTTGCAGCTCGGACAGCTCCTTAGTCAATAATCGTAAGTAAAATACTTGATTTAACAATTTAAAATCAATTTGCACGACAATTTGGTTGCACACTCCCTAGCACACACTCACGCACAACCAATCTATGTGTGTTGTACATAACAACAGCAAACCGTAATTATGAAAAACATGTTGTACGAGGAAGAATCTCTGGCCAGCTGGCCGGAAAGTGTTGCAAGTGTGGCAAGTGCTGCGAGGCGACATGATATTGACAGAGCATTATTATGCGATATGTGGCAATTATAAGTGTATCAATCACAGCCAAGAGGCAGCCCGCAAAGGTCGTTCTCATCTCTGTTATCAGATCTCTCTCTCTTTTCTCTCTCTCTCTCCTTTCTTCGGAGTCATCTCCTCTTTGGGTTCCGTTAATTAATTGATGATGCTCTGAGTCAGGCTTGAGATGCGATGGCGATAAGCTGAACAGTCTGGGCAACTGGTTGCCATGCACACACACATATACACACACATAAACACACACACACGTACACAGATGCAACTCTATCTCTCTCTCAGCTGCGGCCCCACACACAATCAAAGTCAAATCAGGAAGACAAGAACGGAAATCACTCGAGCGACTTGTTCATTATACATGCCACCAAGAAGGAGTTGCAACAAGTCGACGAGGAGTCGTCATTGCTTAGATACCCTATAAGCAGCTGCCAAGGGGTATGTACTGAGGAGGTAATTTGTTGAGTACTTATTATATATACGTTTAGTTTGTCAAATACGGCTTTGATCTGCCTATGGATTCCTTTGATAGTTCTACACACTACAGGGTATACTTACTCCGACTCTGCTCTGCCTTTCCTCAATCTCTGCCTGACTGTTTGTGTAATCGGAGAAGCAGCCTGGCGCTGCTTAGTAGATGAAGCAGCTGACAGCGACTGCTGCTGCGCTGCCGCGTCCCCGTGCCTCATTCTTCTGCCACTGCTGCTATACCTCCTGTTCTTCTTCCTTTGTCTTAGCTGTTGTATCTCCTGCTTCTTCTGAGTCTAACTCCGCTATTCCTCCTACCTCTGCCTAGACTGCTGTGCCTTCCTATTCTTGCTCTTCTGCCTCTCTTAGTACGCTTCTTCTACCGTTTTAATTGCCGCAAATTAAAGTATCATTAGAATATGTATAAAAGTCGCGTTGCAACAAGTCAGCCAAATACAAACTGCAACAAGGCGCATGGGGAGAGGTGGTAAAAAAATAGTAAATTGATTAAAGCCCATTAACATGTTCTTTATCACTCACACACACACACACATAGTCTCAGCAGGAGGAACTGCAGTCAAGCCGAGTGTCGTCAACTGTGTGTGGAAACTGTGAAAACTCTGCAAGTGCCTGATGTGGCCAGTGGGCTGTACCGCCAAGTCTGACAACCAACTTGAGGCCTGCCTGACCAGGTGGGACTGTGATTTAGGGGGCTGTCCACTCTCTCGGGGTGCTCAAATTTTATGGGCCTACACTACTGATAGATGCTTCCAATCAGCTGTGCGAAATTCTATTAGAATTCTAACGGAAAAACTTTCACAGTGCCTTCGTCTCTTGGCCAGGCTAAATGACTGTGGCTGTAAATCAACAGAAAATGGAAACGGTGCAAATTAAAAATGCAGTTTCATGTGCTTTTTAACTACAAAAGATAAATAGAATTTCTCTGAAGGTTCAGGTAACAATCTCACTCTGTCTCTGTCTTTGTCTGTGTATCCCTGTCTGTGTGCCCGACTGTATTTTTGTCTCGCGGTCTGTCCTTCTGTCTATCTATTTGTCTTGGTGTCAATCTCTACGTCTCTTTGTTTATCTGTCTATGTGTGTTTGTCTGTTCTGTCTATTTAGTCTGTCTGTATGTCTCTCAATCTGTTTGTCTATCTGTTCTGTCTGTTCTGTCTCTTCCGTCTCTTCTGTCTGTTCTGTCTGTTCTGTCTGTTCTGTCTGTTTTGTCAGTCTGTCTGTTCTTTCCGTCTGTCTGCATGTCTCTCTGTCTGTCTGTATGTTTGTAAGTCCGTCTGTCTTTTTGTCTGTCGCTCTCTCTGTCTGTCTGTCTGACTATCTGTTTGTCTGTCTGTCTTCTGTCTCTCTGTCTGTCTCTCTGTCTGTCTGTCTAACTGTCTGTCTATCTATCTGTCTGTTTATCTCTTTGTCTCCATTTCTTCCTCTTTTCTGATTTTCATCTCAATTCAATATAGTTGTCTATATTCAACCTCACGCGCTGTTATCAACTTCACTTGCCGTTAACCTTTTCCATTCCCTTCTCCCCCCCCTTCAACCGCATTTCCACCTGGCAACTTTTCCACTTTGCAATTCATCAATTTTATTGTGGGAAAACTATTGCAATTTCCATGTGGGCAGCCACAACTAATTTCAACTTTATTATTTCATTCGCAGCACTGACCCAAAACACGCCCCCAAACTGGTCAAAAGTCAATAGCGATAAATCACTCATACGCCGAGTGGGCCGCAAGCTACAAATGGAATTGCATGTGTGAGTGTGAGCCAAGGAAAATCTGCAAGAAACTGACAGGCTCATCCTCTTCCTTCTCCTCCTCCTCCTCGTCCTCTCAGTCTCTTGCACAGCTGTCGCAGTACGTTTCATGGTTCGTCGCATCCTGCCTGAGGCCAAGGACTAGAAATTCTCTCGATTTCTCGTTTCTCTTATTGGGCCTGGGCCAATTTGGCGCTTATTTACGCAGTTGACATGTGCAACACGTGCGCGCTGACAAAGCTTAACCCCCTTGCTGCCCGTCTGTAGACAATTTAACACCTGAGCGAGAACAGGCTCTCGTAATTTATCGACACATTTGGCTATTTTGATTTTGACCTGCTTTGCATTTCGCTCCAGTTCTGCCTCTACTCTCTCTCTCTCTCTCTCTCTTCCAGTTGCTTGGACAATTTCTTGGCCCACTGGGTTCAGTCACCCGACACGCCCAGACATATGTGTCGAGTTTTCCCTCCCTCCTCCATCTCACTCCCTTTAGGCTTAGGCGCAAAAAAGACTCGCCACTTTTCGCGCCCTGTTAGCCGTGCCTTAACACTTGACTGGGCCCGAGTGCCTTGTCTCTAGTCGCGCTCTCGCACTTAAGGCCAATTATAGTTAATGTCTCAATTAGCGGCAGTTATGAAAATTATTGACTGCCTGCGCAGCTTTGCTGCTTGCAGCGTACATGCCTGCACAGCTTTTCTCCAGTTTTCCTCTAGTTTTTACCAACTATCTAACTATTTTCCCTCGTCGCGCGACTAATGGCCTCAGCCAGGGGGAATCACATAAAAGACTGTAAGAAAGTGAGAGGGGAGAGAGAGAGAGCGGGTGAGCAAACGAGTTGAATGACTGCACTCGATAGGTTTTCTTATCGATGCCGCAGGAAATTAGAATTAAAAGGTGGCGTGAAACAGCAATAATTTATGTAGATAATGAGATAAAAACAAGCTTCTGCTTTAGATTACTAATTTAAAGAAAATTTATACGCATTTATTTTTTTTGCATTTTATCAGCTTTGATATATTGCCTTTCGAATGGTATTAACACACATATATTCTGTTACATTTGATTATTGGTCGGTCTGATTAAACCTTAGTGTAGAGTACATTGATATATTTACACGCAATTGACAAACTATTTGGACCCCATAATTGACAAGCTTAAAACGTAGCAAGACATGACATGATTTTTTTGGATTATGTTGCTGTTTATTTATAAGTGAAATTTATATTGGCATTTATTTATTATTTATTTGTGAATTGAACGTTGCTAAACAAACATTAAGAAAAAGTTATGCAATTGAATATTCAGAAAAACATTTAGAAGTTATTTTCATGGTGATTTGGGCCGAATCATAATTTTCACTTTTCAGTGATATGAAACTTTACCAATACATGTTTTCCCGATTATATTTTGGGGTTTGGAAGTATATTCCATTCAAATTACTGTAACGACCAAAATTTCATTATACAATTGCATTGCATCTTTAAATTTAATTCGGGAAAAGTACACTTACCTATTAGCACCGTCGCCGTACCACCAGGCGCCATGCCTTTCTTCGGCGTACTGGTATTTTCCCCTAATATCGTTATCCTGATCGTATGTTGCGAATCTTTGTTTTTCGTGCATCCGCAATTCGTCGTTTGTGGGACCAGAGAAACTACCCAATTTGCTCAGTCTGTACATATCGTCTTCACCCGAAATGGCGAACTCGTCGTACCTACCATAGTGTATACTGCCATCAAATCCCTCCATGTGAATATACAGCTGGTGAGGTAGCCCAGTGGTTAATCTGTGTATTTTCTCCAGGCCGAGAAAGAACTCCCCGTCCCAAAAGTCACCAAAGCCGTTCCGGTAAGTGGTCCAATTCCTGTAGAAATCAACTTTGCCATTGAATCTCTGCTGTATAACAGTCCATCCAGGACCCGCGATATCTGAATTGCATAGGACTTTAAAAGTATAACAATTGGAGAGGCGGACGTAATGCACCCCTGAATCCCTGGAAATGCAAGTCTTTGTATTGTACTTTGGAATTTCTTGTAACATTATATTAGCGGATTCCTTGACTTCCGCCTCCAATTGAGTAATTTTTTTATCTTTTGCAACTAATTCCGATTCACAAGTTAACAACTTTTCTGCGTTTGAACTGATTTTTTGTTTCAAGAGCTGTTATCTTTTCTTTCTCACTTTCGAGCTCCTTTTGCACAACTGCCATCAAATCACCTTTCGACTTATAAGTCAAAATCTCTATTTGAAGTTTCGTCATATTCTCCTTTAGCTGCTTAATTTGTTCATTCTTATTTGTTAATTTCTTATTGAGTTCAATCTCCTTTGCTTTGAACTCCTTTAGTTCATTGTTTTGATATTCACAAATTTTGTTCGGCAATTGTTCCATTTTGTCTTTCAGATCTAAGATCACAGCTGTCTCCTTTAATTTGTAATTCATATTTTCCAATTGAAGCTTTATCATACTGTCTCCTTGCTGCCTAATTTGTTCATTCATGACTTCTAGATGCCTAATTTGTTCGTTCTTGCTTTCAATTTCTGCACTATGCTTGTCTATCTTCTGAGTAACTTGCTCGAAGTATCTTAGCATTGGTTTTGTAACTTGATGGGCATACACCGAACACTCTTTTTCCAGTTCATGAGACATTGGACAAGGCTAATAAGAACACGAATAATAATAATAATCAATAAGGTCACTTGTGCTGCACATTTCCCTTTTGCACTGATTCTCACCTGATCGGAATAAGCGTAGACAGAGAGTCCTTTGAAGGACTCCAACAGGGCGAGGAAGAGAAAGAGAACGCGAATTAGTCTCATTTCAGTTTGGCACTTTCCCGGAACTCAAATTCGGGAATATTCAGTTGGGTACAAGACAAATACGTATAATGATCTTCTGAGACCACACTCACGTCTTTTATAGCTCTCATCGTGCATCGGTGCATACGAATTGCGAAGACTGATAAGGAGAAAGCACACGTCAGTGCAGTGTGGCATGATGCGACGTTATCACAAGCAGACAGTGAACTTGACCTGCGATTAAGTAGAATCCGGGTTCGGTGTCAGATGATAGAAAACTTTCTTAGAAATTCGTACTAATTATTATTAGTATGGTAATGTATTAAATAATATCACATAAATATGTGCTCATGCTCTCGTAGACACGAATTGAAAACGTGAGCTTAAGTAAAGGCAAAGTAACTTAATGCAAACAAATAGCTGGACCAAAATAGCCATATCTCCATAGAGTTACTATAAACTGCTAAGTATAAAATAAATTGCTTTTAACCAAATAAAAGTTAACTGCACTAGTAAATAACCTCGGACTTTTGAAGCTGACAAATGATTGGCCTTTTATGGAATTTATATAACAAGTGCAAGCTTTTTGTTGTACTGTTCTCTCTTATTATAGATTGCAATAGAGCTAAAAGCCAGAACACTTTCTTAAATTTAACCAATTCCACTGCCACTTTAAGTTCGCTTTAAAGCCAACGAACGCAGCAGCTCATTAAGCTGGAAAAAGACTTGAATTCCGCACATAAATTAGTCGACGGTAACAATTTCATTTTGCTAGTGAAATTGACGGTCGGATCCCGATGGAAAAGCAGCCAAGAGAGAGAGAGAGGCACTAGGAGTAGGTCCGGTAGGGGGTAGGGGAATGAGGGTAGGGGGGTGTGGCGATGCTGGCACCAACTGGGCCATAAATCAAAAGCAGCGCACGGCGTTTAATACACTTGACGCCAGATTTCCGCGACAATTTGCGCATGAATTAAACATAAAAGCAAGTCGACTGGGTATCGCAACACCCCCACGATGCTGTGATGCCTCCTTCCTGTACTCCTCCCCCCTGCCACCTACTCCTGCTGCCTTGTACCCACTCCACATTGGCGGAGTTTGCCGGTTTCCTGCCGGATTTTCCTGGCAAGTGGGCAAATAAAATCAAAGTAGGTAACACGCGCAAATAAAACACTTGACACATTAAAATGGCAACAAGAACTCATATGTGAGACAGCCAGGAGTGGGGAGAGGGGAGTGGGGAGTGGGGCTGGCAGGTGATGGTGGGAGGTGCCGAGGGAGGTTGCCTACCGATGGCAATGAGCAATGCGGCAACAAATTTCCATTTTGTGCCCGCCTCATGCAAATAAGTGACACTCGCCGAGCTGGCGAAGCTGCAAGGGGAGCAGGGAGAGGGACGCCAAGGAGGCGGGTCAGGACATGAGCTTGCATGCTCATGTAGGTGTGTGAGTGTGTGCAAGTGTGTGTGCGTGTGTGGCAGTGTCGCCTTACATGCGCATACATACAAATTTAACGAGTCGCATTTATGATACCACAGACAAGTATAATAATTTCAATTAACGACACCCCCCGAGTGTGTTTGCACAGAGAGTGGGCAGACGGTGGAGGGGGCGAGAGGAGGTAGAGTGTGCGAGCAGCAGAGTAAGGTTCGTGCACAGTGGCAACTTCCGCAGTAAAGCTGAGATGCGCTATGTATGTGTGTGTGCGTGATTCAAGACTAAGATGGAAAATTATTACTCCTGCTGGAAACTTATTCATCCTTTCGAATATATAATTATCTAGGGTATTTATAGAGTATTTATGTATTTATAAGTGATATTTAAGTGCTAGATATACTATATTAGTATATCACAGTTCATTTTCAAATTCAGCCTGCTGGCCACAGTGACTTTATCTAAAGCTTTGTCTTATAAAACTTAATCAAAATGTTCAAATAATCATAAAAATTATCTAAGAAATTAAAAAACAGTAAGCTACAATTCATGAATAAATACAAGAATATACAAGAAAAGAGTTATTCCTTTAGGACTTATTATTATTATTACTATGTATGTTAACTTTGTGTTGAAATTCATTTTAATGTTGCATAATATTTTTCTTTTCATTTTATTTATTTTGTTGACTTAATTTGCGAATAAAATGAGCTACAAAATTTGCCAAAAATTATATAGTAAATTTCGTAGACATATTCAAACAAAACAGTTCAGTCTGTTTTTAGAGCATACTTTTTGGAGTTGACTTTAAATACAAAACACTTTAGTTATATATGGAATATAAAGCTAGACAGGCCTTGTTTACTAATTTGAACATTATCTTGTTGTTTACCTTCATATTATATATATTATATTATATATATTATACAACCCAAGTTTTGAACCGACTTTCTTAGATACTTCTTCTTAAAGTCTTTAACAATCATTTACCGTTTGCCAACACTGTTTGGGGACAAGTGAGGTCCCAAAATGGAGCCGTGTTGCATATTCTGAAATACATTAAAAAAAGTCACGCATCGCAGTTGGCATAATGAGACGTAGAAGAAGAAGGAGAGAGGATGAAGATGGTAGAGGGAGAGGGCAATGGAATGGAGAGTAAAGTGTCTCGTTGAGTCCGTTTATGTCTGTGTTAGTAGGTCGCAGGTGTGCCAGAGTGTGTGTGTGTGAGTGTGCTTGTGCTTAGTTAATTACGGGCATAATAATGCTCACACACACACTTGCACACACACACACATGGAGCTGACAGCTCGTATTTTCTTAGACGCATTCTTCTGGCTTCTGGCCGAGTTTTAGAGCCTCATCTCATCAGCATAAAAGTTTTTAATGAGCCATTTTGCTGCCTTTTGTCGCCAGCTTCAACTCCGGCTCTTTCTCCTGCTCCACTTCCTGTTCATCTTCTGTGGCTTACCTATGCACATCCTACATACAGCTCACATTTTTAGGCCTCTCCCGCGTGTGTGCAGCGAATTTGTTATGACAAGCTCAGTTGACACGTTTTAATTAAATTTAATTAGTGCGTTCGCTACAGCAACAACAGCAAATTGGCTAACATGACAGGTGGATTAGGGGGGCAGAGACAGCTGACAGCCAGCAGAGCCATATGGCTGGCTTTCTTCACTTATCTCTCTGTCTCTCTTGCGGCATATGACGTGCTGCCGCACGGTTAATTGCAACATGTGTAGAGCGACAGTTGGCCTTGAGGCCGCCACAAAATGCGACAGGCTGAAAATGTACAATTCGTATAGTATAATTATGATGGGGGCAGAAGGTGCCACAGATTATATATTTACACAAACACAAAAGGTTATCGAATATAGTCAACCATTGTATACCCTGCAACCATTGATTGTGTTTGCTTGGTGTAGTATTTATTATTATCCTTGTCCCTATTAAGTTAGTATAAGACTTGCTCAGCTAGTTACTCTTCTCTAGTCTTAGTTCCAATAACTCGTCCCAATTATGGGTTCAACTACAGGGTATTATGTTCTCACTACAATAAACTTTTCTATTACTAACACAAATTCAGAGCAAGTACTGAAGTTGTTGACTGAAAACCAGTCGACTCAAATTCAATAAAAGTACATTTACATAAATTAAATATTAACCAGTAAGAAAAGCAACAGTCGCGCAAAACGCGACAGTGGGATACCCTTCGACCTATGTTCCCGTGTAGTTTAATTTGTTAAATTTATACACATATGCATATGCACATGGTTTGAAATTAATCACGACAGATGGCGCTCGCGCTTCGCGCTCGTCCGCCCTCCTTGTTAGCTGACAGAAGCAGCATATTTTCTTAAATAACTTCTGTGTTTATTGTCCGATCGGATTGTAATTTGGAGACTACGTAGATATTTCATTCAGCTTAGTATATGTTAAAATCAGAAAGTTGTATCTTTTATACAGCGCTAACAAATTGAGTTTAAAAATTAAATTATTGATTTGTGGGGGCGGTGGGCGTGGCACCTAACTTTTGAAATAAACTTGATCTGCTTATAGTACACAGGAGTCTTCCTGCCAAATTTGGTAACTCTAGCTTTTATAATAACTGAGATCTGTACGTTCATACAGACAGACAGACAGACAGACAGACAGACAGACAGACATGGCTCAATCGACTCGGCTTGTGATCCTGAGCAAGAATATATATACTTTATGGGGTCTCCCACGTCTCCTTCTGCCTGTTACATACATTTACACAAAGTTAGTAAACCCTGTTTTGACCATTTTCAATGGTCGAAGGGTATAAACACGGAACATAGGTCGAAGGGTATCCCACTGTCGCGTTCTGCGCGACTGTTGCTCTCGTAAGTAGTTATTTTAGAAGGTATTCAAGACATTATCAAGATACTATATCATATCAAGATATATATCGCCGCAACTTCCGATTTCAATGCATACTTTGAAAGGTTAACATTATGCAGAAATAACTTCGATATTCCACTTTGTTAAATTAAATATACGTAAATCAGAAATTAGTTGATCTTAGGAAAACCTAAGCAACCGGAATAAAATACATTTTACGCGCATGCAATATCAAACAACACGTTCACACTAAAATTAATACATATTTATCGTATTTTAGCAACCCGGCATTGCGTTCCCCATTGTTCTGCTCTTTTTTGAAGCGGCTTCGTCGCGTGAAGATTGTGTGTGAAAATTTGCTGGCTTTTCGGAACGTAAGAAAAACAGGAAATCGAAATGGCTGCAGACCAGGAGCAATTCCAACAGCTTCTGTCGTCCCTCTTCTCCACCGACAATGATGTCCGCAAATTGGCTGAGGATACCTATAACAATCTGTCGCGCGAGCTGAAGGTGAGACACCTGCTGGGCAACCTGCACAATGGTCAACAATCTGAGGAGGCACGCCAGATGGCAGCCGTGTTGTTGCGTCGTCTCTTCACATCCGAGTTCATGGAATTCTATAAAGATCTGCCCGCTGACTCGCAGAATCAGCTGTTGCAGCAGATTTTGATGGCCGTGCAGCAGGGTGTGACGCCACAGTTGCGTCGCAAGATCTGCGAGGTGATTGCTGAGGTGGCACGCAATCTAATCGACGAGGACGGCACCAATCAATGGCCCGATATACTGCAGTTTCTCTTCGAATGCGCCAATTCACCCACATCGCAGCTGCAGGAGTCGGCGTTGCGCATCTTCAGCAGTGTTCCATCGATTTTTGGTAATCAGGAGACACAATATATGGATTTGATCAAGCAGATGTTGGGCAAGAGCATGGAGAATGCAGGAGATGCTGAAGTACGTGTACAGGCAGTGCGTGCCATATGCGCCTTTATACTCTACCACGATAAGGAGAAGGAGGCGACGATTTATAAGCATTTTGAAGATCTGTTGCCACGCATGTTGGTCATCACTGGGGAAACGATTGAGGCTCAGGATGATCAATGTCTGTTGAAATTGCTCATTGATATGACCGAAAATTGTCCGAAATTCTTGCGCCCTTAGTTGGAATACATTTTCGAGATGTGCATGAAGGTCTTCAGTTCGCAGGACTTTGAAGATAGCTGGCGTCATTTGGTACTCGAAGTGATGGTCTCTCTGGCCGAGAATGCACCCGCTATGGTGCGTAAGCGTGCGGATAAATATATTGTCGCACTGATTCCGTTGGTGCTGCAAATGATGACCGAACTGGATGAAGATGATGATTGGGCCACATCGGATGTAATCAATGAGGATGATCACAGTGATAATAATGTGATCGCAGAATCATCGTTGGATCGTCTTGCTTGTGGTTTGGGTGGCAAAATGGTTCTACCCCATGTGATGAACGCATTGCCAAGCATGTTGAGCCACGTCGATTAGAAGCAACGTTTTGCCGCTCTTATGGCCATCTCTGCCATTGGTGAGGGTTGCCACAAGCAAAGGGAGGCCATGCTCGAACAAGTCATGTCCGGTGTGTTGAACTATTTGCGTGATCCCAATCCACGCGTGCGTTACGCAGCCTGCAATGCCATCGGACAAATGTCAACGGACTTTGCGCCCATCTTTGAAAATAAGTTCCATGAACAGGTGGTTCCTGGTCTGCTCCTGCTGCTCGATGATGAGCACTCCTGGCCAAAAGAATATACCCTCTGCAAGGGTATAATGAGGGCAGATCGAAGATAAGACTCTGTGTTCTATATACGTGTACGATGACTAACATTTAACTATTGGTACATTCTTTCTGCCCAGTTCCTTGCCACCTGAACTCACCGACATCCTTCTGCTTTCGCAGCGCTTGAACGGTGCGCAGTATAGAGAAGACACTGCGGCGCGTTTGGTACTGAAGGCGGAGCATGATGTGCTGATGGAAGCGCCGACTCATGGGTGTGTCACGCTTATAGCGCTCATTGTACATGGGATTACGAGCATGAAGCATGCGGGTGAACTTCTTGACGCTGTCATACGAGCTGCACATCTCCTGCTTGCGGTCGTGCGTGTTGCGCAAATACTTGTCCAACAGAACGATGGGATTGTTGCGCAACTGCCATCAGTGTTCTCCATTAGGATTTATCTTTGCAACAAAAGAAACTTAAAACTTAAGTTTTAAGTTTCTTCTTTTGTTCCAAAGATAAATCCTAATGGAGAACACTGATGGCATAGAAAATACGCTAAAAACGAAAATGTTTTAAATGACACTAAAATCGAATCAAAATGAAAACTTTAAATGAGATTCCCCCCAATTCGAAATCATGTCAAAAAACGCCCGCCTCCCTTGTTAGCTGACAGAAGCAGTTGGTTTTATGCTCATACTTTCATAAATAACTTTTGTGTTTATTGTCCGATCGGATTGTAATTTGGAGAATACGTACATATTTCATTTAGCTTAGTATATGTTAAAGTCAGAAAGTTGTAGCTTTCATAAAGCGCTTACAAATGGTGTTCAAAAAATCAAATTTTTGATTTACGGGGGCGGTGGGCGTGGCACCTAACATTTGAAATAAACTTGATCTGCTTATAGTACACAGGAGTCTTCCTGCTAAATTTGGTAACTCTAGCTTTTATAATAGCTGAGATCTGTGCGTTCACACAGACAGACGGACAGACGGACAGACAGACAGACATGGCTCAATCGACTCGGCTTGTGATCCTGAGCAAGAATATATATACTTTATGGGGTCTCCCACGCCTCCTTCTGCCTGTTACATACATTTGCACAAAGTTAGTATACCCTTTTTTTGAGCATTTTCAATGGTCGAAGGGTATAAACATAAAGAATTGCATATTTATATTTATTTATTTATGTTTATTAAAATTTATTTAAATTCAAACAAACTAACGTATGTCAGTAACAAGAATATATACTATACTGTCACTGAAGCAAGTGAATTTGATGATGATTCATTCTAGACCGTTTAAAAATAACTACTAATTATTTTAAAAATTGCAAAAAGGATTCAATTTTCGTTTTGAAATGTTTAGTTAACTTTTCAATGTTTAATTTCAAAAATATGTCATTAATTTTTGACAGTAAATAAAGAGAAATTCAAAAAGAAACTTGATTGAATTAATCTAGTATCAAATATCTCCAATGTAGATATATACATACATACATATCAAAGAGTTTCATTTTAAATAAATATTCCAGCCTAATGAAGATCTCAAGAGGATAAGTTGTGATGATCAACATCGACTGAACGATATATGGAACCAATCTAGCTTGTTCCATCTAATATAGAATGTGGAACAATTAGGAATCTGTGGACAGATGAAGAATGCTACTTCGCCTGCTGATGCAGCTCAAGAATACATATGTTTCATGGCCTCGCAGACCTTTATTGGTCAGGGAGTCACTTACAAACAGGCACACCAAGCATTTAAGGCTTCCCCTTTCTGTTTAGCACACACTATTATCGGTTCCCTATAATTATTTGCTCTTCTAACGTTTCGCCATATTCCTGTCATCGCAGCGATCTCCATGCGGCTCACATAACTCGGTCGACGTCCAATCAATTTCAAAAAATTACAAATGCAAATTGTCGGAGTCGGCAGAGCAATGCAGACAGAGCAGACGGGGAGAACATTGTTTATAGAGAGCAGCAAAGGAAAGCAGCCTCAGCAGCTCGGCAACAATTAGAAATTTCCGTTCAAGCAGTGTGAGAAAGAATGAGGCAGGGGGAACTGGATGAAGGGAACTGGTACTCGGCAACTTGTTAGCTCGAATGACGTTTTAATAAGTCACATAATTCATGGACTCACTGTAGATGCTGCAGTACCTGCAGATGACAATGTTGCCGCGTGCCCCCTAAAACGGCAGATTACACATACGTCGTGATAGATTCTGCAACAGCCTGCAGCTCGCCATGGTTTTTGATATTGCTTCGACACACACGAACACTGGGTCCCAACACAGTGTCCCATCATAGTGTCTCTTAGCAGTCCCCGTACCCGTCCCTGTCTTGATGCGTGTCTTGTCAGCTGCTCATTTGTCAATGTAATTGATTTTATGCCTGCACTTTTGACTAGGGTTGTGTGTGGCGACTACCCTGGCCCTGGCCTGGCCTGGCCTTTTGCCTGTTATATTATTCGATTACAGTTAGACGTAAATCAAGTGGAAGCGCATGGGGAACTGGCAACGAGCACACCACAAGTATGTACAGCTACATATATCTATCTGTATCTGCGAGTTATTATCCTCGAGTTCATACAGATGCGTGTGCGTGTGCAGGGCAATTGAGGGTCAGCTGGCAAGGGAACATGCGAAAGGTCAAAACAGTGCACAGATGAAGTTCAAAAGGATGTCAAGATGAGGAGGAAGAAGATGCTGAAATGGGAAGTGGGAAGCGGAAGTTTTTCTGATAAGCTAGACTTGAGTGAGACTTCAAAGTCCAAGGGCAACTCATCGAGTGCTTATGTTGCCAATTGCCTCATCATTCAGGCATTATCTCTCTCTGAATGTTTTACTAACTTGCCTAATGTGATTTATCATTTCATTCTAATTGAATTTTCACACGCTTCTTCTCCCAGCTCGCCACCCATTGCACCACCCAATTTCATCAACTAGATGCCACAGCTCAATTTCCAAAATGCAGCAGCCAGTTCTGCAGAGAAGAACCGGTAGCCGATCGAGTAGAAGATGAAGAAGAAGTTGAAGAAAGAGGAGCAGATGAAGGGGAAGAAGCCGAAGCAGAAGCCGGTGCCGGTGCCGCTGCGCAGCTTCTGTGATACCGAGAAGACACTGCTTTACGGCAAGGCACGAGTATCTTATGGATACTTTTTCTTTCTTTGCCTTGTTCGCCTATTGCCCACTGCCGTCTTAGAGGCTCATAAATTTTTATAGCTTGTAATTTGGGACATCGCTGCACATGCGCGCCAGGCGGTCGCCCGAGACTCGCGTGGAATCGCAATTGGAATTAGAAAGAGACAAGAGAGAGAGAGAGGGATAGAGAGAGGGGGATCAGGTGGATTGCAGTAGGAGTAGGGTGACGGGAAAATTGGCTATCGGACAGGAGTAGGAAGTATCTTTGGCGTTTGGCAATGTCAGATTTATACTTGTGCCGTAATTAATAGCGATGTTTTGGTCATACTGATTGGCTGCACTCACTTTATGGCTGCTGCCTAAGACACCGAGGATGCACCTACTCAATGACCGTCAGCTGCAATTAGCCTCAGTGGCGGATTGGGTTTACTACTCGCAATCGCCATCGCTGTCTCCCCGCGACCAATTAGACGATTCGCTAATTAAATTGCCAGAAAGGAAATTAAATGATACTAAAAGGAGTTCAACAAACACCCCTTGTAGCACACACTACTGTCGATTTAAAGTGCCTTTAAAGTGCCTTTAAAATGGACGCCATTAACGGGGCCACATGCAAAAGGCCGAATCATTAAAGTTTTGGCTTATTGCTCGTTGGAATACACTTTGAGGACATGAACAGAGAACTGCAGAGAGTTAAGCCCGAGTAGCTGCAGAGATCAAAGATAAGCCCGTTGGTATTACTTATAGGTAAGCTTTCAACGTGTTTCTTTCATTTATCAATGCGCTTGCAGACACATTTTCTACTACATAGTGTGCACTTTAATATAGATATATAAGTTGGTATAGATAATATAAATATGTATTTATATATTCTTGATCAGTCACATCAATTTAGCAACTTATTCTATTTATGATTTTATTTATATTCTTTTTAAATTCATAAATTTTAACCAGAAGTTTGTAACACACAGAAGAACACTTCTATAATTTTTTAAAGCATATATATTCTTGTTCATCATGCCCAAATGAGTAGAAATATGTCCTATAG
Organism: Zaprionus nigranus; assembly: GCA_018903425.1. Classification (NCBI taxonomy): domain Eukaryota; kingdom Metazoa; phylum Arthropoda; class Insecta; order Diptera; family Drosophilidae; genus Zaprionus; species Zaprionus nigranus. The sequence continues at coordinate 469,471 of JAEIGD010000024.1, forward strand.
TTTGTCCAAACTAGTACAGCTAGAAGTTATTTAGGTAATGTTTCGTAGACTTATGTATTTTATAGCGACTATAGAAGCTAACGATTATTATCCTCGATCAAATCGTATTATATTATTGGCAGTATGGATATCTACATCGAGATACTCAACTATATGTATATAGCTAGCCTTATATGGTATGGTATAGTATATGGTATAATATAGCTTTCAATTTATCAAAGTATGCTCACATTATTCGTTATTTTTTATCTATAGTATATTTTCTTAAATAATTTGTAAGTTTCCAGTTCTTATAATCTTCAATCTTTCAAAATACATACATATTATAATAGATTTATAACAAAACAAAGCATATGACCACTTAGTAAAGACCTAGGACCTTCAACTACGACATACGAAAGCTGACAATGCCTTCTTGTAATCACTTCAATAGGTAAACTAGCTTGTGAAGTGTTTCTTAACCTCCATTTCATATGCATTTAGGAGACTTGTCTAATTAGAATATTTAATGCAAGTCGTAATATCTTAACGTTTTGGCTGCTTTGGCAGCTTCTGTTGTGGCTGAGCAAACTCAATTACTCGCAGAGTGTATGGCACATCTCTTTGGGGAAATGCCTGTCTCCTTCCACCGGTTTCACTGAGGTGCCCTTAAGTTATGCAGCCAAGATTTTCAGCTACTCACAGAGCGCAAATATTGTAGCAGCTCCTCGTGGCAGCTGCCGCCATTGACTGCAGCCTGTTGATTGCCCCCTGCAGCTGCCACTGTCATGCAGATGCCTGTGTTCCATCTCCTCCCCCCTGAACTGCCTCTACCTCTGCCTGTTGGCTGCTGCTTTGCCTTTTGATGATTACAAATTAATCACACTTTAAACATGGCAATTACGCTTCGCGCACCGCAACAGGCTGAGGCGCAGGCTCAGTCTGGCTCAGACCGGGAAGCTCTCGAGCCGTGCGGAGCTCTGGAACTCCAGAACTGCGGAACCCGGCGAAGAACTGCGAGGCAAATACGCGTACGCATGCAGAGTCTCTTAAGCAGATGCAGAACGATGCCAGAATCCAAGCGCAGTCCGACTACCTCAGCGGCTGAGCTGCACTGAGAGAAAACACTTTGGTCGAACTAAAGAACTTGAATTACATAATTTTGAGTTATGTTTAGGCACGATAATGAAATAATAGGCTGGATAAATAGAAAGAATAATTGCTGGATTAGCATGATATATATATATATATTTTGTTTTATTATTTATAAACAATTATGGTAAGACAACTAATAGAAAATTTGAAATTTGTATCCTATTTTAATGCAATTACAAAATAAAATAATTATCTAGGAGGAAGTATTGTAAAATCTTAACAATAACGATTAAAAACTGTGTTAACTTTAGAATTTATTAAGAAAAAATCACAAATTTAACTGGGAAATTTAATGAAAAATCACAATAATATGATTATTATTATGATATATTAATTATTCGTGACTATATTTTTTGGGGTATTTCCTGGGAAGGTTTCCCCCTCCTTATATCTAAACACAATGGATCAGATATAATTAAAGTTAATATTTTATTTAATCAACTATATTATATGTTAATCATTTCACTACATTTAAAAAATATATAGCATATAGGTACGTATATACATAAATATTACTATATATTATATTATAGTGTGTTATGTAACGGTAACGTTAGGACTAAAACTTGTTAGTTATTTAAAAGTATTGTTAAGTATAAACCGAAAGAATTTGTGTAAATTGAAGTTAATTTATAGTTACATTATAGCAATTAATTTAATTTGCATAATAATAATTTTAGAGTTACAAGTTTTTAAATTAATTTTTTTTTAACAATTTTCACGTTCAACCACCTTATTTATTTGTCTATATTTTGCCTATTTAATTCTAACACCTTACAAATTTCTCTCAGTGCATGACATTCTCTTGGCTGTAATAAAAAAAATTGCTTCCTTTAGCTGTTTAACTTTCGTTTTAATAAATAATCAAGTGAAGTTCGTATCGTTTTGGACGAGCCTGGACGCGAGCCTGCCCCTGCGAATCCTCCACTTTCCCTTCGCTTTGCTCCTATCCTCTCCCTCCCTGGTATTTGTCTCAACATCGTCGTCGTCGTCAGCGTCTTTTGGCTGTGGTTCGTCAAGTCGCTCGTGTAATTTCCAGGCAATTTCTCATAGCCATAATTGCATAATTTCAAAGTTGTTGGCAACTTAATTGCGCCCGGGCTTGGACTCAGCTTGGGCTCAGGCAGCTGACTGGTCATGGATCCCCGAACCGATCCGGCCTGGGCTCCTCTGCTAGTTGGCTGCCTGGGCCTGTCTTCGGTGTAAATAAAACCTTTTTAAACGCTTGTCATGTGGCAGCATCAGCAGAACTACCGTATGCCGGCACTGCCAACTGCAACTGCAACTGCAACTGGAGCTGAAGTTGAAGCTGAAGCTGAGACTGAGCCTGCAACTGGAGCTTGGGTTGTGAGCTGGGATTCTGCCTGACTTCAAAGCGCGCACATCATCAAACATATGTTGCCTATATCCGCTGCCTCTGCTTCTATCTGTGTTCCTCTCTTCGCCACGTCTCCTGCACCTCTATATGCCCCTCTTCTTGTATCTCTTCTTGCCCCTCTGCCCCTGCTACCTCGACCAGTTCCCCTGCCTCTCCACCTCTGGCACTGTACGCCTCTGCTTGTGTTACGCCAACGCCTGACAGCATCTTTTACTCCCCTCTTCCTCTTCTCCCAAACTGTTCCTCTCTCCCTCTTTCATTCGCTGTCTATTCTCGCCTCGCGGCGCTTTGCCATCAAAGTTAATATGCTTTATATTAAATTTATTGTTGTTGTTGTTGTTGCTGGCTTGTTGCCTGGCCTCGTTCTGTTGCCAATGGCCAGACAATCTGCATCTGCCACACTATAACCCCCTCTTCCTCCGCCCCAGCTACACCCCTCTGCAACCTGCTCTGGCATCCCACTTGAAGCTGAGCTCATTTGTCCCATCACAGAATTGTTTTGAATACGTTTTGCTGCGTTTTCCATCAAATTCCTCAATTAATTTCACTTAAATTAAAAACTCTGTTCCGACAGGAGAAGCAACAACAACTACAATAATAACAACAACGGCAACAGCAGCAGCAGCAACAACAACAGCAACAACAACAATTACAGCAATAACACGATGTGCAAAATTGTTAAGTGTAAAATAAGGAAGAAGATAAAAGAAGGATAGAGGCAAAGAGGGGATAGAGAGGAGAAAGTAAAAGAAAAGCGCAACTATATGTGGCAATTTGAAGTACAGTTTTTAGGTTATGAATCAGAAATAGCACTACTCAACAATAAAATATAATTACAACTATTATATTAAGCTAAAGTCGTTTCATGCTCCAGTGCAAGTTAGAACTATTTTTTTGAGGATAATTTAAAAGGAAACCTCCACTTTACTAATTGTAATTAACTAATGCACTTATGACAACCAAATTCCTTCAACTTCACCTGCACACCATGTTTTTCATACAGCCAGGTACGCTCAGGGAAAATTGGGAGGGATTTAGTGTGTGAAATCCACTATCGATGTCAACTTAAATATCGATAGGTTTGTTAAGCGAATGGAAAACAAATCATCAGAGAATTAAATAGAAACAAACGTTCATTCGGAACCAGGCAATACCGATATCAGAGTGCCCATATTATCAACGTAGCTTTCATTTTAAACTTAATAGTTATTTACATACTTTAGTTTTTAACTTTAACAGAAAGAAATTCATTCATTTATCGTATTATGTAGTAATGATTTGATGTAATATACTTATAGTATACACCCTTTTGTGGCCTCTCACACTACTATCTCTGCCACTTCTGTTGATTGCAGTAGTTACCCCATTGCACTGCATTTGAATGTGCATATGTATGTTCGCTTTATGCCATATAAAACCGACTATATGTATTTAAACAGTAATTTATAGTAATTCTTACAGCACTGAATCGACTGCAACGTAACTTTAACCTTATACACAGTCTTGGGTCAGCATTAAGTCTGCTACTTTGGACCGACTAGGTATTCCCCATTGAATTCCGCGCATGGCAAACTGATTAATCGTCGCGCTGCTTGCAAATGAGTGAAGCAAATCAAAACAAGCGCAGTGCAACATGCGGCAGCTGTTCCTATCCCCTCGGAGGTAGGGGAATTTGTGGCAGACAAACTGCGTGGAACCCGTTCACAGCGAGCAAGCCATGGCCAAATGCATTTGGCACGCAATTATGGCCCAAAGTGTTAATTGCATTTCCGCCAAGCTATCAAACTGCCTCGGCCAGGCCCACAGCTCACGCATTTGGCATTAAAATGGACCGCAGTCGCAGTTGGTCCCAGTTCCAGGTTCAGTTTGCAGCGAAAGCAGAAGCCAAAGCAGCCAGCCACGGCTAAAACATTCTGCGATAAGCAACGTGCCACGGTTAACGGTACTTTCCCCCCATTTGCCCTCCCTCTCATGCTTTACTCGTACTTGCTCAACGCCCCTGGGGACGACTTTTTAAAGATGGCGCATGCGTGGCAGACACGCAGCGGGGCAGCCAAGCGAGCTGAGCCAAGTGAGGCTCCAAAACTAAGTCAAATATTTGTAGAACAGACCCAAGCGAACAGGCCGACAAACTGCCGGACTGAAGAAGTGGAGGACTGGAGGACTGGAGGAGCGAGGACTCAGTGTCCCCGGGCTAACTGCAAATGTGAAATTTATGGGCCCCCAAAGGCGCGCGTGGACGTCGAAGTTCTAACATGAGCAGCGCAGTTCGTGCTGACTAATGACAGAGTCCGACATACCCTCGACAATGAAATATATCCCAACTGTCCAATACAATTAAAAGTTAACTGAAATATTGTACTATAGTAGATGGGCAACTGCGAGGCGAATCTTCGCTGGCGTTACAAACGACCTGCCAAGTCCGGCATAGCCAGCACATGCAAATTTCTAACTGATGACCGAATAAAACGAAGAGAAATTAAATCTTTTTGGCTTGCCGCATATTCATAAAGTGCATTTTAATGGACCAGTTCCACTTGCCACCCTCCTGCTTCTTACCACACTCCTCCTCCCCATTCTCATACTCTACTCCACTTTGCAAGCAAAGAAGTGCAGCCTGGTCAGCCTTTTTTACAGTCAGATCTGTGCCTTTAGCCGTAAACAATCTTGAAATTAAATTAAATTCAATATTTTGGAAATATATCAACAAGTTTTGACAGCGGATACTGATTTGGGAGATCAAAAAACATATAGAAAGACGATTATAAGCCTCTATTACTTGGGTTTCGATGTCTTTGAGGTTAAGTTGAAATGCGGGACAAATGCTGACTTCAGAATCGATTTTAATATATCTAAATACAGGTTAACACACATGCCTAGATCAGTATTCTATATCATTTAGAGGATATTCATAATAGAATCATTTTGAAAATCCACATACAACAACATAATGTAAATATATAAAGTAATTAGTTGTCGCCAGCTATCGATTGACAACGTATCGAATTTAAATAAGTTGACAACCATATAAATTAATATATAGGTTATATTTGGTGGAGGTAACCTGGCAACACTGTTCCAATAAGGAACAGTCACAGCCGAGGCAGGAGGCATCTTTTACTTATCGAAGTCTTTGCATGTCTTTGCATGCGGCCACATTTGATAAGAGTAGAAGAGTCAGAAAGGAAAGCAGAGAGAGAGAGAGTGAGAGGAGCAACAACTTGACTGGCTCAAGGCCTGCTCCGATTCCCCAGTGGAATCAGCATCGGCTTCGCCTTTGGCTTTTGCATTTGGCTTGTTCTGGCTGCGGCTTTGGCCAAATCCGTTAATAAGCCATTTTGACAAATTGGACGATTGCCGTCTCTAAGTATAGTGTGTGCGAGTGTGTGCGTGTGTGTGAGTGTCAACATGTGCGTGAGGAGTAAAGGTAAAGCTGGCAATTGATGCGATGTCAATTGATGCGAAGTGTGGAAAATCTTGGATTGCCAGCAAAACAAAACAGCTGCCAAAAATTCATATAAATCCGAAAAGCAAAGCTGAGTTAAATCATAAAGTAAAACAATGTAGAAAAGAAGCTAAAGCCGAAGCTTGAAAAATACATATAAATAATAATTTACATGTTTTATATATTAATGTTTGTTCTGACTTGTTTGTTCTTATGAAAGCTATAGAAAAATGGAGTGAAATTGCAATTGGCATTAAAGGCATCCAAAACTGAAACCAGAAACAAAGGCTACAGCTCTTATATCCTTATATCCTCCGATCGTTTTAATACTAGCGATATAGGGGCAGGGTCCACCAGACTACTGGTTGATCGAATTAGACTTCTTACTACTATTTTCTATATCATATTTAATATTAAAATAATAAATTCTCTTACAGATTTATATTGAATTTATTAATTAATAAACAGTCTAACAAATAAAATGGGAACTTCTTTTATTCAAACTTTGTTAAACAATAAACTTATTTATGTACGCAACCTGATAGTATTCTCAGCACCTTTAAGCTAAACTCTCTCTTTTTTAATATATATGCCAACCTCTTGATTGCCTTGTGGTTTCTCCTGCACTCTCTTTCTCTGTCCTACAGCATATCCCGATCGTAGCACTTGATGACTTTGTGGCATTCGTCATCGTGCACCTGGCGGAAGACTAAATATAAAAACAAATGGATTGGATTAGTATTAGAAGTATAATCAGTCCTCACTCCACCGCCCACTCACCGTTCTTGGTATTGAAGCAGTTCCATTGGCTCAGCTCGCACTGGCCGGGAAATTCCACAGTGCATTTGCCATTGGAGGCACAAACGGGCAGCGCCTTCTGTGGACACTCGAAGTTGCATTTGCCCAGTTGCTGCAACTCGCGTTGCTTCTCCAGCAGCTCTGGCACCTGCACAGCCGAGGAGAGCAGGCGTCCTGATTGCTGTGGCAACTGGTCCACCTCCCCCTCCTGCTTCGCCCCCTTCTGCTTCTGCTGCTTCTTCTCCTCCTTCTGCTTTTCTTCCTGCTGCTTCTTCTCCTCCTTCTGCTTCTGTTCCTGCTGCTTCTTCTCCTCCTTCTCCTTTTGCTGCTGCTGCAACAGCTTCTTGCGCTCCTTGATCGCCTGATTGACGGCATTGGGTATGTGCTGCTCAGCCTGTTGCATCACATGGGCGACATGTTGCTGCAGCTTGTTGACCTTGTCGCCAATGGTCACTGGCACCTGGCCAGGCAGTGTGAGCACAATATGCGAGCCGGCCAACGCGGCAACCTGATGATTTATCACCTGTGGCTGCTGTGCTGCACTGCCAACGTGTTTATGTGGAGGCAGCAGATCCAAATGTGGCACCACAACGCCTGCCCTGCCTTGCCCCGACTGTGGCACGTGCCCGGTGAGTACCAGTGTGCTCTGGTGTCCCTGTGGCTTCTGTTGCAGCACGTGATTGATGTGGTTGGTTATCAGTGTTTCAATGTGCTTGGGCAACTCGATGGGCTCCGGCAACTGTTGCTCCGGCTTGTCCAACTCCACGGCTGCAGCCAGGGCTGCCATCAGGGCTGCAGAGTATGCAGATATTAAAGTAGCTCGTATTTACATACATGTATATTTGAGAAGGAAACTTACCAATAACCAACACAGCGCGCATATTGTTAATTGAATTCCACACTTAGGTTCCACACTGGGATTCTGTCTTCACTTGACGATGCTCGATTGCGTTCTACAACGCTTTCGATTTTAGTTCTCGGCTTTTATACGGATTCCCTGATCAAACATCGATTTGTCATAAGCAGAGATATTTTTAATGCATCTCATATACTAATTATATAATAACAAAACGTTGCAAATTCTTTTAGCTCCCGCGGGAAACAGGTTTTGTTCAGCCACAGCGACGACAGAAATCGCCCGAAGCTCATTCGAGTTACCTCAATCACTTCCTTATTGATTGATATTATTTTACACATTTTGAGATATTTGGTCTGAAGTGCTTGCATTATGGGGCGTGACAACAGCGAATAAGGCAGATCAGTATTTAAGTTTTTATAAATAATTCGAGAGAATTTAATAAGAAACTAAACGGAAATGAGAAAGGTTTTCTGTTGTGGTAAATACGGTTTCTCTATGTTTATATAATACTAAAGAAAATGATTTCAGTTGAGTTTTGATGTAATCTATTCGATAGGACACTCTAAACTGCTTATTTGTCTATCTACATATCTTAAATTATATATTTAATTATCATCGGACTATCATACAAAATTAAATCAATTTTGACATAATTATTATGTAAAATAATACTATATATGTATGAATGTTAATGCAGTAAGAATTAATTTTGAATATTTCTATGGTTTTTAAATATATTATTATATTAAATTTATTTAAATTTTGTTTTTTATTTATTTACATATGTTTATTTTAATAAAATACCATTTAATAAAGATGAATTGAACTTGAAATAGTAAATATATAAATAAAAATACATATATTACTATATAAATTTATATATATTATTTGCCTGTTGATTATATTGTCTTTTTTTTATTGATGTATTTATTTAAATTTACCTTTATTATTTGCTAAAGTTCATTTAAATATACATAAAAGTATTTTCCATAATTAAATAAAATGTTTTATATCATAGTTTGAGTAGTACAGTGTGTTCTTTCACAGTTTGAGCAGCACAACTAATGAATTTAAGCCGGGCCGCAAAGTATGCAATATAATGTATTAAAACACAGAGCCCTTACACTTAGCCATAAAAAAGCTGGATTTTTCGCTTTCCGCCTGTTTCATATGAAACAAATAAACAGCTAGATTAAAAGTTAAGTGGACAACACTGAATTTTGCACGCTGGTAAATTAATATGCAAATCGCAACCAAAGCTTTTATTTCGGGCAAAAACGACAAGCCCAAAGACGATACGATAATAATAATAACGATAATACAGTTTTGTATATTTTTGGCAGGTGCGAAAATAAAGGATTATGCCATGTAGCGCCTTCGGGCTGTGCAGGGCTTCAAATATTTGTTATAAAAACATTTGCTACCGTCCACAGAAGTCACAGTTGAACAGTCGCTGCTCACACAGCAAGGTTACAACACCAACTATAACAAGAACAACAACAAGTCAAGTCCGACAGCAACATGCAACAACATTGGATCTGCCTGTGTAAGTTGGGCGACAATTGCCTCAGCTCAAACTGTGCTAATTTATCTTTCCCTCCTGCAGTTCTCCTGGCACTCGTCGCCGTCATCGCCAGTGCCAGCGTGCTGCCCGTGAAGCCCGTTCACCTGCCGGCAGTTAACCAACACGGCCAAACAGTCTGGCTGGATAGAATGGTCAATGCGGTGCCAGAAAAGTGCGACTTCAGCTGCACCGATTACGATCTGCCCATCTGTGCCCACAACGGACAGTGCCTGCAATTGTTCACCAGCCGCTGCACTATGGCCGCCTACAACTGCCGCAACCCGCAGAAGCGCTTCAATGTCGTCGAGAACTATCGCTGCACCCAGGGCTACATTCCCCTATGCAGCCAGGAGGAGCGCAAGGAGCTGGGCATAACCATGTAAAAAGCATCTCGGAAGTCGACGGGTTCGGAAATACCCCAAACACATACATAAATTTGTAGAATTAAATAAACCTAATTAAAGTAAATTCCTAAATAAGTTGTTTATTTTCCATCAATTGATTAGGGTATACTTAACTTGTGCAGGCCGAAAAAAACCTGGCATGTGATAACGCGCAACATGCCCCACTACACTGACGCGTATTTTCTGCTTATCAGTTAGGGATGTTCCAATTCGCAAGCATCGATGAACCTTATCAGTCTTGGCTATTCGTATGCACCGATGGAAGATGAGAGCTATAAAAGACGTGAGTGTGCTCTCAGAAGATCATTGTACGTATTTGTCTCGTGCCCAACTGAATATTTCCGAATTTAAGTTCCGGAAAAGTGCCAAACTGACATGGGACTAATTCGCGTTCTCTTTCTCTTCCTCGCCCTGTTGGAGTCCTTCAAAGGACTCTCTGTCAACGCTTATTCTGATCAGGTGAGAATCAGTGCAGAAGAGAAATGTGCAGCACAAGTTGCCTTATTGATTATTATTATGGTATTATTCGTGCTCCTATTAGTCTTTTCAAATGTCTCATGAACTGGAGGAAGATTGTTCGGTGTATGCCCACCAAGTAACTAAACCAATGCTAAGATACTTCGAGCAAGTTACTCAGAAGATAGACAAGCATAGTACAGAAATTGAAAGAAAGAACGAACAAATTAAGCATCTAGAAGACATGAATGAACAAATTAGGCAGCAAGGAGACAGTATGATAAAGCTTCAATTGGAAAATATGAATTACAAATTAAAGGAGACAGCTGTGATCTTAGATCTCAAAGAGAAAATGGAACAATTGCCGAACAACCTTTGTGAATATCAAAACAATGAACTAAAGGAGTTCAAATCAAAGGATATTGAACTCCATAAGTAATTAAAAAGTAAAAATGAGCAAATTAAGCAGAAAGATGAGAATATGACGAAGCTTCAAATAAAGATTTCGACTTATAAGTCGAAAGGTGATTTGATGGAAGTTGTGCAAGAGGAGCTTAAAAGTCAGAAAGTAAAGATAACAGCTCTTGCAAGAGTCATCAGCTCAAACGCAGAAAAGTTGTTAACCTGTGAATCGGAATTAGTTGCAAAAGATAAAAAAATTACTCAATTGGAGGCGGAAGTCAAGGAATCCGCTGAAAAAGAAATTCAAAAGAACAATGCAAAGAGTTGCATTGCCCAAGATTCGTCGGGGGTGCATACAGTCACCCTATCCAATAATGACACTTTTGAGGTCCTATGTAATTCAGATATCGCGGGTCCTGGATGGACTGTTATACAGCAGAGAATCAATGGCGGCGTAGACTTCTACAGGGACTGGAAGACATACCGGAATGGGTTTGGGGACTTCTGGGACGGGGACTTCTTCCTCGGATTAGAGAAGATACACAGATTGACCACAGAACAACCGAACGAACTATTCATTCACATGACACGGTTCAATGGCAGTACATACTTTGCCAGGTACGACGAGTTCGCCATTTCGGGTGAAGAGGATAAATACAGACTTAGCAAATTAGGTAGATTCTCTGGTCCCACATCTGACGAATTGAGTTTTCACATTTATTCGAGGTTCTCGACATATGATCAGGACAATGACAAAAAAAATGATAACTGCGCAAAAGAACATCATGGTGGATGGTGGTACTCGTACGTAATATGTGCTGTTAGGTAAGTTAATTTTAGCTAGCTGAAATGCAGAATTGCTTTGTATTTTTATTTAACGGGTTATCTTTTGGTACAGTAATTTGAATGGGAAATACATTCACGCTGAAGATTATGATGATGATAATGTTGAAATCATTTTTTGGGGACGCTATTCACAACTGAAGCAAGTGAAGATGATGATTCGCCCGAAGACGGCTTAAAAACAACCCTAAAATTCTTTCAAAAAATATTTGTTTACAACTTTTCACTTAACTTTGCAATATTTACTTAACAAAAGTCAATTTAAAATTTATTAGAAAATAAAGAACATTATAAAACCCAAACTGAAGTTGAGTCTTATTTTATTGTTCCACTTACAGCTAAATATATGTCTACTCAGTCACAGCATATAAAAGACTAACATTTTTTTTGAACAGAAGGAGACGTTATGAACAAGAAGCATGTAACACGCGTTGAACCCGGACTCTACCTAAGGTTAAGTCAAGTTCTCTGGCTGCTTGTGAAGGTGTCAAAGTAAAATGCAGATTATTTGTGTTCTCTCAATGTTAATGTTAACAGAGTTAATGTTCATGTTTACTAGGTGGTTCGTAAGTATATTTCCGCCAATTCTTATGAAAAGATGTTTTACTTTTACATTTATATATAATAAGTTTAATTACAGCGTTACAGCAATCCAAATAACAAATACTTTTGAACTGAAACAAGCGATAAACAATCCATTTCTTGGCGATCCTTCACATCACTGAAGGAAGTGAAAATTATGATTGGGCCCAAAGGGATTACAACATAACATCAAATACTTGAAATGCAAATCTTAATATTAATTTTAAAATGTTCTGCACTGCACTTAATAAAGATAGCATTCATTTATCTTGCAATATTGCACTCAGTTTTCTGTCTTTATTGATTACATGAAGGTACAAGAATATATGTATATGTACATATGTTATGTATGTATAATGAATATGGCTTACATAACTAGTCTGCTCACTTCGAGCTCATCTTCTTTGCAGCGACGCGCACAGAGGTTCATGCTGCAGACATCCTCATCGACGACACGGAAGGCCAAGTCGCGATGGTTGCAGTTGAAGGTGTCCATGACGCATTGGTTGGGGAACTCGTGCAGGCAGATGCCGTTGTAGGCGCAGATGGGATTCAGCTCGAACTTGGTGCACAACTGATCGCAGTTCTGTTCGAACTGTGGCGGAATGGGCGCAATTGTGGGCGGGGCAGTGCCAGCCAACAACAATTGATGACAGTTCTTGGAGGGTGAACTCTTGGGCAGCTCAACTGGTGACATTGTTGAGCTGGGAGGCAAAACGGTGACGGATTGCAGTTCCGAGGCGGCAGCATTGGGAATGCCTGGGTTGGGAAGACCTTGATTGGGGATGCCAACGTTGGGTTTGCCAGGGTTGGGCACTCCAGCATTGGGCAAACCAGCGTTAGGGATGCCAGGATTGGGCAAGCCTGCGTTAGGGATGCCAGGGTTGGGCAAGCCTGCATTAGGGATGCCAGGGTTAGGCACCCCAGCATTGTGCAAGCCAGGATTTGGAACTCCCTTATTCGACAGACCAGCATTGGGTACTCCACTGTTCACCTCCACAATGGCTCTCGTTTTTCGCACCTTGACGTCGTTGGGAATACCAGGGTTGGGCATGCCTGGATTTGGAATACCACGGTTAGGCATACCAGGATTGGGAATGCCAGGGTTGGGCATACCAGGGTTAGGCATACCAGGGTTAGGCAAACCACGGTTGGGAATGCCTGGATTTGGTAAACCATGGTTAGGGATGCCAGGATTGGGTATGCCCGGATTGGGAATTCCTCTGTTCATCAAGCCAGGGTTCGGAATACCAGGGTTAGGCAACCCTGGGTTTGGGATGCCAGGGTTGGGCAAGCCTGGATTGGGGATTCCTCTATTGGGCATGCCTGGATTGGGGATTCCTCTATTCATCATGCCTGGGTTCGGAATACCAGGGTTGGGCATACCAGGGTTTGGAATACCAGGGTTGGGCATGCCGGGATTGGGGATTCCTCTATTGGGCATTCCTGGATTAGGGATTCCTCTATTGGGCATTCCTGGATTAGGGATTCCTCTGTTCGTCATGCCTGGGTTCGGAATACCAGGGTTAGGCATGCCAGGGTTCGGAATACCAGGGTTGGGCATGCCGGGATTGGGAATTCCTCTGTTGGGCATGTCAGGATTGGGTACTCCAGGATTTACCACCTCCACAACGGCTCTCGTACTTCGCACCTTACGGTCAATGTGTGGCACCACCACCTCCTCGGCCGCCACCTGGCCCGGCTTCACCTCCACAACACGAGCCACCTCCACCTGATCCGCATCTTGGCTCACAACAGGTTTCCCATTAGAAAGCAACGGCACTTGGACTGTAACACGGCCGATCTCTGGACTTGGCGGCACCTGCGCTGTGACTGTGCACAGCAGCACTACAAATGGACAACAAGGAGGATCAGTAATGAATCCAAATCCAATTCGATGCGCTTGAAACTCACCTGTGGCCAAAACTAAACTGAGCTTGAACATCTTCCAAATTCTTCTGTGTCCTGAACTGAAACTTTGCACACACTTTTATACAAGATCGGGCAATCCCAGATGGGGAACAGCAGCGGGAAACCGGTTGCAAGTTCAAGGCAATGGCTAAGCAAACAGCTGAGCACCCGCAACCGGTTCCGTCAATTCTTTCCTCAATAAATCCACCAATTATGGTAATTGTTTTTGGGTGCTTCTTTTCGTCGCCTCATTAGCATTAATTCAAATTCCAAGATCGAATGCTTTCTTTATAAAATCATCTTTTATTACTTTCAGTATACACTTCCTTGGTGTAAATTAGTGTTAGGGTTCTATGTTATACAGTTATTGGTATATAGTATATTCATGTATAGTAATGGACTTTTAGCGTTATAACATCTCAAAAGAATCGCCTAACACGTAAAAATCATCAAAGGCATCAAATATTTTGGTTAGCAAAGAATTCTCATATATAGTTATTGGTATATAAGTATGTATATTTAAATATATGTGTGTGTGTGTGTATGTATAAATATTGACCACTTGAGTTCTGCTTTAAGTTTTCGTTGAGTTTTCGTTAAGTCTCCACTAGATTGGGAACCGTTGCGACAACACGCGCTGATAGCGAAACGATCCCCAAGCCCATTTGCACATTACGTCCATTGATAAGGGGGTTTTACATGTTTACAAGTAGTACGAAGTTATTTATTCTTTATAGGCTTAGCTTTTCTGTCTCTTTTCCCATTAAGTTTAACTTTGTGTTCCTTCTTTTCTACATAAATAATTGCATTTACTAACTTAAACTTCAATCTACATATCCTGGGGATTGTCCATACCATAAACGCAAATTTTTGATAGGTTCTCTTCTTCGGATTCGGATATACTACAGCAGGGAACAGCAGGGGAGTTCAAAAGAGAAGGATTTCAAATGAACGGAAGTGGAGAAGAACTTCCCCCCGTGCTGTACCGCCCTTAACACATATTCAAATAGAGTGTCTAAATAATATATTATCCAACACACACAATTTTAAAACTATTTTGCTTTCCCTCTATACACATCATATATATAGTAGTAGTATATCATATTAAAATTGTTAATAAATATTGTTTTCATTAAAAAGGTATTCAGACTTACGAGCTACAATTCTTTTATACAGTTAATATCTTCAGGGCTCAACAACACTAACAAAACTATAAACAATTCACACATTTTGGTTAAACATTTACTCGTTTATCAATCGTTTCTTTATCTCTTTTCTTGTTCTTTTCTATTATACAAGACATTAAATTTTTTTTCTTTCTTTCTTCCTTTCTTTCTCTCTATACACAACGTTGGGTTAAAAAGGTATACGAAAAGTATTAACAAAAATAATTTTACATAGGTTCTCTTGTTCTTCTATTGTGTTGTTCGAATTAAAAGCTATAATAAATTGTTATAAAATAAATTATGACTTAAGTTTTATACATAAATATTTTAGTGTAAAGCTTATGGACTAATCTAAAGTAGTTAATTTGTTTTTTTTTTACTTCTTTCTCTTTTGAGTTAAGGTTAGGTGGTACAGAAACTGTAAAGTGTCTGGGCTTTCTTCGGGTTATCATATTTATCTTCCTCTTCTTTCTCCTCCTCTTTCTCCTCGTGATCTACTTGCGCTCCATGGGCTTGACTTCGAGCAGCTGGGGATAGTTCTCGACAATGTTGAGTAGTATGGTATCGATATAATGCTTGAGACGCACATTCTCATCCTCCTTTTCCTGGAAGGCCTGTTGCAGCTGTAGAAACACAAGAAATTTGAATCAGTTTAGAGAGTCTTTTTCAGTGAGTGTTGTATAACGTTATTGTAAACACAGAAACAGGCATGATTTCTTCTTCTTATATACAAAATGCGAGTTATGAACCTAAATGTATAAGTATTTAATATGTTAAATGGATCGAATGAAACCCAACACAAATTTGGAAATTAAATCAAACGAAAAACTGTTTAAAACTCTTAAGCCAAACACCATTTTCAAGTTGCTGTCAAACTGCAGCGCATGCACAGTGGTGCCAAAACCGTGTTTTTGTTTTCTGTGAATTTGTTACATTCTTTTTTTGTTCTTGTTTTTGTTGTTGGATAAGCATTACCTGACTTAAGGATGCTAATGTGGCTGAATCCACAGAATCCTGTAATACAATATAAATATAAATACAAATATAAATATAATAATAATGAGATAAAAGACGCGGGCACAATATCTGTGTGCTATGCAGCAGGACTCTCAAACTGTGCAGCAATTACAAGCAAGTGTGGCCAAGGTGGGTGGCAGGTGGCAGGTGGCAGGTGGCAGATGGATTGTGCTGATTGTAGTAGGTGTGAGGGGGGGTGTAGGGTGTGGGTGTGTTTAAGGGAAAGGGGGTGTTTAGCTTGGACTTAGGCGTGGCAATACAAAAGCATAATGCGGCATAATACGATTTGCTTTACGGGTACACACCTGAGCTTGTGACATTTCCTCCAGCTCCTGTGCCAGATTATTAAGGGTGCCATTCAACAGATGACGACCCTGCTCAACGCCGTTGGTCAACATGGTGGCCTGATTCTCCAGCATGGTGGCCTGCAGCTCCTCACACTGCTCCTCGAGTGCTGAAATTTGCAGAGGGTAAACATATTAGATGAGGATGATATAAGTACAAGTATATAAAGCTTGATTGGCAACTGACTTCCATGCATAACAGCTGTGTATGGTATAAGCATAAGATATAGCAAACATTCTAATAAAGTCTCACTTTCATGATAACGGGTAACTTCTTAATCTATTGTACACTCTGCTGAGCTTAGACTTCCTCTTTCAGTGCAGTTTTCCTTACTCAATACATCACTATTCCTGCACTTATCGACCTTATCTTGTACACTTCGAGTAGGTGCTCAGTAATGCATCTTCTTGTATGAACTAATGCCTGTAATATTGTAAGTATATGCTATGGTGTATCTACTCCTTGTCAAGACAATTACAGTGTATAGTACATGACCTATCCACTATCATAGCTAGTAAAGTTCAATGACGTCTACACCAGAAACTCAGTTCAATGACTTCAACAGCCTAGTAAACAATGACAGCCTCCTTTACTTGAGCAAATCATTAACTTTCTATCAATTCTTGCTGTTATACACTAGATTCAACTCTCTATCTAGTTAGTAATCTATGTGAAGCTGTCTACAACATACGACTCCCTATGCTATTATAGATATTTATACAAATTTTCCTGACACATTTCTCCAATCTCAAAGTTTCCTTCCTCTCTCTAGCTTTATCTCTATTATCTCTATCTTATCACATTTGGTTGCTCCCCCTACTTACATCGATTCTTCTGTCGCATCTCCTCGAGCTCCTGATGCAGCTCCTCCAGTCTTATGCTCTCCGGCGATGTGGTGGGCATGGCACGTGCCCCATTCTCCTCGCGTACGCGTTGCAGTTCATGGCTCAGATCAAGCATTAGTTCCTCAGTGGATTTCTTCTCCTGTTCGTGGCGCCGCAGTGCTTGCAACTGCTCATCGTATTCCTGTTGCAGTGAAGCAATCTGATCGCGTGCCAGCTCCAGCTGCTCCTCGGTGCGATGCAAATCATTGGCCTGTTTATCGCATAGGACACGCAATCTCTGCGCCTCATCGCGCAGGGCATTCGCCTCGATCTCAGTGGCTTTGATCTTCATCTGGCAATTCTCGTTCTGCAGCGAAGCTTCGCGTTCCACGCGTGCCAAGATTTCGCGATGGCGTTTCTGCTCCTCCGCCAGGCGTTCCTCGGCGCGCAGTTCCGACTGACATAGAGAGAGAATGTTAAAGAATCGCCCTTTACAATGACTGTCAAACTGTCTTACCTCTCTGTACTGCTCCTCGAGCATGTGATAGCGCGCCTGCAGCACTGCATACTCCGTCTTTGTGCGCGTCGTGCGATCCTCGGCTATATTCTGTGTATCTGATAGATCGTCCACCTTGCGCTGCAGCAGCTCCAGCTGTATAAAAGAAGAGAAACAGAAGAGAAGTTGGTTAAGCGTAATTAAATAATTGTTTTATTGCTCGTTTGCATATTTCTTTAATGAGTGTATTCACTAACACAGTCGCTCTTCATGTGCCGCAAGTCGTGGAGCAGCTCGTTCACCAACTGCACATCAGCCATGGGATTTTTCAAATACATTTGCATATATCTTTTGCCATAAACTGCATTATTTGTATCTGGGTCTTTTGCTTGCGGTCTTTGACCCACTCCCACTCCTCTCTCTCTCTGTCTCTCTCTCTCTATACACTCATCAAGTATTCAACAAAATATCTGTTTCTGTTCGCCTCGCGTCGTCTTTCCTCATTTGCTTGCCGCAACAGACTGCAACACGTAGCCGGCGGCTGTTTTATTATTTTCCATTTGTTTTTCTATTTGTTGTTGCTGCTGCCAAAGACGAACAACTCACGCTGTTGTGGGCTGTATACGCCTAATTACACTGCGCAACAAAGTATTGGACACTGACTGATTCTAGAGTATATTTCATATTTATAGGAATATTTTGTATACATATTTAATTGATTTATTTATATTAATTGCTTATTTTATTTAATAAGTATTCAATATTTATTCATTATTTATTTTATGTTATTTATTTCATTTACCTTATTTACTTTCATTATTTAAATTATTTTATTTATTTGTTTCATTTATTATTTATATTCGCTTCTTCACTTTGCAAATCACTTGCCAACACTTGTTGCACAGTGTTGTTAGAGGCATGCCTAGCCCATATAAATTTCATAAATATTAAGTATACGCCCATTGACAGCCCTCAAAGCTAAAGCTCGCTCTGTGCGTATAAGGTGGAAGTTGCAAGACAGACAGCGCCCCCACAAGTGTTGTTGGCGCTGCTGCATTCATTAAATTATTTCTGGTACGACATGTGAAACCGAAATGTGTTTTGCCGACTCTGCTGTGATCGAGAGTGTAATTATCGGCGTGTATATAGTGTATATATGCATAAATATGGTATATATGCTATACTATATATACAGTCTCTCTTTGGGTCTGTAGGAAATCTTTCGTCGACTGCGTGTTCGTCGCTCAGCTGTTGCTGTGCAGCGACGGCGATAAGCGACAACTTTGTGGAGCGAGAGTGACATGAAGGATCGCTGATGGGGCAAAGCGTGTTCAGTGTTGGCTAAGTCACAAAGTTTATTATACATATATAATTACAATGAGTAATTAATAATATGCTAATGAACTACAAAATTCATAATGATAAGGTAATATGTTCATAATATTAAGAAGTATTAAAGAGACTTCTAATCTAAATCACTAACCAGTGTTGAAAGACAACTATGTACGTATTATTTTAACATATTTAAAGGAAATCTTACGGCACTATTTCATATTGAATGACTACAGACGTGTTGAAAAATCTCCTTTACTTTAACCTATTTAAATGCATATACAGACTAGTATTGAAAAGAACTCTATGAACACTTTCAGATGTTGCAAAAAGATCTCAAAAGCCAAGTATTCTCTAGTGTATAGTGTTGCACAACGTTTCACTCCATACATATTATTGTACATATTTTAAATATGGTATTCCCAAAGAGCAACCAATTCTTCGCGCTCTTCTCTTATCGTTCTCTTTAAATATTTGTCCATTTGCTTACAAAAAGTCAAGTGAAAAGTTCAATTGAATAAAATGCGACACATTTTGCGAGGCAAAAACAAATTGTGGGTGGTTTTTGTTGTTGTTTATTTGGGGCCTGCCCCACAGTGCCTGCACAACTGTAAGCAAAGGCTTCAATTAGGCTTAATTAAATGCAATTTGCGAGGCGAAATAAAAGAACACACGAGAACAGAACAAACAAATACAACATGGCGACTACTATATAGATTATATAGTAGAATATCGAACTGAATGAGGAATCCACAAACAAACAAAAAACAAACGTTGCGATGCGCGACACGGCAAAAACTGAATGAAAGAGGGCCTACGAATGGGGCCACGATAAAAATGACATGTAGAAGCGCGAGAGAGTGAGAAAAAGAGAGAAGAAGAACGAGAGAACGTATCACTGACTCAAAGTCTGCAATATGACAGGGTACAAGGGGGTATATAGCTCTATAAGGCATGTACAATGTACAATGAACCATGGCAAAAACAAAAACAATGCAAGAAGAAAACTACAACAAATTTTATACGAAATTCTAAGGAAAAGAACAACAAAACGTTGGCCAAAATAAACAATGCGAAGACGTGCCATAAAAGCAACAAAAACTAGACACAGAAAAGGAAAGAAATATATAAAAAGCAAAAAGCCAAATGAAAATCATAAAAATGTAAGCAGACAAATTGAGTAACAAGTGCCGTTTTGAAGAAAGAAATGGGCAGAGAGGATGGGAAAAGGCAAAGGGCGCTGGAAAGCAAGGGAAATGAACAGAGAGGAGGCCTAGGTAATCTTAATGCTTCGCATTTTCATGTCACTTTTGTTGTTAAGGGGGAGCCCCATCAAAGTGTCAGCAGGGTTAGTTCCAGGGTCATTTGTGGTTCACCTGCCTACCCCCCACCTTTTATAACACTTGAAATGTGCGTATAAATGTGGAAATTTAATTTCCCAACTGAAAAAGCATTGTTACTCTGTCTGACAGGTGACATTACGTTCCGTGGAAATGTTTATATAATAATGCACTGTAAATCAGAAAAAACTAGTCTGCACAAGGTTGGGAAAATGCATTAGCCAAGGGTCGAAGAGGTTTTGGGGGAACAGAAGTCAAAGATTGAAGACAGATGTGTCTTCTAGCACCTGCTGTATATTTGACGAGTATAAAATGCAGCTGCAGCATGTAGAAATGGATGGGAAAGATTTCTTAAGAGATTTCAAAAATATTTATAGAATATTTTCATTTCACATTCAGTATAAGTTGCTATACTCGAATATCATATAAAACAAATGAATATATTCAGATTTTTCAATCACTCCACTCATTCATAACCATCATAATCGTTTCGCCTTTCAATTTTCACACATTTAACAGCTCATAAATTTCCAATCGCAATTGAAAACTTCGAGGTCCAAGCTGCCATTATAATCAGACATTAGCTTTGACCTCAAAAGCGGAAGAAACGGAATACTGATTCCAATACACAGCAGCAACACTTGCAACACTTTCCGCTCCCATTTGTTACATTTACCAAATCGAGAGTTCGTTCCCATTACAACTATATACTATAGAGAGATATCTGGCATATGGTAAACAAATGGAAAGGGAGCATCCGCCAACGTCTGGCACTCGACCTTATCTCGGTGCTCTCGCAATGACCTACAGTGTGTTGAGAGATTGGAGATTTAGCTTGATTAATCACACGCTCTCTCAGCTCCAGAGAGATATGCATAGACCAATTAGCGGACATAATGCTGTTGTTGTTGTCGAGCCGGAAAATTGCATCACGCAATTAGTTGCATGTCGAATGCGGTGCCCCATGGTGCATGGGACGCACTGGGAAAACTGAGATAACTAAGAAAACTGAACGAGATCTTCCAGTTCTCCCTTCTTGCAATCGCATTAGACGATTAATTTCGTAGAAACTCAAGTTCCCCTGACTGTGCCCAATTCTTAGACTTTGTGCGCGCTTTCGTTGACACATTTTGTTCTCCTTAGTCCCGTCACTAATCATTATCATCATCATCATCAATCAACTTTTCCGCTCATTCATCTGTTCGTTCATTCATCAGCGTTTTCTTCTCCTATTTTTTACCATTTCTTGCTCATTTCTTTTCTTCTCTTTGACTTCTGATCTCATTTGACGCATTTGTTATATATAATTTATGATCTCGTTGTGTTTCTTTTCGGCAGATGTTTGCAATTTGCACAAATTATAGTTTGAGAAAAGCAGAAGAGATGAAACGAAAACGATTTCAAACTATTTTTAATTTCATGTTTTTCTTTTTAGCGTTTTTATATTGTTTTTTTTTTTCTTTTGGTCTAAAGTAAATATGTCAAGGAATTTTGTAAACAGTTTGCGAAACATTAAAACATTGAACATTGAAAGAGATTGAAATGTTGTCAGTCTGACTAATGGGAAAAAAAGGAGATAGGATAAGAAAGTGGAAAATGTTTAAAGACGTTCATTCAACACTTATCGATTATTATTATCGAATATTCAAATATGTATCGGTTATTTATAAACTTGCTCATACTATTCTGATTATTTTGCATATTTATCAATTATTTATCGACTTTATGCCACAAATTACAGCGTTATGCCCATTGTGCCCTGAGCAGACTTAGTTTATCGTTAACCTTTTTAGTTTGGCACTTTCCAACACTCACATCATTAGTTTTCAGTATTTTTATAAAGCAAAACACTAACGGTAACATTCATCAATTATTTGTATATGAAATAATCGATTAAAGAATTCATTTCTGCTTGTGCCTATTGTGCACTATAAAGGCTTAGCCCTCAAGTCCTTAAACCCAACATATATTACACTTTAAAAGGTTTAATTAACAACACTGTTTTATCAGGTGTTCGCATTTCCTCCCTTTCACAACACTCACATCATTTGTTTCCAACATTTTAGTTAAACAAAACCTTTCACAACTCAATCAAATAGATCAGATTGTATTCGTTGGTTTAGCTTCACCGAACCGAACTCTACAATAAGGCCGCACGAATCGTACTAAACCACCTGACTAGCAAAGCAGGGCCCATTTATACTAAATTGACATTATTGACACGCTATACTAGAGCGACAAGTACAAACTATACTATATAGGGATTTCAGAGGGTTCTATTGAACACCTCCCCCACAACATGCAATCGTCGAGCAGGTGAACCCCGAACTTTTTCCTCAAATTATACCTAATTCACTGGGTAGGGTTAATATTAAAGCAGGCACTCAATAATTTCGCTTACTTGCTCGTTCAGGTTGTCACATATCTCCGCACTGAGGGCTCCGTTCATTTTGTTATTGCCTCCCACTGAAGAACCGTTGTTGTTGTTATTGTTATTGTTGCCGTTGTTCTCTTCAAAGTCGCAAAGCAATTTGTTCTTAAAATTCTTCAGATTCTCCAACTTGAAACCGTTTGTATTCGTATTGTTTGTTTTATTGTTGAATTTACTTGTCAATGTTTCCAGATTAAACAATTTATTGTTGTTGTTATTGTTGTTCGATTCGAGACTATTGTTGTTGTTGTGCTCGAGTTTGTTCTCGATATAGACAAGGGAATTCGGTTCCGAATCTGATGGCACAATATCATCAAAGTCCGCAGGATTCAAGCTAAGAAACGTTTCCTGATCGATCAGAATAGGTTGCTTGCCAAATGCCGTGAAAGGTCCTGACACGCCCACACCTACGCCCAAATTGTAGGCGTTTGTCAGTGGATTCTGTGTGGAACTTGTGTTGAAATTTAAATTTAAATCCTCCAAACTATCTGCAGATGAAAGTTGTTGACTAGAATTGCCGAATTTAACAAAATTGCTGTTGCTATTGTTGTTGCTGTTGCTGCTACTGTTGTTATTGTTGAGTGTGTTGTTTTTATTAATGGCTTCTGTTGTTGTTGCTGTGGGACCGACAAATTCGAATTGACCCGCCCACATATCATAGGCTAAGTCAATGCTATCGGGCTGGCTGGCAGGTTGACTACTCATGGTTTTCCCTTTAGCTTTTCCGGTGTGTCTGAGTGTGTGTGGTTTTGGTTCCTTTTTTGATAATCTTTCCTTTTTGGCTTGACAAGGTGTTGTTTGCGGGCGGAGGGTGTGGCACACTGGGGGCTGGTTGGATAGTCAAACTTGGTATGTTGTTGTTGTTATTATTCGAAGGAAGACACCTTTGTGTGTTTTAGTAGTTTCTGTTTTTGTTTTCTTTATGGGTTTTTAAGGCACATTTTCAGATTTATTAAAATAATTGTTTGGTTGTTGTTGGATTTGATTTTGTTATGTTTTCTTTTTCTCACATTTTAAGGCACTTTTCTATGCATTTTCCAGCATGCTGCACACTAAATGATAAATGGTTTAAGGTATTTATTTTAGATTGCAAGCAATTTAAAGTTTTTCTTCATATTTAATGACATTTTTATTGATATAGGTATCAAATTTTATTATAAGTATTTATTTTAAAGTTTTTATTGATTTGTTATTTATTTCTTTATTTATTTTTGATTTGTAGTAACAAAAGAAAAGTAAAGAAAACTTCAGCATAATCTCTTTCTGGCAAAGGGCGAGCAGAGTTGCCTAATGAGTTTCTTCAACCCAGAGGGGAAGAATAGTTAATGTAAGAAGAGAGGAGAAGAGAGAGGAGAAGAAAGAGAAAGAGGGGCAGCTTAATAGCACTGGCAGCAGATGGAAATCAGAGTGAAGAATCGCGACTTGAGGCCAAACAAATTGAAAGGTAATATTGTTCCGGATTCCAATGCAGTAGCCTCCGGGTGCCCACCCAGCAGACTCAGCTCTGCCTCAGTTTGCCGACTGCGCAGTCTGCAGTCTTCGTAGTCTACAGAATCTACACTGAACTGCAGCAAGAAGGCAAAATCAAACAAAGGAAAATGGAAAATGGCATTCAAGAATGTTTCTACAATATTTTTGTATATTTTTCATGCGCAGACAAACAAAAGCTATAAAAACCTCCACTCCTCAGCCCCCTTTTGCCCACCTCTTTTCTACCCAGGGCAATTGCCTCTTCTGCGTGCTCACTGTCACGCCTCTTTCTACACGACTGAGTCGAAGTTTTGGTCTGCTTGAGGATTCTGTTGTGTTTAATTTCCGACTTGAATTGATGAACTTCGTGCAGATAAAGCAACCAGGTCTTTGCAGCGAGTCTTTGCTGCTTAGTGGAGCATGCAACATGCTGCAATTCTCTGCGCAACGTTGCATAATACGCCGCACTCTTCACTGCTCTTCACTGCTCTCTTGTACTCTTCTCTTTGGCCATTTTCCTCTTTTGCTGATGATTCAATTCAAGAATTGAAAATGCATCACATGACTCTTCAAATATGTTTCTATCTTAAATTGTTTATTATGAATTTTCGCATGATTCAGTCAGTCAGTCGGCTAGAGAATCGCAACAATGATGATCTTAAGTGGCCGACCTAATAAATTTCAATTTATTTCGCCGCAAAATTCACAACGAATTCTGCATAAATTAAACTGAATTGAGTCTTCGTATCATCATATATTATATCATAGTATAAGAAACATGGCAAAGGGGTATAAATATAGTATGAAAATCTTTGAATATAACGCTTGAAATAGGCAAAAATAGTTTGTTATGATTTTAAGAGAGTCTTTCCTAAGACATTGCCTGTCAAGTTAGGAGCTGAAACTTCCTATATGCCGTGTCAACTGCCTCGTTGAAGATCGCAAATCAACAGCAAATTTGACCACAAATTTCATTGATTTACGCGAATTTTTCATCAATGGACAGTGGCAACAATAACAACAGAGACACAACAGTAGCAACAAAAACAACAAGATATACAACAGTAACAACAACAACTTTCACCATCACTTGAGTGCAGTCACAACAATAACAACAAACATAATTTAAAGTCTGTCGCCGAAACTTGTTGACGAGTTTCTTTGGTTTGTTTTGGTTTCTTTTTTTTCATTTCAGACCCAAAACAAGGTTTGGCTTCGGTTTCTTCAGTTCGTCAGCAACGGATACTGCATTCAGTTGACCATAAACAAAAACCTGCAGCGCATGTGGCGTATGCGTGATATTTGACTGCAAAACCATTTGAAATGTTAGTTTTGATTTGTTGCAGTTGCACTGTTGCACGAACTGAGATAAGGTTGAGCCCAGACAACAACAT
Organism: Zaprionus nigranus; assembly: GCA_018903425.1. Lineage (NCBI taxonomy): Eukaryota > Metazoa > Arthropoda > Insecta > Diptera > Drosophilidae > Zaprionus > Zaprionus nigranus. Next base: position 495,062 of record JAEIGD010000024.1, read on the forward strand.
AATTATAATAATTAAACAAGTTTTCAATAGTAAAAGCGATTCAAATTGAGTTTAACTGAATGTATTAAGGATTTGCTGACGATAGTTAACAGTTTTCCATGCTTTCAACAATTTTACTAGTCAGGGTAATTTCCATTTTCCAGTCAAGAAAAACCTTTGACAGGCTGAAAGTCTGTTCTATTTCTCGCCCACTCACTGTGAGCCCTTGGCCAATAGCAATGGCTACAACTAACCTCGTTTCTCAACTCGTCACGGAGACAAGCGCCAGAGAGGGGGAGAGAGACAGTGACAAAGACAGAGACATAGACTACAACAAAGACAGAGACAGTAATACAGATAGAAACAGCAACATAGACAGAGACAGACAACAGCTGTTTGCTGTCACAGTGATCTCTCACCTTGCCGCCTTTTTGCATAATTTGCCAATGCAATTGCCACAGTAGAAGAAGAAGAAGTAGAAGTTGAGAGAAGAAGAGGAGGGAAGCGGAAGGAAGAGCAGAGAAGAGAAGGCAAATGACAAAAAGGCGCAGCAGCTGTCGCTAAAGAGTTAAACTAACAGAAGAGTCAACTTCAAGTTCCTCTTTCATCTTCATTATATAAGCATTAAAAGACAAGACAAGTCAAGGCATCAGCAGAGCGTGAAATAATTCTACGCAAAGACAATTAGAATCTCAAGATGAACAACAACAACAACTAAAACATTCTTCTTTCTTCTCGGTTTTGCATGTCCAGATCTCTTTCTCTAAAGTATTCCTTGGCTTTTGTTCTCTCTTCCAACACGTTTCTAATTACGCTAAATTCAATGCTCCGTTGGCTTCACACACACACACACAAATACATATATATACATATATAAGGCTAGACTGGGCATATTGTACGAGGCTTATCAGCAGTCGCGTTTATGGGCAAAGCGCCCTTGGTGTATTTGGGGTCAATTTCAGGGGAGTATGAAATGATTGATAATGTTTTCGAAATATATTTCATTTCGAATTTGGGTCTTGCGACCTCCAAGGTTCATAAACAGTCTGTAAAAAGGTTGAAAAACAAAGTCAATGATGGATTACTGTAGGGTTGATATAGGGTTGACGTGAAAGAAATGCAAATATCAAAGTTGAGGGTAGAAAACAGAAGTCAATAAACTGGACTGAATGAGGAGTTTAAAATGGTTAACCGATTTTGAAATATATAATTAAAATGACTAAATTAGAACTAGTTCCATGAACCATTCACTTTAATTAATGCTGCGGAATATGAAAGAGATATAAAACAATTGGAAAAAATATGTTTAAACGAGCAATAATGAACTAGTTCAATTTTAATGGGACTAGTTAAATTTTTATTGGAACTGGTTTAACTTTGAATGGAAACTGTTCAATTTTTATTGGAACTAGTTGAATTTGTAATGGAACTAGTTGAATTTTTAATGGAATTAGTTCAATTTTTAATGAAACTAGTTTTATTAAAGTGTGGGACTAGTTTGTGGAGAATTTCTTTTAAAATGTGGAACTAGTTCCATTCAAACGTGGCACTTGTTTCATTAAAAAGTAGAACTAATTCCATTTAGATTTAACGATTAAATTAGAAATGGAATGCAACAATACAGAATAATTCAAATGGCTGATCAATCTAACCAAAAAGTTCCATTGTAACAAGTGCCATTAACTAGTTCTTAAATCGATTATACTAGAGATGCAATAGAACAATATAAATAAGTTTAAATGAGTTTAACTGAAATTAGTTCACTTGGCCAATCGCAAAAACCAAATCAAAGGTTTCCCAATTCACTTTCTTCAAGTGTTCTCAAAAATCTTCCAAAGTACAAACAGTGAATGAGGGGAAAGGGACGGGAAGATAATTTAAAAATATCATTAGCTCTTGAAAATGATTTCCACAACGAATTTACATACAATTGCCCCCTATGCAAAGCTATGGCTATTGTATTGGATTCTCCCTCAACTAATAGGGCATACAGGGTAGAGAGATGGGTACAGGAAGAGAGACCGGGATGGGGGCAGCTCATTAAATGCAAATTTTTCGTTGTTCTTGCTTCGAATTATTTCTTCAAATCAATTTACGTAGAGATTTGCATTGTGTTCTCTTTCGTTATTGTTGTTTTTCGTTTTTCGGTTTTCTTTTTGTTGAATTTTCATTATTATGGAATTTTAATTTGTATGTCAAGCGAAAAACACTTGCAGATTTTCATTTCATTCACAAATGTTTAAAGAGATTGCAATTTGTCGATTTTCTACAGGATGTGACGTTGTCATTTCTCTACACTTTTATTTTCAGTATTAATTGTGATTATGTACATAATATGTGTGTGCAAGAAATTTACACTACACAACACACAAGGCGCGTGGCAGACAAATAAATAAACAAACCCCAAAAATTGTCGGGGCACCGAAAAATGATTCGAAAGAAACACGCGAAACGCAAAAGTCAAAGTGAATGCGAAATTCACGGGCAAATTCATAAAGTAAACTACGGAGAGCAGAGTAGAGATAAAGAAAAACATACAGAGAGGGAGAAAGAACACAAGAGAGAGAGAGAAGAGAGACCGGGAGAGAGCAAGAGAGTCACACAACCCCCTCAAGATCTTAAAAATAGGAAAAAACAAACAACTATGAAAATCAACAAAGGAATCAGAGTCGATCTGTCGCTCTCCGTTGGACGCTGAAGGGTTAACGGGCAAAGAAGGGGCAATAGGGGGTGGGAGGCACTAGAGAACTGGCCTTTCAATCAACAATTTGCCATGTGTGCGCCATCAAGCAAGAACGTATAGTCGCTCTCCACACATGTTACTTTATTCACCGAGGTCGGTTCAATTATTTCAAGAAACGGAACATATGGCAGAGAGTGCAGACAGTCGTTTACTTTTAGAACCACCCTCTCGAGTGCGCTCCCGCATTAACAACAACGCATAATTATGAGGAATTTCAGACCCGACCTTTCCCCCAACAACAAAAGCGCAAGTGAATAAGCGCAGACACGAACCATATGAATCAGTAAGGAAGTAAACCAACGATGGTCACGCGTCGTCTGCAGAGAACTATTCCTACTATTCCCTACTCTCCCCTCCACCTTTCTTTCTTTACGTTGATGTCATCGAGAGAAGTGAGAGAATTCCTCTCGAAAAAAGGCTTTGTAACTTAGCTTCTGGTTCCGGTGCTTCCCTCATGCTGCCGGTCATGTGCCGTTATAATGCTGCCTACTAATTGACTGTCTAATGCAAATTTCTAACAAAATTAACGGTATGGAAAATGCTCAAGCAGCCCAAACAGCAGAGAAAAGAAAAGAGAGAAGACAAGAGAAAAAACGGAAAAGCGGAAAAACTATTCGAAATGAACTTGAAATTGTGCGTGATTCACAATCATGAAGCAAAGATTCTTAATTTATATTTATTCGTTTTTTATAGTCAAAACAGAAGAGGGGCTTGTTAATGCCATAAACATCCGCTATTTTTAACGCTTGAAGATTTTTTTTTTTTTTTGAAGAATTAGACAGAAAATTGGACAGATGCCATTATCGTTTGACGCTCGACAATTCAGGGAATTGTTTGGGAAAAACAAATCAAAAAGAAATTGGAAATAATAATTTAGGTTCTATTTAGACAGTCAGTATCTTTGTAGTACTATATATAGTATTAAAAAGTACTTATGAATATATTTTAAGATATTTTTTAAGTTATTTTATAATTGAAATGTTTTTCAATAAAATCACTTCATAATTATCTATGTACATGGTGGAGTACTATAAAGTACCTATAAATATTATTTTATCAATTTTATAATATTAGAAAATGCTTTAATTCATTATTCTTATATTTTTTTTGCATTTATAGTATATTTATTTATTAGTAAATATGTTTTTTTTTGGATTATGGAAGTATTCCAAAATTTGTATGTGTATTTTTTAATGCTTTCATTATTTTAATTAATATTTTGTAAACTTTTTGTTTTCACATTTTAATATTATATTTTTGTGACATTTCCATCTGCTTTTTTTTGTTTTTTAGCATCTCTTTAGTCATCATCACATTTATTTTGATTTATTTATTTATCGAAACAGCTTTCGGCATTGGTTAACCGCAAATTTCAATTTGAGCTCAATCAAGCAATATTCCGGCGTGGTTTTCGATTAGCCGGCTGAGTGGAGATAGATGAATGGCGCTGACTGTAAAGTGTATTTTACAACAGACGCCACAATTAGCGTCGTTTTTGTGGCCGTCTCAATTTTCATATTAAATAATCGTTTAATGATCCGCACACAGACACAAATGCACGTACGCACGCGCACACACACACATACATACACACATACGCACGCACACAGTAGCACGCGCAGAGCCAAAGCACCTGACGAACGCGCTACTACTGATAAAACGCGTTCGATATTTACGCTTATCGGATGATCGATAAATTTCGCACTTTCGCACTTTACACTTGGCACATTTTCCTTTTCTTAAATTCGCTTTACACCCACCACAAAGAAGAACTGCAGCAGCAGCAACAACAACTGCAGGCGCAGTTGGCGTCGTCTTTTGCATTTTACATGCGCAACAAAAACAAAACACGACGCGTGAGAGAGGCCAGACAGCGGCGAGAGAGAGAGAGCACAAGAGAGCGCAACTCACTTGGCGAGGCGGTCGTCTATGTTATGTATTTTATTGTTGTTTTCTTTCGTTTTCCGCCGTTGTTATCGCGCCGCGTCCGTCGTTGTGCACGCGGCAAGAGTTAAATGCAATCTGAGCGCACGGCGACGGCGAATACGCTCAGCAGGGCGAAGCATAACATAGCTGCTGCTGACGGCGACGTCGAAAGTTAGCGTCAGCGTCATAGCCCAGTAACAATGTTGGGTGCTGCTGGCGCAGTAGTCGTCGCTGTCAGCGTCGCAATTGATTCATTGTTGTTGTTGCCGTACGATGTAAGCAGCCGAAAATACGACTTGATTCAACTACAATAACAAAGCCAGATAAGCAGAGCGACTAGAAAAGAGAATTAATCAAGAACGAAATTGGTATATTAAGTGAAATAGCTGAAAAGATCAGCAGAGAACAAAGAAAGCGGCAGAAGAACAAAAGAACTAGTTTCTTTATAAGCAATTTATCCCCTGTTAAATTGAAAGGGAATTAGGGAATCTTTAGCGATAATTGAAATTAAAATTCCACTACAAAATAATAACTCTAAAACAATGTTTGGTATACTTAAGAAACCGGAACAAAAGAACTAGTTCCTTTGTAAGCGATTTTCCCCACTTTTTAATTTTCTTTGAAGAATTAGCGACAATTGAAGCTTGAATTCCATTACATAAAAAACTCAAAGACAATGTTTGGTATGAACTACTTAGGGAACCGGTTACTAAGCACCCGCGTATACTTGCGAGTATATCAAGTCGGGGGGTCTTCGAGGCGCGTCGTCACAGCAACCAACAGCACCAACGAAACAACAACAATAAGAAACCAAACAAACTTAGTTTGTATACAAACAAACTCTCAATCATGAGAGAGCCGCAAAGACCAAAACAAATTCGATAAAAATACTTATAAAATTGACCGCACTGAAGAAACGCAATTGCAGCTGCCGTTTGTTAGCTATTTATTATGTATATAGTACATAGTATATACAGAAGTCGAGAAGGTCTTTAGCTAAGTACATTGTGCATAATTGAATGCCAAACAAACTGAGAGAGAGAATCGATCAAAACAAGGAATATGCCGAGAATGTTTCATAAGATCGGTAAATACTCCCAACGCAAATAGGAATACGTTTTATGAGCTATAAATGGCATATATACAAACGTGTGTGTGTATACGTTTATGTGTCACTGTAAGCGCAAATATTATGCAGATAAGCGAGCGATAAAAATTGCACAAGAGCTAACGAACTGGTTCTTTAGTTCAGATGAATTTTGAGTATACCAACAAGTTCTTAAATTGCGAACTTTATGAATTCCGCACCAGTTGAGTTAACTTGTTATGACTATCAATAAAACTGTTTGCAAAACAATCGTTTAATCATGTTTTATACAGAAAAGATAATGATTGTAACTAACTGTTGCTCCCAAGTCTACATTGATTGAGCAGGTTTTCTTTTTAAGTCTTAGGAGCTTAAGACAGGTCTATAATAATCCTACACTTTTTCTTCTCTCTCTCTCGGTTTCAGTTTCTTTTCTACTTCACGTTTTAATGTTAAAGGTTCAGCGTGATTTCATTCATGCACGTAGGTAGGTAATTGTTGACTTTACACGCCAGAGCGCTATATCGTAGTAACAGTATCTCATTATTTATAATAAATAATTGTACAAAAGCAACAACGCCAAAGTTGGCGATTTTTTCGGTGCGGCAAGTGCGCGAACTAGTTGACTATGAACGAATCGCCCGTTTGCCTTGTACAACCTTGCAGAAATTAAATATACAAGTACTCGACTAGCAGATGCCCTGCAAATGCAATGACTTGTATTATATCTACAAATAATATGATATATATACACAGGATATGGTACATCCTAAGTTTATATATTTCAACAACATTATTATGAAGGAACAAACTTCTTCATCTAACAAAAGAATGAAACATCTTTATGTAACCTATAGTTGGCAGGATGTTTCTTCACTTGTAAGTTTCTTAAGCCCCTTATAACACCCATATCCACCGGCAAGCCTTACAGGGTATCAAAAAGAGGCTTAAAACTACACTACAAGCACAAGTTACAGTCCAAAAGTGACGTAATAGGCCAAGCAAGAGAGGGAGACAAGCAGCAGTAGGTGTGCGATTTTGTGCCGTATGCCACGCCCTCACTGAGTGACGCCTCGATGTGTGGGAACAACGTAACGTAAACATTTTATGGCAAATTCTTTGCGCGATGTTTCGGCTCAGATAGGAAACACACAGACAGACAGAGACAAATGGACAGACTGAATGAGACAGAGTGTGTTCTGTGTGGCCCGTCGCAGGTGCTGGACTCATTTGTCCGATGGTCCGATTCGATTGTTTGCTACTTACTTAGCCCACAGCCAAGTTAGATAATAAACTTGCGCTAAATGTACTTATAAACACAGTTACCTGAACACATACATACATATTTTTGCTTGTGCGCATTGTCTTTATTGTTGTTGTTTTTGCTTACCTGAAAGTAAAAGAAGAAAAGACACTTGGGATTATTATATTGGATATATAAGTCATAAGGTAATGTAGTGAAAGTAAAAGTGGAGCAAGGAAGAACTAGGGAAATCATATTTATATTTTTTAGCAGAAGTTTAGGTTTATCTACCATATAACTTAATGAGTATCTAAGGTTGTAGGAGAATATTTATAACTAATTATAAATAGTTAGAGTCTGGAATATCTAAATATTGTTCGATCCTAGCCCTACTTTCGACTGGTCTAATGAATTCTCTATCCATGTCCGCATTTCTAATTGAATTTTTATACTTTTAGAGTTTCCTTGGTTTTGTATTCGTTTTCCAATCCTCGTATAATTTTCCGCATTTAACATAAACGTTCTCCTCAATGTTCATTCAAATTTCGATCGTTTTTAAGCCGCGTTTGCATTAATTATAATAATTGCAACATTTTATGCTACGATTTGTTGCGTGGGTCTCTCTTCTCGCACAGTTCCCTTCCCTCTTCAAAGTCCCTCTGTTTCTCGCCGCTTTCTGGGTCAGCGTCACATTTGGGTTAAAAATCGATTTTCGTTTATGATTTTACTGTTTTCTGTCTCACGTTTGTCTTTATTTCCCTCTTCTGTTCCCTCTGCACCTATTCGCTTCGCTTTATGCTGTTCTGTGGACTGTGGACTTTGTGTGGGCGGTCTGCAGGTGCCAGAAAAATTGTTTAATCGATATGATGGAAGAGCAAGCAATTTTTTGTTGTCCCATTATTGTAATAACAATACTCTTAACTAATGCAACGATCTATCTTTGTTTCAATCGGGGGAGATTAAGTGGGGAAACCAGAAGACAGTTGAATAATATATAATATAAATTCCAATCCCAAACAGTTCAGTTTCGCTGGAAGGTAGGAAAACATTCATCTTACGGTATTAATATTCCCGTATTATCTCAGTGGTCATTCTCCCCTTTTCCCAATTAAAACCCTCTTCGGGTTTTCCAATCCCATAAAACACCAAAAGAAAAATGTAGAAAATGAAAAGTTTACACACATTTCACCTTGGCCTGGTGCCCAGATAAAAAAACTATTTCTTTTTCGGTGATTTTCCCAGCTTTTCTTCTACAACTAATTGTCAATGCTCTGTTTGGCCTGAGGCAGTAGAAGAGAAAGGCACAATAGAAGAACCAAAGCAAGGTGTCTTAAACTACAGACCCATTTAATTAGCTAAGGTCAGTTGGGCTTCTGTTTTGGGTGCTTGCATTGGTGGCTCGAGGGAAAGAGAACGTGTGGAAGAGAAAAATAAAGAAAATAAATGAAATAGATAGTAAGAAAAGTAGAAAGAAGAAAATAGTGTGTGAGAGAGAGACAAAGAGAGATAAGGATTGAAAGAAAAACACCTACAATTGCATAAGTTCCTCTAACTCTCCTGCAAGTCAACTCCTAACTGTAAAGTATCTGCTCGATCTGCTCCCACAAATCTTCCCAGACCCATCAGATCACAATCTATGTCACACTCGTGTCTGTGTGGGTCTCTCTGTGTGTGTGTGGGGGGGGACGCACTTATGCAATTATAACTGTAGGCATTCGAGTATGTAAAATAGAGAAGAAGCGAAAAGCAGAAACAATGGAAATTGCAATTTATTCAATTGTCGGAGATCTTTCGACTCTTATGTAGAGTGTCTCTTGCAACAGATGACGACAATTCGCTCTGCCCCAAGTTGCAACAGTCTGCTCTTATTGGGTGGCCAATTTAGCTAGCGTAAGATTTGTCAATTTCAAAAAGAAGAGAAGAAATGAGGCAAATATAGCAATAATATAAAAAACGAAAATATGTCGAAGAACTTTGGCAGATGAAATAAGTTGACATTTATATTCCTTAGTTCTTATTTCCTTTTCTCTTTCTCTTTTTAATTTCATTCAATCCCTAACACCTGTTCTATTCTAAAATAACCACCATCACTGTGGTTTGTGTCTTCGCTACATGCTGCAATTATAGTTAATCTTTTAGCTCCAAAGACCTAGTTCCCTGACACAGAACTTTCCCACCTCAAAGCAATTAAAGTGCAACCTGTTTACTCTATATACATCTCTCTTTCTCTCTCCTCTCTCTCTCTTGCTTGTTAGTTCCCTTTCTCTTGTTCTCTATATCGCATTTACTTATCAATTAATTGTCTTGCTGTGCCCCGTTCTCATTTCGTATGCAATGCAAGAGTTTAACACAACAATCAACGACGCCCTTCAATGGCGTCCATTTCGCATTGCAAATGATCCGCCACATGCCACATGTCTGTTTCCACCTTGCCACCTGTCCTCCTACCCGCTCCAGCTCTGCCTTCTACTGGCATTTCCGTTTCCCGCTTGGCCTGTTGCATAAAAGAACAATCAAAGGTCTTCCAAATGATTCGAACGTGATATTTTTACGCAAAATATTTGCCATTTTCTTCGTCTTTTTTCGTTATCTCTCTCTCTCTTTCTCTTTTGAGCTTCTGCTTTTGTTTTCTTCTCGTTTTCTTTTGGTTTATTCCTGCAACGAAATTTTTCTGTGCCGCCTTTCATTTTCCCATTCACTGATTATTGTTGTTGTTGCTGCTGTCTTAACTCCTTTTATTTACTTATGCAAATTTACAAATAATTACGTGCTGTCGCCGGCGACAGGTAGCAGGAAGAAAAGCCTTTACAATTTACACCTGTCCGCAGCAGGTCGAAAATGAACTGCGTATAATTTGCATAACAAGCGAATACCCCGTTTTCGTATTCCGCACAACAATCAAGTGAAGTTCCTGCCGGATCTTGAGGTTCTTAAGGGAATTTGCATGGACAAAAGGTCAAAAAGAAACCTAAATTGAACTATTTTAGGAATATTGGGTTTATATTTATTATATTGGGTTTATTTATAATATTTAACCTAATTCATTATGCAATTTAGATCACATTAGCTACCTATCTTAGTCAACATGGATGCAGGCTCTCCTCACGTCTTGCAACACTTCCACTATCGATAGATTTGTCTACAGGCTTATCGATATCTGTGTCTACTCAACTATCGACTATAATACTCACATACACTTATGAATATATCATAATAAGATGTGTGTTATCTCCAAGAAGTTAACCCCTTTTATCTTTTACAATGGCTTGGTCAACTCATTGACATAACGCTAAGGTCTTTAACCTAATGATTGAACCACCATGCACTGTTGGATTATACGATGATTGAGCAGATTGATCGACAACTTAAGCTACGTTCCGGAAGAGGAAGAGCCAGCGCATTAATGCAGGCAGGTGAGGAAAAGCTATGGGGAAAAGTTCATTTATAAGGTGGCGACCTTATTAGCACTACCATCTTCAAGTTGTCTCAGATTTCAGAGATTTCAACTAATTTCTCATTTCACAAAATGGCCAATTTTCTGTTTCGAGTCAATTTCAATGACCTTGAGGCGTCGCTGCACTGCAGAGTGAACTTTTTACCAGCCAAGCGGGCCAATTAAATTGTGAGAGAAAGAATAAAGGAAGAGAGAGAGACAGAAATGTGAACAGTGGCGTAGTTGTATTCATTCCTATCAAATTACGTTTTTCGAATGGAATTCCCCTTATAAAACCTAAAACTTCTTCACTTTTCCTAATCCCCCTTTGTGTACGCCACTGCAGAGATCCCATAACTCCAAAATAAGAGTTTCACCTGCCGTCCATCTAACCACGAATTGCAGTTCAGAGCCAAAACAATTGAAAAACCAGAGAAAACACGTTTTGCAATTTTGTAGCGGGCGAATTCGAGTGAAAATTTACTTTTCCACGACGCGGCGACAACAACAACAACAACGACGACGACGACGTTGACTGAATTGGAATTCGGCGTTAATGAAAGACCAAATTAGCTGCCAAATAGGTGAAGGTAGCTTTCAATCTTTGCCAGCTTCAGAGTGAACATTTTGCTGGTCAGTCACAAAAATTTGCGTTTCATTGGAGATTTCGTTATCGAAAACGATTTGGAGATTTCAGAAATGCAGACATTAAAGACGGCACGAAAACCCCTCAACGTAAGTTATGACATTGCAAAATTTTGTTGGGGATCAGTTGAGTGAAACGAATTGGACAGTTTTGTAACGGGGATTAAGTTGCAAAAGAAATTGTAAGTAAAATTCAATGGAAATGAGGGAAATGGCACAAAAGGAATACTTAGGCAAGGTGAGTTCTGGTAGATATGATATATGCTTGCTTGTACTCACCCTATAATCGTAATCATGACGATTCTCCAGGCTTATATCGCTGTACATGTCTTCAGTTGTATCACAGTTAGAGCTACGGCCCGAGGAGTTGAAACTCGATGATCTGTAGAGTTGGCTGAAAGAGAGAAAATATATATAATTATATGAATTCCAATTCAAACTGTAACTGTAAGCTGAGCTCAGTCGCTCTCCCTCTCTCCATCTCTCACACACAATTTAGCTACTGTGAATACATTTGCTGTTGTGGTTTGTGTCTGCACTAAGCAAGAGTTGCTGCACTAACTAACAACTTAACCTTAGTGGTTGCTGCCTTTGCTAAAGCTTTTTAGCTTTCCTCAGTCCAAGTGCTGACACAAACCAAGCAGTGAATGCCAAACTGTGATGCACACCAAACTGTATTTAGCCAAGACACTGACAAATGCTGCTCGTAATCTGGCTGCCAAACTGTGACCACCAAACTGTGACTTCAAAGCGAACATAAAACCTATTTTAAATTTAAGATACATATAGAAAACTTAAACTCACTTGGCTAAGCCATTGGAGCTTATCTGTCTGCGGCCGGAACTGCAAAATAAATGAAAAATAGCAATGAATTAATATTAAATAAATTATCAACAAATTATGATTAATTATGGTTAATTTGTATACCAAGATTTATAGATTTAGATGCAAAAAAGACTCTTAAAAACTACCTCAACCACTGCGAAGCCCCAGCAACGAAATTTCTATAAATTGATTGTGCATTAAAGCGAATGCAAATAAACTATCTGACATTGGATAAAGACCGCAAAGCAGCAACAACGACAACAACAACAAAGGCAAACAAACACGTGATAAAGAAATACGGAAAAGAGCCAAGAAAAGCAACAAGAAAAGCAAAATGAAAACAATGGCCACCCACGCAAACGATTGACAGACGACGTCAGAGAGAAACAGGTAAAAAACAAAGACAACAACAACAATGACGACAACAACAACAACAAGAGGCAAACAATAGACAAAAGGCAGCCAAGAAATTGAGACGAAAATAACTGAAATTAAGTTGTAAAAGTTGGGAAAATTTGTAAGGTGGCACAGCACTTAGGAGAAAATGTGTCAAACGTGAAAAATGGAAAATCTTTCGAGTGTAAAGAAAATTTTTTTGGGTGCAGCAAAAATTGTGGAAATATTTGAGGAAAATTCCAAAGCTGACCGAGTTCGATGAGGAAAGCAAATCAATTTATTATAAATTCCATTACATTATGCAAGTTTCAGAGTCTCTGCCAATGACTGTCAAACTACACACTGACCACATATGCAAAAATAACAAATTAGTTTTTTTGGTTTTTGCGGTCTACGCGCTGCGCTGAACATGTGGAAATTTCAAGGAAAATTCAGGGAAAATACTTATTTTCTTTTTTTAGTTTTCCAGTGAGATAAGCAAACCGCAAGCGGAAAATTATTTGGTGTTTTATGTTTGCAGTCTAATTGAATTGGAAAATCAACGCAAATAAAATAAAATGAAATAAAATATTTTATCTCTCGGCTTTTTAATGGGGGCTGTGGCTTCGGCCTTAACTTAAAGTGTAGAGAAACAGAAAAATAAAACAGAGCAAAAACTGAACTCATTAACCCACTTTGTTGTTGTTGTTGCGCTAGAAATAAGATAATAAAAACTGTCTCATCTGGTTTATGGCGAATTTTTAGCTAGAAAAAAATGGCATAAAATAGTTAAGACCAGAAGAAACAACAACAACGAGTAGAATTACAACAAATGCAAATTAGCAAGGTTTTTAGCCAATCCAAAAACACGCACACACACACATACACACTGACAGACTGGCATGGCATAAAGATACGCATAAAACGTGGTATCGGTTATATAAAATCTTTAACACATTGCGTGCCCATAAAATGATCAACAACAAGAAGAACAAGTGCTGACTCGTAGGGAAGATACTCTCTTAACTAGACTTATTGCTAGCCATCAGTAATAATCTTACATATATATGTCATATCTTTTGAAAACAACCCAACTGATCTTTATGAAATTTTGTATATAAATGTGGTAAATATGTAACTAGGTGTGCGTAGTAGAAAAAATTGGGTTAAACTATCTATAGCTAATGAATACAGGAAATAAATATTTAATATATGTATGTAATATTACCATATGAAATATTTATTTGTCATAGAAGATATTTAAATTATTATTTAAGAAATTAATTGAATTTATTTGTAGTTAAACCTTACTATATCTCGTTGATCTTGTAAATATCTGCAGCTCATTAAACTCATTAAACCCTCTTCCAACACCTCATGCCTGTACAGGGTATTTAAGCACGTACTAAAATACACTGTACGTATGTGTATTTTTTTTTACCATGCGCCAAAATTGGCAACGCGCAAACAGTACGAAGTGTTGGGGAGACCAAACAATTTTAATATGCCACGAAGTTGCGCAATTTGTGCAACAATTTTTAGTGTAATCAACAGAAAAACTGAAAAACTACAGCAGAAAAACATGTGTGCACAGTGAAAATACCCTACGAAAATACAAACATGGAATGATAATAGTAAATATTGAATATATTGTATAAAGAGATATCAAGTAACACTGTGAATTGGTAATTTACGCCGACATGGGACGACTAATTTTTACGAAGTTTTTTATGTATGTTACGAGTATATTAAGTTCATTTAAGAATGTAAGTGGGTAAAAGAAAAGGAATGTTTTGGACTAACAAGAACCGAAATAATGAAGAATTGAGTTGCTTAATATATCATATTGATCTGTAGAATTGGCGGTTACTTATTGAAAAATGTAACTATATTAGAGGAGTTACATAGACAGCTCATTTAAGAAGGAAGAAGACTATTCAAATTCAAAAAAACAGAGAAATATAATAAGTAAACTTAGGTTAAGCCGTAAAAAGTACCATAAAATATCCTCAAATCTGAAAATCCTATCATTCCTCAACAAACAAACTTTGAATTCAACATTGATGACAATTCGGCCATACCCCATTCACTGCTTATAGAGTATACGACGCAATTGCGAGTTGTCAGACGAAATGAAAAACTTTTTAGAGCTTCGTCGTCGGTTTCAGCTACGTCTGCTGCCGCTGCGGTCAGCTTTTGAGTTTGCACTCAACGTTTGGTATTTTATTGATGCAAATTGAAATTAAAATTGAAGCTGAAGTTGAAGCACCTGAAATTGGCAGTAAATCACAGCTGCAGCTGCGAAGCATTAACACGCGGCAGGTGCAAATCAAAGCAGAATGCAAACAGAATGTGCCGCAAGTTGGCGGAGCAAACTGAAGTTTGTTTCTTCTATAACATTTTATCGCTACATTTAACTAAAATACTAACAACAACAACAAAAACTGACAGCTAATTATAAAAACGATCAAGGTAATGACAAGTAATCAACGCGAACTACAGCAACAACAACAACAACTATTACGATAAAACTAACATAAAAAAGTATTTGAACAAATTTTAATTGAGGTCGAATTTCTGTTTTACTTTTGTTATTTTCAATATTTTATTTTTGCTGCTCACAATCAATAGAAATGTCTGTTTAAGTAGGTGACCTTCGTACCGTAGTTAAATGATATTTGGGTTCTGTACAATATTTGAAAAGCTTTCGAACGGGTTTTTACTGGCATGGACTTATAGAGGGGGTGAAACAAAAAGCGGAAACGATTGCGGTTTTCATAATTTTCATGTACGCTTTGATAGATTTATTTGATTCCTCTTTGTACCCCTGTTTAACATGCTCTCTCTCCCTGACATGGGGAACACAGTTAAGTTTGGCGTCTATAGTCGCAACATAGATACCCTATCTCTGTAAGAAATTAAGAATTTCGTCAAAAATACACTCTCAATTTGAATACATTAAAATATCTTCAGGTTGTTTATAACCATAGGGTTGAAGTGTATTATAACTTTGTGTCAACATCAAAAAAACTATAATATTTAGGGCTAGCAAATTCGCTGTCAATATACATATGTTATTATTTCACGCTAATCAAATTTATTTTAGAATTTAACTATTAATTAATTAATTAAATTAAATAATAATTAAATTGATAAAAATCTAATTCAAAGCGTACTTTTAATGCAAAACAGTTCATTTATGGTAAAGACAATAACTATTAGCGCCTACATTATTTCTGAAAATTCGGTTGCGATTGTATAATAGATCTAGAAGTTATTTAAGAAATAATTAAGGAGTTTCAGACTTCCAAACCGCTCCCTCAAGTATGCAACACAAAATACACTAAAAATAGAAATGAGTCTATCACAGTCCAGCATACTCGGGTGTAGCTTTTGTGCTTGTAAAATCTGTTAACGATATAAGCTCAAGCAATAGACTGGATAGCGATATCTAAGCTAAGCAGAGGGTACAATAGATCTACTACAAGGTCGCATTAAATCACAGTACACAAAATAATATATATAATATAATATACTAATTATCTGTATTTCTCATATTCTTTTCAACAATGTATATATACTCCTATATTCCTTTGAAGCACATTACGCAATTCCTAAATAAATTATATGATTTAAAATGAAACATTACCAAACTCGCTAAGTTGACAAGCCTACAGACAAGTGGAAAGGAAGACAGTCAATCAGTCAGAGGGAGAGACGAACTGAGATACCCGTGGCACACCTGTTGCCTCAATTACTTGCCCTAGGCACATTTGTCATAAGTTCTACTCGCACTTCTCCATCTGTTTACACCCTGCCCCACCTTCCATCATTACGTCTACTACAACCTGTACAGCTACCTCCCACTCCCTTCCTCTTCTGTCTCCCCACTGGCTTCCTATTTTACCGTTCCGCATGGTTTACAGCTAAAAATTCTGTTTGGTTTCGAAAAACCAAAAACAATCTATGTGAAAAGCGGAAAATGCCAGCTAAGCGAAGGCGACAGAGAGAGAGAGAGAGAGGGGAGGGAGAAAAGGCACAGACAGGTGACAGTGCGGCGTATGAATAGAAATATTCATTACACTTTTATAAAGTTTTCATTCAGTGACATAACTAGAAAGTCCACAGTAGAAACACAAGTCTGGCATGTGTAGCCCCCTTGGAAGTTCATTGCTCCTAAGTATTAGAATATAAACATAGAATGTTTTTGCTTGTGAAAGAAATTACAGTAATAAACATGACACGAAAGAAAGGAAAGTTTTTGGGCTTTAAAAGTTCAACAAATAAACCATTTACGTACAATTATATTATACTGTTTATAAATCTATTCACTGTTGATAAGAATTCAACAAAGAAGAAAATTTAAATATATTCATACTACATTTTTGATTGTGATTTCCAAGATAATGTTCAGACTTTGAGGGAATTGAAACCATTTATTGGGTTATAGTATATAATCTATATATAGATTCCTAAACAAAATCATCTTTAAACAGATCCTTGTTGAAGAAGTAATATTAAAGAAAATGATATAAAGAATAAGGTGCAAAGAAAGAAAGCTTTGAGGGAATTAAAACCGTTTATATGGCTCATTCTGCAAACTAAACTGATAAAGTATACAGTGCTACATATATATTCCTGAACAAAATCATCTTTGAGCAGAAAAAAAAGATAAAAAAATAACAAAATATAAAGACAGAAGACCTTTAAATAGTTCAAACTGTCCGTAGCTTGTTATTTCCCACCATAAACCTGAGCACACTCCCTTCATTTCCACATTCCATGAGCAGTTTCACCTGCTCTCCCTTTACTTCAAGGGAAATTCACTTTTAATTAAAAGCTACTTTTCTAGTTGAATTTAAAAAGCACCAAAGCAATGACAACAATAAGCAGTAAACTGAACTGAACTGCGCTTTTCATCTGCACCTAAAAAGAGTTTCCCTCCCAAAAACGGTACTAAATACTCGAACGACTAAACTGCTCCACAAGTTCCCAGACATTTATTTGATGTGGTTGGCGTTAGTATACTTGAAAGGCGTGTTTCCACCTTGCAAGAGTTGCCCATCCTTCGTTTGGGCAATCGCAATTACCGAAATCAAGTACAACTTGGGGCAAAAAAAGTAACAGTTACTCGCGGAAGGCATCGAGGCGTTTTATTCAAAGTGCAAACAGACAGACAGACAGTCAGACGGCAAATGCTTTTCAAAACAAATGTGGGTCAATCCACAGAGTCTATAGACATAATTATAACGTACATATGTATATTGTATATAGACTAAGTCTGGTAGTTTTCTCAGGTGTCTGTATTTTGCATAATTCGACAGTTGATTGATTGATCGCCCCTCCTCGGGGATGTGCACAAAGTATGAAACATAAACAAGCCAAGAGAGAGACCTGAGGAACAATATGCGAAACAGTAATGAAAAGAAATATACGAAAGAAACAACGATGAGACTCTCCTTCGTTGTCTGTTTTGAATTTAAGTTCAAGAAACTCACAAATTTTGGCTGATTATTTAATTTAATCTGTTTGTCTTTCTGTTTCCCCCATTTATGTTTATATGCCCTTTTATAGCTGATCGTGTAATATGCCCTCGGATTGTACAGACTTTCTGTGTCTGCACATTTTGACTTTTCGCCAGGGCAAACGACCAGGTAAATAAACAGGTTACCATGTAGTGAATGAGTGTGTGAGTACTCACAACTCTTATGAAACACAAACCACTGTGTCAGCTGATCGACAGAGTTCGCAATTAACAGAGACACGTTAAAATATTCATCGCATCTTGACGCACTTGACGACCTGACAATGATTTTGCTGATATTTAGCATGAGTGGAATCTGAATAACAACAGCACTCATTTCCCAACGGATTCTACAACGCATAAAGTGAAATGAAGAAATATGAATCGATACAAAAAGCATTAAAAATATAAAGCAACTAGACACATGTGTGGAAGCTATACAAATAGCAAAGATACGAATTGTTAAGAAGTAACTGAGTTTATCTGGCTATAAGATTGATAAAGATGGATGGAATATTGTAGAGTATAAGATATTATACTTGTAGTCTTATATATAGTAGAAGCTAATATAGTATACATAGTATAGTATGGTACTTGTAGTATAGTCTAACAAATTCTCTTTGATAAGGTATCTAAGGTCTTAGGATATCAATTTGTTTTGGTATGGATTAAATATCTGGACATTATCGAATTTTGTTTTGAAAGTGAGCGATTATTGCCTTTGGAGTGTAAAAGATATTCCGATTATGCTGCATACTCAGAGAATATAGAGAGAACAATATAACGAAAATGAGAAAAACTCAAATTAAATGGAATTTTATATACAATAAAACATTTTCGAACATTTTTTCCTATCAAATAATAAATATAATATCATTTAAATTTCTTGATTCTATTATCCACCTCTATTCCCACTTGAATCGGTTAATGGTATATATATGTATATATGTAGGTATATATGCTACATGTATGGTAAACACGTTCATACATACAATATCATTTTGATATCATGAAAATACGTCAATTCACAGCGCATGTAAAGTAAAATCAAACAAAATCAATGGCTATATGAATATTCCCAGATTCCCAGAAATATATCGAAAATTCTGTTATTTCCAAAGAAATCTAGCTAGAGAGTTTCGTATTATTTGAAACATTACGAATATGAGTCACAGTTATTTTGTTCACTTATTTGCAGCAATGAAAGTGTGTTTGTTTTGGTTTCTTGTGGTTAGGTGGGCGTTGTAGGTGCTCCATATAAGTAGGTGTAGATGGGGGTGTGTGTGGAGGCGTGCCCATTGCGGGTTATTGCTTAAGAATAAATGCTTTACATGACAATTAAGTGCACAAACAAATAAACACAATAAATGAAATACATAAATTATAATACGCACATTTTTCTCAAATGACTGCGATGACTGTCATAGGGAAAATACTCGAAATATTCATCATCCATAAGAAGAGTTACGAAGGAAGTTTCTTGTCTTAATATTGTGTATAGAATTGTCTTTCTTATCTGCGGTATTAGCTAATTTGCTTAACGTTTTGGCCATTGGCCGCATTGCACGTCATTGAGATTGTCCCGCTGCTGACAGCCCTGGATAAGATAAGAGACCGAGTCGAGTCGAGTCGAGAAGGGGTTTTATTGTTTACAACACACGTTTACACTGCACAACAAGACACTCCTGATGTCAATTAAAAATTATTGAAGTTATTACGCTTTGTCTTTCCTTGAGCTTTCAAGTGCACTCTATTATATAGACTGATTATATTATATATAACTTGTTTAACTGTTTAATCAATTGCGTTTCCGCTTCTTTACTTCATTTTCGTTACGCATCTGCAATCTGTTTCTGCTTCAGTTTAATTAGCACTTTCAATTATTTTCCGCTTCTTTCATTTTCCAGCCAATTCAGCTAGTTTTTATAGCTTTTTTTTTTACTTTACTCAATTATGGCAGCGAGAAGAAGCGCACACAAAACAGAATTCAATTTTAGACACACTTTCGCAAGGGGCAATCGCCGTGGCTCAAGCCACGCTTCACTTTTCATTACAAATCAGCATTTATTACCACTAATGCTACCAACAACTACAACAACAATAGCTACAACAATAGCTACAACAATAGCTACAACAATAGCTACAACAATGCCTGCAACTTGCAGCCGTCTTGGGGTCTGCTCCGATTTATGGCTAATATTTTATAGGCACGCGCTTTTCATTTGCCGCTTTTCCTTGGCGCTTTTCTTAGAGCTCTGATAACGTCGTTAAATACCGCTTCGGAAAGCGAAAACGAAATCGAATCGAAGCAAGAAGAAGAAGAAGACGCGACGACAAGCAAAAGAAAAGAAAAGCAAAAGACTAACGAAAAAACAAAATAAAAAAAATGCCTTCAGTCTTCAGTTTCTTCTGCCATCTGCTTCTCTTCCTTCTCCGCCTTCGTCGTCTTCATTGGCCAACTGAGGCAGCAACTGTTAACCGACTTTTATGGCTGCCTAACGGTAATTAAGGCTATAAAACGCTTTGATTCGCATTTGATTGATGCAAGGGTGTGTGGAACAGAGACAGCAGCAGGCAGAAAGAGACAGCAAACGAGTGAGAAATGCGCCTCGCTTCTTTCCCATAACTACAGCAGATCAATTGTAGGAATTGGTATAAAAAAAGTAATGAATACTATATATGTTTTATTTAAATTACTTGGAATAAAGTAAAGATCAGGAAGTCAGGAATTCGTTTCCTGATGGTACTCTAGCGTAGAGTCAGCTGACAATATCTTTGGTAGAGTTAAGTAAAGTTTAATTTGGGAAGCAGATAGATCTACAGCATTTTAAATGATCAATATAAACATCTAGATCTACAAGATCTTAAACGATCAATATATGTGTCTATAACATCGCTTGGAATAAAGTAAGAGATCAGGGATACTCTTCCGGATAGTACTCTAGCTTGATTTTATTTATCTTATATAAAGTTAAAGAAGTTTAATAGCAGAAGCGCATAGATCTACAGCATGTTAAATGATCAATATAAATATATAAATCTACAAGATTTTAAATGATCAAAATATATGTCTATAACACTATAAAACGAGCACAACACGGCACGCGACAGTGGAATACCCTTCGACCTATGTTTCGGTGTCAACCTATCTACACGTATGTGCTTTCTAATTATTCTCGACAGATGGTGCTTGTGCTTGCCTGCTTTCCTTGTTAGCTGATTTGTGCTCATACTTTCTTGAACAACTTCTGTGTTTATTGCCGGATCGGATCGCAATTTGAAGAATACATATGTATGTAGGTATTTTATTCAGTTTAGTATAAAGTCAGAAAGTTGTATCTTTTATACCGCGCTTACAAATTGATTTCGATAATTAAATTATTGATTGGCGGGTGCGGTAGGCGTGGTAACTAACATTTGAAATAAACTTGATCTGCGCAGATTATACAGAAGTCTTCATGCCAAATATGGTGTCTCTAGCTTTTATATTAGCTGAGATATGTGTGTTTATCTGGTCATCCGGACATACAGACAGAAATGATAAACCTATTATCATGTTTTTTTAACTCTCTTTGTAAACACATTATTATTATATGATTTGGGAAACCTATTAGACCTATTGCAACCCTTCTGAGTTTAGTCTCCTTTTTTCGATGCAGTTTTCCAAAAACAATTCTAGATTTTCCATCACATTATTTATCATTCAAAGACCTTTTTTACTCTAAGATAAATGAGGCGTTAATTAATCATAGAAATCAAATGTATTTTCAAAATGTTCGATTTCTTTTTTTGGCTTTTGAAGGCTGCAACGTGTGCAGCAAAAGGGCGTGGGCCAAGCAGTTGGTCACGGTGTGTGGTGTGTGTGTGTGAGGTAGACAAGACATGAGTTTAAGCAGAGGTGTATACTGCGTGCGTGTGTGTGTGTGTGTCTATGCGTCTATCTATATGTCTGTGCAGTAAAGCACTCTCAGCCTGGTCGCGTCGTCAGCTTCGCGCCCCGTTCGTCAGTTGTTGCTGCTGCTGTTGACGCTTGACGCTTGTTGCAGTCATTAAGGCGTGACGCCGTAAATTACCAAAGTGTAAGCATAAGCAACAACAACAACAACAACAAAAGCACTAACAACTACAAAAAGTGCTTTAAACAATTACTCATTGTACATATAGTAACACCAACTTCGTTTTCTACTTCACTTCATGGAAAGCGAAATTTATGGCCAAAAAAATCTCAAAATATCTTTTTGTTTTTTGGTTTTTTTTTTGTTTGTAATTCGCACTCTCGTTAAAGAAACACACTCAAGAAATATTTCGCATACGCCGCGTTGGCCGCCGCTTTCACATACTTTTTTCATATGCTGCGCGGCTGCTGTGGAATGTTTTGTAGATTTGTTTCGCACCGGAACCGAAACCGAAACTGTGACGATGGATGCGATTTTGTACTCGAAAGAAACTCGTGCGCGAGTGCGAGCAAGAGGGCAACAGTCAGTGGATCAACGAGAGATCAACAAGATTTGCGACTGCACGCGTTTGCAGTTGGTTTCGAACTAAAAATCAACGCAAAAATGCCCGACTCACAAACAGGTTCGAAGCAACACGAGAGCATTAACAAAGAGAGCAGACAGTGAGAGTGAGAGAGCGAGCGCGTGGCAGCAGTCAAATAGCATAATAAACAAAAATGCCAAAACAAGTGTGTGAGAGTGAGAGAGTGTGCACACGGCCGACTCTCTCTCACTAGCATAATAAACAAAAATGCCAAACAAGTGACAGAGAGTGCACTCGGCTGACTCTCTCACGAAACTATTTGCAAAAAGAGAGCGTGGTAGAGCGCACTAGGCGTTGCCAGATAGTTAAAAAGGGCACTGTTAGCGCAGTGACTTTATAACCGCCTTATTAATCCAACGTGCTGGCAACTCTACATAAAACTATTGCACTGCATTTGCAACAAGTTTGAAGAGAACATGTTGCAAGTGAATTGCAGCTTTATCAATTACACAGTGTGTATGTGTGCGCCTGTAACAACTTCTGTGCCAAAATTTTGTTTTTGCTGTTGACACTTGGCCAAAAACTGTAAAACGTGGGCCAATTATCTTTGCCAAGCCCAGCGGCCAATGCAGTCCACAGTTAACCCAACAATTATCAAAGATAATTTAGATAAGATTATAAAATGTCGAGAATTTTCAAGAGATCAAGGTTGCCAGGCCGACAAAATATGAGAAAATTCCTCAAAAAGCATCACTCAGTATCAGAATATACAACGTACAGCATAGAAAATATCAGGTCGTATGTTATGGAAATTGCATAAAATGGTGAATTGGGAAAAGGCGAAAGCACTTGCGGAAGTCTGTGAGAGATGGGAAAAATCCTGTCTGCACCGCGACATCTATACGATACTAAAACTATATTACTATATAGCACTTGTGCTATCGATTGTAATAGTTCTCATAATATCGATGTGGATAGTTGAGGAAATAATGAGCAAGCTTCAAGTAAGTTAGTTCAATAAATCGCAACCCCAAATGAATTTCATTATTCCATTTAAACAGAACGTGCCGTTGCTTTATTGGAAGACTATTAAACAATGGGTGCTACGCCAAGAGATTGATGATAAAACTTTAAGAACCATTCGAGTCGAGCCACGACTTGGCAATGGGCGCATCAATACGAAACCTATTCCTGTACTATAAGTAACCTATCTCTACCAAACTAGGTACATTTTAATACTATTTGATACATTTTTAAGTTGTTAAATTTTTAGCATAAGAAATGATTAAAAATGTAGCATTGGTTGCCATTTTATCTGGGCACACTCTACACTTTCCTTTGCCAAGTCTATGTAGACAGAGGCAGAATAAATGCAACTGAGAGATCTTTTGATTTTCGCAAAGATAGGCGGATACATTTGCATGGGAAAGAGAGCTGGGCAGACAGAGGGTAGAGAGGTTAGAGTTGTGGAGGTGGCAATGGCCGGAAAGTCAAGACAATTTACGAGGCACCTGCTTGAAGGTTAAGCTCCGAACAGATTGCACACCTACTGCAGCTAATTAGCCAAGATTTTCCCACTCTTAATTGCCACAGGGCCAGGCGAGAGAGGCAGGCTTTTGCAGAGATTTTTAGGACAGAGATACGTATCTTGAGAGCACTTCATTTTTAGGTCAATTGTATTTGCAGCTTGACAAAAATTGTGGCCTGAATTCTGTCAACATGGGGAATGGATATGAAAACCAAGAGTTAACTCTGAATTGCCGCAAGTAAAACCCGTTTGTGACTCCTCTTTCTCTTTGCTTCCGTCGCTGTATCTGCTTCGCATTCCACAGGCATGACAACCCCGACAAATGTCTGCAAAACTTGCAAAAACCAACTCAAGCTGAATTACCTTCAGGCTTCCTTTACACCCAACTAAGCAAGCAAGGGGGAGAGAGAGAAACAAGGAACATCATCATACACAGAACGTTTCTTTAACGTTTCTTCCGACTCTTATCTACACCGATTAATCTAGGGTATTTTTATTCCCAAGTAATTTCCAGCCTGCCAACATTAATTCCTTCCTCCAGCCAAGAACATTTTACGCAATTTATGATTTCACTTGAGAAGAAACAAAAACAATTGAAATGGAAATGGAATAAAAATCAATGATAAAAATATAGAAATAGAATAATTAAATTGCTATGTACAATTTACGTAGATTATTTACAGTTATATGTATAAAAGAACCACAACCAGATGGGCAACAAATTTTGGAAGAGTTAGAAGCCAAATAAACAACTCAAAATTAATGAGGAAAATGTGTGAAAACTGAAAAAAAGAAATGTTGCTTACTGTCTCATGGAGCCCCAACGACGTTGAGATAAACTATCGGGATTGCTGTAAAAAATATATATGATATATATTATAATAATATTATATAAAGTAGACAACCTGAAGCTTGCGAAACATAACTTATATAGTTAGGGGTATTCAACTCTAATATTAAATAAAATGTTGATCAAAGTGCAACTCAAAGAATTCAATTTATACTTTGCTATCGTCGCATAAAAGTTAGTCCCCTTTACGGTATGATTTAAGAGCAACGATCAACGCTCTTCTAACTCAAGGTGAATCTTCAATTCACCACAGCACACTCGCTCTCTCTCTCTCTCTCTCTGGCGTGGTGAAATCAGGTTGAAACGGAAACAAAGCGCGCTCTCTCTGAGGCACGCATGAATCACGGCCCATAGAGAAAAACTGGTTTTCCAGGCCGTGTATGCACATTTCGTGTATACTCACAAAACAACAACATAAAAGAAAAGGTTAAATATTCAAATAGTTACACAGACAGACAGAGAGAGCTATATAGAGACAGAGAAAACGAGAGAAGGAGAGATGATCACGTCTGTTAATTTCAACTGGTTGTGGCGGACAAACTCGGCTCGTTTTATTGATATTACGTCAATATGGCGAGACTATTATGCAGGTTTGCCGGGCACAACTTCAACTGTAGATAGGTTCATAACTTAGCAGATGCCACATAAGGCAGTGTTGCACTATATACAGGGTATACAGCATAGTTCGGAGTTGTTGTTATTGCCTTTACCTTGTCTGTGCGCGTCTCAGGCTGCGTCGGCTCCAGTTATCACGCGGCATTATGTTCAGTTCGTCATCGCTGCAGGGGAAAGGAAATGGTAGACAATAAGTCAATAAACAAGTTAATAAATAAGTCAATAAACAAATAATAAATAAGTTACATAAATTAATAAATATATAAGTTCATAAATAAAAACGTTCACTAAATTCCAGTACTCACTTCTTTGGCGAGGAAGAGACAACGTGTGGAGCCAGATCAAGCTCAATGCCCGCGGTATCATTCAGATTGTTATTGCTATCATTCGAGTGCCCACTGTGACTGTGCACACTGCTGTTGTTGTTGCTGCTGTTGCTGTTGGCATTATTATTGTTGCCACTGTTGTTGCCGTTGCTGTTGCCCTGGGAACTGGTGCTGCTGCCTCTGCCTGCCTCTACCTCACACAAACGATTGCTATATTCATTTTCGCCATATCCCTCAAAGGATTCACCATCGGACAGCGAGGAACATTGAGATTTTGCCACGCCCACTGCAAGATAAGGCATGAATACATTAGACATGTGTATAGACACAGTCACAGTTACTCATATTCATTAGCTTACCTGTGCTCGAGGGCGGGCTGCTGGGCGTGGGGCTGCTGTCGCCGGACATGGCTTCGGCATAGAGAAAATTACTTGTGCTTGCCTTCAAGTTGTTGTTGTTGCTGCTGCTGTTGTTGTTGTTGTGGGGCAACTGAATGCGTGGCATGGGCGCCATACTGCCAGCGTGCACTGTGGAGAGAGAAGAAGAAGAATTCGTTGTTACTTCAGTTATCTAACAATGAATTGCAAGCAGGTCATTGGGGCAGAGGTGCAGCCAATCGACAACGTGCCACATGCCTCAGGCCGTTGCCGCTGCAGCCACAAAAGTGCAGCAAATATTAAACTCTTTTTCTCTCTATTCAATACAAAAGTTTGGTGAAAAGCTTTCTTTATTTGTTATAACTTTACCCTTAGGCATTATAAAAAAAGGTATAAATCATGTATATTAAAGTGTGTATGTATGTGTATAAAAGATGTTGGAATAATATTAATAGAAATATATTCAAGCATATCGAATATCTATAGCTATAGGTCAAATCTGATTATAATCGATACAATACTATATTTGTGTGAATATCTTTTAACTTTCATGGCAATAGAATAGTATATTTAAAGTGTAGGTTAATATTTCAGTAATGCTTAGACCTTTTAAGTTATTTATAATTTATTGCTTTTTATAACAGACACTCCAGTATTTTAAGCTAGAGGTTAAAATAAAAATGCTACCTGCATACTTTCAAGTTTAAATGTTTTTATTGAGTAATAATTCCAATATGCTCTCTCAAGTTTTATAGAATGTTAGCTGTAGAACAAAATAAAAATAATGCATGAATAGTTTTGAGTTCTAGGCTTATTTTAAAATAAACAACTGCAATATGACTAACCTATTTCAATATATAACATACTACTACACAGTCTAAACTATACCCAACTCAACCTATTCATTTTATATTCATTTCCTGTTATCAATCTACAACACAAATTTTATTTCATTTACATCCCTCCAATATTGTCAAATAACTAACCAGTCTAAATTATAAAAAACCTTTATCAACCGGTCTTTAGAAAGAAAACTGCAACAGGTGCAAGACATGAATGAATGCATGTAAAAAATAGAGAAATAATCGAACGGATGTGGTCGACCAAAAGCGTAACAGGTAACCAAATAGGTCGAGGTTTGTTGTGGCCACTTCCCGTTGGATATTAGCTCTCAGATATGACCATTACTATAGTACTAACAAAAAATAGGGGCTGACACTAGTTGTAAGTGTGGTCAGGCGACATTTCTGTGCTCGTAAGTCTCTCTCCCCTTCTTGCTAGTCTTCCCCTTGCTCAGAGAAAGTGTGCGTAATTGCTTTATAATTGTTGTTGCTTTCCTCTTTATTCTACCTACTTTTTTGGGTTACAGAAAGAGCGGGAAAGAAAGAGGAAGAAAAGTTAAGCCCATATTGGGTACCTTGGCCCTTATTTGTTGATTGGAGATTTACGATACAAAATTTGTCAGTTGATCGATTGAAATTTAAGGGCCGTCATTGTGCTTTGGGTGCCCAAAAATGGGTCAGCCGGGTAGAAGGTTTATAGGTCTGCGGAGTATTAAAGATTAATATGACTTTTGTTATAAAAACAAACTAAAATTTGATAAAGATCTCACTTTCACTGTGTTTATAACTGCAAGCAACAAAATCTTGTTTTCATGGAAGAGATTATAAGACATTTGGTATTTCATGTGAATACGTGTATTACTTTTAAAGATATCACTACTAAACTTTGTCAATATAAACTAAATAGTCATTTCTATAAAAGTTCTCAATTTAATAACAATCAAACTACCATATACCAAGTTTAAGTATAATCTACAAAAATAAGAAATCCTTCTAATCTTTATCCAAGACATCATAGGTGCCAATAATTCTGTATATTAATAATAACAAATGCAATTTAACGAGGAACCATTGCTAACGACCTATTTAGCAAAGCTGATTTCTTTATAAATGCGCTATAAATCATGGGCTATCCTTAGCACTTCTTGCGTCGCTTTCAACCTCAGGTGAACTCATCGCATGACGCGTCTCTCTGGCTCTTCAAAACATAATCGAACAATTGCCATAAACAATTACATATATTGCGAGTATATGTCATAATGAGGCAAATCAGGTGAAAAAAGCTGTGATTAAAGACTGATTATCTACAATACATTCATCTATCAGGCAATTATAGCAAAACGTTTTCAACTGGAAAAATGATTATAACATTGACAAAGAAGAGTTCAAAATGAATGCAGAAAGCAGAAAGCAGCAAAGCAAAGACCAAAGAGAAATAAACAAATTCATCTTGAGGCAAATAAAAGTTTTGACCATTGACGAAGGTAGCTGACGTGTGGGTGAGCCAAGGAGGGACCAGGGTAGCCTCTGGGGACAATGAACTTTGTTGAGTTAACGACTCGGAACCGTCGTCGACAATACGACGACTGCGACGGCGACGGCGACGACGTGACGACAACTGCAACGAAAAATCGATGCTGAAACTTGCCAAAGTTGGTAGAAAACAAAAAACAAAAAGCGCCAATGCTAAAGCAAAAATCAAAAGAAAACTTATGCAATATCGCCTCTTTTTTTATGCATAATCAGAGTAAAATGAGGGCGTGTGAGCTGTGTCAGCTGTCACACGCTGCTTGCTATGACACTCATTTGAATTTCTCTATAAGTTACTGAGGAATACATGGAGCAGTATTTGGGGAAATATTTTGGGAAAAGAAAAGTTAGTTTAGATTGGGTTTCCTTTATTATTTAACAAAAAAACCTAAACAAAACTTGGGATTAACACATTAATTTCCTTGTTTTTTACCACTTTTATAATACCTTCAAGAATTAAGATTAGAATTACACGATTTTATATGGAGAGAAAGAAAAGCAGAAAAATGTAAAAACAAAGTAGTTTAGATTTTTGAGTAATATCTTATGAAATTTTAGAATTTTTTATGAGTTTACTCATTAAATTAACACTTTATTGAAAGAGAAACATAATGATATTCCCAAAAACTTCACTTAAAAAATATACTTTCTATTTTATTACAACTTTTCCATTTCCTTTTAAAGTTTCGATAAAGATTCTTCTTTTTTATAAAGCAAAAAACGCAATGACTGCCCAAAAATTCAGAAAATTCCAGTTAAAAACACAAACTAACAAGTTGTATCACAACTTTCCATTTAGTTTTTAACTTATCATTGGGATTCCTTTTTTTAAAACGCAAAAACTTCAACAAAAATCTCAATAAATTGAGAAAACTTAACTTAAATAATATACTCTCTAGTTTTATCACAACTTTTCAATTCTTTTTAAGTTTTGATAAGGAATTATTTTTTTTTAAAGAAAGAACTTTTAAAAAACTGAATTCCATTAAAAAACATAAACTACTTTGCTTTCTATGACTTTTCCATTTCCTTTCCATCAATTTTTAGTTCCTAAAGCACTTAGAGAGCACCTGCTTTTCTATCGGAAACAATTTTTGGTCTTTAATCACACTCAGTAAAAGTCAATAAACGGTTGTTGAGGTCTTCTGGCAACGGTTATTATTAAAGACTGCACACGCTAATCACAAGTTTCTCACACTCCCAACTGGAGGTTTTCTTCTTTGTTTCCGCCAGTTTCACACAGTTCTTTATTTTTATTGCGCACATCAGGTGACGATGAGGTTTGTCGGAGACGATAACGATGATGGAAGAGCCGCACATCTGTGATTGACGATGTTGAAGTCTGAGGCAAACAATGGAAAGCTGTTCATGAGAATTATGTACATCTATCGTACAATTATAGACTCCAGAGTTGCACAAGTGCATTACGAATTAACGAATCAGAGAAGCGCAAGCAAGATGAAGAAGAGGAGGTGGAGGAGAACGCGGGATAAGCCTAAGCACAGTTGAGAATTGCTGTGAGGCATGACAGCTCTAAAGCGAAGCTATAGAGGCTAAAGCTCGCCCGCCACGCCCCCTGCCGCCTCTCTGGCTTCCCACAGCATCTTGGTAACTGTTCGCGAAACTGTTTGAAACAGTTTGTTGTTGTTGTTGTGTTGTTGTTGTAGTGTTGTTGTTGTTCGAGTATTACTAGACAGGTTGCAATAAAAGCAAATTTGGTGTAGCTGCTTGGAAATTGAATTGTCATTTCAACAAGCTGACATAGTTGAATACAAACACGTTTTAGACAAATATAGTCAAAGGTAATTGACTTCAGAATACCCTGTAAACTACTTGGAGATCAAAGACTTATTTGAAACTGAGTAATATAGAAAGCAGGTTCTGTTTAGATGTTGAAGTATTGCTTGTAATGGAACTTTTTAATCTATATATATGATTTTTATATTTCCTAAACCTTTCTATGTACTTTTCCATACTAAGGCAGTTTAGTTTTTAGCTAATTAAAGAGAGAAAAACAGGAATACTTATCAAATTGTTGTTGATATAAAACTTACAGACAAGTAGCAATTTTAGGAATTTCCCTATCATTAGTATTAAAACAGAGTATGTGCTCTTAAATTACTTTTGAAACGCAGCTATTGATGCCTATAATTAGAAAGGGCAAAAGCAATACTTCTATGTTATAAAAGCTCGCCAACTGATAGCTGAACTCCGCATATAAATTGTAAGTTTTATTTCATCAATTCTATTTGATCTCTTTTAGCAGCTGATATTATAAATGATCCCAGTTAACGTTAAATGGGTTCATTGCACGTTTCTTTTCGCATTTTTTCCGAATTTTCTTGATGGCTTAATCATTTTCAATCACTTTTTTAGAATATTCAAATAATTGACCAACTTCACCGCACAATTTCATATAATTTAGGAAACACAACTTCTATTTTAGACAAGAAGTTTAGTTCAACATAATATGCATATATATTAGTTAAAGCTCTCTCTGTAGTTAAAGTAGCAGTTATATTAACTTGAATATAATAAGCATTGTGAATTTGAAAGGAATATATCTTTCTGTCTATAAGCTGCACATTATAACTCTCTCATTTTGTTATTTAAGGTACAACAAGCAAATGAAATCCCTCAAGTTGCGCCCTTCTCATCTTCCGGCATTCACTCCACCAATTTTGTAATGCAAAGTACTTAAAATATGTACAAAATTTAGCCGGCATTAGCCATATGCCATAGCTCAAGAACACATGTCAGACACAATTCGAGTTTGAAGTGAATGAAACAGAGAACTCTCTCAATATAGATTTAATTATAGCACAAGCTGCTGCTCGTTGTGTGTGTGTGTGTCTGTGTGTGTGTGGGGTTATATTTATTAGATGTGTTATCCGAGACTGACTGTGGCCAGCCAAACAGGCGGCAGCTGTGCTGACCACAGACTCGGGCAATTGCTGCCCCCACCCACTCCCACATGAGTCATAAACTTGAACTTGCCCCAGTGCCGCAATAAATATAGAGAAAAAATGTTTATAGCTGCGAGAGTATGAGATGATGTTAAATTTACGCGAGGCAAACGCTTCAATTTGAACTAATCAACTCAACTGTTGAGCGATTTCTTCAATGATGTGACACTGTGCGAACAGCTGAGAGGGAGAAGACTTAAGAACTGTATGACAGCTAAAGGAATTTGGGGCAATCTCAGTTTAAGTAAGAGAGAATAGAACATGGAAATAGAATAGTCACAGGCTTCACATGTACAGCAGACTTGAAGAGAAGGCGGGGAAAGACAGTTGATTGAGAATGACCTTGAAATAGTAGTTGAAAACAGACAGAACCCTAAGGAAACTGTGTTAAAAGCAAGCCAATAATCTCGACAGAGCTGTGTTTGAAGTGGAAAAGCAACTTGTGCAATTAACTGTGGAAATTCCTTAATCAAAATCGTATTACCTGCGCCTCGTCTCGACCTGCCTTGTCAGCAAAACAATATCTTCAATTAACTGTCAGCTGGTTTGGCATTTTAATGAGGCAGCAGGCACATGGCTTCCCCCCCATTCCTTCCTCCTTCCCCCACGTCATAAGTCCGAATAATTCGCTGGCATTATGAAACCACACGAACTGTGAGGCACAATAACAACAACAACAACAACAGCAGCAGCAACAGCAACAATGAACGAGCAATGCTAACCAAGTTTCGGGCATGTAAGACCCCGAGGCACAACATGTGGCATGCTGCACACGCGACCTGCTTGCAAATGGAGTCGGGATTCGACATAAAGACGTGAGACTGAGAAGAGTCTGTGAGAATTCTATGGAAACACTCAATTAAAGAGCAAGCATGAGGAACCTTTCCCTCTCAAGTGTCTAAGGGTCTTTACTATTACTACCTGCTCAAGAGATGCCAACAGCTGCCGCCGTCTTGATTTGTACTCTAGATTACGATCACTACAACTACAAACTACAAAACTATGGCCAGTACAACTGTTGTTGTATCCGAGATAAGATCTATTAATAACCCAAAAATATGCTTCAAAGAACTCAGAACTCTAAGCGTAACTAAGATTTCTCTTTGCTAAAAGTTTTCGAAACGGAAAACGTGTTTTACGCTCTGAATTATATAAATTATTATAATACTCGACGTATTCAACTAAAGTTTTTTACTACGTGCCATAACTGCGAATATTTTAAGTCGTTTTACAAAGCAGACGAAACCGAAAACAAAGAACATATCCCACGATATGAGGGCAGAGAGATTATAGTCTCAGTTGAGGTATTGCATGAGAGATTTTTAATAGTGCTGACTAATCGATAGTGGATTTAACTATCAAAGGAACAAACTATAATGCGAATAGATATATATTATATACATATTATTATAAACGCGTTTAGATATATATTATATACATATTATTATTTGCTTTATACATGGCTCTATCCACATATCTCCATCTTTTCTCTTGCAACTTCAAAGCAAACAACAATAAATCCATTTTAATTAATCGATAGTAATAACAGTGTATTAAACTATCGTTAACTTTGATTATATTAAGCAAAATACAACAATTTGCACTAGATATATATAAAAACCTATTTTTATATACTATACTATATAAAGCTCACAAAAAGATTTTAATCTTGTATTCGATATATAATAAATAAATATTAATATGTGATATATTATATAGCACTATCCACAAAGCTCTTTCTATTCCCCTGAAACTTCAAAACAAACAATCATTTTGATTACCCTCTAAAACTGACGCCCCCTAATTCATTATACAATATACAGACACAAGAAAACGCCCCCTTATAAAACAGAATTTTCATGCAATCAAAGAGACCAAATAGATAAAAACAATATTGATTAATTGAACAAGAAAGAAGAACAACAGAAAGAGCAGAGCAGAACAGAAAATGCATTGCGACACTCCAAGTGGAAAATCAAATCAAATGAAAATTGGGTCACTGGGCAGCGGGAAAACGTGAGGAAAATGCAGCATGACAAACGCAACACTATGTGGGAAATTCCTCCTACAATTCTTCATTCAAAACTCAAGAACAACATTAAGTTCAAAAAATGGATTTGAGGAAAACTTACAAATTGTTTGACAAATTGGGTCAAGAATAATGAAAGATTTGTGTGGAAAGGAAGAAGACCTACAAAAGTCGAGCAAGTCAAGCACGAATACAAGGAATTAACGCGACTCTAAAATTCAATTAGCACGCAAATTTGGCGTCCCCTCCACACCCACCTCCAACACACCTACGTTAAAAATAAAGCTAGTCCCTTTGGCAGCTTCTTTTTCTGGACAGATTTTATTTTTATGCGTTTCGAATTGTCTGCAGAAGAATCTCTCTCTCTCCCACTCTCTTGAGCACTCCCGCCACGCTGACAGTTCCCACTAATTTGTAACCTCCTCTCGAAGGCGGCAACGACGTCAGGCAGGTTTAAAATTCCCCAGGCCCAAGCGGAAACCGTAGAGAATCTTAAAGAGGAACAAAAACCTGACCGACTGCTTTGGCTGAATGAATAATGAGGCAGGCGGCGTTGTTGGGGCAGGCTACACGTTCTTTCAACCAATACATTGCAAGAGTAGAAAGAATAGAAGACACTTTGCGATGCATAAATACGAAAAATGGCAGGGAAATTCTTCCATTAAAGTGCAGAAAAATTACAAATTGATTGCAGACATTGAAAGTATACTTAAATATCGAATATTATGGTAATTTATTTATGCAAGATATTAAATCTACATTATAATAACTAAAGGAATATTTGATTCATATTTAATATGGTATAAAAATATTAAAGGATTCAAGATTACTTGCAGAATATTGGGTGAAACCAAGAAACACTGTCTAAGCTAATGAGAATTCGGGTTCGGCAAACTTTCATAGAAGAAAGAGAGAAATAGAGGCCTAAATACTCTAAATACTTTCGAAAAGTATATAAATATGGCTATAAATAGTAAACTTTTAATATAATCTATTTTATTCGGTCAAATTCTGAATTTAAAATGCCATCAGAACCTTCAGCAGTTACAGGAGTCATCCAAGTTCTGTAGAACCAAAAGCAATACCATATCAAAGTGAAAACATCAAGTTTGGAACACGTAATTACCTCGATGAAAACATAAAAACAAGTATTCCTTCTTTAAAGTCAAATAAAGAGATTAATACGTACACACAAAATGCCTGAACATGTCTTCACAGAGACAGACAACATTATAACATAATACGCAAACACACTCTTCATTCAAAGGAAATGCGGAAGTCTGCTTGCCGCGTCTGTGTCTGCCACGTACTTTTGTGCATCTGTGAGATACATTACACGACGCACATGACAGAACAACATACATAAAAAAATGCTAGAGAGGAAAGAACACAAATAAACAATAACAACAACAACAAAGTAGACACCAACGACACCTGTTCAAAGTCGTTGCACAGTTTGTGTTCCTTTTCGTGTGTTTGCATTGCAATGAGAGACCGCAATTATTTACTTAGGTTAGGACTGCGCTACTCTTCAAAGAGAGACCACGGGGGAGGAGAGGGGGAATTTCCCCAAAAGAAACTGTCGTCGAACATGTCTACGAGTACAGACGCTGCATTAGACACGCTCTGACCAATTTGGCACCTTAACTAATTGCCAAAATTGAACAAGTGCCAGTTCCAGTTTCACAGTTCTAGTTCCATTTGCAAATCCAGTTCCAATACCACATCACTTTGTAATCAATTGGTGCATTGAACTGCGGCAGGTGGCAAATGCATTTGACCCAGTTTGATTTCGTGCTTCTCAAGTGGATTTTCAAACCGATTTCAATCAATCCAATTGAAGATGTCATCAGTTGTCTAACCTGTCTACCTTGCTTCTCTCCCCTTCTCTTCCGATTCTCTTTCTCTCTCTCTCTCTCTCTGTCTACCTCTACCGCTCTCCCACTCACTGTCTACCTCTGCTGCTGCCTCTTTACCTCTGTCTACCTCTTCTTCTCTCCCTGTCTCATTTTTGTTTATAGTCAGCTTGTTTTTTCTCGTTTTCTTCCCCACCTTTTTGGCAACTGGCACGAGTTCTTGCTCTTCTCGCCTTGTTTATAAACAAAAAAAAGCTAAAAACAAAATGAAATCTTTTTTTAACTTGTTTGCCTTGAATCGCTGCGAATTGAAGTTCAAATTCGTCGTAATTATAAATTTACTTGTGGTTTTTAGCTGTTTTTTAGCTTTTTTTATATTTCAATTGTTGCAAAAGGAATTGCCAAAAAATTGAATTGAAAAGGAATTGTATTGTATTATTATAAATGATTGAAGTGATGTTTAAACTGTGCAAGGCTGCTCAAACTGTATAAGGCTGTTTTTAACTGTTTTTAAAGCTATTTTAGCTGGTTTAAGCTGTTTTTAAGCTGTTTTTTCACCTTTCAATTGTTGCACAAGAAAATGCTAAAAAAATTTAATTGAAAAGTAATAGGGCATTTGCATTGCAGCTGATTGCAGTGCTGATTAAACTGTGCAAGGCAGCTCAAACTGTCCAGCAAGCCTGTTTAATACTTATGACCCTTTATAGAGTTACACTGCAAGAGGTCAAGTCCAAAAGGAAACCCCTCAGCAGCAACTGCAATTTGCACACAACAAAGCCAAGAAACAAAAGACAAACAAGTTAAGGAAATAACTACAACAACAACAACAACGACAGCAACAACAACAATGAGACAACTGCAAAACTGTGGGCAAGCCTCATAACTGTGCCAAGGCCCAGTAACAACAGCAGCAACAACACCAACAACTTGGCGTATATTTTTGGGCAGTATGCAAAGTGCAGAGCAAAGCAGAAACCGTTAGAGAACTGCGTACGAAAGAGCAGCACAAAGAGCAGTGCATGAAGTGGTAGAAGGGGAAGGCAACCAGGGCCGTAGCGACGGTTGTACGGAAATACGACTCGGAACCCCTTGGATAATGAGTACTCAATGAATAAAAATATATATATATAAATATGTGTTTACTAAAGAAATTTAATTGTCCAAATACGTTCCCATTAATAACCCTTTTATGTTCGCTAACCGTGGTCCCCTAACAGTTGAGGGCCCTTGTGTACCTAGCTACGGGCCTGGTACCAACTGTAATTTCAGAGCTCTTTGGCAAATGCTAATGGGGGCCAAATGAAAAACTATTGAATTACAAGACGAAAAGGGAAATAGATTTACGCAGTGTGTGTGTGTGATGCAATGCAAGCAGGAGCAAAGGAAAGGAGAAAGAGAAGAAGAAGAAGAAGAAGACAATATGAGCACAGCTGAACGCAGAGTTGAGCCAAGCGTAGCAGCTGCTGTTGGCATCGCTGCTTGCGTCGCTGCATCTGTGCATTCGTATCACATTACCGAAATGCGGCAGCAGCAGCGCAGCCTCCTCAAGTGTCTAGTGTCGCCTCAGTTTCAGTTGCAGTTGCAAGATTCCTTGTCTGTTTCCTGTTGCAGGTGGTCGACTACAACAACTACAACAACACCAAGCAGCCGGAAGCACTTGTACACGCTCTCAATGCTCTCTTGCTCTCATTCTACCTCCCCTCTCCTTTTCTCGCTCTCTCTCTCTGTTTCAGTTGCAGCTAAGCAAACAACATAAACTTCCTCAAACAAGCAAAAAATAAAGCAGCGTCGACTGCGCAGCGACTGCGATGGCGCCAACTGGCACGACAAACCACGTAAAAAACAAGAACAATCTGCGCAAAAACATTTGCAAATGTTACAACTATCTAGCGTACAACTACAACTAAATGTCATTTAGTTAATTGCAACAAAAAATAGAAGAAGAAACATGTCAAAATTGTTGACGGCAGAGCACCAATGCTGCCCCAACCCCGCATGCAGTTTGAGAATCAATAATATTCAGTCCGCATTGCGTGACAGGCAACGCACGAAAGATGCGAATACGAATAGATAGCAAACAAGAATAATAAATAATAATAATAGTTATTCAAGTAATTTAATTATTACATATATATTTTATTTGTCACATAAATCATTAGGTAAAGATTCCCTTTTTTAGTTGGTACTGCCTCCACGGCCTTTCAAACTGTGTAGAACTGAGCTGAGATTAACTGACATTAACTCTATTACGCTAATAACCTAATGCATGTGTGTGTTTATTTGCATGTGCATGTGTGTTTGTATGTTTAAAATACCAAACAACTGTTCTAAATTATGTTAAACAAACGCACCTGTTAAAACTGTTCAAGTAATTATTTATTTTATTTGTGTGTGTGTGGCTTAAGCACCGTTAGACGAGGCACACAAATTAAAATTCTCAACGCATGCACCTCTCGCA
Organism: Zaprionus nigranus; assembly: GCA_018903425.1. Taxonomy (NCBI): domain Eukaryota; kingdom Metazoa; phylum Arthropoda; class Insecta; order Diptera; family Drosophilidae; genus Zaprionus; species Zaprionus nigranus. The sequence goes on from JAEIGD010000024.1 coordinate 532,698, forward strand.
CACTTACACGCTCGCACACGCACAGAAGAAGCGACGCAACAGTTAGTTAGATTTCTTCTTCTTTCTCTCCTTTTTCCAGTTGTGCAGCTCTTTTATGATCTGCTACTGCGCTGTTGCTGCACGGCTTACGCCAACAGGTAGTTTGGTATTTTCAAGTATTTTAATTTGTGAGAATTTTTTTTATTATTTTGAATCGGCTCAGAGGAAGAGCAAAAAGAGGTAAGATGCTTTTGAACTTGGTTGTTGTTGGTTGTTGTATTGGTGACTGTTGAAAATTTGTTGTATATTTCTATTGCACTTTCACTTCAAATCGGCAGAGACGTGCGGGCACTATTAAAATTTATTTTCGGCACTTTTCACATGAAACAATTACTTGAATTTTGTTTTACTAGTACGCGTGCGTAACTTTGGCAACGTATTTGCATAGTTTTTGATTGGTTGGCTGTGATTTTGTTGAAACACACAAATGCATATACGCAGACATACACATACATACAATCGTACAGGTAAAGGCGACGAAATGAGACGGGAACAACGAAAATACGCGCGTATGTCCGAGCCGCACAATTTGTACAACGAAAATAACTGAGCACGCAACCAGTGTGGCCGCATGTAGCATTCAACTGAAATACCAAATACCAGAAAATACCAATACCGGCTTTAGCATGACTGCTATCGATTACACAAAACATCGATTTGTGTCCCGAAACGGTACAAATTTATTCAAAAGCGACTACTTCTAATCACAATAGATTTAACTCTACCTACGACTATATAGTAATATAAAACTTATTGGACATTTAACTTTTATTTTCTAATATAGTTGCCACCTTTTCCGTCGCGGCATTTCCATTGTCCTCTTCCTCATTATTCTCACTTTCTGCCCGCTCTTCTTCCTCCTCCTCCTCATCCTCCTCTTCATTCGCCTGATACTGTAGTTCACTCTCTGAAAGCGCCGCGGCCGAAGTTCCACCCGTAACCGCCGCATTGTGTTTACTACTCCGTATGGGTTTGGAGGCATAATTCACCACACCGGGATCGCTAGAATTGTAGGCACTGGCAGCGGCCTTATAGTAGGCACTGTGGGCCAGAGTACCGCCCAACTCCTGTTGTTTACTTTCGGCACTCACTTGACTAGTCACCGCAGCCAGAGCGCTGGGATTCGCGTTCTGACCATATTTGAATCCCGAAATGCTTTGCACGGTATTCAATGAAGGGTATCCTCCTGCCGCAAAACCCAGGCCACTAGCAGCAGCACCCGCTGCAACTGCGGTCTGTTTGTATTGATTCCGCTGATCGGGTCTGTTGATGTTGGCCGCACTGAATCCTAAATTGGGTGCATTAAAAGAGTCTAACTTAAAAACATGTCGTGGTGGCCCCAGATAATGCGGCTTCTCCACACGAAGTGTCTGCGTCGGCACTATGGGTCGATAGACGGGTCGCTGGGTGGGCTCGTGTCTCTGATCCAGCTCTGCCGACGCAGACTCTCCAGCACTACCAACAGCACCAGAGCTGGACGAGGAATATGGGTGATCATATCGCAGCGGATCAGGCTGCATTTGACTCTGGTGAGCATTGACATTGGGAGGCTTGCCCATGCGTTGGCTGGCCGTCAATTTCGAATGCTCGGGCAGCAGAGGCGCCACTTTAACGCTGTCCGGCAGATTGGCATAGGTGCCCAGACCCAGACGCTGCTTCACATCGGTCATGGTATTGTGGGCAGTCTGGCGAGCCTTCTCGGCGCCCATTTCCAGCATGTAGGCCAACTCATTGCGATTGGCCAAATGCATGTCGATCTTCTCGCGTATCGGACGCAAATGCTCGATGAGGGCCTCAGCGACACGATCCTTGAACCTGGCCGTGTCCAGTGTGTTGGCCTCCTCCACCACATTTGGTATGGGCTTGTTCGTAATCTGGGCAAGCATGCTCACCAGATTACTAACACCCGGACGCTGGTTAGGATTATACGTGATGTCCGAATTAAAATCGGTAATTGCCTTCTTAACCTTCTCCCGAATTTGATCAGCCGAATCGGTTAGACTTATCGTTCCCTTCGCATTCAGATCTGACTTGGACATCTTCTTGGAACAATCACGCAGCGATAGGATGCGTGAACCGTCGTTCTCCCCCAATGATAGGCGTGCAAACCGGAAACATTTCACCGTAGCGTCCATTGAAATTGCGGGCCAGCTGCTGTGCCAGCTGAATGTGCTGCAGCTGATCCGCACCCACGGGCACGTGAGTTGCCCTGCAAGGAAGGAGAGGATTATAATTTTGCTGTTGAACTTTTATCGTAGGTCAACACTTACTTATAGAGCATTATATCTGCCGCCTGTAGTACTGGATATATATACAAGCCGAGCGGAACGTCCCGCACTTTTTTGGACTTTTCTTTGAATTGCGGCAACTGTGCGAGACGCGGCATTGTTGTCAGCGAGCTGAGGATCCAATTGAACTCCGCGTGCTCCATGACGGCAGACTGTACAAAGAGAGTGGTGCGGGAAGGATCAATGCCGCAGGCGAGCAGTGTGGCGGCCATGGTGAAGATATTTTCGCGCAAGTACGGAGGATTGTGGGGCAATGTTATCGAGTGCATATCAACAATACATATAGTCATGTTATCGCTAGACTTTTGCAGATCCAACCACTTTCGCACTGCGCCAAAATAGTTACCAAGATGCAGTGAACCCGTCGGCTGTATACCGCTGAAGATCTTGCGCGGCCAGTGGGTATTGCTCTGCGGGGGAAGAGGAAAAGACCTGATTACATCACACACACCAATCCTGGCGTATGGGAACACACCTCATTGCTCTCACTGGAATATTTGTTTGACTTGACTCCGATTGGTGGGTGGGACTTGGGACTCGAATGTGAAGAGCCACCACCAGCACCAGAGACTTGCAATCTGGCCTCAATAATCCGTTTGGCCAACGACATGCTACGATTGTTTGCTAGACAATTGTAGCGGTTAGTATGAATTCTACCCACGCGAATCATTGCAAGAGCTATTAATTTTGTGATTTGGTGATCTATTAAATTTATATGCGTTTAGCTGTGTTAAGGGACAAATTATATCAATATACGTTAAACAACCGGTATATTTTAACCAATTTCGAAATATATAACACTACATATGATCAATATTAAAAAAAAAAATAAATATGGAGTCAATGTGGCCGTAATTTTCAAATAAAAGCAACTGACTTATCGATAGGTGACTACTACCTCGCATGCCAGTATTTTCGATTACCCGCCCAAAGCCAACATACGCAACAATCACAATCGATTGCTGCACTAGGGAAAGAAGCGCGAACAAATTAAAATTAAAATTTTTATTCTAGTACACAATGGTCTAAAATTCTGTATTCTTGCTATTATTTTGTTATTTAATATATATTTATATATTATATTCTTCGGAGATGATTCGTTACACGTGCACATCGATAATTTTATGCTTCGAAATGTGTAGATTAACAGGCAGATAAACAGGGGCGGCAGAGGAGGTTGATCTAGAAGTTGATAGGTTTGCCGAAGGCGGCGGCCACGTTGGCTTCACGCAAAGCCTCAGCACAGGTCTGCAAAGAAAGAACGTGTTAATCAGAAAGTTTCATCGTAACTGTTCTTATCTTTTTGGGAAACTTACCGGATGCGCATGGCAGACACGGGCAATATCCTCGGCCGACGCGCCATACTCCATGGCTAGCACGGCCTCATTGATAAGTTCCCCGGCAGAGGGACCAATGATGTGCGTGCCCAGCACGCGATCGGTGGCCTGATCTGCGAGCACCTTGACAAAACCGTCTGTCTCGTTGTTTGTCTTGGCACGTGAGTTCGCCATGAAGGGAAACTTGCCCACTTTGTAGGCGACACCCTCCTGCTTAAGCGCCTCCTCTGATTTGCCCACCCACGCAACCTCGGGATGCGTGTAGACAACACTGGGCACGCAGTTGTAGTCAATGTGCACGTGTCCACCGTTGATGCCCTCGATGGTGATCAGGCCCTCATCCTCAGCTTTGTGGGCCAACATGGGTCCGTGAATGCAGTCGCCAATGGCATAAATGTTGGGCACAACCGTCTGGAAGGTGGCATTGACAGGAATGCGACCACGATCGTCCTTCACAATGCCGACAGCCTCAAGGCCAAGGCCGTCGGTGTAGGGACGACGTCCCACGCTCACCAAAAGCGCATCACATTGGATTTCCTCCTTAGCGCCAGACTTGGCATCCTCCACAGAGACGGTGACATTGTTGCCGCTCCTGGTAGCGCCCATTACCTTGGTGCCTAGCTTAAACTTAAGTCCCTGCTTGGTAAGCACCTTCTGGAAGGTCTTAGAGACCTCGTTATCGATGCCAACACCGCCAATGGTGCTCATGAACTCCACAGCAGTCACCTCAGCGCCTAGGCGGGACCAGACTGAGCCCAGCTCCAGACCAATGACACCGGCACCAATCACGACCAAGTGCTTGGGCACCTGGGCCAGCTTCAAGGCACCTGTGCTGCTGACAATGACTTCCTCATCGATCTGTAGACGAAATTTGAGTTAATACGAAGCTTTGATGGATTGCACTCTGTAATGTACTCACTTCGATTCCTGGGAAGGGTGTAACCTCTGAGCCGGTAGCGATCAATATGTTCTTGGTCTTGACAGTCTCTGTGGTGCCGTCACTCTTCTTAACCTGCACTTCATTGGGACTGGTAATGGTACCAAAGCCAGTCAGCTGGGTTACCTTGTTCTTCTTGAAGAGCATCGCAATGCCTCCGGTCAGGGATTTGACAGCGTTTGTCTTCTGACCCATCAGCTTCTCCAGATCCAGTGAGACAGTGCCGCAGTTAATGCCGCGATTGGCCAAATCTCCAGAGTGCGCCATGTGGTAATAGTGCGAGTTGTTCAGCAGAGCCTTTGAGGGAATGCAACCGACATTCAGACAGGTGCCTCCCAGTGTGGCCTCCTTCTCCACGCTGACTGTCTTCATGCCCATCTGGGCAGCCTTGATGGCTGCCACATAACCGCCGGGTCCGGAACCAATTACAACAATGTCTGCTTCGTGTGTGGCGGAGTAAAAGCGGGCGTTGAATGCTCCAAGAATCGCTGCATTCGAGCGCAAAGGAGTCTGCAAGAGTTGAAATTAAGATTTTAACTTAAACAGAATGTGGTCACACTGCGTTAGTCTTGTTACTGTTTTGTTATGTTTACGCTAATCGTCGCACATACACTTTTTTCTTAGGACTCGGATTTATCTCAGCTGATTAATGGCACAATAAACCCGACCTTGACATTTGCTTTCGACGTCACGCACAGGAACCGTGCCATTTAATGCCAAAGTCGTGACCTATTTAGGTTAGAATTGCATAACCCCCCTTTGAATTAATATTGTTTTTATACCTTGGCAGCAGCCGTTAAAGTTCTGCGTAATGTTGACTGCATTGTTGGCTATACAGATAAAATAAATTTCTCTATAATTTAAAAATTCAACACAATCTGATGTTATTTTCAATGTTCGCAGTAAAATTTACACGAAGTTTCGCGAGAACACGGCAAACTGCATATGATGACTGACTCAATTAATATCGATATCTCTTCGGCACAGATAACATATCCGATAGCACAGTCTCTGCGCAAAATCGATAATATATTTTCTTCAGTATTTTTTCGTGTATTTCGACGGCATCTGTGAACATGAGGAGCTTGGTATATTTTAGTTATTCACTATCTGTGCACACTTGTACGGGAACACAACAAGATGGCGAGAGTCTTGTCTGCAAATTGAGTATCAGAAAATCGCAATAAAACGTGAAAAATAAGTGCTAAAATATATATAAAAGTGTTAAGCGGCCGCAATAACAAGCTGAGCGCATATTCCTCGCTTTTTGTCTATGCGGGCAGCGTCTGCTTAGCGAGTCGCGAAAGTTGCTGCGCTGTCTGACCTTGTTGTTGTTGTTGCTGTTGCTGCTGAATTGTTGTTGCTGTTGTTGTTCTTCTGTATATGACGATTGTTCATTCCTCTGGTCCTGGAACCCCTGAGTGCTTCAAAAATGATGAACAATTACGGCAATATTATGATGGATTCACCCAGATCCTCGCCACACGGTGGTCGCTCACCGGTTGTGGCGCGCCAGGACTCATCGGGGACACTAAAGACAACCATATCGTTGGGTAAAACACCGACAATAATACACACAGGTCCATTCTATTCAATGAAGGAACCACCGGCCAAGGCCGAACTGACAGGTGACAAGGATCTCATGACCGAATATGGACTGCATCACACGTTGACCAAGTTTAAGGAGAAAAAGTTCAAGGAATCATTAGCCTCGTTTCTGCCAAACATACCCGGCATCAATGACCTGATCACGCATCCTGTAGAGAATAGCACACTGCGCAGTGTCATTGAGAAGCCACCAATTGGTGGCAAGGAGCTGCTACCATTGACTGCAGTGCAGTTGGCCGGCTTCCGCTTGCATCCAGGACCGGTAAGTATCTGTTGGAATTTCTCTTCATTACATTATCACCTTATACATGCTACGATTACATTGCCTTACACAGCTGCCGGAACAGTATCGCACCACATATGCAACACCTGCGCGTAAACACAAAAACAAGCACAAAAAGCACAAACACAAAGATGGAATAACGACAGGAGGAACCGAGTCAACATTGCTGGGTAAGTTCTATACATGACTAGATTCCTGTGGAATAGATAAATCTCATATACTGCCTCCTCTTGCAGATTCCGCTGGCCTGGAAACGTACGAGAAGAAGCACAAAAAGCAGAAGCGCCATGAAGATGACAAGGAACGCAAGAAACGCAAAAAAGAAAAGAAACGTAAAAAGAAGAATCAAAGTCCCGAACCGGGTGCTGCGTTGGGTATGGGTCTGGCCAGCGGCGGCGGAGCTGTTGCTGCCGGTATGGGCGGCCCGGTCATGGGTGCCACCGCTGGCATGTCAAACAATACCATGGGAGGCGGTGGCGGAGGTAGCGGTGGTGTTGGCATGGGTGCTGGCGTCGGTGTTGGCATGAATACCGGCATGAGTATGAACAGTTTTCCCACATCACTACAGATGCAACAACAGCTGCCCATACAACATCAACAGCAACAACAACAAATGCCCAGTGGAGCGCTTCTGGGCTCTGTCCTGGGCACCAGTAGTGGAGGAGGTGGCTCTGGGGGCAACGCTGCTGGCGGCGGCAATGGCGGTCCAGGCAGCTTGCTAATGTCACAGTTTTAGACGAAATCCATTAGTTAATAGACTTGGCTCATTACCTCTCACACACACATAGAGAATCAGAACTACTATAGCCCACACATACACACACACAAAGCAAATGCAATTTCTCGATAAAAGTTTCGTGTCTAGTTCTTAATTTATAATTATATATGATTAATGTAAAATAGTTTAATTTGTAATTAGCAAACTTTTCGTTCGTTTTACATTAGAGTTAAATGAGATTTATTTAATGCAAATTATGGTACAAAATGCTAAAATTTTCGATCTAGATTCCACCTCTGTACACATACATAATCCACACACCCATAAACATATACACGTGCTATACACACACACACACACACACCCATATAATTCATAGCTTGCAGTTACAACTCTCGATCATCAAAATTATTATTTTTGTAGCTACAGTATTTTTCTTCGTTTGCAATGGGTTGTTCTTCCAGCATGTTTGTAAAAATGGAAAGAAAGCTGAGATTCAAAATAAGAAAACAAAAAACCTGTACTATAAGTAACCAATTGTATATGTAAGCGCCTAATACAATAATAAACGGCATAGAAAAGTAATGAAAATGAACGTTGCAATTGTTTTGAATATTTCCCAACTCCCCTTTCTATGCATTTTAGTGCGTTCCGAAGCAACAGTTGAAATTCACCTAAAAATACCAAAAATGTTGGTAGTTTTTCAACAGCTGTTTATCGTTGGCCAGTCAGCTGTGCGTTTACAGAGCTGCCAGACACTCAAAAGCTTCATAGCCAGATAGATATACATAAATAAATTATCAGTGAATGAAATGTTGTAATTAATAGAGATAACCTGCAGTACTAGACAAGTCGTTCTAGATCCCACTCCTATGTGTAGACACATTGTCAGCATAAACAAGACCATTAACAAAATGTATAAACAAACGTGCACCAACTTGCTGACTCTATCAGAGAATGAATTGAAAAATTGGCTGGATGGTTTTGATTCCGTTATTACCGATTGCGATGGTAAGTGATAAATGATGAATGGAAAAGATGCTGTAGATATATAAAAATATAAATTGCGTAATGATGGGAACGTTTACAAGCAGAGTACGCTCTACGTCATCAAGTTTTCAGTCATGTATTGTGCGTGTGTGCACGCATAGGCGTTTGTGTCTGTGTGTGTGAGTGTGGCCGCGCGAATTTCAATGTCATAGCACAATGTCAGGGGTGCGGCTAGTTGGGCTTGCGAAGCTCCTGCAAATTTTATGCAATTTTATAAATGAAATCACCGGTTATTCCTAAAGTATTATATGATAAATATATTATATATTTTTGTAGGTGTTCTCTGGGTGTACGGTAAAGCGATTGCTGGCTCCGCCGATGTCATGAACAATTTGAAAAAAATTGGGCAAAAGCATTTATTTTTGCACAAATAATTCGACTAAAACACGTGAGGAACTACACATCAAGGGTGAGGAACTGGGCTATCATATCACTAAGGATGGTATCATATCTACTGCCCATGCAACTGCTGCTTATTTGAAGCAAAGGAACTTTAACAAAAGTGTCTATGTTGTTGGCTCTGAGGGTATAACAAGGGAATTGGATATGGTTGGCATACAACACAGTGAAGTCGGTCCAGATGTTATGCAGGGCACACTGGGTGATTTTATGGCAAAGCATTTAACTTTGGAACAGAATATCGGTGCTGTTGTTGTTGGATTTGATGAGCACTTTAGCTTTCCTAAAATGACCAAAGCCGCTTCGTACCTAAGCGACCCGAATTGTTTATTCATTGCCACAAATACCGATGAGCGTTTCCCGATGCCAACTCTGGTTGTGCCCGGCAGTGGTAGTTTTGTGGCCGCCATTCAAACGTGTGCGGAACGCAAGCCGATCGTCATTGGTAAACCTAACCCTGCCATTTGTGAGCAATTGATTAAAAATAAGAAAATTATTCCCGCGCGAACCCTTATGATCGGAGATCGTGCTAATACGGATGTCTTGTTGGGATACAATTGCGGTTTTCAGACTCTACTAGTCGGTTCTGGTATTCATAAATTGAGCGACGTGGCTCAGTGGAAGAGCAGCAAAGATCCAGAAGATAAGAAGCTGATACCCGATGTTTATCTGCCCAAATTGGGGGATCTGCTGACGGCAATTATCAACAAAATGGCTGCAGACCGTTATTGAATCAATTTTGGTGTAAATTCATTTACATTTTTAATTTAATTTTTGTATTCCGCTCAGGGACGCTAAAACTAAAGGTAACAATAGAAGGGAATTTATTTTACATAAAGCATAATATGTATAATAATATTTATGTGTTTTAGTACAATTTACAATAAAACTATGACAATAGAAGGGAATTTATTTTACATAAAGCATAATATGTATAATAATATTTATGTGTTTTAGTACAATTTACAATAAAACTATAATAATTTTGCAAACTAATCGTGACTATCAATATGCCCACTCCTCAATTTCAAATTGTAGCGAAACAAACTTCAAGTGTGCGAATGAGATAGCATACTATAATTTGCCTTTCACAGTGACCTGCTCAGCTGACGTTCAGTTGAGGAACGCACAAGCACGAAAGCAGACACAAACAGTTACAATCAGAACGCGATTACAACATGTATAAGGCGAGCGGTACAAATTTGCTAGATCTTCAGGCTGAGGAGGTGAACAGCTGGTTGAAGAGCTTCGATACAGTTATCAGTGACTGCGATGGTGAGTAAACACATTGTGAATGAATATGTGTTTGTGTGAAAAGAGAGATAGAGAGGGAGAGCGAGAAAAAACATTGCATTTGGAACGCAGTTGACAACAAACGTACTCTAAGTTCGATATCGATCAAATTGATCGGTTTCAGCGACTGCGACTGTGAGCACATTAATGTGCGTGTGTGTCCGGAGAGAGCGCGCTTAAGAGAGTGAATTTAGAATGGAGTTGCCACCACATATGAAAAATTTGCGATATCAAAAAATGCGCTGGATCACCAATCGATTTAAAAACTGGGTGCGCAAACAAGTTATATACATTTCTGTAAAATTCACAAATTATATTTTAAATACCTTCAATTAGCAACATTGTGGCATAATGCCAAGGCCATTGATGGCGCCGCTGAAGTACTTAATGCTTTGCAAACGCGTGCAGGCAAAACGGTTTATTTAATTACAAACAATGGCCTGAAGACGCGACATGAAATCTGGGAAAGAGCACAGCGGTTAGGCTTCCAGTTGCCTAATGAGACGCACATCATCTCGCCGACGCAAACAATTGTGGATTATCTAAAGCAGCTGAAGACATTCGACAGCACAAAGCAGCGGGTCTATGTGGTTGGCAATGCGGCAATTGCCAGGGAACTGTATGACGCAGGCATTGAGAGTTTTGGTGCGGGAGAGACGGAGCAACTGCCGCCGGGAGACAAATGGCAGGACTTTGTGCTGCGTGAGTTTAGTGAGCCCTCAGCTGCGGCGGATGTGGGCGCCGTAGTTGTCGGCTGGGATGAGAACTTTAGCTATTGCAAAATGGCGCGCGCCTGTCACATCCTATGCAGCAATGTGGATTGCGCTTTTCTCGTCACCAACAAGGATGCTGTGCACAAATATCCCTCGTATCACATTCCCGGCACGGCTGCCTTTGTGGCCGCCATTGAAGCCTGTGCCGAGCAACAAGCCTTGGAAATGGGCAAACCAAATCCTCTCGTGCTGCAGACACCTGCGGTTTCCCCTCTGCAGCCGAAACGCACTCTAATGATAGGCGATTGGTAAGCAGCAAACAGTTTAGAGTTTACCCAACTTATTGCCTCCCTTTCCATCTCTCATGTCTAGCTGCAAAATCGATGTCATCTTCGCCCGCAATTGCAACATGCAATCCCTGCTGGTCGGCACGGGCAGCTTTCAATTGGAAACGTTGCATGGCAATCCACATCTGCCCATGCCAGATGTTTATCTACCTCAACTCGGCAATCTATTGCCATATATTTAAGCCGCAATATCAATAAACTGACGAGAGCGAAACGCAGAGTTATTTCTTATCAGCCCCAATGATATCATTGCCATATCATATACTCAGTATTATCTTTGCTTTCCATATTTGAAAAGGGTAATACATATACATACAGACATATTTATATGGTATATATTATATTTCTATAATATATACTTTTATTTATTGTATATTCATTAAAATTACAATTAGTTTCTCCATGTTCTGGCACTAGATCAACTTAGTAATAGATTATAGTTTGAGTTTAGTTAATTTTTAGAACAGTTTACTGTTAGTTCTTGCTATAATTTCTATTGAGAGATGATCCCACAATAAGCTCTTTAAGCAATAAGCAACAAATCTAGTAGCATTTAACATAAAACTTATTTGAATTTGAGTTTGTAGTTGTAACTTAGCATAGAAGAGGCAACTTATAGGCTAACTGTACAAATGATATAGAAGCAGTTGATATAGATTGAAGTGGCGATAAATATCCTTTGTACTATCGTGCAAATATATATGGTAAGTGGCAGTTACATTCGATACTTATGATGATCTACAAATCTGGTTAGATATTTGATTAATCTTCTTTATATTACGTTAGTTTTGGGAAGGGAAGTCTGTAAACCTTCACAACGCTGATATTATAATACAGAAATTGCGATAGTACAAACGATACTTTGGCCACATATACATACATACATATACAATATGTACAATTCATTAACAGTCCTGTGAGATGTCAGTTAAGCAGTTACTATTGTTTTTAGCAATTTAGCGCATAAAGAAATCCCACAAAGCGTTCATAGTTCGAAGTTCATAGCAAATCAGGTTAATAGAGCAAAAACTCAAGTCGAAAATCCTTCCCCGTTCTCCTCCTCTTCCTTTCTTTCTCATTACCCTTTAACGCACACTCTCGCCTCGCATGGAACGCCTGGGATCCTTTAAGGACTGTGTCTAAATTGCTAAAAGGTAACATCAGGTGCTCGCGGATTGATTGGCCAGTATGCGAGAGCTGCGCGACAGGTAGCCATACCAGTAGAACACATTGATCAGGAAGAAGAGCAGCGGGAAGACGATGCGCGAGGCACGATCGATCTTCGATACGGAATTGTATTGTGGCGTACGTTTGCCCTTGCGACGTGCCTCTAGCTCCTCACGTCGATAGAATGACATGCGTCGTCGTCCCACAACGGGTGGCGAACCTGGTGGGGCACGTGATGCGGCGGCCGCTGCTGCTGCTGCAGCTGAGGTGCAGGGAATATCATCAGCACGCAGATGAGTCTGTTCATCATCCTCCTCGTCCTCATCGGAACACGTCGCCTTGCGTGGCTTTGCCGGCGGTCTGCGCCAGCTAAACCAGTCCAAGCAACGCCAGAAGCCAAACCGACCCAAGCCATGACGACGATTGCGTGTACTGCGCCGCGAATGTAGCATGCCCAGGCGACTGCCTCCAGATGTATGTGGCATGTTGATGGCGCACATGGAGAGGGGAATTACCTCATAGATCTTGGACTCGCTGCTGCCACGAAAGTCCGACTGTCCACTGGCATCGACATCTGTCTCGGACCCAGCTGAATCCGATTCCATTTCCTCGATTATAAAGTAACATTCACCCGATCCGTACTTGGTGAAATAATGCACCACGGCGAACTGAAGAATCGTGGCGAAAATGAAACCAAACGAGAGGAAGACAAAGAAATCCAAGGCCGTGGGATATGACACCTTGGGCAGGTCAGTGCGTGCCTCCAGGCCGAGGAAAGTCATTGTTAGCACTGTAGTAATGCCCAGTGAAACACGATCTGCGGTCGCCTCGCGGTTTAGCCAGAATGAGACCCAACTGAGCACCACCAGCAGACAGCACGGTCCATAGACCTGTATCAGAAAGTTGCCCATGTGCCGCTGCAGATGAAAGTTCACCATCAGCATGGAATACTCTGCTGCAAAGTGGAAAACGTCGTGAGTATTAGCATCACTATCTCAGCATCTCAACTTACAAGGATGATGCGTTTCCAGGCTAATGCTGCCTGCCAGATTCGTGATCAAACCACCGCCTCCACCGCCGGCCACTCCACGACCCGAACCAAAGGCTCCTTTGTCCAGCTTTAAGCCCGTGCCGCGTACATGTTGATTTTTGGCACCAGGACCCGCAAAAGTCATCACTTTGTTGTTGTTGCTGCCGCTCGCTGGATTGGGCTGCTTGGCTGACAGCATGTCCTTGTTGCTGTAGCTATACGGCGTGGGGGCGGCTGCCTTGTAAACAATGTCCGTCAAATTACCTGCCGGACAATCGACCAAATCGAATTGTGACAATTTCATGTCCTCCGCAATGGCCACTGCAGGACGCTCTTTGTTCCAGCGATAAATGACATCCGACGTGGTGTAGCCAACTGTGCGAAACAAACGAGAAAGAAAAACAGAGAGAGTTATATACAGAGATGTAGATAGAGGGGGGAAGAGGGCAAGTGCGAGATTTTTTAGCACAAATATTGGCAATTAATAGAGATCACACTTAAAATGAAGATGCAGTTTACCTTTAAAAAGAAGAGGATATGAGAGAGGTAGATAAAAGGACGAGAAACATAATTGAAACATGGTTGGGAAAGGAGGCAGATATTGAGTATATTTATAACTACTTATTAATACTACTTATATATTACTTATACTTATACTACCTACTTAATTTATTCTGCTGAAATTTAACAGGCCAAGCTCAAGGCGCAGCCCACTTCACAGGCTGATAATACTATATAGATGCAGTCAATTGAACAGAGAGAGAGAGCTGTCAATTTTCAGTAATCTGTAATTTAACAGTTCAAGCGCAGCCTACCTAAAGCGTGCGGCTGTAATTTAACAGGGTAAGCTTTATGCGCTGCAGAAACCTGTAGTTTAACAGGTCTAGGGCAGCCAACAGGTTAAACTCACAGCGCAGACTTCCTCACGCACTGCTTAAATCTGTAATTGAACAGGTCAAGCGAAGGCAACTTAATGCGGTCTGCTGCAATTTAACAGGTCAAGCTTAAAGCGCAGCGCACTTCACTTCACACATTATAAGCAAGTTATTCATATTGATCAGTCGATCTATCGTCCTAAAATTGAGACAAAAAACCCAAATCAAAAAAAAATTATAAAATGGCCTGTGTACGCAACATGAAGGATTTCGACAATCGCATGGAGTGTGCCGGCGACAAGGTTATTGTGCTGGACTTTTACGCCACTTGGTGCGGACCCTGTCAGGATATAGATAAGCTGGTGAAATCGTTAGCACGCAAATATAGCGACAAGGTGACGGTCCTGAAAATCAATGTGGACAAGTTCGATTACCTCGTCGAGAAGTACAAAGTACGCAGTATGCCGAAATTTGTATTCCTCAAGAATAATCGTACGCTGGGCAGTGTCAATGGCGCCGACGAGGAAAAGCTAATGAAAATGATGGCCAAGGTTGGCAAATAACAAGAAGATGGAAGAAAATGAAGCCGTATGGCGACGCTGAGCGTTGTCGGTTCTTAAGATATGCTTTTAATTTTGTATTTAACCTAATATGTGTATGAAAATGTCATGTGTAACTGCGAATGTATTATGTATTATTTTTTGTGTTTAAGCTAAGGATTTATAAACCTAACCTCAAAAAACAAAAAGACACTTGATATTGCTGTAGACGATCACTTCACAAATAAATAAGACTATAACTCAACTATATAAAGTATTCAAATTATTTTCTAATGTTTTCTTACAAATATATTTTTTCTACATATGTTTTTAACATATATTCCCAAATTGATAGGAATATCATACAAAATAACTGTGAATACGACCCTTGGAAACAGAACAAATGTTGATCTTACTACTTATAAACTACTATCTTATAAAACTCGGTTAAACTTACAACATATTCTATAAAATATATTTGCTAAAACTACACAATTCTAGACTTTTTTCCCCACATATCACATATTTTTTTTTTTTTCACTTTTCTTCATAATGAACGGTATCCACAGTGCCTGGTTCCAATCACAGTTTGTCATATTTCTCGCAGCGCACCCGTTACTAGTTCACTCTCCAACTGTCTCTCTTTGGCACCTCTTTTCCCTCTCGCCTTCTCCCCTGGTTCGCTCTTCAAACGTTTGCTATCAACACACGTACAGATATTTTATTTTATTCTGCTTTGTTGTCGCTGTAACTGTTGTTGCTGTTGTTGTTGTCGCCTCGCTGCACAAATTGCCAAACATTGCGACATGTGTGGATGCGGATTGGTTTACCTTATTCCTATTTTTATGATACCCTGCACCCATAATGAAGTGGGGTATCTGCGGTTAAGTACTGAAGATATAAAATATAGGACTGATCTTGGAGGACTTTATGTGTGGATGCGGATTGGTTTACCTTATTCCTATTTTTATGATACCCTGCACCCATAATGAAGTGGGGTATCTGCGGTTAAGTACTGAAGATATAAAATATAGGACTGATCTTGGAGGTACTATAAAGGGGTATATTTTACGTCCCTGATGAGTTGCACCAAAAATATTATACTATTAAATTTCCAATTCTAACTTCTTAAGTAATCACTTAATCCAATCAAAATAGAAACATAAGAAGACTTAAACTAGAATATAAAATAGTTTCATAACAGTAAGATATTGCTCGTGTGTTGTACGATTACAGGGTATCGTGTGTGCTCCTTTATTACATTTCTACACTCGTGTTCTCCACTTCTTTTCGGTCGCTGACTTTTTGGCAATATTTTCAGTGAGTCAACGTCGCATCAAATGGGAAATTGTCAACATTAAGTGGCAGGCAATAACAACAACAACTCTGGTCGTGAAGGGAGTCGAATGTCGAGGGGTAATTGAATTCTCGACTGCATCCAACATTATTCCCAACAAATCGGAAGCAATAATACCTAGCAATGCCTTCCCCCATCTACCTCTCTCTCCTCTCTCTATCTCTGACTTGGTGTCGTCTGTTAATTTAGGTTTTGCGATAAGGCAGGTTAGGTGTGGGTCGAGGTCTTATCACAGATTCGCAACTTTAAATACGTGTTCTTTTCGATTTAATGGAAATTTATGCACCTTTTGTTGGCCACAGCAAAGACTTTTCTCACTTTATTTTGGGTGTCTCTTTTTTGTGTGTGTGATGGAAATGCATCAACGTCAGCTGTTTGTTGGCTGAAATAATTGAAATGTCAGTTGCATAGCGCTCTTTGGGGATAGAATAATGTACAATAGCTAAGCTAGACAGTTTATAAGTGAAGGTAAAAGTGATCTTAAAATGGAATATATAGAAACAGTTATAAAGTCACGTTATCTTGCTGAGGAGCAAACACACACAAGAAAATATCAACGATCCTTCATAGTATATACATGTATATATATGTATATAAATCATTAAATTATCAACATAAAACGTATCGGACAACTATAATATGCAGCTGCAATCGAGTGGAATTATGGATTTTACAAAGTAAATATATTATAGCTATAGTAATAACCAAGAGTAACCTTTATTAAGATTACTTAAACGTAGGTCAAATACACTGATAACGCGCAGCATGTTACACAACATTGATGTTAGCTTTCTCCTTATCAGCCAATTCGCATCCAGATGAGCGCTATAAAAGACTGAGGAATTGCGGACTTACATCATTGAAAGTTGCTCAACTGAATATTTATGAAATTATGCTTCGCGAGAGTATCAAACTAAAATGGGATCGATTTGTATTCTCCTTCTATGTCTGGCCCTGTTAAGGTCCTTTAATGGACTTTCTGTCTCAGCTGAACCCTATCAGGTGAGAAAGAAATCTTTAAGCAGAATCAGCGTAGAGTCCGAATAAGACCATTAAGTGATCAAATTGAATTATTTGTATTATTATTACTATTATTCAGGTTTGTCAAATGTCTCATGAACTGGAGAAAGAGTGTTCGGTGTATGCCCATCAAGTAACGAAACCAATGTTAGCATACTTCGAGCAAATAACTCAGAAGATAGACAAGCATAGTGCTGAAATACAGAACAAGAACGATCTAATTCAACAACTAAAAGAAAATGAGATTAACCTACAAAGGGAAATTAGGCAACTTGAAACACAGAGCACGATTTACAAATCGATGACAGTTGTACTAGAAGAAATGAGAAAGCACTTCGAACAACTACCAAATAATCTTTGTCAGAAACAATATGATGAGATAGAAAAACTAAAAACGAATATCAGTTCAGTCGGTACAATATTGAAAAAATGTGAAACCGAATTAATAAGTAACAAAAAATGCAATTGTGGAAAAAGATAGGACTATTCAAAAACAAGAGGGAGAAATCAAGAATTTGAAAATCGAAATAGAACCAAAAAGTTGCATTAGCAGCGTCAAGTCGGGGGTGAAAAGTGTCACCCTCCCCAAGGGGTACAATTTTGAAGTCCTATGTAATTCAGATATCGTGGGCCCTGGATGGACCGTTATACAGCAGAGAATCAGAGGTAGAGTTGACTTCTACAGGGATTGGAACACATACCGAAATGGCTTCGGCGACTTCAGGGACGTTGACTTCTTTCTTGGTTTGGAAAAGATACACAGATTAACCACAGAGCTGCCCCACGAGCTATACATTTACATGGAGAGATTTAATGGCAGTACATACTATGCCAGTTACGATGAGTTCGCAATTTCGGGTGAAGAGGATCAATATCGACTTACCACATTGGGTACTTTTTCTGGTAAAACAGTTAACAAATTTGAGAATAACAAATATAATGGCTTCACAACATTTGACCGGGACAACGACTTAAACACAAAATATAACAATGCAGATTTTTATCATAGTGGCTGGTGGTATGCTAGGTGGGCCCATTGGTAAGTGTTTTAAATGAAAATATTCTTTAATTCAATAAGTTTTTTTCGTTACAGCAATTTGAATGGCAAATACTATCAATCTGGAACAAGCAGTTTTCACGCCATTTATTGGGAAGACAACACAGCTCTGAAGCAAGTGAAAATGATGATACGCCCGAAACAGGCTTTAAAATAAGATGAAAATGATTTGAAAATATTCAAAAACAGAACTTAACACTTGTTTAAAAATGTTCACTTAACTTTTCAATGTCTTAATAAAAACAAATTTTAATTTTAAATAAAGAGCAATATAAAACAAAAACTGGAATTCTTTCATTTCGCTATTTCATTTTTTCAACAGCTTTTTTATGAATTTGGACCAACTTTTTCATGACTACAAGATCTGTTTGGCCCCATTTCAGCAGCGATAAGAAGACTGTGTGCCAAGTTTCTTTAAGAACTGAGAGATTTGTTTGCGTTTGCAACAGACGAACAAGGCTAGTTCGAATCGAGAGTTGATGCTGACCAAGAACATATGAAAATAAGGCGCAGGCTAAATTGGTTCAAACTAAAGTTTAAAATGAAGACTCTTGACGGGCTGGTGACATATCACTGAAATACAATCGAACATGTTGATTCGGTCTAAAGTAGTTTGCATATTATTTAAGCTTTTTTAATGAATTCAATTCCTTTCA
This sequence comes from Zaprionus nigranus, assembly GCA_018903425.1. Classification (NCBI taxonomy): domain Eukaryota; kingdom Metazoa; phylum Arthropoda; class Insecta; order Diptera; family Drosophilidae; genus Zaprionus; species Zaprionus nigranus. Next base: position 551,411 of record JAEIGD010000024.1, read on the forward strand.
TTAACAGTTTTCTCTGAAAACCTTAATCCTTTTAATGTACCCTCGAACCCAAATTGAAGACCCTTTTAAAATATCAATTGCCGTACGACATTTGTGCTTTCAATGTCATGACATTCAAGCTATAAGTCCGAGTACTGCACGACACAGATACACTCGCACACACACACACCCACTTGTCGTTGTCCTTCCAACAAGTGGTCGCCATATGCATGGATATTTTTAAGACAGACACATGGAACGGACGACAAATCACATCAAAGCGCTCTCAGCGCCGATTATGCATAATTATGCCAGAGCACACAGCTCTCATCCTTTGCTCTGCCTCGGATACTGCTAACCAAATGACCCTTTTGCACTCCACACTCACATGATCCGAATTTGAGTGGACATTTCTGTATGTCCATGGGGAAATCCGCAAGATTCATGGGACACCCGGCTTTAATTGTCAGTCGACTGGAGTAGAGCACGCGTCCGTTCTGATAGATGCGCACAAACTTATTCGGGGTGGTTATCGTGTGCAAATAGCTCTGTTTGCCATTGTAAAAATACGTATCAGGCTTCCAGATGCGCGCCAACATCGAGACAGACAGCGCCAGTGTGTCCTGTGCGCCCTCGAAGGCAAGACGCTTATCCACCCAGGATTGGCGAAAATAACAGTCCATCGAGTAGGTCTGCAAGTGGAGACAGAAAAGAGCATAAGGTGCGAGTTGGAAGCAGAAGGAGACTGTCAAGGATTGACTTGTCGACTGCAAGGAAATGTTCATTTCATTTTCATGGTCTTTTCTTGACTCACCATATCCACCTCCGAAATGGGACCCATGCTACGCACCATTATGTCTACCTCAATAGTAGCAGGAGGACCTGGAAAGAAGGAGAGTAATATAATTACAATTTGTCAACTTATTTTTTGAAAATATGACATATGTACATATGTAAAGATAATTCATGTTCATTCAGCTGAGCGTAAAAAGAGCGCCTTTATCAGCTGAAGGAACAACGTCAGTTTGTCGCAATGTAAACGTTTTATTCAGGTTCATTGTAGCTGAGCGTAAAAAAGAGCAAGTTTTGTTTTCGACCTCTCGGCGGCTTTATCAGCTAATGGAACGACGTCACAATGCAAACGTTTTGTATTAAAAAAAGCCCAAATATTATTGGGTTGACCGAAAAGAAACCGGTGATCATATGATCATGAATAGTTGATTGTGGTATATTTAACTTCTCTCCAATCTCACGCTCAGTTACATGACGATCCGATTCGATTACACTGTTTTCTTAATATGTGCATTACTATATTACTTGTAAGTTATAGTGTTAAGAAAACATATGCATCAACAAAAACATAAAATTCATAGAAAAACATATGACAATCAAAAATAATCATGAAAGAAGTAAGTTCTGCTGAGAAAGTATTAATAAATAATACATGTATATTTTTATTCATTTCAAAGATCAAAACCCTTTGCTGTAGAATTAATTACTACCATCATATGAATATTAATTCAATTACGCCATATAAGTCATAATGTTCTTCCTTAGTGATAAACTCAGTACTCGGGGCAGGTGTATTATTAACCTGGGTGTACTTATGCAGTAACCAAGTTTTATAAAGGAGAAATCAGACTTTTTACACCTAATTAAATATACCCTAAAATGAGTAGCCAAGTTCTGTTAACGAGAAATAAGACAGACACTACTACAGTACACCAAATCGAATATATATGTACATATATTTATAGATCCTACCTAGACACTTATTTGTTATATCCTTACTTCTCTGATACCGATTGTCCAACTATATATACAGACTGAGGTTGCACTTTAAACATATATAACATACAATATTCGACATGAATTATTCACACAAGTCCTTCACATGAAACGGAATTTAAATGTTGTCGCCATGAACAATGACACTTAAGCCGCTTGGCAGACAGTCCCCCTTCCTCCCCTGCCGTTTGGAACCTCCCACACGCGTGGCATGGTAACATATATACAGTATCTGGTATCTGGTATCAGCTATCAGCGCAGTGTGGCGTTATATTTTGCGCTAATATGCAGTTTTCTTGCTATGCCTTTTTGTATTTTGCCTATGAGAACAGTTTTTAATGACTTTGGCGCTGAGCTTGGCAAACATGCGTTATGCATCCTGCACGCCACACCATGCCACGTCGACTCTGGCTCCAGCATCCTTCGTTGCGTGTCCTGCGCTGGAGCCGCCGTTCTTAATAAAGTGTTTAAAACAATGTAATTTGTGCTTTGCGCTGCGTAAAGGGCGAGAAATGTGCGTTAAGCTGCCGTTGAGTTTGAAGGCTTTTAAATTTCCAAAATATTTAAATTTTTATGGTTTAGGGGCAATTTGGAAAATTGAAAAAGCTTATCAATTCGCTGGATACCATTGGGGGAAATCCTTGAAACTGACAGAAGGAAGAGAAATTGTAGAAAAATTGCTATGATTTGAATTTGTTTGGTAAATATTTGTCGATTTTGACACTAACTATTTGCCAAGGGAGGAAGAGCTGCTGGCGCCGCCGTCGCATCATCATCAACATCTCAACAGAAGCGCAGCGCGAACATTATTGACAGCCCCCTTAAGGTATGCGATTTCCGCTTCATTAAACGTTTCCGCTCAAGGGGGAAATCTGTTCATGTTCTTACACGCTGATTACAGGAATCTGGCAAAGGGTAAACAGCCGAAAGATGATGCATAAACATAACTGTCAAGGAGTACAAGCCGCAGAGGCGGAATCTCTGCGATAAATAATCACCAGTTGGCATTATTTTGAGAAGTAAATAAATACACACAATATGTTAATGTCTTTTACTGATTCGTTGTTTACTTTAGCTTTTGCCGTTTGTTTTGCCATAATCTGGCAGCACTGTTTACGATCTAACAGCCAACGCACCATCTGGTAGCACTTGTGTTCAGGTGAATGTGAATGGCAAATATGATCAACTGGTTGGCAACTCTAACACAAAGAAAAACAGAAAATAAAGAAATAATTTGCATATAAAACTAATTAAAAGATAGTTATACTAAATTGTATAATTTTAATAACATAACTCACCACCAAAATCCGGTCGTATGCTATTATCATAGCCACGCAAAAGATTATCCAGCAATTCAGAGATATTAGCATGATTATTACTCTGCGTCAGCCAAGAACGGGTCAGGGAGCCGGCACCAATCTCACCCAGCCGATGTGTATCACCACGTCCCTTGATGCTGCCGGCCATGACGCCGATGCTGGCAAGAGGCAGACCTATGGACGCTTGCCAGGCATTTGGGCAAATGCACGACATTAGCAGGCAGTAGCTAATCAAAACTTTAAATATGCACAAGTCTAAACGTTGGCCTTGCCACAGCCAGGACAGACTGATGCTCCGACTGCTGCTGCCGATGAGGTCAGGCGACGCATTGCCGGATGCTGTTGTTGTTGTTGTTCTGCTTATGCACATATTGCTGAGTATTGTTATAGTTGCTGTTGTAGATGTTGTTTTTGTTGTTGTTGTTCAGTCTATTGTTTAGACAACTGACAGACAACTGTTCTGGTCTAATCTACACATCCGTTTGGCTAACATTTGTCGCTCTAACTGGCCGTGAGCCAGTGACCAGTGGCCAGTTCCTGCTGTCGTTCCTGCGGCTGCTTCTGTTGCTGGCAGTTTCTCTTTCAGTTTTCTTGCAGTTTGTTTTGGTATTTATTTTCATTTATGCACCGGAAGTTGCACTCAACTGTTAGAGCGGCGTTTTTCTTAATTTCCCAAGCACAGCTTTTCACTTTTCTCTCGCATTAGTTCCGCTTATCTTGCCCAGTATCTCTTGACTTTTGTCTTTGTGCCCACTCTGGCACAGGCTTTGCCTGTCGCCTGTCGGTCTTCTTTGCGATGAGTTTTATGATTTCAATTGTTTGAACTGCCGACTCTCTCTTTCTCTTGACTCTCCAGGCTGTTCTTGGCAGTTTGATTAACTACCAGCGCACTCTGTGATTGGCCAATTAGCCCACAGCAAGTCGGATTTATGTGCGAAACTAGTTTGTCGTTTTTATTTGAATTTCTTAATTAATACTCCTATAGATTCTGCAAAAATTGTGTTATTTTAAATTTAAGAAATGTTCTTCACTTTTTTACACATTCCACGTGGCGTATGCGTAATATAAGTCTCGTATAAATGCACGCCAGGGAAATGGTTAAGATTAATGCACGCCAAACTTGGGCAAGTGTGTGCGCATATTTTTTAAATAATATTTATATATTAATCTTGGCACGAACCATAAACCGGCACTGCTCAAACTTATTAATGGTGAGTTATTAAATCGAATAAATAAATAAGCGCAGCGTCAGACCGATGCAGACGAACCACGCGACGTTAATGAAAAATCAACTGCCAACAGGGCAGGGTGGAGATGGGAAATGGGATGAAGGGCCCAGTGTCCTCTAGCACCTACTCATACTCGTACTTGGTCAGCTGGAAGGCGTCAAGGCACAGAGACCATCCATCTAATTATGCAAAATACTTGCAATGCGACCCATAAGTTGATTATGTGTCTCACCCACTAACCTAATTATGTGTGAGTGAGAACGAGTGTGTGTGTGTACGTGTGCGGGCAGGTAGCCTTACTAACGAGTGTGGGTTCCATTCGACCACTTGGTTTTTGCCTTGCCTTCATGTCGGACGAGCATCGGATAGCATCTTGAGACGTAGCAACTCATCTATCTCAGCCTCTATCACTACCATACTGTCTCGGTCTCTCTCTGGCCTCGTCAATGCTACTTGCCACTTGATTAAGCGCTGTGTTTGCTAATTATGCATGTGGCTGAGGCAAGGAAATATGCATTAGTTGCAGTTGGTTTACCCAGCACTTGCCGGAAAATGCGGAAAATTTGAAAATATGTATGTGCACTTCCATATGTGAGTCTTCTCTAAATTGATTTTCTGCGCACGCAATTGCCAGGGATTTGCTGAACCCATTGAAAAGTGCGTGAAAGGGGTATACTAAGTTAATGACAAAGATCAATCATCAAATTCTTTTATATTGTATATAATTTTTTTTAATTTCAAATCGTGTTTTTAATCGATTATTTATTTGAATGGCACGAATCTGGCAACGCCTTTTACGATCGACGATCTGGTAATTGCAATATGCTGAGGTGAGTGAATGGCATATCAATATTGCAGGTTTGTGGCAACGACGGAAGTAGGTAAACATTAAAATTAAAAAAAGAATAAAATTGAAAATTAACAAACATTAACTTTTTTATAGCAGAAATATGAATAACATTCTTTATTTAAAAAAAACACACGAAAAGTGAATTTGAAACTTCATAAATTATCCAACTCAACAGTCTCCGAAAGCCTTGTCCGGTCTCCATCAAGTGGTCACGAGGCTTTTGCCATTAATTAGCGATGATGATCATAAATTTCACTGCGTAATCTGAGAAACACATACAGTGTTTTTCGTTGTGATAAACAATTATGTCAAACAAACAGCCAAGAGAGATTCAACCGACCGCGAAGCTTTTACTTCTAATTTCGCGACGCCTCTTGTTTTCCATCATCCTCGCCTCGTTTCCATGCTTCCTCGCTCCATCATCATGTTGCCTTTGTTAACTGGCGAAAGGGTTAAGCGTAGCCCGTTCTTCTCCCTACCCCATATACCTCGTACCTAACCCTCTTCTCGCCCAGCCACAAGCATAGAGCAGCAAAACTTGAGCACGTTCAACGCATTTTCTCATCAACGTCGTCTAAATTGCACTCAATTTTTGAAGGCTGCCCTCCACTTCGTCTCCTGTTCCTTTGCCACAGTTCGCAGTGCCTGGCTGCTTCCGTTCTTTACTTATGCTATTCTTTTTGCCCACTTTCACAATGCTTTGCCTCGCTCTCTATACAATATGTCGCCTGTTTCGGGGCTGCCATGCAGCATTGTTACTGGAACCGCTGTGTGCCCTTGTAGAGTATGAATTCACTTTGTAGAAGGACCAAGATCGCAACCAAACCAAGGGTATTTGACATTACTATAAACCAAATGTCTTAATAAACTTTTAAAACGCTAATTCTTTCTGTTTGATGCTCATTTATCTCACTTTATTTGTGTCCCTGGTTCTGTTATTGCCCAATTAATTGTAGAGTATTCAGGACTTCGGCTTGCACTGTGCATAGTTTGCCAAACAGTTTTCTAAGCATCTGGTGCATATCAGCTTGTATGTATTATGGTTTCTTATGGGTCTTTGCCTGCTGTGTGGGTGCAGCAGGTGGTTTCTATGGACTTGCACCGGGCACACAGGAGACGGGGTCTACCAGGTCTTGGCATTATTTGGTCTCTTTTTGCGCCTCATGAGTTGTGCATTTCAATCTGCTGGAAAATCATTTTATATATGTATGCCATAAGTATATTATATTGTATAGAAAAACGCCTCTTTTTCTAGACCCTGCCACAAGTTTTCTCGTTAATTTTAAGTAGATTCCCAAAATGCGAAATTTAATTAAATGCAAGTCAAAAATTATGCCACAACTTTTTGGACAGTTGCATCTGTATATTCTTTTTTGTGGCTTAAATCCAATGAGATTCAGACATAAAAATAATGCAATTGTTGTAATTATTTTACAGTTAAGCTGCAGCACGTGCCTCACCAAGGCTGGACAGGATGCCAGGCACACGTTCGCTTACGTAGGAGTAGCGAAGTAAAGTGGGTGGTCAGGTGGGGGGAGTAGTGCCAAATGCTGCTCTGGTTGTTTGCATTTGTCTTTGTCTAAGTGCATTCCCCTGTACAGGCTGCACCAGTGCAAAGAGAATGCACTACCGCGTTATCAATGACGTTAAAACATATTGATTGAACGCTTTGTTGGGGTGCGAAAGGTATGAAAACAGAAACCAGCAAATGGGAATACTTAAGTCCCCTTGTAAGTGAAAGTGCGCTTTTATCGGTTGAGCGATAATTCCCTAAGTATTTAATAGGTTGGTATTTTCAATATATCAAAATGGAAAATAGACTGATCGATAAGTAATATACTAAAATCATCAATGGCTGAATTGTCAGACTGGCAAAGTGTTCCATTGTTTACCTCTCTCTATTCTGTTCTTTCTCCTCGTTTATGATCGTTTTGTGTTATACTTTCGAAGTATTTGTAAACATTCCATTTACAGTTCACTCGGCCCAAAGGCCCAAATGCATCTGAAAAGGTAAACAAAAACATTTCAACTTAACTGCAAATTTAATGAACTCAAATGCAGATGTACAAGAAAGCGAAACAGAGCAAAAAGAAGAGGAGAAGATAAAACCAAAACGAGATGCATTGCTGTCTCGGCACCCACCTCCTCCTCCCCCACACATAATGACACACAAAATGCATAGGAGATTGAGAAGCGACGACCATCAGAGCCTTCAGGGAGCGACAAGCAGAAGAGAAGGGGGTGGGGCCGCAACTTGACTTGTGGGTCAACTAACGAATCCCCAAACCAATTCGATAAAAGCAATAGACCAATGCGTCGATGGGGATAGAGGAACGAGGAACGCAACTAAGTCAAACCACAAAAAATGTGGAAAATTCAATTAATTTAAATGCAGTTTTTGTTAGGCCCTGTTGTATCTCTCACATACACATACACATGCACAGTTAAGAAAGGGTGCGGTGCCTGAAAAACTAAACGCATCACTTTACAATGTAAATCTCAAGAGTGCCCAACAGCAGCTTTTTTGGGGTCTCTCTTTTTTTATACTCGTATCTACTTTGCATTTGGCCTATGCGAACGATGTTTTGTAACTTAAAGCGGCGGCAGCTGCCAAAAAAAAGAGAACGAAAGGGAAGACAAGATTGACTGACAAATACCCTATACGAAAGTCAGTTGCTTGGTTATATTTAAATTCAACATAAGAAGGTACCATATAAATAATGAATCCTAGTATAAATCTCTTTAAGATAATTTTTAAAAGCTTATAGCATATTTACCGTGCATATACTAAATTAATAGATAAATGTGTCATACATTTCATAATTTTTCATTTAAAATCTTAAAATGTTCTTCAAAATTTGAAAACATCCTTTAAATACTTTAAACATCTTTAAAATCTTTAAAACATTCTATTAACTTGCTTTTACATGATACCCTCTTTCATTTAATTTCACACTGAGTAAAAAGAAAACTGAAAAACTGTTGAAGGATAGAAAAATTCAAAAGCCTCCGACACTGCCTGCCAAAACCATAATAAAATAGAAAATTCAAAGTGCCATCGTAAAGCTGGAGAGATCTGTCTACTTCTGTTACACAATTGGAGTGTAAATATAATATTTTATTTACTTTAACTTTCAGTTTCAGTTCTGCCACTTTCGCAGATGTTCCCCCATTGCAAATTTGCATAGCATTAAATTTGCCAGTAAAGCCCACATGATTGCGCTCATAAATATCGCGGATACCATATTCCGCTACTCCCACTGGGTTTTGTTAATAGTTTTGTTAATGATTTGCTTGGTTGACCAAAATCGGTTTTGAAACAGCCCTCACCTCACCCCAAAATGTCTCTAATGTGTGTGATTGTTTTGCAACTCTGCGATAATTTCATTCTATTTGCACTTTACGTTCTTTTATAATTGTCATATTTTGTGGTTTTTGCATTTATCATGCGGGTCCGACCGCATATCAATTGATTTTTAATACGTTTGGGGTTTCTATCATGGAACATTGTAAATAATTTTAATTGAGCTCTTGTCAATTCTTTCAGTTTTCTGATTTCAGATTGCACATTTATATTAGGTTTATTAGTTTAACTAATTTCGACATTTTAATTGGCACTCAATAAATGTGGCTAACAATGACGGTTTTATTTTAATAACATATAAAGTATATACGATTTAATAATATGGTTTAAAAAGACGAATTAGATAAGTTTAATTTAGTCTCTGAGGTATTTTTAATTATAAAATTCGAGTTTTTAAGATATATTTTAAAACCAATTAGAATGTTGACCTCGAGTTAACTTTAAATACACATATCTAAACAATAGGTCATTTAGCCATTTACATATTTAAAAATATTTAAAAAAAAAAAAATACTCTTTGTATTCAGATAAATTAACATTGTAAGTCTATAACTTTTCGACAACTTTAGAGATATATTAAAATATTACAATTTAATTATAATTCTGGTTATTTTTCATAACATTATGTTTCCTACATTTTCTTCTTTGAAATTTTTATCCCACTCAATTGTCGTCTTTCGATTCACGTCTAATCGCTTCGTAATGGACACAACATCAACCGACACATTCCGCCGGAGGCAAAAATCCATCAGGGAGTGACTGAGTCAGTCCGCTTCGGCAATAATAACAGCGCAAGCACAAAATAACGACAAACATTCGAACTGATATCGAAATCAAACGGGAAATACAGAACGAGCAACGAATGAATCCTTTAAGCCCGTCGCTAACCGAGAGGAGAGAGATTGAAAAGCGGTCGCAGGAATGTACGTCGAGACGCGCCAAGCGCGCAACGCCAACTGAACTGAACGACATTAAAAACCAGCGCTGGCTAAGATTCAATTGTGCAGCAGCAGCAGCAGCAAGCAACATGGACAGAGGCAGAGGATATGCCGACAGCATAAAGCGCACACACACACATAGAGAGAAGGGGGCACAAACACAAACACACGGACACGAGCTGGGGGCGACACATTCACGGACATGCAAAAGGCGCAAAATCACTGAAGCCCCAGTGCCACACGGCGGAGACTAAATCATGGCTGAAAACCATTAACACTGCTGCGGCGCAGAGCCGGCAGAGGCGTTGGGAGGAGGGGGGACGCAGGGCTTCATTCATAAATGTTACAGTGTTTGGGGGGCTTGTTTACGTTTGAGCTTCTGCGCCGGCGCATTACTAGCTGCGGCTTTATTAGGCCACGTGCTGCGTTTATTTTGACGCGTGCAAAGAGAACGCACCTGTTGCTTCGACTTCTCCCCCACCTGCTTTTGGGGTGTATCCAACAATTTTGGTTGACAGCTCAAATTTTAGGCTAATAACTCAATTAGCTAAAGTCCAAATGTAGAACAGACATGAAGTAATTGGAAAATTTTTCAGTTTAAGCATTTTTTGGGCAGCTATAAAAGCCGCTGCTGTTGCTGTTTGTCTTTCACACTAGTTCAAAATGTCACATTTGGCTCTTTACAATTTTATCATTTACAATTTGTTGCAAATCAATCTAAGAAGTATTGTAATATTTCATTGTTGGCCTATTCCGGGTGTGTAAACAAAAGAATGTAGAAAAGTCTGGCAGCACTGCGATCGAAAGTAAACTATCGAAATTATCGAATAGTGGAAAAAGTGATCGCTTAAAATACTTCTGCAGGGTTGCATTATTCATTGAATTTACTTTATCATGCAGGGCTGCAAGTGTTATTGGCACAAAAATTTAAAGTCTGTGCACAAATTAAAAATTAACGCAAATTAAAGTATGTAACATTATTTTTGATATGCTCCCTCAGCTCTTTTGCCTCTGTCGCAGCTTTTCTCGCAAAATTACATATTCTATCAATATGTTAACATCAATCGTCCCATTGAGGGCTTAGCTAATTTTCATAAACAATATTTGGACAGCGAGTTAAACAAACTAGGTGTCTTTTTGGATCTCGGCTGCAGGCAGAGCGCATTTATAACGAACCAGGTGAGTGCCTGTGTGCATCTTTCAAACGCTATTTACATTATATTCTTATAGTCCAGTCGAGCGCAGCTGTACACGCAACACTATCACTGGCTGCTCTACGACGAAACTGGACACATAAGCCAATTGGAGAAACTATTTGGCAGTGCCAACCTGAGTATCAATGCGGATGTGACTTACGTAAAACCCGAATCAAACAATCACAGTGTACTTACGCTCTTTGATGTATACAACAAAGGCAGTCATTTGGGCGGTCAACTTAATATAACCATCGATCAGAGTGTCTACTGCAATCAAACGAATTGTGAGGTCCAGGAATATCTAAGCGAGCTGCACAAGAGAACTCGTCTACAGCATCGTAGCAATTTAAGTGGAATCACATTCAGGCAGGTTGCATTGGTAAGTTCGTCTCCATCACGTTGCGAACTTTACTAAATAAAAATCCTTACAGATAACTTGGCTTCCGCTGAACTCAAGTGAACAGGAGCTGCTCGATTTCTTGATCAGTGAGTCTATTGTTCACTTAGATTGGATGTCACGGTTGGGGTATCACAACAATTTGCATCTACAGGAACTTTTGCAATTTAAGTGGGTCTTAAAAGAAACACTAAATTCAACTAAAATAACACTCTCATCTCTTGTAAACAGTATTAGCTTTCATCTGGCGCAATCTGTGGAGTATAAATGATTCTATAGGCGGTGCTATGGGCGAAGTTGCCGATGGTAATGTTGAATTGTCCACAACACCATTTGTGCTGTCCCCAGCACGACTGCGCCGCATTTTTCCCACCAACGATCTTGCCCAGTTTCGATCGGTTTGCATCTTTCGCACCCCACATAATGCAGGAATCCAGACTGTCGTATTTCTGGAACCATTTACATTGGGCGTTTGGCTTGTGTTTGTTGCTCTGCTGATTTTTTCTGGTCTTTTGCTTTGGTTAATCTTTCGACTGGAGCATCGTTGGATGCAGCACTGCCTGCAGTATATACCATCACTTCTGACCAGTTGCCTGATCAGCTTTGGAGCTGCTTGTATACAAGGATCACATTTGATTCCACGTTCCACAGGCGGACGACTGGCCTTCATTGCACTTATGTTAACCTGTTTTCTGATGTATAACTATTATACATCAATTGTAGTATCCACTTTACTGGGCTCCCCCGTTCGTTCAAATATCAAAACCATACAACAACTAGCCGACAGCCCGCTGGACGTAGGATTTGAACCTATTCCTTTTACGAAGGTCTATTTAAATGTAAGTTATGTTACTGTTACTGTATAAAGACTCCTTATTTAATGGATTGTCTCATGTATACAGAGCTCTCCACGTTCTGATATAATTAACCTGGTCAAACGTAAGGTGGAAGGACGTAATCCCGCAAGTATTTGGCTATCTGCCCAAGAAGGTGTGCTCAAAGTGAGAGATCAGCCTGGCTTTGTATTCATATCGGAGGCATCGTTCATTTACAATTACGTTGATAGATATTATCTACCTCATGAGATTTGTGAGCTTAATGAAATCCTATTCCGATCCGAGGGTACGGTATATACGATTGTGCATAAGAACTCTACGTACAAGGAGCTCTTGAAACAGGTTCAATTACGCATGACGGAGAGTGGCATGACTCGCAAGCACAGGAATTTCTATACCAAAGAGAAGCTGCACTGTTTCGCCAACAATTATGTCATCAATGTGGGCATGGAATACGCAGCACCCCTCTTTATTGCCCTGTGTCTCTCGTATTTTGCAGCAATTTTAATACTAATTCTGGAACTAAGTTGGGCACATTTTAGCAGGCAAAGCTAAATGCGATTATAAACTTAAAAAGTTTAATCATTGCTTAGGTAAGTTCTCTGTACCTGTATAAATGCTCAATTAGTTGGGTGCCCCCTTGGATTGACCTTAACTAAACTGTCAGCTGTCATTCAATTGCTTGGCAAGTCTATTAACTTGTCAAATGTGGTTTGAACTCAAAACCTTTCATGACATTATTTGATATACTTATGTTGATATGAATTTATTATGCTGACAGTTTCTTGAGCTACGATATAAAAGGAGGTGAACTTGGTTCGTAATTTCCATTAATTGTCCTCAATTAGAGCATGTATCTATTACAATTTATAATATATTATTTTGTGAATATTGCAAAGCTAAATAACATTGTATTTTTGCACTGTTGTAATGGGGAATGTAAGTTCCTTTTAATTATGATGTTTTAATATACTTTAATCTCTATATATTTCCCTTTAGCACTGCTTCAGTTGGCACAACTCGCACATAATGCAACTTTATATACACAATTTTGGCACCTCGATAAGGTTAACTTAGTAGTAGACCAACTGCAGGATCAACTGCTCAATCACCAGCTCACCAAGTTGGGCATTTATCTGGACATAAACTGTAATGGAAGCTCAACTATTTTGGATATGGTGAGCAAAGTTTAATAATGCCTTAACTCAAGTACTAAATTAATGAATCAGTCAATTTGCAGGCTAATTCAGAACGTCTATTTACGGACCGTTATCATTGGCTCATCTATGACAGCAGTTTTAATTTAACAGAAATCAATGAGCGCTTTAATGAGGCACAACTTTATTTCCACACCGAATTAACCTACGTAAAGCAGAGTCAAAAACTCAACAGCTTTGTACTCTACGATCTATATAACAAGGCTAAGCACTTGGGATCTAAGCTGAACATAACTATAGATCGGCAAATTGAGTGCAATGCACAGCAGTGTCATGTCAAGCGTTATCTGACCGATCTGTATAAAAGATCTCGACTACAGCATCGCAAGCTACTTACAGGAATAACATTGAGAATCAATTCTGCAGTGAGTTGGCAACTGTGATGAGCCATGATTATATATATAAGTTAACTTTCACTACAGGTCACCAGCCTGCCACTTGATTCAACAGAATCGGAGATTAAGGCTTTTCTTAGTAGTCCTGATGACACCTACAAAGATCCCTTTGCCAGATTGGGTTACCAAGCATATCAGGTACTCAGAGATATGCTCGATTGCAAGTATGGTTCCTATATGATTTTGTTATGCTTTATTTAACAGTTAAACTTGCAGCTACTCCTTCATCTTTCGCGATCGCTGGACAGACTCTGAGGTGACGGGCGGCCTCATTGGTGACTTGCGTAATGGCAATGTCGATTTAACTGCAACTGCTTTTCTCTATACAACTGGCCGTGCAAAGTACTTGAAGATACTATCCTGGCATTGCTCCTTTCGTTGTGTCTGCATGTTTCGTAATCCACGTTCGGCTTTGGCTGAACTACGCATCACAGAGTTTCTGCAACCTTTTAGTTGGACCGTCTGGTTGATGTTCAGTGCGCTCTTGATATTCGCTGGTTTTTGCTGTGGCTAACATTTCAGCTGGAATTCAGGTTGAATACGAAACGAAAAGTGTCACTGCGACCCTCCTTGCTGACCAGTTGCCTTTTTGTCCTTTGGAGCCGCCTGCATACAGGGTGCCTGGCTATTGCCGCGCTCCACAGGCGGTCGCATGGTCTTCTTTGCGACAATGTTGACCTGCTTTCTAATGTACAACTATTATACATCCATTGTGGTGTCTACACTGCTGGGTGATTCACCTAAATCAAGTATACGCACCATACAACAGTTGGCAGACAGCAAATTGGAAGTTTCTGTAGAGCCTACGCCATATACAAAGGTCTATGTAGAGGTCAGTGTCAAATTCATGCACAACAATACAATGACAGCAATATTCTTTCTTCCCAGACCTCTAATTTCTCAGATGTGCTCAGTTTGTACCGCAAAAAGATCCTGAACAGTCGCCGCGATCCACAGCGCATTTGGTTATCTTCAGAGCAGGGTGTACTAATGGTGCGTAATAATCCGGGATTTGTCTATATCGCAGAAGCAGCCAGTGCGTATGTATTTGTGAGAAAACATTATCAACCCCACGAGATCTGTGAGCTGAATGAAATACTCTTGCGCGATGAGACCACGGCCTATACTATGGTGTCCAAGACGTCTAGCTTTGCAGAATTGATCAGATACAAGTTTGTCAATTACATAATGAAGATCAATCAAGCAATTAATAAACCTTCCTTTTTTGCAGTCAAATGCGTCTATTGGAAACTGGAATCCATTACAAGCACTTTAACTACTGGATACGCAGCAAATTGCATTGCTACAAGGGCAATATGACAGTTGTGGTGGGTCTGGAGACGGCAGGACCGCTCTTTCTGCTGCTCCTTGGTGCCTACATCATATGTCCATTTGTTTTGGGCCTCGAAATACTGTGGCACAGACGGCAACTACGTCTTGTGCGACATTGAGGCAAGTCAACGTTAATAGACTCAATTTAAAAACAAACAAACTGACAGGCGACAGGCAAATTAACGGCCAGGAGAAAGCACTATAAAAGAGCTGGTCAAAAAGTGTGTGTGTTTCAGAGAAATGCAGCTGCTTCAATTGGCAAACTTCTTGCTGCACAATTTGCTGCAGTCGCGCATCAGTTTCATTGTAATCTTTCATTGCTGGCAGAGAAATGAAAGTGCGCGGAAAGAAGTTGAACATTTAAAGAGGAAATTCTCTTTAATTTATCGATTCCTTCTTGCAGCTCTACAATTGGCACAACAATTTCATCAATCGCCTCGTCTCATCTTTCATCAGTTTGTGCATCTGAGTCAATGGAACTGGGAACATTTGGAAGAACGTTATCTGGATCATAAGCAGCCAACTTTAGCCATTTATGTGGATCTGAATTGTGTAAAAACCAGAGCTTTATTGATAGAGGTGCGTATCGGTTCCTTTTCTTTGGAAATAATTTACTAATCGTGTATCTCACGCAGGCCAGTCAATCCCATCTCTACAATCAGCACTATCACTGGCTACTCCACGGTAGCATGTCTGTTTTGGGCTTCTACAGTTACTTTAGGCGCTTCAATATATCCGTTGATGCCGATGTCACCTATGTAAAGCAGAATACTCTACCTTATCATGACGAAGATTCCCTCAGTTATGCCCTATACGATGTTTACAGCAATGGCAACCACATTGGTGGGCGTCTGAATATAACAGGGGATTATGAGGTCTACTGCAATACGAGTTGTTGCCACTTGCATCGTTATCTTAGCTCGCTACACTTGCGCTCCAAATACGGAAATCGTGAACAGCTGCGGGACGTGGTGCTGCGTGTGGCTACGGTGGTGACTAAACGACCCATTAGCTGGCCACCCGAGATACTCTTGCATTTTTTAAGCCACGAAAATGAGACACACGTCGATGGCATATCTCGTTTTGGATTTCACATTACGCTGATTCTAAAAGATTTGCTGCAGTGCGAGTAAGCAAGGGGGGACGTTATTTGATTCTAATTATTCTTTATTACTTGTTCAAATTCTTTCGCGTTACAGAATGAACTTCACCTTCAAGGATCGCTGGAGCACCACGGACTTTACTGGCGGCTCTGTTGGTGCCGTGGTGGATAAATCAGCTGATATTGGCTCTGCACCCTGTTTGGCAACCGAGGGAAGGCTGCGTTATTTGTCGGCCGTCATTGAGACGGGCTACTTTCGTTCTGTCTGCCTCTTTCGCACTCCCCACAATGCTGGCATACGAGGAGATGTATTTCTCCAACCTTTCAGTGCCCTGGTCTGGTATATCTTTGCTGGTTTCTTGATTCTGATCGCATTGTTGCTTTGGATAACGTTCTATTTGGAGTGCCATCGTATGCGGCGTCGCTGGCGTCTACATTATGTGCCATCGTTGTTGAACACGTTTCTAATTAGCTTTGGTGCTGCCTGTATTCAAAGCTCCTCGCTGATTCCACGTTCAACCGGCGGTCGTTGCGCCTATTTCGCACTGTTCCTCATTAGTTTCATTATGTACAATTATTATACATCTGTCGTCGTCTCCTCTTTGTTGAATTCTCCTGTTAAATCGCGAATCAGAACAGTGCAGCAGCTGGCAGAGAGTTCACTCGACGTTGGCTTGGAACCACTTTCGTTTACCAAAAGCTATTTGAATGTAGGTACAATAAGCTATACTCAAAATGCAACTCATTAACTTCTACTTTCAGTACTCGTTGCGTCCCGAGATACACTTATTTAGCAAGCGAAAGATTGAGACACAGACCATGAATACAGAGCTCTGGTTGCCCGCTGAGAAGGGCATATTAAAGGTACGCGATAATCCCGGTTATGTTTTTGTATTCGAAGCATCTTCAGGCTATGCCTTTGTGGAACGCTATTATACCCAACAAGAGATCTGTGACCTCAACGAGATACTCTTTCGACCCGAGCTGCTGCTCTACACGCACTTGCATCGCAATTCCAGCTACAAAGAAATTGTGCGCTTCAAGTGAGTAACAAATTGATTACAAATTGATGCCCTAATCCAACTCTCTCGCTATTTCTCTTGTTTAGATTGATGCGTTTGCTGGAGACGGGCATCTATCGCAAGCATCGCCAGGTGTGGGCCCGCATGAAACTGCATTGTTACTCCCAGAACTTTGTCATTACCGTGGGCATGGAGTACGTGGCACCTTTGTTCTTTATGCTGATCTGTGGTTATATTTTGGTGCTCCTCCTGCTGATCATGGAGCACGCCTGGCAGCGCTATGTCCAGCCAGCACATTAACCGCCGAGACCGCGAGAGCTTTTTAAACACCTGCACCCGGCACTAAACACCAAACACCTCAGACTCTGCAACCGGCACCCGGCACCGTTAAGCTGTTATGCAAAAAAAATAAAAAAATAAATGGCAAAAAAACGGACGCACACTTTGCGTTTAACTTTTCCGCCTGTGGAATTATGCAGAGAATGCAGCGACCCATTCTGTGCTGCGCTTCCTGTTGTCAGAGGCTGCACGTTTTCTCGTTTTCAGGCGATTTTCGTATTTGCATTTAAAACTTTTCCTGTTTGCTCGATTTTGGGCTATGATTTTTTTATTTTGCCCCCCTATTTGCATTTGCATTTTTATGCCCCCAACTTTGCAGGGCCTCAGTGGGTGAGTGTGTGTGTGCGTGTGGATAGAAACGACTCTGAGATAAGCGCCAGCCCAAGTATTAAATAGTTATTAACGTCTCACTCTCAACACGCACACAATTTACAATGGGTTTATTCCCTGCTCCAAGTAAGTTGTTACTAAAACCTAATTTTATGTTTCTCATTAATTCAATCATATCATACATATTTACAGATTGTCGGGTGATTGATTACTGATTTCCCAAGGCGGCAAAAATTCGTGAAACGAAATGGGAATTGACACCAAGACTACAGTAATCGAAGTAGCTTTTAGGCTGCTATAACATTAAGAGACATAAGGAGAGGATAAACTAAGAATTCCTTGAAAATTCTCACAAGTCACTGTTAGCTATGGTTCTGCCTTAGAAAACTAGGAATAGTAAGCAATGTGACATGCAGATCTTGTGTATTATAAGCCGAGGCTCTAGAGCACAACTTACAGTATGCCCAGCATTATCCCATACGAGATGTGCATTACTAGCAAAGCACCATTTCGCAGTTAACTATATAAGGTCGCCTGGAAAAGCAGCCCTAAGCCCAACAGAGATACAATAGATCTACAAAGTCGCAGTACAGCTATTTCTTTTTAAATACAATAAAAACTGTAAGGAAGTTATTTCAATGAACGTTTATTTGTAAAACAGGGTATGATATGGTAAGTGTTCAATTTAGCAATGTTTAAACTTCTAAACTCATTTTGTGTGTTTCAGAATACTCGAACTGCTTACTGAACGCGCTGAGTTGTCGCCCCTAACTGCTTTACAAGACTCTGCGGCATGCCTGACATGTCTTCTTATGACAAATTACCACATCACTAGACAAATTGCCCATTCAATCTTGCTGTCAACAGGCTGTATATGTTACTACTACTCCCCTTGGCAAGGACTCTGATGCCTTCACATCACATTAAACGTTGAATTGACAACCAATTGTAAATTATTTACTACATTCGATTGTCTTTATCAAGCTGCAGGCAGCACCCCCAGAATTCCTTGCCACCCGCATCCGCAACTCACTCAGTTTATTGCGAACTTGTCAACAACATGTTTCACATTTTGTATTCGTTTTTTCTCTTATTACTCTTTTTATTGTACCCTGTAATTGTTTGTCACTGTAGATGCAGGGAATATGCACTATATTACATGGAAAGACAACATGAATTGGGAAGTTAAGTCTTGTTTTGCATGACTATAAGATTGTCAATTGTCCTGCTGCACAGGGCATTCCCAAGTCTGCTACTTCTCGAGTGCAGCTCGTTTACTTGTTTTTAGTTGCATACTTTGCGGCTGCGGTGTGAAATTGCATTTGGCGGTTTGTGAACGTGCTAAACAAGCGCGCAAATGGTTTTATTTCGAATCTCGCGTCTGACACAATTTGTTGCTCAATTTTCGCACTCAATACAATATGCCAGGTGTATATATAGTATTTAGTTGAGTCTGAAATTCCTTTCATTATAATAGATTTATTAGTCTACGATAGCCTGTTGCCATTCGCTTGCTAACTTGACTGATATCTTAAGATTTATACGGCTCGTGTTTTATTATCATGTTCATCTTATCGGCTTGTGTTATTGCCAGCAACTGAGGGCTATAATCTATGTCCGCGAATTACCCAGATAAAGTTAATGATAATGATGATGATTATGTCAATTGCTGCTCAAGTTTACTGATTGCCAACTTGAATTTGTCACATTCAGTTGGCTTTCAGTGCTCGAACGCGTTTAATCGCCAGTTAAAAGGCGCCAAGTGCTTCCAGCAAAGGGTAATACATTCTACATATAAAACGTGTTGTGCCTGTGATAAGATTTTACTGTTGTTCTAGAAAATATAATGTATAATTTATACATAAATCCCCAGTTGGGGTCATTAAATAAACCCGTGTTATAAATATAACTGAAGCAAACGAGATTTAATTACCCAGTCGAGTCGAGTTTATTAAAATATAAAGTACAATTTCGCGTTGTCTCAGACTGAAGAGTCTAGTGACGATTTCTACTACAGATATTTATAAAACTGGATGTTTACATATTTGCAACTTCAGTAGTATTAACCTTTATTTATGATATAATTATTTAGTATTCTTTTAATATTAAAAGCAAGTGATTATCTAATACAAATCTTAAGCGAAGGGTATAAAACTGGTTGAATTTCAATAGCAATAACCTTTATATCTCAAAAGGGAGAGATAAGGTCAATTAGTGTAGGAAAAATATTAGAATTCCTAAGAAACACTGCTCTGAGAATGGAGCAATAAACTCAGCAGAAATACAATAAATCTTATAGGTGGCGGTACATATCCCCCTTTTTAAAAATTATAATAATAACCTTTATCTCTATCAATTATTGCTTATTCTACCCATCACTAGATTCAGCTCTCTAGTCAGGTGTTTCCTCTCTCTCTCTCTACTTTGAACACGTGCAACAGTCCGCGATAAACAATGAAAATACCAATAACAACGCCGCCTGCATGCTTAATTAGTAAAACCAAAAATTAAATACAATATGCATAGATGATTTTCGATTGCAAACAATAAGAAATACATCAGATATATCTAAAAAGAAATAAGTAGCCAAAAAGAACGTGATGTAGCCAAGCAACCCCCTCACTTTCTCCCTTCCCTCATCTACAAAGATTTTCGCCGACTGCAGCAAACTTATCGCACTGTGTCCCATTCAAAAGAAAACTCTCTCAGTACCGTTCTGTGTTTCTATATTCCCTCATCGATACATACATAATTACCTGCTCGATCGGCAGTTTGACACTCTGTGTACTGTTTGTGCCGTTCGGTTTTATGCTCGCGCTCGCGTGATTTTGCAGCTCTACGGGGTCTTTGACGTTCTATGTAGTACGTCTCTGGTTTGCTGCAACGTTAACGTCAGCGCGTTGACTTCGTTGTGGGTCGCATTTAGTGGGCGTTCATTCAGATTCAGTCGCTCGTGAAACGTTAAAACGCGCGAAACGTTGGTCGGCTCTACAACACTTTCTGAAATTCTCGGAAAAAAAATTTTAAAGGTTTTCGAAAACAATATTTATTACAACAACTTTCATCAAGTATACGCAAGATAAGGTGCTAATAAGAGTACGTCATAAAGGTGAACAAAGTTTAAGTAATTTTCAAAAATATCATATACAAGAACAAAGGAAATAACGGTTATTCGAAGACTGGGTTGTCTTTATTACTGTGATCCTTACGTAGAGAGTATCATTGCAATACATTTTCAATGTCGGGTTGAGCTAAATAAAATCAAGCACATTTCAAAATAGATTTCGCAATCTGAAATTGAAACTTTCTTCATGAAATTTGAGTATTATAAATAACATAAATTTTTCTGCTGTGCCATAAAATTGGAAACCCAAGGCAAATGTCGCAAACTCTTGTCTCGATTTACATTTATTATTCGATAGGTGTCAAGTTTTTTCCTGGGATTGTCTTACAAAGTGGGTCAACAACTTCACTATGGGAGCATTGAGTGTGTGAACAGCTCAACAACAACCTGATGATTCAGAATAAAGAATACGGAATACGATACGACGATCTGATCTGGAATTCGAAAGCCTGGGACTAATTGAGTTGAAATTGTTGTTGTGTTTAATTATTGCCACTTGGTTAGTCTGTTCTCACGTGGGTTATACGGGCGTCTATTTAGCTAATCCCAAGCATTGACAAGGTCAACAAGCGGCATCTCGGTGAGATAATTTGATTAGATACAACTGATCTGGCATGCCAGCTTTCTATCCACTTACCGCTCTTTATAGAAGCTTTCGTATGCAATCAATCACAATGCACTTGAAATACCCTTGTTAATTGATCAAGTATTTCAGAAATATATAGACACTTTCTATCTTTCTCCATTTGAAATATAGTTGCAGTTTATCATAGTAATAATCATAGTTAATGTACATATACTCTTCCTTATTTATGCTATATACATACTATATTATCTTATAGCACTTGTTTTGCTCGGAATCAAGTCACAAGCTCTTGGGATTCGTAAACAAATGAAATAATTTGCACTTTAAACATACGTAGAATGTTGCCAATAAATTGTTGAGTTGTTTTCTGTATCCGGGGGCCCGGTAAAGTTCCCCCTTGATTGCCAAACTGATTGCATTTAAATGATTTATGTAAAACCAATAGATAGTTGCTTTCCAGACACTATAATCGCGGTTACTACACATAGATGAGATGGTTCTGTTAATTTTATATCATTCCTCGACTATCCAAGTTGATTATATTCGTATCAGGTCTCGTGCAGGTCAATGAATCAGAGTAGAAGTCAATTTACATACTCATAAAGCCAGAATTCGACGCACATCAACCAACTAAACAAATATTAAACCGATTTGTGCGTCAAACTTAGGTCTTGAATATTTATCGAGGTAATTAGTGAAGTGATATAAAATAATTTAGAAAATACAATTGATACTATTGTAAGTAGTGAAAGGAAGCTAATGTTATGTAGGAACAAACCTAATGGATATTACTAGCAGTTGCATCATTTGTTTGATATTTAAAGCACGTACCCGTGTTCGTATTCCCCATTTCGTTCTCTGAACTTGCTCAATGAAATTTTCAAGACCGCATTCGAACAGGTTTGGCATAATAAACGTACTTTTTCAAAAGGTGAACAAATGAACTAAGTACCGAGTCGAGCGTAAAACTAAAAGTTATTTTAATTGAGAGACAAGCTTACTGCTCAGAGTGTCATTTTCATTATCTTTTATTCAACAGCTGAGTAAACAAAAGCCCAGAGAGTTATACAATGGACTAGAGAGTTAAAATATATTCTTATTAAAGGGCGAGAGAGAAACAGCTTTAGTTTAGCAGCTCTTTATAAGGGTACTATAAGATTATTCAAACTGAAAATGTATGACACAGGCAGGACCCCACAAAGTATATATATTCTTAATCAGTTTTGATTATAATCTAGATCTCTGAGCTTACAGGAGCTATGGCTTTTAAATTTGGTGACAATATCTCTTATATATTTTTGTTACACTCCCGAAATATACCTCTATTGTTCGAGTAATATTAAAGCTAGAATATTAAATTTTGGTGTGTACTATAATAATAACTACCCAAAAGTTGTCTGTTAATTTGGTTAGTAATCATATAAGTTATTTAAGAAATAATTAAGATGGTAGAGTTTTAAATAATGGGTATATCCAAGTCGATACTCTACATACTCTACTGTACCATTCTCACTTGTTTACTTTATATAACTTATTGACGTTTATGCATTCTTATATATCTTTTCTACCTTAGAATTCTTGCCCATAATGACGGCAACGAAGCATAAAGAGGCCGAGGATAACGACCACAATCCGCAGGTGGTCGTTACGCCCGCAGGAGCAGCACACAGTGTACGCCATGATCGCAGTCTCTGGCGGGATCTGACAGCCTACTGGATCTTGGGTCTGTGCAATAACTATGGCTATGTGGTCATGTTGAGTGCGGCACACGATATCATAGCACAGTTCAACGATGAGGTAAGAGAATGCTCTAAGGGGTGCTTACGTTTGTAGGCATAATCACAATAAATATTCCATTTTTAGCCTGAAAGTGATAGTGGCACAGATACTGATAATGGACGCAACTGTCATTTGGTTTCCACGGGTGCCATTTTGTTGGCCGATGTGCTGCCCTCTTTGTTTGTCAAGATACTGATGCCCTTCTTCCCCTTCTGGGTCAAGTAAGTAGTCTTGCTCTTCTCCCTTTCTCTTTCTCTAACATACATTTCTTGCAGTGTACGCATTGCTCTGGCTGTAGCCTTTTCAGCTGCTGGTTTTCTGTTCGTCGGCTTTGCAAATGCCGAGTGGATGGCTTTGCTGGGTGTGATCATCACCTCCGCTAGCAGCGGCATAGGAGAAACCACTTTCCTGGCTTACTCTGCGCGCTTCAACAAGTGAGTGAGGAGCAACATCTTCTTCTAAGGCAACTTATTCATTCCTCTTCCTCAGAAATGTCATCTCTACATGGTCCTCAGGCACGGGCGGAGCTGGTGTCATTGGCTCACTGAGCTATGCCACATTGCGTTCCTTGGATGTCAGTCCACGCGATACAATGCTTATCATGCTGATCTTTCCGGCAATCGAAGCTTTTGCCTTCTGGCTGCTGCTGCGTCGTCCTCAGGTGCTGCCAGTGACCACAGTTGAGTCCACCGAGGAGCTGATCAGTGATGATAAGCCCCTGGTTGGCTTTAAGGAGAAGATGTCCTACATCAAGCATCTGTTCGGCTACATGTTGCCACTCTGTTTGGTCTACTTCTTCGAGTACTTCATCAATCAGGGAATGGTAATTGAAGATGTTTGTTCCATGATTAACTTATCTAACATGTAACATTCTTTTAGTTTGAACTGGTCTACTTTGAGGACATTTTCCTGGACAAGGCATCGCAATATCGCTGGCTGAATGTGGACTATCAGATCGGTGTCTTCATTTCACGCTCCTCTGTGAACATCTTCCAGCTGAACAAGATCTGGCTGATGTCCGTGTTTCAGTTCATCAATGTCATCTACTTTGTCACCGAAGTCATTTGGTTCTACACACCCAGCATTTGGATTGTGTTCGTCATTGTGCTTTGGGAGGGTCTACTGGGTGGTGGCGCCTATGTGAACACCTTCTATCGCATGTCCAAGGAAATACCACCGGGTCGTCAGCAATTCGCCATGGCCATGGTGGTGCAATCGGATTCCTATGGCATTGCTCTGGCCGGTTTCCTGGCCATTCCCGTGCACAACGCCATTTGTGGACTTCCGGCTGCAGTGCGCGGTGTCGTCTGGTAGAAAGAGAACTCATAATGAGTAATTGATTATGCCTTTAAAGTAGCTAATGATTATACTGTAGGTGTGTGTGTGTGTGTGCGAGTTTGTATCAGCTGTGTGAGTGTGTGTGCGAATGTGTTGAGCGCCTAGTGAGGCCCCGTTTAAATAGCCCGATTTGTATCAATTCTAATAGTAATTTAGCAAATAGTTAACGGTATTTTAAAATAATAAATATAAACCATATATAATATACAAGTATATGATATACATCAATAAACACATTTTATAAATGAAATAACAAGTAATTATTGAGGTGTACAACAGAGGTTATCATGAGACACATTTCCACTCAACAAACCTCGCGTATTTATAATACAATACACATATGATAATTACTATAATAGACAGCGTAAAATCTACAACAAACAAAAATGTCATAGTATATTTCTCACATATCAAACAATTTAAGCCGTTTATAATTTAAATTGGATAGAGTATATCGTAATGTCCCGGTCTGTAGATAAGATAAACCATTGGCTCTGCTCCTTCAGGGAAATCGTGTGCATTTACGGTTCCCCCCTCGCCCCTGTCCAGATATTCGACACGTACACCCACACCTAGAGCAGCACACAACGCTATAATGTGTATATGATCTGATTCCTTAAACATTGGTTCCACCTCCTGATGCCGGAACTCTTCAATCGTCAGATTACCTTCGATGAAGTTTTGATAAAAATCTGCATCCTCCTGCAGTTTCCCGGATGTGATCAGGCGCAGGTAAACAATAACATAATCGGAGTACCCCTGCTCATTGAAGACATTATGCAGTTCCTGCTTTGCTTTTGTTGTTCCCAACGGATTATCTGGGTTAACTCGATTAATTACATCCATAAACTGATAGCAAATCATACAAATCAAAGTATGTTCTATAAAATCGAAATTCACATAACTTACAGTTCCATGGAAATCTTCGAGTGTAAAGCTCGGAAATCCGAGTTTAAGAAGATTCTCTTTGGAAGCCTCAGCAAATGCTCGGAACGTATAATAGGTCTCTCGCTTCGTTATCAGATACTCAAGGTAAGAATATGCGAATGCTCTGAAGAAACAATTGCCATCTGGACGAGTTCTTCTCATGTATTTATATTTGTCGGCTAAAACTTGAATTTTAGCCGTAAAAATTGCGTCTCCATCATATTCAGCAGTCAGACAGGCCAGTGGCATTTGATCACTGACCAACGGAATTGATTCATTGATCTAGGTGTTTGGTATTATAATTGATTGACTAAAAAATACCCTGTAATGCATATTACCTCTTTTTCTATGTCACGTTGTTGCTTTAAGATCAATTCATCACGATTGCCTTCCGTAGGTTCCAAAGAATCCATAATTTTCAGAACTATATAAAGAAAAATAAAAAGAATTAACAAAAATATTTGTTACGAATTTGACACTCTCCGAAAATGTCAAAAATGCGATAAGTGTGACCAGCACTATTCTACTGAAATACCAGAGAAATGCTAATCAAGGAAATCTGTCAGTCATGAGTCATGACAGAAAGAATCATATGTCCTTTTCATCTTCAGACTTCAAGCAGAACACATCGTGAACAGAATATTTAATTTGGTAAAAATATACATTTATTGTGCAAGTTCATTAATAATTCATTATTATAATGGCAGACTGCAAAATGATGACTCTTCCACGTGTTTACTTCGACCTTACCGCTGGAGGCGAGAAAGTCGGACGCGTCGTTATGGAATTGCGCACAGATGTAGTGCCAAAGACAGCTGAAAATTTCCGTGCTTTGTGCACCGGCGAAAAGGGCTACGGCTATAAGGGATCTCCATTTCACCGTATTATTCCGAATTTTATGTGCCAAGGCGGTGATTTTACTAACCAGAACGGCACAGGCGGACGCTCAATTTACGGTAATAAATTTGATGATGAGAATTTTACTCTAAAGCACACTGGAGCCGGAACTCTTTCGATGGCCAACGCCGGGCGAAATACCAATGGATCACAATTCTTTATTTGCACTGGCCAAACAAATTGGTTGGACAACAAACACGTTGTGTTTGGCAAAGTGGTTGAGGGCATGGATGTCATCAAGAAAGTTGAGGCACTGGGATCAAACAGTGGTAAACCATCAAAGAAAGTTATAATCGAAAACTGTGGAGACTTGTAAAAGTTATGTAAATAAATGCAGAACATTCAAATATATGAATGTCTTAATTTAATTGTAAGTTAAAATATTATTAATTATTGCACATTTTTGACAGCAACAGAGTCCATATTCACTTTCCTTTAAACATGATGGCAACACCCGCCGATAGTGCTATCGATTGTGCGATAATAATTCCCGATCACAATTCTCGCCCAAAAGTGTACCACACTATTTTGCAGTTACATTTACAGTGGCTTCCAGTTTATTTCGTGCAGTAATTTTCATATTGTTTTTTTAAAACAGATAGAAATATATAATTAATATAATAGTTTGAAAATCCCTACAAAATACTGCGCTTATACTTTTTTTAATAACTTTTGCGGTTCAGAAGATATTTGACTTTAAAGCTCATGCGTCGACTTGCACAAAATAAGCTGAGAAACACTGTACTTTGATAACTTGTTTCAATTTCAATAAACTAATTGTTGACAATTTTAGGTGCTTGTAATTAACTCAAGTTGTTGTTTGCAACAAAAAAAGAGCAACGTAACAGCGCCTAACGTTTTGCTGCTAATTACTCACTCAGCTCAATTTGGGCACCTCAAGATTGTATTCAACGCGCTTCGCTTCTCAGTCGTTTTGTGTTCGCCGTGTCGATCGGTTTAGAGCGGCATTCAAATTACTCCAATATTTACATAGGCAATTATCAAAATGCGCGTCGTCATCTTATCAACGCTTTTACTTTTACTCAATCTCGGCTGGGTTAAAGCAAATGACACGAATACAAACAAAGTGGACAATAAATTACCCAATATAATAATTATATTAGCTGATGATATGGTAAGTAAAAGGTTTATGAAGAAATAAGTGGTTATTTAATAACGTTTAATTACCAAAGGGATTCGATGATGTGAGTTTTCGCGGAGCAAGAGAGTTTCTCACGCCCAACATTGACGCTCTGGCCTATCATGGCCGTCTGCTAGACCGTCTTTATGCGCCCGCTATGTGTACCCCTTCTCGTGGAGCTCTACTCAGCGGGAAATATCCCATACACACAGGTAAGCAGAGAGCCTCTCTATATTACACAAGCTGACAAAAGTCTGTTTCCTTCTTTTTCTCTTCCAGGCACCCAACACTTTGTGATTAGCAACGAGGAGCCCTGGGCCCTCCCGTTGAACACCACATTAATGCCGGAGATCCTTCGCGAGGCGGGCTACTCCACCAATTTGGTAGGCAAGTGGCACTTGGGCTTCTCAAGGCCGGAGTACACACCCACGCAACGAGGCTTTGACTATCATTACGGCTACTGGGGAGGCTACATTGATTACTATCAGCGTCGCTCAATAATGCCAGAAAAGAATTACAGCATGGGATACGATTGCCGTCGGAATATGGAGCTGGAGTGCGCAGATCGTGGGGTATATGTAACCGATTTGCTGACAAATGAGGCAGAGCGATTGATACGTGAACAGCCTGCCAAACAGAAGCCGCTCTTCCTTATGCTCAGCCATCTGGCTCCACACGCGGCCAATGGAAATGATCCACTGCAGGCACCAGAAGAAGAGCTACGCAAGTTTGGACACATTAAAGATCTGAATCGTAGAAAGTACGCGGGTAAGTTCAGGACATAGTGAACCTGAATCCTTGTGCTAAATATAATTTTTCACTTAGCCATGATCTCCAAGCTGGATCATAGTTTAGGGCGCGTCATTAGCACCCTGTCACGAACAGATCAACTGGAGAACAGCATTGTGATGTTCTACTCAGACAATGGAGCACCTTCTGTGGGCCTATTGGCTAATACGGGCTCTAATTGGCCGCTGAGGGGTCAGAAGAATACCCCTTGGGAAGGAGGTGTGCGTGTTGCCGGAGCCATTTGGAGTCCGTTGCTGCAGGCGCGTGGTAACATCTTCACCCAGCCTATCTATGTTGGTGACTTCCTTCCCACGCTGGCGCATGCAGCGGGCATTGAGTTGCCCGATTCGCTGAAGCTAGATGGCATTGATTTGTGGCCGCAACTATCAGGAGCGAAAGAAGCAGTGCATGTTCCGCGTGAGATTTTACACATCTTTGACGATGAGTGGCGTGTGGGCTCGCTGATGTTGGGCCAGTGGAAATATGTAAATGGCACGATTGCAGCGGGAGTATACGATAATGTGTTAACATTTCGCGAATGGGATGAACTGGATCCTCGTGGCAGCCGTTATGTGGTGGAGATACGCAACTCACCTGCCTCAAAGGCCCTGGCACGCTATGATCTGCAACGCTTGACACAGACCCGCATCAATTCCATTTCCCGCGCTGCCTCTGTGCGCTGTGGGGATATGCAACGTGGCTGCAATGCCTTGTTGGAAGAATGCCTATACGATCTGAGCTTGGATCCCTGTGAGAGCAATAATCTTGCCTACTCCAAGCCACATGCTGACGTTCTTCAATCGCTGCGGGAACGGGTACAACAGCTGCGTGATGGCGCTTTAAAACCTGGCAATCGTCCTGGCGCCTTGTGGTCAGATCCGAGTCTGCATGACTGCACCTGGGATAACTTTGAAGTTAAAAAGACGGGGGCAGGTGAGTTTTTATATAGAACTATCATATAAATTGTTCCGTTTATTAAATAACTCTTTTGCAGTTCGTCTGGAGTGCGATTACTATGGATTACCTTGTGGAGCTTAGTTAGATCGTCGTATATATGACTCAAATATCTCTCTCTCTCTTTGTCTTGTTTAACCCAATTTGGTCTTAAACAAGAATTTTATTTAAAATATTTAATAAATGTTATTTGCTGTAATAATCAAATGTAATAGTTCTGGCGCCAATTAACAGAGACAGTAGAAATGTTAATTAGCCAACTCAGCTTTTTGGCTATCCGGTATTTTTTCAACTAACATATGTTACTGTGCTAGCTACACTTTTTAACTATCTGGCAACTTTGCGAATAATTTGATTCGAATTGAGTTAATTGCGCTAATGTACTTTACATATTTATGAAATTAATTACTAGAGTTTAATCTATAGTTTATATTTTTTTTTCGCTAATCATGTAAATTTAACAGATTAAACTTTCCAATTCAAATAAAACCACTTTGGCGCTCTCGTGCGTCAGCTGATGACATTGCCATGTTCGTTGACAACGAGGGTGAAAATGGAGTCCCGTCATCCCCAACATCCTCATTACCGGGTGTTTGCCAGAACTGACAGATAGTGCCTGCAAATTGCAATGGAGGAACGCGCTGTTTTGGCAAATATAACCACAATAATTACCAAAGATCTGCTCATCGATGAGCCCCCTAAGCACACCGGGTTTTTCCAAACAATTATCCACTCCTAGAAGGAAGTGACGATGACGAGGCGGAAATCTTTGCACTTATGCAGCAGAAACGTGCAGCAGGCAACGGAAAAGGAAAATTAAAACGCAGACAGGCCGATCCGCCTGCAGATGAGCAGCCCAAAGCAAGGCACAATAAGAAAGTGCCCAAACTGGAATGGAAGTATGCGGAATTAAATTTGCTCCATCGTTATGTAGATGCGCAGTTTGAGTCCTTTGTGCATATGCGCAAGTTGACATTTCTAGTAAGTTGAAGCTCCAATAAGTGTGAAACATAGTAACCTTTGACTTGTAGAAAATCCAGCAAGCGCTCGAGGACATTTTGCAGAGGAATGCGCTGCCAGCCGCACCTGCTCCACAGACAACTCTTTCCTTGTCTTTGTGGAAACTGACAACGGATGAACACTTTGAGGAAATCGCACGTAAATTTCAGTTTCCCTGGTCAGTGTGCCAGCAAGTGGTGCGCAGTTTTTGGCACATCGTCTCAGACAACTACGAGAGCTTCATCAAGTGGCCCAACTCGCTCGAGGCACAGCAGAACACACTACAAGGCTTTCAGGATGTGCCACAGTTGAGCTGCTTCCGTGACTTGTTCGGGATTATTGCTCTGAAGCGTTTGGATGTATTCATGGAGTCAGAGCACGCAGAAGTCGCTGTGGTGTTGCAATTGATTTGTAACGCCGAACACAAAATCATCGATTGCTATGTGGAACTGGCACAGGAATATAATTTCGAGGAGTCACCAATCGGTCAAACTTTGGCTCTTAATCCACGCACAATGCCAGCAAGGAGCTACCTTATTGGTAGCTCCAGTTTTCCTCTAAAGTCCTACTTAATACGTCCCATTGAATCGGAGTGCTTTCGCAAAGACACCATCTTCAATGAGCTGTTGGAACCAGCCTATCAACTGGCCGACGAGGTCCTAGATATTTTGGCGCGTCGTTTTCATACTCTGTATGCCCTGGAGGCACGTGATTTGAATGAAGTGCGCCTAATCGTAGAGAGCATTTGTGCCATGCATAATCTATGCTTGGACTTCCAGGACAACTACTTGGATACGGAGGCCACTGGTCAACAAAAATTCAACTGGGGAGGAGTTCTACCTGGCTGTAAAGCTAGTGAGAAGGATACCAAGGGATTGCGACGCCGTGTAGAACTTATCGATACATTAGTCAACACCGAAGAAGGGGAATAGATTTGAGAACAAATATATAAATAGTCCTGGATATAACCGTTACCATTTGTATAGTTTGCATTTTTATTTAATTATTGTTTATGATAACAGGAGCATATGTTGAGTCAGCTGCTTTAACAGAATATGTAAGCGATACTATCGGTACAATTTCAACTAAATACCGACAGCTAGATTAGCGGCTGGGCGCACTCAGTCTGGCAACTCTGCTATAGTAACAAAACAAATGCACGTGCGTGTGTTATTTGATTGAATTCTATATCTATTATTTACTACTTACAAAATGGATACTCACGATATATTTAAATTATTAACAGCTGGTGTGCGGTTTACAAAAAAACGGGCGGTAAGTAAGCTCTGATTGAATGGTCGATACACATTAATTGTAATTGTCTCTTGCAGGCTCCGGTAGTCAAACCAAAGACAGAACCAGAATCTTTAAAGCCTGTTGATAGGCCAGCAAAGGTAGCCAAACTGACAGAGGTAGACAAAGGAACCGATGACTTTCGTTTACTTGCTGATACCATAGGAACATCCGTAAATGAGCCTAAACGTAAAAAGCCTAAAAAGCAACTGACGCCAGAACAGCTGGCGCAAGTGCAGCGGGAGGAACAGATCAATGCGCTGCGCAAAGAGCACAGCATAAGTGTGCTTGGTAAGGATGTGCCAGCACCTATAGCCAACTTTAATGAACTCAGCACTGACGAATACAAGTTGCTGCCGCGCCTAAAAGAGAATCTGTTGTCCTATGGCTTCAGTCAACCCACGCCCATTCAGATGCAAGCGTTGCCTGTGATGCTAAAGAACAGAGCTCTCATGGCCTGTGCGCCTACTGGCTCTGGTAAAACATTGGCATTCCTTACACCCATTATTAATGGACTGCGTAGTCACAAAACAAGCGGATTGCGTGCACTGGTACTAGCCCCCACACGTGAGTTGGCCCAGCAGATCTATCGCGAATGCATCGAGCTGACAAGGTCAACGGGTCTGCGCACACACTTTATCAGCAAGGTCAGCGAGGCACGGCAGCAATACGGACCAGATTGCAAGCAGAAGTATGATATACTAATCTCCACACCGAATCGAGTGCGTTTCCTGTTGCAACAGCAGCCGCCGCTGCTTGATCTCTCCGGAATTGAGTGGTTTGTACTTGACGAAGCCGATCGTTTGATGGAGGAGGGTCAGAATAACTTCAAGGAGCAGCTCGATGACATCTACACTGCCTGCACGCATACCCAGAAACGTGTAGCTCTTCTTCAGTGCTACCTACACGGTGCCTGTGGCCAAGTGGGCATTGCGCAATCTTAAAAATTTATTGCGTGTAACAATTGGAGTGCAGAATAGTGCAACGGACACGGTGCAGCAGGAGTTGCTCTTTGTGGGCTCTGAGAGTGGCAAGTTGTTGGCGGTGCGTGAAATGGTTCGCCAAGGACTGCAGCCACCTGTACTGGTCTTTGTGCAGAGCAAGGAGCGTGCCAAGCAGTTGTTCGAGGAGCTACTCTACGATGGCATCCATGTCGATGTCATCCACGCTGAACGCACTCAGCATCAGCGCGACAATTGCGTGCGTGCCTTCCGTGAGGGTCACATTTGGGTGCTGATCTGTACAGAGCTGATGGGTCGTGGTATTGACTTCAAGGGCGTCAATCTGGTTATAAATTATGACTTTCCGCCCTCAACCATTTCGTATATTCATCGCATTGGAAGAACGGGTCGCGCAGGACGACCCGGACGTGCCATTACCTTCTTTACCCAAGATGATACGGCCAATTTGAGGAAGTAAGTTTCTTTAAGATTCATTATGCTTCCCATTCTAAGTATACTCCCTTTGTTGCCAGCATTGCTCAAATCATTAAAAACTCGGGCGGAACTGTGCCGGATTACATGCTGCAGATGAAGAAGGTTCGCAAATCAGAGGCCAAAATGCGCGCCAAGAAGCCACTGGAGCGCGAGGATATTTCTACAAAAATAAAAGCAGAAAAGCTTCCGTTGCCCAGGAACTTGGATAAGCCAGAGAAGCCAGGAAAACAGGAAAAACACGGAAAACTAGCTAAAGCAGGCAAACAGGAAAAGCCGTCGCAAAACAAGGAAAATAAACTGAAAAACAAATCATCTAAAGAAAAAGACGTGAAAAGCAAAGCGCCTGTAAAGGGAAAACTGAAACAGAATAAGAAAAATAATAAATAATTGTATGTATGGATAGTTATTTATTGGTTAAGATACACACATATATTACTTACTATATTGTATGTCAAAAATAAATGATCGATCTTAAACATACGAGTTTGTTTAACGAATATTCAATATTCAAATTATGAATGTAAACTTGTAAATTAATTCCTTTGGAATTGTTTGATTTCAGTTTTCAATAACCTTTTTCCAATAATTTCTTTCCAAAAATATTTCTCACAGTTGCAGCCGAGTTTCGTAAAAACATCAAAAAGTCTGTAACTAAATTAAAAACTACATAATGCCTTATAATATAATATAAATTGGTAATGGACCTTGTTGTGTTACTTTATAGCGAATACCCTGTGTTCTTTAGATTCTTCTTACTTCGAATTTAAACATTCTTTGTGCTTTGCCCTCGCAAGGCAAGCAGTTCCTCCCGTTTGTGTTGCCTTAGGTGCATCTGGAGACGATCCTTTCTGTTGAACTCCGAGGTGCACAGAGAGCACTTGAATGGTTGCTCTCCAGTGTGAATGCGTTGATGTCGCTCTAAATCGCGACGTCTGTTGAATGATTTTGAACATTGATCGCACTTGTTTGGATATTCGCCTGTATGAACCCGCAGATGAACTTTGAGATCATAATTCCGAGGAAAGGATCGCGGACAATGGGTGCACTTGTGTGCGTCCTCCTTCTCATGCACGTAGATGTGGGCGCGTAAATTGGATTTCTGGCTAAAAGCCTTGGGGCAATGAGGACACTGGTGTGGGCGTTGTTCAGAGTGTATATTAATGTGATCTTTAGCATGGTGACTCTGGGCGAACACCTTCGGACAGTGCGGACACTTGTAGGGACGCTCCCCGGTGTGAGTACGTTCGTGAGCCTTGAGATTCTTGTGATACTTAAACAATTTCGAGCATTTCGTGCACTTGTGCGTCCTTGTAGCATTGTCGGACTGTTCCTTGTCGTCAGTGTCTTCTACAGAATTTTCACTTGTTGCCAATTCTTCTTCCTCATCTTCATACACTGTGCTGCAGTCTGTATCCTGTTCCATTTCCTTTTCCTGTTTATCATTGGCGTATCCCTGATGTTTGTTTTGGCGCACAGGATATCTATTTGTGCTGACTGTATCATCAGTGTCTGCGGTGGGTGATTCAAATATATATTCTTGTTCCTGGACGCTCTCTTCGCTGGTAGGACGTTTAGTAGTCTCTAAATAATGCAGTGCCTCTCCTGCATTAGCTCTTTCTGCCGGCGATACTCCCTTCTCTTCGGTTTGCTCCTCTTGCACCATCTCTTGACCATCCTCTGGTTCTACTTTAATGCAATCCAAGTCGGGGAACCGTTTTGGCAGCTGCCAATTTTCTGCTTCAAGCATGTCACACAACTCATCCAAATTTACATTCATTTCTTTTCGTTCCGCCTTCATGGTCAGCACTGTGTAGCTCTGTTCGCACCTGCGCTTGAACTTGTACGCTGTCTGCGCATCCTGAGTGCAACCGGTACAAATCATATTCGGCAAATTATCATCGTTTTTCACCGGACAATTAACACACTGACTGACCATATCCGCCAGGCTCGGCATGTCCGATTGCTCCCCTTGCTCGAATATGCTCATCAGAGCATCTGAATCGGCCAGACAAATTCGGCAAATCACTTCCATACTCGAGAAAAATGCTCATCAATTTCACGTATGTTGTACGAGCAACAGTTTATCAATACCGACAACACATGCAGTATAAAATACTGCACCGATATCAATCAATTGCAATGTTGTTATCGATAACGTCATTATTGCTATCATTAGGCGGGCTTTTCATCGACAGAGAAAAACTATTATGAATTTCACGTACGAGCAACAGCTTATCAATATGGAAAACTCATGCAGTATAAAATACTGTATCGATATGCCAATGCTGCTATCGATAACGTTAATATTGCCTCCATTATGCGCGCCATTAATCGACAGCAAAGAATTTGAAAACAACGAAACACTCATTTATTTATGCGGTTTTGTTATATGTATTTACTATTGCCGTTTATGTATATTTCTTATACATAATACGTTTTCGTAATGCTTCTTTATTTACTGTGCAGTTATTTAAATTTTCTTTTCTGTTTTTGTTTTCATTATTTTTTTGTTGAAATGCGTGTGAAGGTGTGAGTGTGTGTACGTGTTTGTAAATCTTGTCTTATTACTATTTTATAATTTAGAGTTTTTAGTTTTAAATGCTATTCTTAAGTTTTATTTGGAAGCAAACCTCTGATTTGTTCGCCAAATTAACAACATTAATTATAATTAAATGAGGGGAGTGATGAGAAAAATATTAACTAACAAATCGTTGATAAATAATACGTATAATAGGGGTATATGAATATATGTATATGCATGCAAAGGCAATAACGAAATTAACAAAATGTATAATAAATAAAATGCAGGCCTTGAAAAGATTAGAATTTGGGATTGCGAATTAATTATTTCGAGTTGGTTCCAAGTTTGGGTGCGACCCTCTAAATCTTTACAGAGACAGTGGAACTCATCAGCTAGACAGATTGTATATCATAAATATCTCGTATTTGTTAATTTTGCTAAATAAAGGATTGTATACTAGAACTAGAACTACATTTCATTGTATTTGTATATTTTTAACCGTGTTTTTTAAGCTTGATAATTTTTCTCGGCGCTTAATTAGAACTTTGTAAATTTTTGTTTAGGGAGATTCGCAAATTCGTTAAACACTTTTTAATTTTTAGTTGTAGTCCCGTGTGCCGCAATTATTATTATTATTCATTTACAACTAATATATATTTCAGTTTTGTTGTTGTTTACAATTCTTATAAATAGTTTAGATTTGATTTTGAATGCTTTGTTTTTCGAGTATAGGTTTCTTCTTTAGGGCGAGGGAAGTGAGGGAAGTAGAGAAAGGCATGTTAGAAATTTCCATGAAACTTTTAACCAACAACAATATTACGTTTGCTTTTTAGTATTTTTGTTAGCTGCTTACGACATATTACAGTACATTGTTATAGCATATGCATAATTGTTTAAATATATTCATATATTTAAAAGTGTGTATGTATTTGTGTGCCTGTTTGTGTGTGTGTGTGGGTGTATAAACTAACGCTATGCATATTTTTGTTAAAAACACTTTTTCTTTAACGCGCTACGCAAGTGAGAAACAATTAACAATTAATTAATTAATAATTATACAATTAGGTTTCTAATGCTTAATCAACTCTTTAAACCAGATGGAGAATTAATTTGGCTTGGATTTATCTATTTTGCTGTTGTTGTTATTTTGTTTTTGTTGCTTTTTGTTTAGTATAAATGCGGCGGCGGCAACGTTTGCGATGGCAGCGCTGACGACGTCGGCTTCGGCTCCCATCAGACGACAGAATCCTTGCGTATCCTGCGTGTGCATGTGTTGGTATGTGTGTGTGTAAGCATAGCATATGTATTAGTGTGTGTGTATGTGTGTTTGTGATGAATACAAATAGATGAATTATAGTTAGTTGAGTTAGGAATTCAGTTTACTATATGCTGTCTAAAACTGTTATCGCACCACATGTAATTCTCAGTCTGTGGAGCACGCATGACGCCAACGCCGCCGCCGAGACGGCGATAGTTCATGCAACCGCAAAGGCGCCATTGATTTGTCTCCGGATCATAAACCTCAATGGTCTTCAAATAGGCAGAGCCATCAAATCCGCCCACAGCATATAGCTGTCCATTAACCACAGCCAAGCCGACCTAAGCGAGAGAGAAAGTAGAGATTAACAAGGTTCTGAGTAAAGTTCAGACGTTCCACTTACGCCACTGCGTCGCGAGGTCATGGCCACAATGGGACTCCAGGTGTTGGTGATGGGATTATAGCGTTCGGCCGAGGATAGCTCCATGCAATCATCACGGCCGCCCACGGCATAAATATAGTTGTTAAAGACGGCGCAGCCGAGATGCTTGCGACGCGTGGACATGGGATTGACGGCAACCCATTTGTTTTGCCTGCAAAGGAAGCGCATATAGAAGGGAGACTAAGCAATCTAAACAACTCTAAACTCACCTGGGATCATAGCGCTCCACTGTATTAAGCGGACATTGACCATCGGAACCGCCTATGGCATAGAGATGTCCGCTGAGCACTGCTACAGCCACGCCTAGACGGCGTGTAGTCATTGGCGCCACCTTTGACCATTTGTTCTCCTTGGGATCATAACGTTCCACATGATTCAGACACTGTACACCGTCTTGACCGCCAACGGCATAAAGAAAACCATCCAGGACAGCTACACCGACACTTGTGCGGCACGAGGTGGTGGGTGCCACATCGCAGGACCATTGATTAGTCTGAGGATCATAGCGTTCAATGCTATTCAAGTAGCTCTGGCCATCATGACCGCCCACGGCATAGAGCAGGTCATTGAGCACAGCAACGCCAACGCCACAACGGCGCTTGGACATGGGCGCAACCATTTTCCAATCATTGGTCTGAGGATCAAAACGTTCCACGGATGCGATGGCATCACCAGAACACCAGCCACCCACGGCGAAGAGCACCTCACCGCGACGCGTTGGCTTACGTGGACGGGTGCGCGGACCTTGCATCAATGGACGTTCCTGTGGCAGCAGAAGGTAATTCTTGGCCTCGTCGACGAGATCGCGGCAGGCTTCATCCGAGCGCACCAGGAGATCAGAGCCCACAGTGCCGACGAGGAACTTGGGCGAGAGTAGAGGCAAACGAACGTGCTGAAGAACCTGTAAAGGAATGGAAAACGCATTAGTAAGAAATAGGGGGAACGGAAGTGTACAAAACTCACCTGTGCCAAATGCTGTCGTCTCTCAGCGACATTGTATTTCAGCCAGGACATGACGGCATTGAAGACCTGCTCCTCACTGCGCACATTGAGCTCGTCACTGCAAATGATGTCGACGAGCTGACCAACTGGAAGCAGGAGGAACTCCTCGCTCTCCATGACCTCCTGGAAGTTGTGCTGCGTGAACTTATCAGCAATGCGCAAGAGTTCGCGGCATGAGTGTGTGTCGGCAAAGGCGCGTATGCCCAGGCAATTGGTCGGATCGAGTTGGCGCTTGAGGAACTCACAGCAAATGTCTTGAATCTCCACCAGTTGCAGTAGACAAGCAGCCGGCAGAAGTGTCTGTACGTTGGACTCCTCCACAATGATGTGGGCGGTATAGCAAAAGTCAATCAATAGTTCCATAGCATTCTCATCAATGTCCCTTATGGTGACCTCTGTTTGACGTGACTCCTCGAGCTCCCCCGTGAACATGGCACAAAAATAGGAGCTACATGCGCTCAGTATGACGCGATGGGCAAAGATCTTGCGTCCACCAACATTGAGTACAACGTCGCAGAGCTCTCGATGACGTCGCAACATATTTAGCTCGGTTAGCGTGACCTTTGGATGCTTCTCCGATGTGTGAGTGAGACGTGCCGGTGACGGTGGACGTTCGCTACCACCAGTGCCACCACTACCACCCAGGCCACTTCCAGTTGTGCCCGAGCCAGCGGTGGCTGTGGTGGTAGCTCCACTGGCAAGGCCGGTGGAGCCCGGCAGTAAAGGATCGCCCATTCTGTTCGCCGCTAAGCGCAGCGGGGCGGAAGCCCAACCCCACACGGCGTCTATCTAAAATTATGAAGAAAAAGAGAATATACAGTATTCGGAGATAATTGAGAATTATGAGAGAATTGAGAATTAGGAAAGATTTGAGTAATATAACAAATCGTTGCCTGTGACTTTGCTTGTCGCCTACACACATACACAAAATGAATATAGGTTAAAGTTTTGGATGTGTGCGTGTGTCTTATTCCACTTTCAATCGCAAAACAATGAAATAATTATAATATATATTAGTGTTTGTTATTCTCAATACTGAATTTATTTGTAGCCATAAATATTGAATTCAATTTTCATTTAGATTTCTTTGTCGTGAGTCGTAGAGAAACACGCACACGCGCTCATCCCTAGCTGTAATCGTTGGAGACTCCCAATCCCAATATACCTTTGCGTCTCTGTTATCCACGGATCCAAAGCACGTCCACGGAAACCAGGTGCAGGCGGAAATGTTCGAAAATGCAATTTTGCTGGTTGCTTAAAGCGACATTTGTGCTAGATATTTCTATTTCGTGTTTTTAACTTGCATTTGCTTGCGCAAATAACCAGATTTTCACACTTGCACTGATTTTTTGTGTCTTGGGGGAAAAATCGAATTATTTAAAGAACTTTTTTCTGCGTTTCCCACAGTTTAAACGAATGTTTATAACGCGCTTGCAATGCTAAGTAGTGCATTAACACTTTTTTCATTATTTAAGAATCCATTATACATTATTTTTCACATTAAAAACAAATTTTCACAATATTTTCATCAAAGAGCTTCTCGTTGGGATAGATAGAGGCAGGCCTTTCTGGAGCTGAAAACTATCGCCCTGGCTATCGAATCTTTTAGTAATCGATAATGGATAATTTATGCGATATTTCGTGAGCATATGCTAGTTATCACCTATTTTTTACTTGCAAGTAATAAAACCTGTTTTTATAATATGTACCAACTAAATCAATGTAATTTTTTGTACAAAGCATCTGACTATTTGTTTCAATGATTTTCACTTATCTACATATTTTTTAATAGTGTGACCATACATACTACTTGATTTTGGACACAAATTTGTATGCACTGGAAAATTTACGTTTGTTGGTTTTTGGTATTTTGCGAAAGCCAAGAGGTGGTCTTATATCTGCGACTTTCATATGTATATGTGCGACGAGGAAGCATTTTCCAAAAATTTCAAACGCTATTAAATAGTGCAAAATAATTAATAAATTTAAGTGCAACGTATAATTAAATTAATATTAATTACGCATGCATGAAACTATTGGCAAATAAGTCAAATTCAAGCAGTAGATACGAGTGACGCAAAAACCACATACACATACACGGGCAGCCTCATTTTTTAGAAAGTACGTGAGAAAAAACAAGTTTGATTGTGTGCGTACGTATGTCGAGTGGAGAGTAGCGGAGACTTTATGTTTCTGTTTAGCGACACAATTATTTGTGGATGGCTTACAACACAAACAACAACAACACAAAAACAAAAGCAGATAATGTTGATTGCAACACAACAAGAACAAGAACAAGAAAAACAAAAGCAAGAAATGCATGTACAAACAACATCAACAGAAACCATCAAGTACAAAAATTGCATTGGAAATTGAAATTTGTGCGACAAAAGCAGCAGCAGCAAACAACAACAAAAACCATTTTTGACGATTGGCAGCCATATTTACAACAAAAACGACTACAACAACAAAAACGCGATCCACGGTATTGTGAAGATACGTGACAAAAATTAAGAAGAGGTGGAGGACGACGTAGACGAAGACTGAGTATGAAATTAGCGTGAAAGGAAAACAACAAATAATATAAAACTACTGTTAAGTAAAAAGATATAAAGTGTATTACATAAAAGCAAGCAACAATAACACATCAAGAACACATTAGTAATATTATGGAAATTGCTCCAATATTCAATACTGCCGTCGTCGCAACAGCCGCCGCTGCCACAGCATCTACGACGTCGACGTCACAGCACAAGCAGCGACAGAGACGATCCACTGCAGCAGCAGTTTTGGCAACTGCAACAACAACAACATCAGCAGCAAGCAGCACATTTAACAACGACCCTACACTTGCTGCTCAACAAAATGATAACGGTAAATTATTGTCAATAGAACGCGTGCAATAAAAATAATTATTGCATAAACAAACATAAGACAAAACAATTTTGCAATAAATGCTGCACACAATTTGCACTAAGTGATTGCGAGAATATGGTGAGGGGGGAGCAGAGCGCAGGAGGTGGGTGGGAGGTGGTTAGGCAGGCAGAACTCTGTCGGTCTCTCTCCAACCCACACTCCTTCAATGCCTAGTATTATTAGTATTTTTATCTCTCCCCAGTAGTTTTCCACGCGCGCAGTTGCAGCGCAGTCGCTTGCAACACTCGCCAGGCAGGTCGGTGAACTGAGAGGCCCCCAGGCCCGACTAGTTTTGTTTTGGAGGCCAAAATACGAGTAGTAGTAGTCGTATAGTTTTTGTAATTGTGATAGTTTTTATTGTTGCGCAATTGGCAGATCATTGGCCCAGCTCTAGCGGTCGTTTATATGTATGTATGTATATGCGCGCATACATATTATCAGTGATTAATCAGCACATTTTCAAGGTGCTCTCTGAGTATTTGAAATTGAAACTGCAGACAAGTCGGCGCGGCAAGGTCAACTTTCGGTTTTTTGATTGTTTTTATAAACCTGCGCAAGTGTTTTATTATTTAAATACAATATGAAGTAGTTTAAATAGTCTAAGTGAAGTAGTCTTATCATCGATCAAAGTTTTATCGATAACAAATATTAATATTCAAGCAGCCAACTAGCATAAACAAGTTAGATATTATGCGTTATCGATAACTTTTGGGGACATTTTTAGCCAATCGAAATATGTGACTGGTATCCGAATTGGGATTTTAATGTCAAAAGAAAACTTATTGAGCACCAAGAGAATTTCTTTAATATTTAAAATGGTTTTCTTTTTTATATAAAGTTTAAAACGGTTTCCTTTTGTTTATTATTTAAAGTCAACCACTTGGCGTTGCTAGCATCAGTGGCGCTGCAAAGGGTGCTAAACATCAACAATATAAACAACAATAAAAGCAACAACAATAGCACGAGCTCAAGCAAAGATAGTGTGTCGTCTTATCAAGCAACAATTACAAATAAACAACATCGACACTCTGATAACGAAACTGAAAATGATGTATTAAATCAATTGCTAAAAACGGGTGCGGTTTTCACAACAACAACATCAGCAGCAGCTGCCGCAGCGACTGTTGCTGGCATCAGTGCGCCCATTGCCATTGAGAAAAAAAGCAACAACTACTAAAACAACAACAACAACAGCAGCAACAAAATGGGAATATCGCACAACATAAGCAACGCCTTACTTCATCCATATCATCGACAATTTCGAGCACATCCTCAAACTCTCTTACGGCCAATAGCTATGGCAGCTCCTATTCCTCCACTGAGGATACAACAACAACAGCAGCAACAACGGGCAGAACTGCAGCAGCAACAACAGCAGCTACAACAACAGCAACAACTTTTAAGTCGTCCAGCATTAAATTGCCAGAGAAATCGAAAATTCCGTCCGATATACTCGACGATCTGGCCAGTCGATTCATCATAAATGTGCCCGACATGGAATTAAATAATTTAATACGCATTTGTTTTCAAATTGAGTTGGCCCATTGGTTCTATCTGGACTTCTTCTGTGCACCCGAAGATGCCGATCAGCAGCAGCCACAACAACAGCAGCAGCAGCAAAGGAAGTTGCCCATTGTGGGCATTAAACAGTTTGCCATGCAGGTCTTTCAGGTGAAAATCAAGATATAGATAGATATATATCTTTTATTAATGTTGTTCATTACTTTGCACAGCACATTCCCTTTTGAACAAGCATTTCGGCACTGTCGAACAGATATTGGAGGAATGGAAGCACTATAAGCTGTCAGTGCCCACATATGGCGCCATACTTGTTTCGGAGGATCTCAATCATTGTCTGCTAGTGCAATCGTATTTTGCTCGCAACTCTTGGGGGGTTTCCCAAGGGTAAAATCAACGAGAACGAGGATCCAGCACATTGTGCCACCCGAGAGGTAAATGATCTATGGAAAATTGCTTATTCAAGTGGCAATCTCATATCATACCTTCTTATATTCAGGTCTATGAGGAGACTGGCTTTGACATAACCGACATCATTGATCCGGATGATT
Organism: Zaprionus nigranus; assembly: GCA_018903425.1. NCBI lineage: Eukaryota > Metazoa > Arthropoda > Insecta > Diptera > Drosophilidae > Zaprionus > Zaprionus nigranus. Next base: position 594,515 of record JAEIGD010000024.1, read on the forward strand.
ACATCGAGGCATTTATCAACTATCAATTCACCCGATTGTATATAGTGCGCAATATACCATTGGGCACACAGTTTGCACCGCGCACTCGCAATGAGATTAAATGCTGCGATTGGTTTCGCATTGATGCGCTGCCGGTCAATAAGAACGATGCCATATCAAAGGCCAAATTGGGAAAGAATTCCAATTCCTTCTTTATGATAATGCCGTTTGTGAAGCGATTGAAGAAGTGGGTAAACGATGGACGATCCGGACTTGAATCGACATCGCGTCGTCGCAAATGTTCGGGCCAGCAGAGTCCTAAGGGCATACTAAATGGGGCACCAACATCGCCCACAATGCAAATGAACAACAGTTGTAAGAAGGAGCAACAACGTGTCGCATCGCGACGACAGAGACACAAGTCGATGGGAGACTTGGATGGTGTCAAGTTGAATAATCTCAATGGAAAGGTGGGTGCAGGTACGGGTGTGGGAGGAGCTGGGTGTGGCAATCTTGTTGCCAGCAACATATGCAATAACAACAACAACAATGCTAAGCGTAATGGCAACATTAACAACAGCAACAACAAACAACTTAATGTGGCTGCAGGCAGCAATACAACAGCAACAATATCAACTGCAGCCGCAGCAGCAGCATTGGCAACACCAACAACAACAGCTGCTACAAATGGAATTGCAATTGCAGCTAGCAAGCGACAACTGTTCCACAGCCAAAGCCAAAACGATGCCCAACAACAGCCGGCAAGCAATGAGAAGGTAAGCGAAGGTGACAAACAGAAAGACAATAAGAAAGCTAATTCGAAGCAACAATTGCAGAATGTCAGCTCCTTTGATTTGATACGCAAGGAGAAGCAGCAGCAACTGAAGGCGGCCAAGGCACAAAAGCAGCAGCAACAACAGCAGCAACGTTCGCACACCAAATCGCAAAGTGATAAGCAAAGCAATCAGCAGCAATTGGTTGTCAAAAGCATTTTGAGCAAAACTAATCCACTACAACAACAGCAGCAGCCACAGCAACAACAACAACAGCAGCTAAAACTACAACTACAGCTGCAGCAGCAGCAACAGCAGACACAACAACAGCAGCAGTTGCTGCAGGCATTGCAACAGCCACAACAGCAACATCAATTGCTGCAGGCATTGCAACAACAGACACAGCAGCAACAGCAGCAGACCACGCCCACAACCGGCATGAATTTAATTGCCATGCTTACTGCAGCTGCCGCAGCACAAAAGACCCCACAGCCGGAGCAGCAACAATTGCGTCCACGACCTGCTTCGGTTGTGCTACACGCAACTGCTGCACTCAGCAACAACAGCAGCAGCATTACAACACCAGATGCGGATTCCATGCGCACGCTGAAGCGCATTGGATCTGGCACTAATTTGCGCATCTTGAGGAGTCAATCCCAACAGCAGCTTACTGCACAACAACAACAGCAGCAACTTCAACAGCAGCAGCAGCAAGTTCAACAGCGGCAGCAGCAACAACAACATCTGCAGCAGTCTCAGCAGCAGCAACAACAACAACCGCTGCAGCGACAACAACAAGGGCCCCCAATGTTTACGCCCAGTTTTAATTCGTGGACAAATTTCTCATTCACCAAAAATTTCATAGCAAATGTTTTTTGCTAAGAAACTTTTGGACTTTCTTATCTTGCAACTTTTTAACTTTCCCTTTCTTCTATTAAAATTTCAAAGACCCGTTTTAAGGCAGCATGTAGTACAGTATGAACATTATTAGTTGAGTCTTTAGTTTTAGGTGTTTTCAGGGATCTCTCGAAATACTCGTCGTTTTGGAGATGCATTTTTTTCAACAAAATTTCGACATTTACTTTTTGTATATAGCATTTTTGTAAATTAACATACGTATACATTTTCATACCAAAAAAGAAAAACAACAAGCAAGGCACATTTAAAATACGCTAGGTCTTCCGCGCTCCAGAAGCACAAGTTGAAATCGAAACTGAAGAGAAGAGAAGAAAAAGAGGCAAAAAGCAAAGCGAAGTTGTGCAATTCGATAGAGGAGGAAAACACTTTTTACGATAAGATACGATACAATTAACGAATGATACGCTATGATTTCTATATAATATATTAACTATGTTAGATTGTTTTTATTTCGTGTAAGCGAAACAGTTTCAAAAATTCAAAGAGAAGTGATGCTAATGTAGTTATTGACGATAATGTTAAAGGAGGAAGTGAAGTAAAAGCGTAGCTTTAAATGCGGGATAAGGTTCTGCTTTAGGTTTTGTTCTATATCTCTATATCTTAATACATAGAGAAACAGACAGAGAGAGAGAGAGAGACGCGTATCAATATGCAATCTCAGTTGCATGACTTTTTCTGGGTCCCCCCTAGGAACCCCGAACCACCACCTAAGAGCGTAAAATACAAATACAAATTATAACACGAGTGTAAATATTTATTTGTGATATAGTATTTTATAGCACAATTGTGATCATAACAAAACGGCTCGCTACTACGACTAAAAAAGCAACAACAACAACTACTATTACAACGTGAAAACCTTTCATAACGAACAGAACATGTGTTTTATAAGAAGTTTTAATACGAACTCAAAATGCCAATTGCCTTCTCTCAATCCTCGTGGGGAGCTCTATCCCAAATAAACGGGCAAACGGGCTTAATAAAATGAATATATAACTAAGCTTTGATAAAATACTATAACTACTTCAAAAAGTTTCATTCAAACTTTAAAATCTTTCAAACTTGGAAAAATGTTCAACTATCAAATGCTGCCAGTAGACGGGTCTTTTAATCTTTCATTTTCACATTTACTATTGACTTTTAAAGCTTTTTGAAAAGCCATATTAATTTTTTAATTTCGTCCAACTAAACATTTCTATCTTTGAAGTTTTCTTTTCCCATTGTCTTTATCATTTTTATTTTTATTTTTATTTTGAAAACAAAAGTGTCAGAGAAATGTGCATTGAAATTGGCAATTCTAACTTTAATTTCTTTCTTTATTTTGATTTTATGTATTTTTTAACGTCTTTTTGAAATTTCATTGTGCATTTCTTTTGCTCAAAACCAAACAGTAAAACAACAACAAAAATGTGAAACAATTTCAAATGAATATCGTATTACAAAAAACAATAGCAAAAATTGAAACATAATTTCCTTTAAAAATCAATGAAGAACAATAGAAACAGAATAATGTAATAAGTTTATTGTGCAACCAGAAGCCAAGGCTTTAATTTAACTAAATTAATACACATAAATGTTTAGTTTATGCCCTACAAAAACAATAGTCATAGCAGTCACCCTAAAAATACTTAATGGGTTTTATTAATAATCCCATTACTCGATTACCGAAAGTCCGAAAAATCTAAGTTAATTTTTAAGCGCGAGAGAACGACAACAATCAAATAGTACTTGGGCTCAAAACCTTATCGAAAGATCAACTGAAGTGAACTAAAGTCTACAAAGAAATATATGTTATGTATAGTTTTCCCATTCTACAAAATAACTCTACACTTGCCGTAGACTAAAAATCCCCCCAGCGCCCAAGTACGCAAACCTTTTGCTATGCATTTCATCAGTTTTCAACTGTAAAACGTCCAAAATTATATCATATATGGCAATTTGTAGACTTCAGATCTGATGAGTATATCAAAACCGAATGGCCTAATTAATTTGTGAAACGAAAACAAGAACAACGCAATGTAACCTTTAAAATTACTCGTATAATAATTATACATTTTATCTAAACTCCCCATCCCCCCTCCCCCCATTTTTTGTGCAACCCAACAATGACAATATTTTTCTAAATTCAGGCAATAAAAACTGTAATCAATTATTATTTAGTACTCCCAGAACCGCAAAAACAACTGTTTTATTTTGGGAATTGAGGAATCTTTTGTTTGTTTCTTAATCACTCGTCATTGAGTTTAAGCTCATTTGTTATTTATTATAATAGATCTGAGGTAAGTTTAAATTTCTAAAAGCTAAGCTTGAATGAAGTTTATCTGATTTTTAATAACTATTTTTCTATTTTAAAGGCACTTTATTTTGGATAGTTTAGTATTTAACATTCTGTGAACATCTGTATCATTGTGGAGCAATTATGTTATTGTTCTGTAAAGTTGTGGAGTAGTTCTTTTACGATTGAATAGTCTGGCAGCACCAAAATAAAAATCGATTATACAATCGGTTATCGGTGTTAATCTGTAATTCTACCTGTTCTGAGTTTTTTCGTCAGTGTTAAAAAGTGCATTAAATTGTTAAATTTGTGTTTTCTTAATATAGGCTTGGTGTAAATAAGTGCTTAACAAAATGGTACGTAATTGTGCAACGGTTGAATATACGAATATTGTCACTATAAAGAACTTTGGATAATTTTGATTGCACGCGGCAGCCCTTTTTTGCTGACGTGAATTACGTTTGTGTATTGCAATGTATTTGTGTGTGCGTGTGTAGTTTTTGGAAGCGGCCGCGTCACAAATATCAGTTTTTTGGATACGTTTACAACAGATTGAATAATAATTATAATGTTTTCATTATGTGCAGTCGTTTGTGGAGAAGTTAACGGGAATGCTGGCGCGTCCAAATCAACAAGAAGCAGTTGACGGTCCACAGGCGCCTTGGTATCTCAAATATGGCAGTCGTTTGCTGGGCATAGTTGCAGCATTTTGTAAGTAACAGTAACAGTGCAACAACATCAACATAACGTCAATAAGAATGCAATAAGAACAACAACAACAATAACACATTTACTGTAACTGTTAGCATCGATTTTTTTATTATTCTACGCTATTGCCTCTTATCTATTCATTTGCGTATGCGTGTATGTGTGAGTGAGTGTGTGCGTTCATATTTGTGCCACCCACAACACGCACACTCACTCACTCTTTCGCTCTCCGACCTGACATTGATAAAGACAAAAAGGAAACGATACAAAGGATACAGAAATGTTTGTCTGTATCTGTGACTTCTGTTCGTGTGTGTGCGTGCGTAGTAGGCGTGTTACTACGTCGTTTATGTGTCAAGTTTTATCATGTTTTCTTCTTTAATCACTAAAATGCGCCAACAATTTTGCATGCTATTTTATGAGTTTCATTTCATTTAATAAATTACATTTTTCCGCTCCCTTTGTGTGAGGCTCTCTCAGGCTTCTCTCTGCTTTGTGTTATTTTGTGTAATACACACATACATATGTACATACATACAATATATATTTATTGTTCTTTAACTTTCTTACAGTTGCTATAGCAATACCCCCTGTTTATTCAGATTTGCATATTATTCATAGCGAAATTTCAGAAGTATTTAATATGCAGTTCAAAGGTCAATGACACTAACAGCTGACACAATTGTTCAACCTTTCGTAATCAGCAAATCCATAAACTAGCAAGCCATAAAAAGTCAGGAGTGAGAAAACTAGTTACTGCTCGTGCAATCGATGCTGTATGAATGAATCAAGAGAGAAACAACAAAGAAAAATGTCAACCACAAAGAGAACCCAACCCTACCGACTTAGATCTTATGATATTGTAAACTTTGCTCGCCCTCCTTCAATTCTTTGTGGTTTTATGAACGAATTCCTTAAGTTTTTTTCTTATTGCAAAGTTAATTTTCTTATGGAAGGGGTATACCAATGGTCAATGAATATAGTGCCAACCTTGTCGTTAACAATTCAATTAGGTAACTTATAAAGGTGTTTATAGAAATATAAATCTATATACCTATACATATAGATTTGTCCCTGTGCAAAACATAAAGATTAGAAATGGGGGAAATTCCACAATAACCTCAGAGAGAGCTGAGATCAGTTTACAGTTTATAGCAAAACAAAGTACATTTTTAATTTGATGAAAGACGAGTTACCCTAACTAGACTGTCTATTTATGTATACTCTGTATTATAGTTTCTATACACCTGAGTTCTGGAATAATCCAATGAATCCACCGTACAATTACTGTACTTGCTGCACGTTAACTGCCCAATTAGCATACCATGTTATGCATTTATTTACCGGCTCTCTTAACTGTTATCAATTTTGTTTTGGCTTAGTAAACAAAGCGAAGCAGCTGATAAAATATATACTTTTATAATAATTCTGTTCTGTTTCGAAATTTTATAGTTTCCTATGCAAGTTTTCGTCGTTTTATCTTTAAAATGATTAAACTAAAATAGTTACCTTCCATTTGCCAAGTTTACATTATGTTATCTTGATCAAACATATTATAATGATTCAATTTATGTAGTTAGCTACCATTTACTTTCGCAGACATGGTCTCAACTATGCCAGCCACGTATAATTACAGTCTTTCTCTTCATTCTATTAGCATTCCCTTCTCTGTCTATCCATCTATGTGTATTATCTGTGTATTTGTGTGTTAGATAGCACCGAGGCTGTCTACAGAGATGAATTCTCAATTCTCCATTCATTTGCTCCAGTTTGAACAAGTGTTCGCGCTTGTTTTTTTGTCACGCTTCTCTGGTCGGTGTGGCGTATCTTTTGTCCGTGTTTTATTATATATTCTCTTTGTGCTTGTTTTATAACAAATAAAAGAACGAAACCTTGCTGCAAATTTAGCACTTGGATGACTCAGTTTTTTGTCGATTAGATTACGCAGTGAAATGTGTTATAGACTAGATAAAGAGAGAGTACCCAAGAGGAACAGAGAGAGATAGAGAGCATGATAATGTGGCCATTTGTAGTAGCCGTTTTTTTGGGATAGTCCAAGAGTGGGTAAAGTGGGATGTAAACAACATAAGTTGGGTGTATATTGTAGCATAGTCACTATGGTTACGTCAGGCAACGCCCCCCTTTTAAACATATAAAGGCAAACGATGTTAAACAAGTTCCCCGACATGTACCATAACTCAAGAGTTGTTTAATATCTCTCTTTAACACCTTTCTCTCTTGCTCTTTTCCCACTTGTAGTTGCCATACTCTTCGGCCTATGGAACGTACTATCGCTAATTACACTAAACGTGGTGTGCCTCGTCGCTGGCATCATACAAATGGTAGCTGGATTTGTGGTGATGGCACTGGAGGCACCTTGTTGCTTTCCCTGCATCGAGCAGGTGACTATGATGGCTGATAAGGTGGATTCCAAGCCTTTGTTTTTCCGAGCGGGCCTGTACTGCGCGTGAGTAGCATCTTGAGATATACCAGATACATTATTCTATTCTATGTATCCAAATTCTAATTATATTACTCCTCTATATATAGCATGGCCATTCCGCCCATCTTTATGTGCTTCTCTCTGGCGAGTTTGTTTGGCAGCGGACTGATCTTTGCCACTGGAGCCGTCTATGGCATGATGGCGTTAGGCAAGAAGTAAGTATCGGGTCTTAAGATACGGATACATGACCCGTTTATAGCCTAGGCTAGTTATTATGTTAATCAGTTAGTTGGAATTTTGGAGATATGAGAAAGCCACAAACGCTAATTAAAACAATGTTCTCTCTATTTCCTTCACGTGCTTTCGTGTGAATACGCTTACAAATCTAACAATCGATAACTAACAATCGAAATTTGATATCGACAATTAACATAATAGAGCTTCGCGTGAGGACATGGCCGCTGCGGCTACATCGCCCACTCAAATGTCAGGCGGTCAGCCTGGTGGCCAAATGCAAATGGGCGGCGATCAACATATCACACTCATGGAAGATCCCGATGTTTGGCGTCCAACATAAATGCGCTAAGCCTACGCAAAAGCTGCCAAAGCACCACACAGACACAAACACACACGCAACACACCTACACACACACACCAACAACACATGTCAAATTGAACTAGGAAATATCATGAGAAACAAATCTTTTACGGCGCATAGTTATTAGAGTTTGTTCCAATTTAAAATTACAGTAAATTACAACGGATGGGATAAATCAATTGTAGAGAAATTCAAATAAATCAGAACACAGTATATACAGTATATACAGATATATACTCAAATACAGCTACAGAGCGAATTACAGAACACACCCCACCAATCGAAAGCGAAACTATTCATAGTTGTTACTAAAAAACAAAAACGTATAGAACGTGTTGGTTCATTTATCGTCCTTTTGCATGCAGTTGCATTTTCTCCATTTTAAAATGTCCTTTGTCGATGCGATGCGACGCGGTGTTGTTAAGTACAGTTAAAAGTACAGTTAAATATATACAATATATATATATAAAGAATAATAGAAATGCATGTAAGATTTATTTTTAATGAGAAATTCGAATACACAAGCCTAGAGTCAGCAGCTTCCACGCAGCAAGGTATACAGATTACTTCTATATAGAGTAGAGAACAGAAAGAAGAATCGTTGAGCGTTGATAGAGAACATGGACAACAACAAGAAGAAGAACGTACACTGAGAAATGCTTTGCTTTTAAAAATGTTAAATGTTACTTGAGCAGTTGAAGAAACGCGTTTGTTTTTTTGGCTCTCGACAAATACAAATTGAAGATACAAATACAAAACAATATACATAAATATATAGTTATATATTTCTATATACATATACCAGAAATGTTCATATAAATTAGCATATTGCAAATACTTAATTAGGCGTGCGCTATTTTGTTGTTAATTAATTCACAGAGTTAAGCCGTAACATACTCAACACATTCTCCAGTTATATAATTTACTCATTTTACTGTACTATTTATTATTAATAATACTCGCAACTTAAAGACATCCTAGTGGATCCATATTGGAATCCAATGTTAAACAGGCAGCGGGATCAGAAATTCCTTGAATCGATAGAATTGAATAAAGAAATCATTCATGTTCTGTTAACACAACAACAATTATCAATAAATATGCTTATATACATACATATATATACTATATCTGTAAACTATATGCTATGAATGAAATGCAAATGCCAAAACTGCCCCCGAACAGTCCAGTTCAAGCCAATTGCAACCAATCCAGCTAATAACCGAACTACAACAACAACAACAACAACAATGATAACAACAACAACTGCAAGAAGTACGCTTTTAATAATACCTAACTTAGTTGAAATATCTTGCTATTTCTGTAGTGCTTAGCTAGATTCAATGATTATAGAATCTACTGTATATTCTATTCTTAAAGAGTATAGAATCTAATCTACATTCTATTCTATAATTTTTGCTAGAACTTTAGTTACCCTTTCGTTTGATACGTACACGTTGAATGCTTTATTTCTCCCCGATTGAAAGCCTTGCATTAGGCCTGTATTTTCATTTGATTATTTCTACACCTCTCCCTCGAATTTGCCCCTGAGTTTGGACCACGCACGCTTCCTTAGTTCTCACACAACTGCTCTTAAGTTTATTCTTATTTCTAGTACCATCTCTATTATTTATATATAGTCTGCTTGTTATACGATACTAATTTGAGTTGTACTTTTTCTAGAGCCTCTGCGGATGATATGCGTGCTGCGGCGCAACAAGGCGGATATGGTGGCAATGCGTCGACGACGGCGGCAACGACGAACGATCGGGCGGGCATCGTAAAGAATGCGCAGCCTTTCTCCTTCACTGGCGCCGTGGGCACGGACAGTAATGTGTGATGATGATGCAACATGGATTGGAGTGGACCGCAATAGACTGGGGTGGGGTGTGCGGTGAGAAAAGAAGACTCAAAACGCAACGCAACGCATAAAAAAGGCAAACTTCAATTAAATGAAAACTACAACAGCAGAATCGATAGGAATAGCAGAAGCAGTAGGCACATTACCAATGTCTGATTGATTAGATGAGCATGTGCAATTTATTGTTGGCGACTAAAATTTCCAACCAATAAAGGATCTCTCCTGACAATGTTTGTGAAAATGAGCAGCTGAAAATAATGGAAAAAAAGAAAACCCTCTTTGGATAAACCGTCTACGAATAAGTTATTGTGTTTAAATGTTTATTGGCGTTAACGATTTCGATTTCTATTTTAATTCCGAGTACATAAATACATATTCAGTTGCCTGTGTATCATTCCAATTATTGTTTCAAAACTAAAACACAATAAACTTGTTTACATAAAAACTATAAAACTATAGATGATGTGAATGAAGATGAAGGAGAAACCAATGTCTAATTGATCATATTTAAATAAAATTATTGTGAAATTTATGTTTAGTCATAGTTTAAATATACCTAAAATATATTTAAATGCATAATACAAGTAATTATTAAAATATAAATAAATAAATGTATGTACACCATATTAAAATTGAATTATACATACTTTAAATTATGTTAAATAAAACTAATTATACAAAACATGCGAATTCATAATTTGTAATTTATGTATAAATGCATTTATTTACGTAGCAACAAATTAGATTTAGAAGAACATTATAAAGTAAGGCAAACAATTTAACTGCAGATTGATTAAGAATGTCTTGAACTATTGACTTATTCCTGCTTCTCCTCGGCCTTATCGCTCTTGTCCTTAGATTCGTCTTTCTCTTCACCATTTGCATTTCCATCGGCATCGTCCGGCTGCGCTTGCTGTTCTTCTTGGTTAGTATCTTCACTATCTTCGGAATCATCCTTGGCAGCTTCCTGCTTGCTATCATCATCAGATTCCTCTGATTCCCAGCGGTAACGACGATCGCTGATCTGTTCTTCGCCAGTAGCGAAAACAACCACAGCCAGAAGAGCTAACGAATGGAGTTCGGTAATTTTTACTATATCTTTTATACATCCTTCCTTTCAACTTACCAAAACTCACAAACAGAAACTTGTTTGAAAGCATATTGTACTAAGTTTGTAGTGTTAATTCAAACTAACTTGATGCAGAATGAGCTTTTGTCTGTTGCTTTTATAGTAGATCCATTGATAGAGTCGTTGCCAAAATGTGCTTCAAATTGTGCCAAAAAAGTATTTCACTTTATACATCTGTGTAAATATGTGCGCCTATTTAAATGTGGGTCATGTCTAGTTGATATGAGGTTCGCTTACTATAATGTTGATGTTATCGTATTGATATTGTCAGATATTGTACCTAGTTTCGCTCTATAAAAGTATAGGATTTTATTATATTTTTAAAGTGTACCCAATGAATACTTAAGTTTATTAGTTTTTATTTAAATGGCTGAACGACCTATTTTATGATTTGCTAAATTTTCTCAAATTATTAATTTTCGTTTGATGTGGCATGACTTTTGGTATCTATTATTCTATAAGTTATTTAAAAAATGCCTTAAATAGAGTTTTCCTTGTAATAGTAAGACCTTTCAAACCTTGCTTTCAATAAATAAACTAGTTTTTAACACCTTATTCTTAGTAGACTCCTATGTCTTGAAACTAAAATTTTAAAATAGCTCATTTAAGGATTAGATATCTAGAAAGGAATTAGCATAATAGGGTGTTAATATTTCTTAAAAACTAGAAGAAATAACTTGCAAATGAATTCAAACTTAAATTTTTAATTGAATATATTATTTATGTAACGTACATTAACGGACCAAAAAAAGTATACAATAAGTTAGGGGGCTGGATAAATTTTTATCCAAACTGAATTCTTGCGCACAGAAATTAAAGCATACTTTCCGGCAGCAGATAAAACAGAACTCCACCCAAATTTTTCCAGGGCTGTAAAAAGTATGAACTATTGTGCTAATTCTGGATCATTCAAAGCTGACGCTGATCAGCTATGTACGATTTGTTAGTTAATTAGGCTACAGCCCCCAAGTTGGGTATAATGGTTTTCTAAATACCAAAACAGACTATGTTCATTTTAAATAACGTCCGAGAGCAGTAATTAGGAAATATGTTATAAAGTAGAGATCAGTTTTTGGTTCCGACTTTAGCTTGAAGAGTGTATAGAGTAGTGTTCTATATTTTATTACTATATTTTGTTCAGTTATTTGCTTCACACGCATCGATCCAATCGTTGAAGACGTCAATGGGATCTGATAACGATATGATTGCTGTCTGGAAGAACTCCTTACACACTCTACAGGAGATGCGGCCCAAGCTCCTTTGTTTATCCCTAAGCAGAATACGATACACTATATATACAGATAACTGATTTCTGATGGGAACTTACATAACGACATCGCAGGAGAGTTCGTGATTGCAGAACGGGCAATTGAACTGTTTTTCCAGGTTCTGTATATTTCTACGTTTTGGAGGGGGCTTACGCTTTGACTTACGTCGTCCCATGATAATATATACTATATAGTATTATGGATACTATGGTTTTTCTAGGTTACGTCGAGTGAACCGACTTTGGGCGTATTTTTTTATTTTTCCACACAAAAATAACAAAAATTGAGAGCAATCTTACGTTTTTTGGGTAGTCTAAGCTTAAAGTTGTTGCTTGGCTCGCGCTGAGGCGTAAACTAAAGTTATTCCCAAGGTTCCACATGTTGTTCGCACTGACGATAAATATTTACAATTGAAACCTCCAGGCCTGCTTCGATGGGAGATTTTAAAAGAAAAACGGAACTGAAAATAAAGAATTTCACTTGGCATTAAACACAAAGGACAGTTTGATGCGCAATAGATTTGAATATATATAAAGGCATAGGTATGCTACCTTACAGTTCAATGTAGAAAGGATTTGAATATATACATATAGAGGCATAGATATGAAACCTCTTGTTCCACAGTTCTCTTGAGATGGGGTAACCACAGACAAAGGCAAAGATCCCTTATTTGGGGAATTGAACGGCTGACACTGATGCGATCTTAGGGCTTATGCAATTTTTCAATGTAGCAGAAAATATGTTGAAGTCTGTTGTAAGGGATCCTCAATCGATACCCTGAAGGTATCGCATGGCAGGGCATTCTTCTTTGATCGCTGTTGATATCGCTGCATGTGGGTCAAGTGCCTTGAGGCATCTTCAGGATTGAGTTTCCCACAACGCGGCATTCCTTTCTGGCTGGAGTTTTCCATTTTTTAAAATAAAATGTCAACGCAGCGATGATACGGATTTCATGAAGTTTTCCAAAATTCTTTTCAAAGGCGCAAAATAAAATGTTAAAACAGCGATGACAGCAGGAGAGAATGACATGAGGGCATGTGGATTGTCCCGCTGGGTGGAAATTAGCTGTTATGTCGACAGCGCCAAGTGTCAAGCCGAGGACCATCGGCCAAATCAAAGTGCGCAAAGTTGGTCAACTCTGTTTTTCTGTTTTGATTTGCTGACTTCCTGGTAAGTGCGAAAATCTTTTTGCAAATTTTCCAGTAATGAGGGCTTTTGTTCCGTCTTTGAGGGCGAACAACAGAGCCCGCTTTTTGGTGGACTTGAAAAGAGATGTATAGCAAATTTTTAAAATTTATTACAATTGTTTTCAGTCTTTTATAGTATATAATAATATAATAGTATATACATTCTTCTACTCAAGCAAAGGCCAGTCGAACTAGCGCAGTCTATGAAAGTTGGCTTTATTATTGTTGCAAGTTTTATATAAGTTGAAACCAGTGCCGAATCAAAGCTATATATCGAACAACTATGAGCAAAATTATTGGAGTAATTTTCACATCGTCGTCTACGCACTGTAATATATTTATTTATATTTACTTTCTATTTTATGTTTTCTTTCAATATTTTTTTAGAGTAGATTATAAAGAAATTTTGGAATTGCATAAGTCAATATAATTTTTGATATTTCAATTAGATAAAATATATAAAATATTTCAATTTTATTAGTGCTAAATAAGACACTCCTATTATTTCCCTCATACTTGTATATATGCTATAGATATATTATATATAATAAAAAGTCGAATTTAATCTATGTTGAGCCTCTGTAAAATAAAGAAATCAATGTAAGTTAAATAGCTGACCAAAATTTCGTTTTAAGACATAGAAATTGCTTTATATCTCTTACAATAAATTCCCTATTTCAATAATATTGTATAGTAATATCTTTTAAGAGTTTAAAACTTTTTAAATATTATTGATAAGTATTATAATAGAATAATTAAAGAATGTATAGTTTTTATTGGTCTACTGATCAAAATGAAGCTTGGCTTGATGCAATTTTAATGATATGAAACCTTTCTTTTAATTATTTTTATTATTATTATTACATGACACATTTGCAGTTGTCTGGCACCTTTTCAACTATGTCTAGTTAATTACACGCTCCATCTAAGCCTCATTATCGTAGAGCCCATTAAAGCCAAATAAAATCATAGAAGCGCCACAGCTGAGTGCTTTTTCGAATCGAATAGAACAGTTTTCTTTCTGGCCAATTAGTTGTTTTAAAAGCCATAAAATTATTACTCTTTTGTATAGTTTTTGTGGCCTGACTTTGATTTCCATATTCGATGCGGCCAGACTGTGTTTTCCTGTCTCTGCCCCTTGTGCCCTGTTGCTTTCTTCTTCCTCTCTCCTCCTCTTTCTATCAGTCTACCCAATATTTCATCGGAATTTTTTTAGACACAGGCGCCCCAAACATGATTATTAATTAAAATTTTCAAATCAAAATCAAATTACCACTAAAAAGAGAAGAAAAGAATGCATAAATTTTAGTAAAATGACAACACACACACTCACATACACTGCACACACACACTGTCGCACACGCAGCCTGACGCCGGCGGCTTCCGCTGCACCTTCCAAGAATTTAAATCTTCGGGCTGGAAAATGCTATGCGGAAAATGCATATTATAATAAAATTAAATTATGCATAATTATAACTTTTGTTGCCTGCATTTAAACCAAACCAGGGAGAGAGCAGCACAGAGGGGCGGGGCAGAGCCATAAAAGTGTCATAAGGCGTGGAAAATGAGAGGAGCCTACACAGATAGTATGGGGAATGCATTTTCAACAAGTTCTTTACATTTTCCTTTCGTTTCTTGTTATTTTTCATTGTGTTAGACACGTGTGGCTCGCAGAACAAAGCGTGCTGCGTGCATGTGTAACACTGTGCTACAGGTTTTAGCTAGAAATTGAAGATAGTTTGAAAGTAAATTGTTGAAACTGTGTTGAAATAAAAATAAAAATGTAGAGACTTATTAAATCTCCAAATTGAAGATAGTTAATTAAGATTGTTAACATTGTTTAAAAATTATGAAATTTTGTAAAGGCACTTCGAACATAGTTCTTTAGTTGTTTAAACTATTTTAAAATTAAGTAAGAAGTGTATAATATAAATATCTGTGTGGTCTCTCCAAACGGGCTTATCAGTCTAGCATTCTTACTTTTATTTCCCTCTGTATTTTCAGCAAATTTTCAGCTTGAATTCCGCTACAAACTTCAGTTATTTGAAAACCTCAATTTTGCTGGACAGTGTCGTGGCATTGCCATAAAACCGATGAGTGCGTTGGGGCCAAAAAATGTTTTTGTGCTCAATTAGCGTATAACATTGTCGCAACCTTCCGGCGGCGCGCAGGACCCACCCTTGTACAGGCGCCCGGCAACAATTTGCCCCCTCCTCCCAGCACCTTCAACAGGTAAGTAAGCTGATTTGGTATGCGAAGAGAAGCATCGAAAGTAAGAGAGACAGACATATATAGAGAGACAGTAAGAGTTAGACAGGGAGAGAGAGGGAAAGGGAGAGTTGCCACATTGCATAATCGTTAAAACGAGTGAAAAACCTTTTTCTCTAATGCTCATTTCCATGCGTTTTCCCCGGAAAATGATGACTAGCTAGCAGCCGAGGGAGAAGCAGGGGGGAGGAGGAGAGGGGGAAGCGTGCGTCCACAAAGTGCTCTCGGTTCATAGTTTTCCATATTTTAGCGTTGGATTACGCGTGGACGCGATTTAAATTATGACAACGAGAGGAGCCTTCGCTGGAAGCGGTGCGGCGACTGCCTTCCTGGCGCCAGACCTGTTGGTTTTCATATTTTGGATAGAAATTCAAAGGGGCAAGGGGATGGAGAAGGGGCTGCTTGGGTCTGTGGAATTTGTTTGCCTGCTTAGCGATTTAAATAATGTTTTTGGGGCGCAGCCAGGATAACAAGAGAACTATAAATCCTCGGGCAGAGACTAGCTGCAGCTGCAGCTGCGACCCAGTGCCGTCGACTAATCTTATAAAACATTGACAATAAGCCAATTAGCAAGCACCTACCGCAAAGAAAGAAATAAAGAAAGAGGGACGGGGGAGAAGGGAAATAGATTGAGAGAGGAACATTGCGCAAGAGAGACAAGGCTGCATTCTTGGTAAATGCTACCAGGGAAGCTGGCGAGAATGAGACATTAGCAGCATCAGAAGAGACACAGCTGCCGGCAGAACAATCTGCACAGGTCGCTCTAGACAGGCAGATAAAACACATGCCGGGAGAAAGGACACAGGACACAGAAGTCTTGTGGACCGCCCCTGGCGAGTGCCACGGGCAGCCTCTAATTTGTGAAACTTGCCTACAGTTTAGAGCTCTACCTGGGCCCGTTGCAGCTCCGGGCGACCCCCGGACGGGCCTTAAAAGAGCATGATGCATCCTGATGCAGCATTATGCCTAGCATGACATCCGAGATTTTGCAGTCGATGATTGTCCTCCCGGCAATTGTATTTATGAAGACGTCAACATGAAAAGCGCAATTCTAACTGGCCACAAAGGGACCCGAAAATTTGCCATAATCATGACTTTTTGTAGGCATCTTCTTCTGTTGCTTCTTCTCGGCGTTTCTTTTTTTCTTCGTCCTGGATCTGGCTGTTTTCTTTTGAATCCACAGAGACAGAGATATCTTCTTTATCGCATAATCACTGTAATGTTGCGCCTTTATGCCAGTCCCTACACACAGAAGTGCAACAATTCGAGATCAGTATCGGTAGTAGGAGGAACTCGATTGTTCTTGATAGCAATCTACAGAAACTGTTTTTATTGTTCTATTATTCTGCATTGGTATGTCTCTTTTAGCTTGAATTGCAATTGTGAGGAGGGATTAAGAAGGAAGTCAGTGAGAATGGGGAATATTCTTAAGGAACTGTAGTTAATACTATAAATGCATATATATATGTATGTTACACATGTATTATATACATAAGATATATTCATAATCACAACTTCATTAACAGTTGTACAGTCTTAAAATACAATACTTATTATACTTATACATTCATACAGATAGTCAACTAACTCTATACTCAAATGGACATGTTAATGTATTGGATAACTGTGTAAAGAGTTACTTGACAGACTGTATATACATACATATGTATGTTATTACTTACACAAGTACATAGATAACATATCGTATATCAGTTATAAAATCAACAGCTGATCCCATAGAGAGATGCATACAAATGTTTATAACACATATGCGTAATGTGCAACTTTTTTTCAATATTCGCAACGCTTTCATCAATTTTCCTATCCATTTAAGCCTCGTTAAATGCAAGCAGTACCATACAAATGTGCCGACTGTTTTGGGTGTAGTCCGGAAAGCCGAAACTATAAATTATCAGGCATTCATAGGTCCGGCGAGAAACTGAACAATAAATCCCCATAGAACGTTTTTCATTTACCCGAAACGTAACTCATGAATATTTCAGTCAAAAAAAAAACAACAAAAAAAGAAAACAAAACAAGAAAACAGAACATAAAAATGAAATGCAAAACTGGACGACAGACGTCGAAGTAAAATCAACAAATAAACAAAAATAATGTACAGTTTTATTTAGGATCGTTCGCCTGCTCTCCCTCTCTCTCTCTCTCTTCCTCTCTGGAAGCTGGCCAAAAGCAACAATCGCAAAAGTAACCTCAAAAATTTCAATAAAGACCACAACAAAGCAATTTATATAAAAATGCCACAGCTCACAGAAAGGTGGAAGGGGAAAGGGAAAGCAATGGCAAATAGTACGGGGATGGGCAGCGCCTGCACGACATTTTAACAAAACAATAGAAATCAATTGATTGCGTTGTGGGAAGCTTAGCACTTGATTTCCGCTGCAAGGGAGGGGGCAGGGACCTGGCGTGGGGACTGGTGATGGGGCTGGTGCTGGGACAGTCGTTAGATTGTGAACGTTGCGTGCGCCATCCAAAAAGCCAGAGGACTTGTCGTTATTGTTGTTGTTTCTAGCGAGCTGCGTTGCGATGCGGCTAAAATTCTATTTTTCCAATTTTTGCGCAATTTATTGCATTGTCAAGGGATTCCCAGAGCAGAAGAGGAGAAAAAAAAGAACAAAACACAGAAAACAACAACACAAAACGAATGAAAAGAAACGCAAAAGGCATAAGAAAAACACCAAAATACAAATACCAAACAAGTTAGCAATCGAAAGGGTAGTAAAGACGACTATAGGATACCCTGTGAAAGGTGAGAGGGTACCACGTTCTAAGACTACGATAACCATAATTGTTCGCGGCAGATCAATGCTTAATTTAAATATTTCAATTGTATAAATTAATGTTGTCACTATGTACCTAAATGGTTAAGGTTGCCATATCAATTAGAATCAGCTGTTCTAATCTATGTTCTAAGCAGCTGTTAAGTCTTATGCTAAGCAGCTGTTAGAGCTTATCCCAAGCAGCTGTTAAGCACCTGTTAATGTTTACCATGTAATCGAAATACTCATAAGAGCACAATTATATATATTTATATTGTTAATTTAAAAACCTTGCATTTGGAGTTTGATTATATTCTGAAGGAATGTAATGTATTATTGCTCAATCAGTGATTATCCCTCTACTCTAAATAGAGTTTAGTTCTTCCTCGTTTTACCTCTTCGCACCTATTTACAGGGTATAAACAGCAAATACAAATACCAAAACATAGTGCGGCTTGTTCGATGGTATGTGGGTCCTGTGGTTGTGGCTGGGCATAGGGTTGGGACTGGCAATGGGGCTGGATGTGGAGGGTTTGCTTATGGTTCTGGGGCTTTGGGGCTTTTGTGTGGCAAGCGTAAAAGTAAACATAGCTAAAAGCGGAAACGCAAGTGAAATAATGCCACAGAGCTGCAGGGAGAGAGCTCAGCAGCTCGACGGCAACAACATCGACGGCAACTAAACATCAATAAGCATTGACTAACTGGGGATGCCGGATCAGGGAGTGGGGAATAAAGAGGGAGTAGGGAGGGGAACCTGGCAACTGGCAACTGCTACACACAGACTGGCGACTGGAGAGTCGCAGCATTAATAGCTAAAATTAAATAATCGCTCCTTAAGCGAGAGACGACGACGACGTAGACGAAGAAGAAGGAGCTGAAGTGAGAGGAAGGGAAGTAGCACAAAAGAAATAAGTGAAGACCCAACTGGGATTTCGTTCCGATTGAATAAAATTATTTTTAATTGGTTCTGCAGAGAAGTGCAACAGACTAAGGATATGAAGGAGAGTCAGGAACAGCATGAGTTAATGTAAGTAGTATAACAGTTGTTCTTGTTTCTTAAAAAGGAAGAAATAATATATGATTATTTCAGTCATATTTGGTTATTATAACTGTTTGTATAACTGTTTGTTTTACAAATTGTATGACAGTTTGTATATCAGTTGGTATACCATTGTGGGACAATCGTTAGAGTTCTTCAGAACTACTTTATAGATTAATAAAAATACTTAATATAATAGTTGAGATATTTCTGATTGATATAATAGTTGAATTATGAGTAATGCAAAAATTTGAAAACCAACATAACTGTTTATATTACAATCCCAGTAACACATACAAGTTCTTTAATATAATAATAAGCGAAATAATTGTTATATTAATTATAATTAATGTTATTTAATTCTTATTGAATAGTTTCTGAATTAGTAATAAACAAATTTAACCTTGATCATAACCCTATGACAACTCAATATTATAGTTAGTTTTCAACAGGAAATCGTATAAGCAATACATTGCTGTATAGCAGTTAGGGGTTAAGGTCGCTAATCATAATCCATTAGGCTATTGTTTATATGTGGTATACCTACTTTATCTACAGATCCTTCAGCTGCCAAAACAGACATGTGACTCACCTGAGCTTACGAGTAGTAGATGCCACAGAACCCTTCATAAACCATCAACAAATTATAGGAAAACAGATTTTTATCGCAGCATACCAGAAATCCATTAGGTTTTGACAGGCGCGCGGGCTTATTAATAAAATTTTATTATGGAATGCCCAAAGCAAAAGGAGTAGAGAAACTATGATAAACATCAGCCCCATAAAGGGTAAAGGTAAAGTAATAACAACGGAATACAAGGAATCGGAATTTTATGTGCGTCTTGTTTGGTTTACCTGGAACGAGGAATATAGACAAAGGTTGAGATGGAATCGGAATGGGATGCTGCTACAGCTGCTCTTTGTCGGGCGGGTTGTGTGCTACACCTGTTGATAAGGCGGCTAATTTGATGAAGAAGAGGAGGAGGGAGAGAAGGAGCGAAGAGAAAGATGCCTGTGTGTTGTTCTCGCAGCCCTTTGGCAAATTAGACGATGATTTAGTTAGGCAAAAAAGGATACAGAGGTCAAAGAGCAGAAGATAAGGTAAGTGGGGAATTGGGGAACTTCCCTTGGGGTCGACGAAGTGTGAAGAGAGAACTGTGCTTAAAGCCAAAATGTAATCAAAATAAAAATAAATAATAAAACGAAGAACGAACAACGCCGCAAGGATGCGTCGTTCAACGTCCTGTGTGCTGATTGTGTTAAACTGAAATCAATGCCACAATCAAAATCATTGCAA
The DNA here is from genome assembly GCA_018903425.1 of Zaprionus nigranus. NCBI lineage: Eukaryota > Metazoa > Arthropoda > Insecta > Diptera > Drosophilidae > Zaprionus > Zaprionus nigranus. Next base: position 615,035 of record JAEIGD010000024.1, read on the forward strand.
CACACACACACACACACATGACTGTTCTAAGCCTTTCTGTGTTGTGTGTGTGTGTGTTTTTGGGAACTATCCTTTTAGCTGCAGTCGGGCGTGTTGTTGTTTATTCTTATGCCGTCGGGCATTGCCGGCCAATTTTATTATCCTTTTTCACAATATTCCAGACTGTCTATCTCTGTCCTTCTCTCTCTCTCTTTGTTGTGTGGGAAAAAAAGTATGCCATATTAAGATAAACACGAGCCTCCTTGATTTGTTGTTGTTTATCCTCCTTCAGTTGTTCAATTGTTAAAAATATTCAAAAAAGGGTAGATTAATTTAGTGCTAAGGTATGAAACAGGCAGAAGTTGGTGTGGCAGACCCCTAGTAAGTGTATATATTCTTGCGCAGCATCACTAGCCGAGTCGATTAAGGATATGTCTGTTTGCTTGCCTGTATGAACACACAGATCTCAGCTATTTTAAAAGCTAGAGAAATGAAATTTGGCATGAATGTTACAGTATACCATACGCAAATAACGGTTATGTCTTTAAACCTACCACCCACGCAAATTTAAAATTAAAATATTCAGTACGATTTGTAGGCAACGTATAACAGATACAACTTTCTGACCTTAACATATATTTAGCTCACAATAATATCTCAATCTTCTACAAATTTCCATCTGATCGGACTATAAACACACATAAGTTATTCAAGTCAAAGCAAAAGACTTTTCTTGTTGTATATTTGTAACATGTTTTCAAAACTGACTGAAGGGTATCTAAGTGTCGTGCTCGTCTGGCTTATCCTTCTCCAGTATATGTTGTTGTTGTTGCTGCTACTGTTATTGCTGAAGTGGCCCGCACGTTGATTGAATCTTAAGACTGGCATCCTTCGTGGCCAGCCTGCTGAAAATTTGATTTTCGGTTAAACGCAATTAAATTTTGCCCTGAGCCTTGATTTGATTTTCCCAGCTTGTTTACGCTACACAAAATTGCAATTTTATGCAGCTTGTTGTTGCTGTTGGTATTATTATTATTATTATTGTTATTATTATTATTTCCATTTCCATTGGCATTCCCATTGCTGTTCAGTGTGGTCAGCTGTCGAAAGGATTTGAATTTATTTCTCCTTTGCGAGCCTATGCAGGCGTTGATTAATTGCTGCCAGGCACTGTGCTATCTATATGCTATGTATGTATATGTATGTAAACCACACATACTGTATCTGTTTGGGATTAGAGCTGAGCTGCATTTTGCTCTCTAATTAGTTTTTGAGGTTTCGCCTTGAGTTGGCCAGATAATTTAATGTCTATGAATCATGTGAAGAGTCCATACAATATTTGTCTGCTCTTCCATGTGATTAGATACTGAATCAGGCAGTGTAATAACAATAAAATCAAGCATCGACTAGTTGCTTGCATATAGATATTCATCTCTCTGTTTTTCTTTGTTTCATTCCATTTCCTTATCATCCCCTTCGTTTCCTCTTTCAAGTTCACTGCCAAGGGAAATATGCCTTCCCCAGATTTGAGGTTCAAGGCCCCTTGGCTGTTTTCACGCTCGGTTGGCGGTCAGGCTTGGAATTTGTATAGTTCCCAGACACACAGAGAGAAAGACTCAGCCAAGTTTTGAATGAAAAAAAAGGAGCAGCCTGAATTTGGCATCCTGCCGCATACTGTGTGGCAAGTCGCGCCGCGTCTAGCTCCATAAAATTCAATAAAACGCATATTTGCTGTCGTTCGTTCCGAGTTTTGGGCGCCAAAGTGCCACAAAATTTTCTGGAGTTGCTCGAGAAGAGACGAAAATGGCGCTAAAATTGCTAAGAAAACGCAGACAAATAGACAGGGAGGTGGAGAGAGACTGAGTAAGGGCAGAAGGAGTGCCAGACTAGACTGAGAAACAAGTAGAAACATTTTTATTTGCCCATCATCATCGTCATCATAATCATCGTCATCATGCTCACAATCATCATGGCGATATGATTTTAAGCATTTTGGCTGATTTAGCATATTTTTTTCGACTCTACAGCTTCCCTCCCTTCTGGCCCCTCTTCCTTCCTCTCTCCCTTCCTCTGTAGCACTGTGGCACGCACTTCCGTTTTCCGCATTTGGGGTTTGACGTTGGCCTAAAGACTTCCGCCTTCAGCGGTGCTTCTAACTTCATTTTCATCTTGAACTTGTCAGTTGTTGTGCATACTCTGTAATTGAAGTTGTATGGGGTATATTCCCATTACCATATATGTGGTAATTTGCTCTGTTTCTCTGTGTTTTCTTATGTGGCCGTTTGGTTTGGGGGGGGAAAAAAGAATTCTCCTTCTTATTCTTACAGAGAATGTTAGTGTTAATGTGTACAGAGTATGTTAATGTCTATGTTTAATGAGTGTGGCTGTTAATATTGATATATACATATTATGTTAATGTTATTTACAGATATCGATTATAATGTTATGGCGGTTAGCTGCTACAGTATGTTCTCGATTCAATTTCTCTTTGTTGCTTTTCTGTTCTGCAGTATTCTCTCTGTCTGTTACTTCCAGTTCATTACAGGGTATCTACTGCTGCTATATGCTGCCTCTTTTTGCTGTTTTCCCTTTGGTTTTTGTTGTTGCGGCCTGTTTGCATATGTCGACAGCGGAATTGAAGGTTGACGCGCCAACTTCGGTTGGGCAAATGTGCAAATTTGTTTTGCTAATGTTTATGCAAATACGCGAAAGCCCATCAAGGGGGGGAGGCAGAGAAGAAGCAGGAGAAGGAGGAGGAGGAAAACAAGTAGGAGCAGGAGCTGGAATGGGAGCAGAAGCACACACTCATCTCTCTGGCCCTAGTTGACTGTTGCTGTTTATGAAAATGTGTCCTAAGTAGATGCTTCTTCTTCTTTTTCTTTACTTCTACTTCATCGTCTACTTCTTTCTCTGCTAATCCTCCATCTTCTCTCCTCTCCCTGCCCTACGTCCATCTTATGTAAATTTAATGCTAAAATGTTTATTTTAGTGAGATTTGCTTAGCTCTTCAAATGTTCCGTCTGTTTTGCTTCTAATGTTTTGGGAAGAGGGAGAGAGAAAGGGAGACTGAGTCAGGGGGGCAGGGAGGAGGCACCGACTCCCTCTGCTCGTTCTGTGGCGGGTTGTAGGGTTGTTCATATAGCGTCCATAATGCTAAACGAGGCATAATTGAAACATTATGTCAGATTATTGTTCGCAAGCGCTGAGATTTACTTAGTCGACGCTTTTTTGCTCTCTCTCCATCTCTCTCTTTCTCCCTCACTTGCCAAAATTGCTGACTTAGTTTGCGGGGTGTGAGGGAGGAAAGAGGGGCAGATAAGTTCGGGAAACATACGAGCAATGTCACAGAGATTTGCCTGTTTAATGCTGCCCACAGATATGAGAAAATATGATGGCAATATTCTTCTTCTTCTTCTTCTGCAATTGCGCAGCGAGGGGAGTAATAATAGTTTGAGTAATGGCAAAGATAAGAGAGAAGTCAAAGTTGAGGCTTTCTCTGCTGTTTGCTCAATGGGAAAAGTAATAATGTGGATTAGGTTGAGTTAGGATTGGAATGGGACAAAGAAACAGAAAATTATATACGACGAAGATTGCAAAGAAAAGAAAAATAGAAAAAATGTTTAAAGAATATTGCAATTATTTAAAGGTTTTTAAAAGACCCTAGGTAGTGTACCATATTAAATTGATATATTTAAGTATTGTAATTATTTTTATACAAATTATAACTCACTTTCTACAGTTATAAAAAATATATATAATTTTAACTAAATGTCCATTAATGAAACACATTTTTAATTTCGTAAGAACTTAATAAAATTAATTAATTATGGAAATATTCAAAACAAGTTTCTTTTCAGACAATAATATAATATACTAATATAAAAATATAGTTCTATGAATATAAATCATACTAATTATCTTAAAATTTAAAAAATTACGTTCTCAATATTTTATTAAAAAACTTAAGAATGATTTGCAGTTTATTTACACGGTTTTTCCTAACATATTCTTTGTACATATATACAAACTATTTTTCATTTCCTAAAATTTTCAAAATATTTTCTTAGCAAAATGATGAAAAATGTTTATTTGAAAGATGTGTTCCCTACCCATGCTCCACTGGCCCTTCTCGTCCATGCTTCTATTCCGTTTTGTCTTTGTCTACAACTTGCAATATGTTTTTTTGCTTCTCATCCCGCTGCTCATATGGTGATTAATTAAGCTTTAAATCGCGCGTAAACCGACCTTATTTCTCACTTGGCAGCAGCGACGGCGTTAAACCAACAAAGCGAATCGTAAAGTTTTAAATTCCCTCAACGTTTTGCCATTAATATCGCATCTATCAATATCACAGTATTTCATTTCTCTCCGTTGTCGTCGTCTTGCAAGCGCATTATTTTCTTTATTTCCTTTCGGTTTTCTGCTTTCCCCTTGCCACGACTCTCAATTGCTAAAGAAAATGGCAAAGTAAATAGAGAGAAAAAAGAAAGGAAAACCCATTTCCATTATACACAATGGCAGTGTTCTGCTTTTCCGGTTTATACCGTTTAGATCGATTGCATTTTATAGTTTGTTTTAATGTTTGCCCGTTTCTGGCTTCGCAGGACGCAATTGTTGCAGTCGGAACAGGAGTTGGAGACAGCAGAGAGGCATTTATTTTAGCTGGTTACAGCAGCATCCTTCGTCCTGTCTTCCTTCCAGGCGGAAGCCCTACAAATTGTCCGCTTGCAGTTCTAAAAAATTATTTTATTGCTTCCTTTTCATTTGAACTGAATATAACATCCGTTTGCGGCGTTGTGCCATTGTCCTTCGGCCTCGTTGCTGCCTTCTGCCTAGACAGGGTGCTGGGCATCAAAAGATTTCGAGTGTTCTGAGTGTTCCTTTTTCCCAATTTCTGTTACAATTTAATTAGACGTTCTCCTTTGTACATTAACCGAAGATTGCAAAAGGTCAGAAATGGACGCATTTCGTTTTGATGTGCCTTGTGTCCTTTTTTATTGGTCGCTTTTTAATGGCACAGCCTGAAAAGTGAGAGAGTTTAGAGGACTGCTCAAAGCGAAGCCTTTTAAGCTCTCAAATTCATATGTACTTGGGCTGCAAGTGACTTTCAGTACTTAACAGAAAGTCCAATAGAGTTTATCTTGGTATCTACGTAGTTAAAGTGCTTAGCTTCTTTGATACCTGATACCTTTCTTAACTGTAGCTTAGATATGTTCCTTCTACTTCGATTTACTTGCTCTCTAGCTTATCTATACATTCATTTCAATTGCAAATCATCAATCGCCTCGTTTCGCCTTGTTGAGAGGGCGGGCTTTGCACACACACCTTTGGGCCCTAATCCTTTAGGACAATTGACACTCAAATGACACCTAGAAATACCCAATTTGTCTCAGTTTCACACTCACACACAGACACAACAAGCAGCCCAACCACAAAGCGCACAATTTTCGCAGCAATTAATCAAATTAAACGAGGACCTTCAACAAGGACCTTCAACAAGGCGGCCGACCTCGAGGTTAACCTTTCGTTAACAGAGTTAATTGAAATTTTTTCGGCGGTTGCAGTTTGCGGGGGTGTACCCGGCCGTGTGGCAGGGGTTGCAGCTGCAGAAATATTTTTGCAACAATTGGGATCAACGATCAGCGACGAGGGGAATGTGGCAGCACGTCCTGCCCAGCACTCACGCACTGTGGCAGAGCAATTACGCAGACGATTAGGCATGCCGCTTAAATCCAACATACCCTCTACGCTCCTACGCGCTCTTCTTCTTCATTCTCCCTGTCTACCCCGTCTTGCCGTGCTTCGCTAACAGTTGCTGCCAGCAGTTGTTGCCCTTTTGCCTTGCTCGGATCTGACAATTTTTATCAGCTGTGAAACAGTTGCCATTGAAATGGAGCAGAAGCCGTTAGATAGATGGGCAGCAAGGCAAGCGAAAAGAACGCAGCGAGAATAGGCGAACAGCGGTGTGCACTGAGAGAAGAGAAGATAAGAAGCCTGTTAATACAGAAATAGATGGGAGAGATAGGTGGATATGTACATATGTAGATGGATAGATAAATATTTTGACAGATAAATCGATTTATAAATAGAGAACTAAAATAATATAAATATATTTATAGAAATATAATATGATGTATTAAATATATCTAAAGATGGATTGATAGATAGATAAATGGACCGATGGAAAGGTAGATATATAGATAGAAAGATGTATATATAAATAGATAGATAGATAGATGGATGTATAGATAAATGTATAATAGATAAGTAGATAGATATATAGATAGATAGATGGATAGGATAGAGTTAAAGGCTAGGTAGATGATGATATATAATATATGTAGGATAGATATAGATACATCTGATTCCATGCAAACTATATTTACTGTGTTATGACTTGTGATTCTAAAAACTATACTTCTTACTATTTGTCTCCAGATATAAATAAATAAATTCTTTTAATGGTTATTAATAGATATGTTAATAGACAAACATATAAATATATAAACAGAAAGATAAATACACATATAGACAGATATCTATAAGATCTTATTTATACTATAAATATAAGTATATATCTTAAATATATCCTTTAACTTTACTCTCCTGAATTTTCATAGAGCTCCTTAATTTAATCTAACATTCTTACTTGTTACTACCACCTTTTCTCTCAGTGCAACTTTGTAGGGGACCGAACAATGCGCCAAAACCATGGCCATGCTAGACCCAATCCCATTTCTTCGTGGCGTAGTCGTTTAAAGAAAAAACATTGCGAAAATTGCTTTACAACTGATTAAACACTGAACAAACGCACGGCACGTTTAAATTTGGGTTAAATAGATTATATGAACTGGAAGTGTTATGAAATGATGTGGTCCGCTAGCTCGACTTTCCCTCTCCCTCTCTCTTACTCATCCTCTCTCTTCCTCCTTTGCTTCTTTACTGCTTTGTTTTCTTTTATTCGGTCGTGCAGCGCGCCTTTTCACGCTCCAAGTGTGCCAGTTAATGGATTTGCGAGATGTTAACCACAGTTAAGGATTTTTCCTTGGGTTGTCGGTTTCCCATTTGGTTTGTCGATGGTTATTTGATACGACCTTGAGGCCTTCGCATGAGGAATCAATTTAAAGCAAGATTGCAGCGACTGATTGAAAAACTTTTAATTGAAGTGACGCAACTCTGCAACTCAAATTGATGCGAATTAGAGAGAGAGAGAATGTCATTCGTTAGTTAAAATATGATTGAATTCGAGGATTACATGCATTCCCCAAATTCACTTCAGACTCACTCAAAGGGCGTTCCCGATAAACTCGAACCCTCATCAATCACAAGTATCTGCGGAAATCCAAAGACCCTCTCTCCACTCTACATCCACTGTGGGGCGCCTATCACTAGCCCCAAATCTGTCCAAACAACTAACGGGCATAACAACTAACGGGACAGGCCGCCCACCAACTAACTAAAGGATTGAATAACTCGCTTTTGAATTTGACACGCACTTTGTAAGCAGATATACCCGATATCCAGCAGTGGAACAGAGACGGGGAGGAAGGACGTTCCCAGACGTTGTCATGAATCATAATGGTCTCTCTCTCTCTCTCTCTCTCTCCCTGTTTGCCGTTGCCAGCGACTTTTTGCCATATTTATAATTTAATTTAGCAGAAATTTTGTGGGCGTTAAGCAAAAGGAAACCCCCCAAAAAGACGAAGAGGAAAATATGAAATGTTCATCGTCGTTTGCTTGTAAGGATTCGCTTGACCGGATATTTGAGAACCTTACCCCGTCGTCCCCCTCGAAGACCGTTAACAGGCACTAAAAGTCCTCGCAGCAGTTTGCATGTTAAATTCACATATGGAACTACTTGGGCTTGGGTTGTTTGAGCTCAGCACCGACCACATAAACCATGTCCGTTGTCCATGTATATAACTATATAAACTTATATGTATATGTATGGTAAACAGAGGGTACAGTGGGGAGCGCGGACTCGCTTTGTGGTCACATTGCGGTGGCGTGTTTGGTACCGTTTGGGTCTTCTCTCTGTCCCGCTGCGGCTTTCTACACATGTGTTTATAAATACATAGAAATATTTTTCGATATTTTTATGGCTGCTTGGGGCCTTGGTGTCCTACAGGACCATAGGGGAGTACCATAGACATCCAAGGATTTGACAACGCTGAAGAAAGAAAGGGAACAGAGACAATGTATCGATAACACTGATCATGTTACAGAAGAAGGGTCTTCAACACTTTGTATTCTTCGCAAAGAGTTGACAACAGTTGAAATCTTTTACAAAACAAACTGAAGTACCTTCTTATTCTGTCTTAATCAATCTTATAAACTTAGTTGAGAGTGTAGAGCATACGGAAATTCAATTGGAGCATAAAATTTTATGAGCCCTGTCCCCAATTTTGGTTGTCTGTCATTACTGGGGACTGGACTGGACTGGACTCTGGTGCTGACTACCCCTTGACTTGTTTATTATGTATGTTATGTCGACTCTGACCATACATATGTCCAGTTGGGCTGTGTCTGTTGCTTTCTCGGCTTGTCCGTTGTGCGTTGTGGGTGTTTACTCTTTTAATGTTTCAATATGACTAAATGCTTTGGGGCAGAGCCAAGTTCAGCTTGGTAGGGCTGGGAACCTGCCCAGTTTGGCTTCTACGGGGCAACGCCTCTGAAGTTCTGAGTTTTGGTTTTTTTTTTTGTATGTTTGGTCGCCTGCCTGTGGCTATTTTTGGGGCAGACACGAACGGGACATGTGTGCGGGAGGCCATGCATGGAATCGGAGTAGGAGTAGGGGAGTCGGAGACGGAGCAAGTGTCAAGTTCTCATGTGCTACGCTCGATATCCTTTTGGTTTTGAGTTACGCAAGAAACCCAAAGAGAAGAGAGAGAGAGAACCTCTTAAGCAGTTTGACAGCTCCTCTTTTTTCTGCTATTCCTGTACAGTGGCTCATCACTAATGAGGCTATCAAATGGCTGCTTACCAAGTGCCTCTCGGCTCGCCTGTCAAATGTGTCAAAATTCCAGTGTGCGGTCGCTTCTCAGATTTGTACCACAGAGAGTCTGCGGGTTGTTCCCCCTTCTCCTTTCCTATACTCATTCCCTTTGGCATTTCCATTCGCTGTCCCACATGTCTGCCACACTTGTCACTTGTGTTTTTAAAACAGTTCTCTGTGTCTTGAGTGCCCCTACGATATCTGGTAGTTCTTCTTCCCAGACTAAAGTGCTAAAATCTGTGTCATTTATTAATTTCGTTTGGGGTTTTTGGACTCTTACATTTGTCATTAGCACCGATCTGACATTTCAATTATTGGCCGCGTGTTTCACTGACTGTGTGGAAAGAGTTGACATATGTGGGTGCCTAATGGGCACAGCAAATGGCAAATCGTTGGCTGGAAATCAGTATGATAATGATGACACTAATGTTCATGCAGCACGAGAGGCACAAGATGCATGACAGTGTAGATTCAGTCTAGTATACTTAAAGTTTTTCTAAGTTTATTTAACAAAGTATAAATAAGGTATCTGTTTTTTAAGTTTTCAGTTACCCTAGAGCAACTTTCGCGTAAGCCTCCTCAAGCCTTTGGGCCTTTTCAACATTAGCGTTCTCTAATCCTACTCCACCCCTTACTCCATCCATCCATCAACGGCAGACAGCAGGTCCAATGTCCTGTCCTGACTGGCTCCTGCTCCTATGCTACCCTGTCTGCTGTCTTGTTTGCACTTCGTGCTTTTGCATTCAAATTGCGTTTATTCAAATAGATTCGAGAGCGCACACATTTTCAATTATTTTATGCTGATTCGCAGGCGCCGCCACAGATCTTTTGTATCTGTGCAGTCGTGTATATATGTATGTATGTTTTTCGGAATCTGTGTATCTTTTAGAGCGACTCTCGGGCTAACAACAACTTTTCTCTTGCCGCTGACACACAATTTAATTATGCAAAATCTTTTGCTTCGCTTTTTCTTTATACGGATATCGTAAAAAAAATCACTCAAGTCATTGCAGAGCTTCTCTCCGTCATTCTCATAAAAATGCAAACCAGCGCGTTCGCTTTTTGATGACACTTGAATGTCACATATGAGTCTCCACACACACACTCACACACACACAACTATATGGTATAGATATATGTATATATATATGGTATATGTTGGTGTTGGTGCCGCTGCGACATGTCAGAAAGTTAGACATTTAGTGGCTGGCAAAAACTGTCATTACGCGCTGCCAACTTGACGATGATTGCTCGGTTTGGAATTACGAAAAGTTACGAACAGTGAGAGCTGTAGTATTTGTGCAGTGCTTTGACGGCACTAAGGAATAGGAGGGATAAGTTATGGCTATCACTGTGAAAGCTTTGTTCCAGCGAATGGGAATGGGAAGCAAGTGAATGGCAGTTTCGACAAACTGAAGATTGTCAACTATAACATGTGGGGTATACATGTATTTATACTCTTTCAGGTGGTAGATACTATATATGCAATTGAGTGAGGAGTTTGCTACATACGGAAGGTGTCGGATATATTTTATCTTAATGTACATACTGTTTTATTATTAAATATTAATTTATTATTCATTATGTATATTCTTGATATGCATAAGCATCTATAGCTTATTCAAAGTTTATACACTATTTAATCCACAAGAAAGTGAGTGAAACTTTCATTAAAATAGAACCTTTATAAGTGATATGCTTATATATGAGTATACTATATAATCGTACTTATACACCACACTTATACAGTACTTACACATGTACATATGTAGTTGCCATAAAATCGATCAGCAAATCCTGTCCTATGTCAAATTTCATCTACCTAGCCCACAACTGTTTACTTAGTTCCCCTAGGACAACAAATAACTGGAGAAGTAGGATGAGGAGTAGAAGTAGAAGAAGTAGAAAGAGTAGAAAAAGTAGGAGTAGTAGTAGGAGTAACAGGATCTACAGCAGATCTGGCTATGTCGTTTATACACAAAAAGACTTGCATTGTCTGGCAATTTTGGGCTGCGCTTTAATCTCATTGCCGGAATCAAAACAGCAAATGTCTAACCAGCTGGCGGCTTAAGCCTTTGGCCCTTTTATCCATTTGCCATTTTGCTCTCTTCCCATCCCTTCTCTTCCTACGTCTGCTTTCATTTCTGCTTTCATTTACAAATTTCCACACCTACGCACACAATTGAGCGCGCGGGCAAGTGCAAGGACCGACAACAACAACAACAACAATAACGAAAAATTGTTAATGCCATTTGACAGTTGACAATTATAGCAATTGTCATAGCATTTAACACGACAGAGCGAGACAGAGAGAGGCCGATAAAGACTGGCTAAAGAGTGGGAGCAAGAGAGAGACAACAGTGTTGGCAGGGTGTGCAGGAAGAGCCTGGTTAGTTAGCCCTTTGTTTTCGGGCTGGTACAATGGGTACACAGCGAGAAATGCAGGATTATCCCATACTATGTATTTTAAATACTCATCCTCTTATCGTACATGGCTTTAAAGTCGGTTGGAGAATTCTTTTCAGTGTACAGTGCACTCAGGAAGCGAGTGTGTCCTGGCGTATGTCCTGTCACTCATTTACCCTTTTTTTGCATGTCAGCGCGCATTAGTTTCGGACTGTTGGCAGTTCTCGGACTCTGCTTATCTGCACCAAATTTGCACAGTCATTGTGGGGTGGGTTCAAGGGGTGGCATAAGAGGGACAGAGAAGAGAAGTGCTAGTCGCATTCTACTCTATCCTTTGTACGCTTTGTGTGTGTTGTCTGGCCATGCTATCCTTTCATTTGTCCTTTGCCCGAACTCGCACTTTTTGCCAACTTTGCATATGTGCGAATAATTCAACACTCTCCTACTCATCCTGCTGCTCCTCCCTTCATCCTCTTCCTCTACCCACAACAGCAGCAGCAGCAACAACAACAATGTCTGCAGCAGCAGCCTCTGAACCCGACGCTGGTTTTACTCGAGATTAGGGATCTTTGTTAGTTGGTTTGGGTGTCCAACTGTCTGACGGCTCGGTTTGTTGGTTTGTGTTTTGTTTGCTTAAATAAAAATTACAGTTGTTGAGTGGCTGCAGTTGAGCCCGGCGAGTGGGTTATGTGAATTATGCAGCAGAGGCTTGGGGGCTCCAAGGCAGCTGCATTTTGACGAGTAAAAGCTGGACTAAAAGTTGGCCAAGCCCCCGTCCCAAGGGTGTTATTCGGTGAAGGTGCACAGTGTTATGATCCTAGGAAGTATAACTGGTTCACTGGGCCGGCAATAAATAATAATTTCTGGTTGTATTTCTCATTCTCTCTGAGATAAGTCAATAAATCAACAGATATCGACTTGACACACTATCGATACTTTAAGTTTACTTACCTTCTCGAGCATGCTAAGTTAACAGCGCGCTGTTAGTTGCCTAATTTAGACTAACTGCCGCTTAAATTAGTATCGATTACAATAACTAGTGCCAGCTGGTACGTCTCAAGAGTGTTATTTGTATGTGACTTATATAGTAGGCAAATAATTAATAATAAAATGTCAGTCGAATTTAACATTTTCTATGCAAGCGCAGTCAATAAATCAACAAGATATCGACTTGACACGCAATCGATATTTAAGCTGCTGTTTAACTGCTTTCAGTATGTTAAGTTAACAGTTCGCTGCTTATTGGCCAATTTATGGCAACTCCCGCTTAGCTTGTTATCGATTATCGATGCCTCTGTCGTTTTCTTATTCAAAATATTTTTTCCGCCTCAAGTTCATATTCCTTCTGCTCTTGCTTATCGCACAAGAGCTGCCATAAGCGTCAAAAGTGTCTCATTTCTTTTTATGGCACATCACACTTTCTTCTATACAGAAATTGGCTGACACACAGACATGCACACACATGCATAAAACGTACCCAATCTCAAAAGTTCGACGAGGCGAACAAATATGAAAACTTTCAGCGCAACGAAGCGAATTTTTCTTTCTTGATGCGAGGCAATCTTGTGCATCTTCCACATCGCTCTTATCGTGCATCTTGCATCTCTCATCTCTTTAACTCCCAGCATATCCTCCTTGTGCGCGGCTCAACACTAGCTCAAGCTGCACCAAATGCATGAAAATGCAGCTACTCCTTGACGAAGCCTCAATCCGGCATCCGGCATCCAGCGCATCCTGACATCCTAAGCACAACATGCTGCACCAATGGATAAGCTGCTGAAGTAGGTCAGTTAAGGAAGTGCCACGCCCCACCCCCCACTCCCACATCACACTGCCGCCCTTCAATCCCTCTCCTGTCATTGTCGGAACTTAAAGAGCGCGTCTGAAATCCTTTTTGTGTAAACAAACTTGCGCCCCCGCCCGTCGCACCGCCCCCTAAGCTATTGTACCCGAGATATGGCTATGCTTTTGCCATGACGTCACTGCAACAGTATTTCAAATGCAAAATCCCATTTTGCTTCTAATTGCTTTATCGCTCAACAAGCTGTTGTTCTCTGTTGTTGGCTCTGCTCATTTCTCACCCGCCGCCTGCTGACAGGATCCGTATACTCTACTCTCCCCTCCCTCCTGTGTTACTCCACCCCATTCACCCTTGTGTCCTGTTTACTTTTGCGCTCTGTCAAATATGTTCGAATTTTCTAACGATTACAACTGCATTGGGCCAGTCACAGACAGAGGCACCACCACCGGGCTCACCCGGAATCTGACCTGGTTTTTCATTTTTCTGGCATGTGTTTTCCATGTTGCAGCCTTTTGGGACTTGTTCCAGCTTGTTGTTGTTGTTGTGTACTGTGTGTGTCTGTTGTTGTCCTTAGGCCGAAAACGGATTTGTCTGACTCTGTTGTCGGAGTTAACAACCTGCCACAGCTACAGTCACATCACATCAGACCCTTCCACCTCCCTCCCGCTCTGTTTAAAATTGCTGATTAATTGCTCTGAAAAGTTGCGATTGCGCCCAAATATTATCGAGAAATTGCAGATTCTGTTTGCTTTATGGCTTTGGAGTAGGTGTTATTGTTGATAAGGTTATCGCAACAGTTGTGCAGGGCAGTTTAGCTAATGTTTAGGGTCATTTCACTGGGCTCTAATTGTTCACAGAATCCTAACCTAAAACCAAGAACAGTTTGAAATACATTTCTTACCTTGATATTCATGGAAATCATCTAATAAATCCAATGTCTATATAGCATATGTGCTGTGGGCTGTGCAATCAATTTTCTAACACTCTCCTTACAAAACATCAACGTGCGATAGTTTCTCTGCGGCGCGAAGACAATGTCAAGCCCCATTTTTAAGCAGAATCGTAGACAAAGGCAACAGAAGAGCAGCGAAACCAGACTCACAATAGACACGAAATAGTAGAATAGAAATGGAAATGGGAAAACAAGAAATTATAGTTTTGTTTTATCTCCTCCCTTTTGTCAGCCGCACCGCGAGACGTCGCTGAGTCTGTTGTTCCATTGTTGTGTGGCAGTTGTGGCCCACGTTTAGCGAGGGGGTGGGGGGCAATTCCTTTTGTCAGAGACGCGAGACGTGAGTCTGCCTAGATCTACACCTGACCACAGGTGTACCGAGTGCGTGAGAACTTTCCACAGTTGAATTTATGTGATTCTTCTCGCCTGGTGTTACGTTAGACCCCCGACTGGTTGAAATGATTTCTGTTTGTGGTTTCCCCTTTTCTCTTTTCTTTTGGCCAAAATTATTGGCCTGACTGGGAGGTATTGCTGGCGCCAGGACGTGCCAAAATGAGGAGCAGGACAAAGCAAAATAAATGGAAACTCGTATAGTTTATAACCGAAATTAAAATAAACCTGTTTCTCTTCAGCTCTTCAGCTCTCACCTAGTTTGCCAGAGTTCTCATGCATTTGTCAGCACACATTTGGATTTGCACTGAGTGCTCCAGCCCGTGTTGCTCCTCTGGCTGCACTTGCTCCCACTCACAACAATGGCTCCCCCTTTCCACCTTCTCCTACGCTCTGCATCCTCGACTGTAGCTGAATCCTTAGCAGTTTTTTGGGCTACTTGTAAAATATTAATTTTTATATGCTTATAGCAGCTGGAGAGGGTGGGAGGTGAGGGGGAGTGGTGCAAGCTGCTCGCTGGAAATTGAAATGTAAAAAGGCGCTTAATGTGCATATAAAAAAATTGAGAAAGGAAATTGCATTTGAGCCCTGCCCGCCGGCAGTAGGTCACAACAGTCGACTAAGAGTCAGAGAGTCGGAAAATCAGAGAGGGCCAGAAGAAGCCAGAACTATACTAAAGCTGGCAGCAGGTCAGGCGAGGTTAACTTCTTCCATAAATGGGTGCATTCAACTGAGGATGCTTCAACGCGGCTTGCAAATTGCATATTTTCTTCATATTTTGTTAAGGCTAAACTGGCTTGAGTTGTGAGTGGGAGGAGTGAGGAAGATTTGGGATTAAGGTCAATCTTAATTTATGCATCTGAATTTTATTAGTCGTGGAATACTTTGATTTTATTTTACTGGTCATCAAAATTGCAATTACATTTAGTTAAATTAGTATTTGAATACAGAGTGATTTTTTAAGAGTGGGATTGTTATTATGAAATTATTATTGCACAATATAAATATTATTAAGAAAGTTCATTAGAAAAGTAAAACAATTGTTGGTTTATTTAGTATGTTAATTGAATTAATCGATCAATAATTCGAGTCACTAATAAATTGAAATAACTGTAACAATCTGTTATTTTTTTTTAAACTCAGGGTCGTAGCGAGGGTCTCAGGGGCCCATTGTCAGAAATTAGGTAACTTAATAATAATTACAACGAATTTTTTCCCTATTTTGTAATGGCACAATCATTTATAGTTTTTAAGAAATATAAATTCTACATCAGTATTAATAGCGGTCGTTAAAGCCATTTCCATCAGTTTGAACGTCAAGATGGCTACTTGTTCCATTATTTTCGATGGCTTAGGGCCCCTGGCTTAGGGCCCCGCACACCCTGTACATGCCGCGCTACGGACCTCTTTAAACTGTGTTCTTTTCTTTTTAATCAACTTTTTTGTCAAGTTTGAATAGTTTAATAAAGTCAAGATGTATTGAAGAAGGATTAATATTATATATTAGACAATAAAAACTAATAAATAACATAATAAATTTATGGAATATTTTTTATATTCGTGATAGAGTCACTTAGAATTATAAAAATTATTTCTGAGCCTCACTTTTATTTAATTTCAAGTATTCTTTAAACTTTTTAAGGTCTACCTTACGTAGTACCAAATTGACTAATTGAAATAGTCTGATAAAACACTGAAGCATAGCACTTAATTAACAATAACCGAATATTGGTGAATCTATAAAACATTAATTGAACAATACTGGTGCAATACTCTATATAAAGGTCACTGGTAATTAAATCATTAGCACAAGTCACGACTCACCATCGAGGGGACACTCTCTCTTGTCTGCTTTATCCATTACCTACTCAAGTGCACTTTCCACTCGCATCTGTCTTCAATCACACCCGACAGTTGTACACAATCCTGATATGCTTAAGTCCTTTGCTCTGCTCGCTGCCCCGCGAAAGCAATTTTCATAATTTGCGCAGTTTAAACAAAAGAATTGTTATGCAACTAAGCGCACAGTGCGAAACAAATGGCAACAATTTAAAGCAAATTGCCAACTGGACGCCCCCCCGTCGTGTCAACGTTTTGGGCTCGTGCCAGTGCGCCACGCCCCTTTTACACCTTTGCCACGAGACGTTGGCTGGGCAAAGCCAAGCAGGGCAAGGCAAAGCAAGGCAAGGCGTGTGTCCCAAACTGTCTGGCACGCAACTCTGCACTTACTGCACAATCAGGTCCGGAAGGGGAGTGGTGTAGAGGGGAAAGGGGGCTGGAGTTGTAACTGGGGACTGTGACACGCCCAAAATATTCGCGTACGATATTTAACGTTGCTGGCAAATACTGGGAATACTTGCCTCAAATGCTCCATGACATTTGATTGATGTGCGCTCTGGACAGCCACACAGAACTGCAAAAATACAAACACACATGTGTGTGAGTATGAGTGTGTGTGTGGTATACGATATATAGTTATGGCAGCTGGGCGATATCAGCTGTTGTAGCACTTCGTGTACGCTATCCCTGGGTAATTTTTAATGTGGCCTCTTATTTAGTAAGCGCATTTCGTGTGAAGGCTTCGTTGATAGCGCAAACGACCCAGACATATATACCCTGCAAGTTGGTATATTGTGCTGACTGTGCTAGGTCGAATAAAAAAGTTGCTTAACTAATAAGACTGTTCAAGAATTATGTTAATTTATATGAAATAAGTGGCTGTAATTACTGCTAATTACTTTGAGGTAATTAAAAACTCTTTTTAGGTGATTAAGGTGCTCATAAGGTTTTATTTTAAAAAGGTATTGTTACAAACATGTTGCTAAAATTATTTAGATTAGGTTTGTAAAGCTTTTGTTGCGTTATTTACAACACTCTACAAAAATTTTCCATTACAGGGTATTTTGTAGCTTGTCTGTTATCAGTTTGTTGTACGTATACGTTTTTGGACCGATTTAAATATGCATGAGCGTGAAATTTTGCACGAAAATATGTCACTAGTACCAGTGGCAACAACAACAAGAACAACCTCGGTACAACAGCAACAACATTTATGACAAAATTCCATTTGGCGATGGCATCCCGAAACGGTTTGGCCAAGTGGCGCGGGTGTTTGGGCTAATGACTCTGCAGGGGCAGGGCTGGGGCACCCACCCCCCGTGTCCCCTTCTCATGTGGAATTTGTCATGTGTCAGTATGACTTAAATGCCGAGAAAATAATAATTCTTTTTGCCTACTAAAGTCGTCGACTCTAATGGACTCTGATAAGGTGGCAACACTGGCAGTGGCAGCGCTAACAGTAACCGGCAGATTTATGCAAATCCGCATTTGACCCAAATTAGCACGAAAATTTGTTAGATTAGGCGCATTTCATTTCCGCACGGGAGTTTCCCAAAAAAAAAAGCGAAACACCTTCAAAATAAAAAAAAGGGAAGGGAAGGAAAGCTGCCTGCTTATCAGCGGGTTGCGGGGCAGAGGGAGGGGCGTGGCTGGCTTTTAGCAGAAGGCCATTTCGATGCCTTACAAGCCATAAAAATTGCATGTGCGCTCTGAGGGAGCAGTCGACGCGATTGCTGGACATGAATGGGAACATTCTGGGGCTGCCTTTAAGTGCAACTCTTTGTATACAACTTCCTGGCGTGGCGTGTGACGTCGTTGCCAGAAATGCAAATTTCTGCACACCCCGAAAGGGGGGGTTTGGATATTGGGTAGTCCGAGCGCAAGTGGAAATCGGTATAAGAATTGAAGTCGAGTCAGCAGCGAGCACACACGCATTCCATTCCATTAACTTTATCAATGTAAATCACCGAAATGTGTTGGCAACGCGACGAGAGTCGACTGGAGACTCCACTCGACTGGGCCATTGTTATGGAAGAAAGGAATGTGATAGCGAGCATAGTGCGAGCGATAAAAACAAGTGCGTGTTCGCTTCATGCTGAGCTGCAAGGGTAAGGGGATATGGGGCAAGGGGGTGTGGCAAGTGCGGAATGTGCAAAGTGCTCATAAAGGCACAAGACACTGAAATCAGCGAAATGTGAACAATGTGCAATAGCCACACTTGTCAAGGGAAACACGCTCGCATGCAGGACAACGAGTTGTACATGCTAACCTATTCATAACTCGGCTATCGCTCACACGATCTTTATAAAATTTAAATATACTACTCCTTTATTGTTGTACTTGATGTGCAACTTACTTTGCCCCTGTATAACTTGTCAAGTATCGCAATACACGCATATTTACAGAGAGTATATAGTATATTGCTTATCTGCAATAACTAACTATGCTGCGGACTAGACAAAAACGTGCCATATTATATATTATATATATATGTATATACTGAATACAGATTCTTATGTTTTATTACTTGGCACATGTACAATACATATATTAAGGGGGATCGCCCGCTGATAATAGTAAATGAGAACTATAATTTTTGTTTTTTTATTTGTGTTTTGGAACTCTAATAATGTTCTTAGTGCTTAGTGGATTTGCACATCATAATTTAATATGCTGTTGTTTTAAGAACTCTTTGGAATTTTGCCGCAACTTGGTACATTTTTAAGGGGCGTGTGACAAGGAGACTTCAAATGCTAGCTTAAGCAACTGTTGGAAAACTCAGACAATGACACTTTCATAAATGTTCACAAGAGTTTCCAGTGCGGTGAGTGGAGAGTTTATTACGATCTGAAAAGATAATATAAAGTTAAAACAACAACTTTCTGCATTAAATAAAATGTGCATGTTTCAATTTGCTTGTATTAATTAAATCATTGAGAAGTTAAGTTTTCATTTACAATTGATAAATTTGTTTTTTTTTATGTATTTCAAAATAATTAAATGTTCTTTTTAAACACCCTTTGGGCGTATCATCATCTTGACTTGCATTAGTGCGTCGTAAACTTCCCAAAAATTGCTTTGACTATTGCTAGTTTTTGTTTGGAAGTATTTCCCATTTAAATTGCTGTGGAGAAAGAAACCTCAATTAGTATATGGTAAGTTCAAATTATCTTAACATTTAAGGTGATAAAAAACACTTACCTAGAAGCACAGTCTTCATACCACCAGCCTCCATGTCTACATACAGCGCAGTTCTTAACACTATTGTCGTTATCACGATCATGCGTTGAGAATTTCATACCTTTGTGAACTTCCAAGTAGTCATTGTTGGAACCATATAATGTACCCAACTTGCTTAGCCTGTAATCATCCTCTTCACCCGAAATGGCGAACTCATCGTATCTGGCAAAGTATGTGGTGCCATCAAATCTCATCATATGGATAAACAGCTCATGGGGCTGGTCGGCTGTTATTCTATGTATTTTGTCCAGACCGAGGAAGAAGTCCCCGCTCCAGAAGTCTCCAAAGACGTCTCGATATGTGGCCCAATCTCTGTAGAAGTCCACTCCACCTTTAACTCTCTGCTGTATAACTGTCCATCCATGACCCACGATATCAGAATCACATAGGACCTTAAAGTTGTAACCATCGGAAAGGGTAACCCTTTGTACCCCCGACGAATCTATATCAAAACAACTTCTTGCTTTGTTCTTTTTTACTCGTTACTCTTAAGTTGTAATTATGGTTTTTTGACTTGTTATACCATTATCATTATTTGGGTTATTCCACAGATTGTTCGACAGCAGTTTGATGTGCTTTCTCAACTCTTCGCACATAGTTCCCATGGAATTCTCCTTCGTTTTACAAATCGCGTTTTCTATCTCTAGTTGCTTAATTTGCCTTTGAAGTTCATTCTCCCTTTCCTCCAAATGCTGAATTCGATCATTCTGTGTTTGCAATTCTCTCTGATGCTTGGTATGCATTTCTTCAATTTCAGCACTATGCCTGTCTATCTTCTGAGTTACTTGCTCAAAGTAACGTAGCATTGGTTTCGTAGCTTGAAAGACATACACCAAACACTCTTTCTCGAGTTGGCCAGACAATTCACAAGACTATTGAGAACACAAACATTTGGAATTTAGATTCTACTCGAACTCTACTTGAAAATCTTTTCTCTCACCTGATGGGGTGTAGTTGCTACAGCTGATCCTTTCCAGGCCAGCAACAGCAGCAGGCAAAGGAAGTGAAAACAAATCAGTTTCATTTCAGTTTGATACTTTCACGGAACACAAAATCGGAAGTATTCAGCTACGTACTAGACAAACACATACACTATCATCTTGAGTGCATATTCCCGTTTTTTTATAGCTTGACACTGGGAAGCGCCTGCTGATAATGCATTAATGCAATTGTGATTTTGTTTTAATATGGAATATATATTTTGAGTGCAAGTTCAAAATATATATATTTTATATATTAAATATATTAAAACAAAATTATAATTGCATTAATCCTTATCAGCAGGCGCTTCCCCGTCTCAAGCTATAATCATGACCTTCAGACAAACAAAAACATATTATTTATTCTTTCTTAGCAACTGTTTAATTTATATACAAGTACATTGCTCCTAATGTGATAATCAAAGTTTAATTCGCTTTTATTTGGTAAATAATGCAAAAGTTAGTATAATGAATATAATTCATTGTTTTAAGTATTTCGAGTACATTTGAATTTGTTTTATTTGTATTCTTCAGCAGCTTTGGGGCGTATCATCATCTTCACTTGTTTCAGAGATGTGAAACCTTCCCAATAAATGGAGGTCCATTCGTTGTTTACTTCAGTTTGAAAGTATTTGGCATTCAAGTTGCTACAGCAAAAAGAAAGAGCGTTAAATAGTTGTGCAAAGTATCTTAATGTTTAAGTCGACACTTACCTACGATCAAAGTCAGTGAACCACCAGCCACCAAAGCGATCTTCTGGGGCCCTCCTGAAGCGGGCAATGGCGAACTTCTTATTTTCATGATCCCTCAGTTCGTCCATTGTGGTACCAGAGAATGTACCCAACTTGTTAAGTTTGTATTCATGTGCATTGTCGGAAATGGCGAACTCATCGTATCTGGCAAAGTATGAGGTGCCATTAAATCTCTCCATGTGAATATAAAGCTCCTGCCGTTGCTCGCTAGTCAATCTATATATTTTCTCCAGGCCAAGGAAGAAGTCTCCGTCCCAGAAGTCACCAAAGCCATTCCGGTATGTCTCCCAATCCTTGTTGAAGTCCACTCTACCATTGATTCTCTGCTGTATTACAAGCCATCCAGCACCTGCGATATCTGAATTACATAGGACATCAAATGTGGTACCATTCGATAGGGTGACTCTTTGCACTCCCGACGAATCTCTGGCAAAGCAATTCTTTACATTCTTCTTATCCAAGGCCTGAGCCAGAGTCACGAAGAGGAAGAGAGCACAAATTAGTTTCATATTCACGAAAACGGAATATTCAGCGCACTGGACCAAAACAAACAATGATATTTCAAGGAATGTGTGTCAGCTTTTGTAGGTTTCTATACGCTACGGGTATAACCCAAGCTGATAACGACCAACACGTATTGTTGTGTCGAACAATTCGCGTTATCAAATTAAGCTGTTGCTCTGCACTGAACTTGAATCTGCGTTGATTATTTATATATATTCTATACAGGGTATATTAGTTTTAGTTAGCACACACATAATGGAATCAGCTTAAACAAGCGAATCGATTCTATTATTAAACCCTTGCAGAGGGTGTATGATTATGCGCAGGAGTTTGCAACTCATCTTAGGAGATATCGCAGACGCCACCAAGTATATGTATTCTGAATCATTATCAATAGTGGAGTCGATCTTGCATGGTTGTCCGTCCGGCTATCCGTCTGTCTGTCCGTCTGTCCGTCTGTCCGACTGTCCGTCTGTTGCAACACAAACTAGTCTCTCAATTTGAAAGCTATCTATATGAAACTTGGTACACATTCTGTTTATTGCAGCAGGCTGTATATAATTCGGAACGAGCCAGATAGGACCGATATATCGCATAGCTGCCATACAAACTATCGGCCGATTTTCGTTATTTACAATCAAATTTAAGTTATTGCAATCAAATTTACTACATCGGACTTTTACTATATATGTATGTTATATGCATACAAAATTTTATTGGAATCGGATCACTATAACATATAGCTGCTATGGGAACAAATGACTGAAATAAAGGTTTTTGTAAGAAAACTTGTATTGATTTTAGAAATAACTTAACTTATCAGTGCCAATCAAAGTGAGACATAATATAGAATATACACATTACAATTCTATTCTTCAGTATTTTATATAATTAGTATTGCAACGATCGGAGAATATAAGAGCTGCAGGGGTATAGAACCTGTGGAATACTAAAAGTAGCATTTCATTCTCGTTTTCGTTATGACAAAATCTTACAACTGCACTTTGTAAGAACAAAATTTAACCAACATATCCTATATCAACCATAGAAGCTATCGGTCGTATTTGTTCATTTTCAAGATATCAAAATTAAGCTAACAACAGGTTCTTATCTTTTTATATATGCCATTAAATTTAATTAAAATACATATTTGTATATAATATACATAAATAAAACATAAAGCGGGCATAGGAACTTTTGGTCAAAGATAATGTAACTTAGCTTTTCAAATTCAAAAATTTTGTGTATTGGTTAATTTTTGAATATAATGGAATAAGATAATCCAAATAAAATAGAAACCTTTAGCTAGTCAAAGTTAAACTTGCTATCTGCTGCTATTTATGTTTTTTGACATGCCACACCTTCTCAACCTTGTCTTATTTATCACCATTTGTCTCGTCTCAAACTCCCTGTGGATTCTTTAAATAATAATTTCTTTCCCCTTTTCTTTGTGGATCAGCTGTCAGGCGTGAGAACCCAACACTCCATTATCGTTTACGAGGGCGTTTCGCGGCAATTTCCAGTGCACCCTAGCAGCAGTACCATTAGCATGTCAGTCAACTCCCAGCGCCAGCCCAAGCCACCCCTCCTCGCATGGTACGAGGTAGGTAGGTGCTCTGGCTGGCAAATCCCAACTTCAATCCTTTTGCCTGTCAAGCCTAAAAATAACATTTTCTTTAATTTGGACGGGAAGAGAGCAGAGCAGCCACAGAGCGCCAAAGACTTTAAGCGCCCTTTGACAATTTTCACGTCAGGCACAAATCCCGGACGACGCTGCCATCCACGTCCCCGACACCGATAACACAAAGCCACGAGGCCAGACAAGAGTTTCTCACACCAGAAAGATGGAAAATAATTAAATTTACATACAACCAGATCTCTCTGTCCCAGGCTGACTCTTTATATTATATCTTGTGTACACGAAAATAAACATAATTTTTCTCAGTTCCTTTTTTCTCTGTCGACTCTCCGGAGGCATTGGATATGGAATATGTACATACTATATGCAATTGTACAATATATATATACTACAAATATGAAGCGGAAAATCTGTGACAGCAGCCAAGCGCCGCCGCAGCCTGCCACGTTTTGGAGTCTGGCTGGAGTTGGAGTTTTGAAGTGGAGTTAAATTACTTTCGGATAAGGGTTGGGGACGGGCATAGGGATGGGGATGGTGCAGGAGGTGCCACACGGCTTCGTGTGCGTTTTATCTCAGTTGTTTTTATTGGAACTTATTCCCACAGTTTCGACTGTTTGTCCATCTGTCTGTTAGCTTGTCCGATTTGACTGGCAGCGAATGAAATATGGCTTTTGCCCGAATTTTGTTGAAAATCAGCCAGAGAGAAAAGAATGACATGGTAACGGATGGTTAGGGTGGTCAGGGTGGTGCCACAGATAGTAGAGCAAGGTGTTGGCTTAGCAAATTGCATTCTGATAGAACTTTTGCCAACTTCTGTTGCCTATTGATTTTTGGTCTCTTGAAAAACTGTTGAATCGAACTACGCCCCGATGACTTGAACTGCCCCTATGTGACGTAAGATTTGTCCGCTTGATTAATGAGAGAATTATGTAAATTCAATGATTGTTATTGATGAACTCTTCTTCTTTCTCTCTCTCTTCTCAAACTCTGCCCGCTTATTTAATTATTTCATTTTTATTATGGGTTTGTTGTTGTGCAATTAAATGATTTCTAATTGCCGTCGCCACAAGGCGAATTTCTCATGGGCTCAGCCCGATTCACATTTGATTTCTTGATTTATTACGCCTCGGACTTTTGCGCCTCATAATTTGTCATATTTTCCAAGGCACTTGATAAAGATTTATTATGACAGTTCCCATTGTTGGCGCTGTCGCCAATGTTTTGTGTATTAATCAGGCGCTCGTAAACGATTTCGTATGAATACGAATAAAATGAATTTCTTTTTATGCCACAAATTAAGGCAGCTAATCGAGTTAATGTTCTCGATAAGTTGAGTTAGAGGGCCTGCCAAGTTCCACATTTCTTCTGCGCCTTTATGGCATAATTAGGGATATCTGTATGTATATTGGGGCACATAAAGCTGAGTAAGTTGTAGCTCCATAAATATTTATCGATAAGGGCAGTTTCGATTGACGGTTAATTGATCGATTAAAGAGCTGAGGCAAGTTTGGTTTTATTTCTCTTTCTCTTTATACCTTTCTTAAAGTTAGTTCCCTCTTAAAGCACTTGTTAACCTGTCCAAATACCCGTGGGACATTCAATGCATGCCTAACCCAATTTTTGACAAGTTGTCGCACATGAAATTATGCAGAATATTCGCATGGAAAGTTAATCAATGGAATTACATGCAGCATCAGCACTAAATTTGCCTCAGTCATTGCCACACACCCCCTACACACACATAGACACCCATCTACACACACTTGTAGGTCCCCAAGCAATCAGCTAAGCACATTTGATTTTTTCCGAGGAAGGCAAAAGCTGAAAAAAACTAGACGTCGTTTCATTATCGACAGCTATCTATGTATGTACTACGTATGTGCATATATTTGTGTGTCTACATGTGTGTATACAGTGCTGTGTTTGTGTTGTCCCCTCGATAGTTAGATTATAGCACGAGAAAGAAATCATCATGATTGACAATTGACAGTCGTAGGACACGGGACCTGCCTGGGGGAAGCGACTTTCTCGGGAAGGTTTCGGCAATCAAGCAGCAAATTTTCTTTATTTCCTGCACGACATAGGCAGGCAATGCAGGCCGTGGACCGTGGACAGTAGACCGTGGTCAGTGGTCAGTTTTTATGGCCAGCTGTCTTATCAGTCTTCCCCCGATGATGTGCGGGCTATGCCAACGGAGACCATCATAAACGAAGCATCACTTTGATTTCCACATCATGTACTGTCGACATGGGACGTCGGAGAGGGGGGAAGGGATCTGCGTGTGCCCTTTATGGCCCTGTCCCTCGTCTGCTGCGGACCCTTTCCTAATTTGTTTTCTATTTGCTGCTAATTTCTTAATTCACCCGGGAATCAGCTACGCCCTGGACAGTGGTCATCGGATTTTACAGTGAGTTAGGCTCGACTGGCATTGATGATGCTGGTGTCCATTGATTGCTTTGAGTGCGTGTTTGAGTGGAGCGTGTGCAAGTGCCTGTGTGTGTGCGACAGTCGTGCGCGTGTGTTGTTCCCAAGTTGGCGATAAAACTCTAATTTTGTTTAAATTGAAGTGGGCTGCGTTTTAATTTAACTTGATGAGCAGCCAAAGTGGATTAGTTTAGATAATGTTTAATTACTTTTGCATTTTCGTTGATCTTAAAACGTCATTTATTTAATTAAAGTTTAAGTCTGCAACATACAAAGGCGTAGATAACAGAACGAGCGAGATGCTCAAATGGCTCTCTTGTTTTGTATTCTATGTTTGCCTTCCTTGCTCTCATTGCAGTATTTGGTGAGAGTTTTTCACGATAGAGGCAACATTGTGCGAGTGCATGGGAGATAGAAATAATAATATCTTTAATGTTAACTTTACAGTGCACTGTAACACACTGCAGTTAGCAGAGTGCAAGAGAAGCTTTGATCAATTACAGCGATGACTCACAACACAGCTTGCGTTAATCGATAAGAAAGAGAGAGACAGATAATTATGTGTGCAAAGTACTGCAGCCACCTTCGACAATGTTAAAGTAAATCAAGGTGGCAACTTTGGTTTAAAACTTAAATACTACGTAAATAATATAATAAATTGAGGTTTTATGCATATCAATTATATTCAAAAGTGTTGTGGCTTTAAGCTGCTGCAAAAATGTTCTCTATTTTAAATTGCAATTCGATATTTAAACATAATTGTAGAGATTGTGCATGTGTATTTCCTCGTCGTGCTCAGGTTTTCTATTAAAACTTTCCCCATGCAGCGTCAAAAATTCAATCTAATAAGGAAGTGCTTGATACTCTATCAGCAGATTCGCTTTGTTAGCATCAAATGGCAAAAGCGCAGTGAAGACTTTTAATTAAAGTACACACAGACAAGGGGCACACACACATACACACATACACACAGATAAACGTGCTCGCTAACTGAAACAGCATATGCGCTGAGTATTTACCTGGAACGTGAGCCAATTATCAGGTAGAGTAGAGAAAACATTTGAGACCTGCTTCCTTTCCCCCATTCTTCTTGCTCCCACTCTCTCTCTTTCTCTTTCTCTCTCATATTCCTCCTCTCTGTTGATTCATTTCTCGCTTTTATTCGAGAGTGCAATCGAAGTTATTAATCTGATTTTTCAAATCGCTCGCATGCATCGTCATCATCGCCAGGAAAACGTCATCATTGTCTTATGTAAACAGGAACGTGCCTTGCGACTGCAATTTCCATTTATAACCCGAGTAAGCCGCTTATCTCCTACCCAAAATCCCGACAAATTGGCTGCCGAGCTACGGACCCGACTCCGTCTCTATCCCCGTCTTCGTGCGACAATGCAAACGTCAAAGTTGCAGACGGAGTCGGAGACAGACGTTGATTGGGTTAGTCTTGGCTCTGCCTTATGCAATGGCGACCCTGCTTTGCCTCAGTGTAGAAATTATAAAGAATTACGACTATGATTGACAATTTATGGCGGTGCCTGTCAGCGGACTGAAGAAATCAAATATAATTCCCATAATACGACAGTGCCTTGGCTTGAAAATTCTTCTCTTGTTGCTGTCATCCATCGATTATGACTCAATCCCGATGTGTTTTTTGTGCGAGCTGTCAACAAAAAACTACTGTGTCCAGTTACTCGAGGTTTGCACATGCGGGCACCTCGTCTACCTCCCTACCCTCCCTCCTGCCAACATCATTTGTCTAGTTATTTATGGGAATTTAGTGGGATCAGGTTCGCAATCGGGTTCTATTTGGGGTTGCAAATGCATTTCAATAAAAAATTTCACTGAAAGGCAAAAGTTAATTGCCCGACAACAACTACAAAGGCAGTATAAAGGGAGAGAGAAAGAGAGTGAGAGGGAAAGGGAGAGCATTCTCTCGTTCATTTATCATGCTTAAAGTTTGCATAGGAGCGTGTGCAAACAATTTCACACTGGAATAGGAGTGCGATCGAAATGAAAGGAATTCCATTTCGGGGCGTGCTAAAAAACGCATTTCGAGCCGACACCTTGGGTGGTACCGGGAGGGGAGGGGAGTGGCAGGGGCAGCGCATGAAAGGAAAGCAAACAGCGGGTGGTCACTAATTTTTTACGTGACGCTAACAACAACAGAGCATAGAAAAAAAGTGAAAAATAGTAGATGAGAAAGGAGGACGAACGTATAAAACGCGAATCAGAACAAGCGCGAAAATCAGCGCCAAGGCGCCAAAAAGTATGCGTTGCTAGACAAAAATCAAAGAAACGAATTCGCGTTTGTGATTGCCAGATTGTGTGCCCACCCACCTCCCCTCTCCTCCCACTCCCCTCTCTGCACTCGCCCGACAGCGCTTGCTTGGCCATATAATTGGGAGTGTGCGAGGGTCGTGCAAAGAAACGTGCAAACTGCACGAAATACCAGAGCAACAATGCGAGGGCAGTTGGAAAGTTTGAAGGAATAGAGAGAAGAAACTAATAAGATATTAAACAGATGAATGTATATGCATATATATTCTTTGTCTATATTCTATATTGTTATATACATTTTATTAATTTATTAATATTCAGTTTTTCTGCCATGTTTACGTTTATCATTATATCTGTCTGTCTGTATGAACGCAGAGATCTCAGCTATTACGATAGCTAGAGAGACCAAATTTGTCATAAAGGTTTCTGTATTTCATATTCAGATATAAATAGATTATTTCAATTCATAGGTGCTACGCTTAACACCATAGCAAATTGATAATTTATCATTATTTATTTATTATTTATCAATCAAGGCATAAATGAACTAACTTTCTGCTTCGACATACTATGTACACATGGATGAAAACTATATATAAATCTTACATTTCAGTCTGATCGACCCATAAACACTCAAGTAATTCAGTATTTATGCTAAGTATTTGTAATATACATATTATATAATAATATGCATGTAATATACTAATGTTTACTCTATAATAAATATATATATATATATATATATATCATATATATTAACTTAGTGTTTTTACTATATCATCGGGAACATTTAACAGCATCTTTCATTACTTGTTAATGCATCTGGCTGTAAATATGTTGAATGGAAGTGAATCTTTCATGTTTTTGAAATCAATCTTCTTTCATGTTTGGCTTTACTTTGGAACTTTCTTTCCAAAGTTTACACACTCCTTCCCTTACCTTGTCTGGCAACTTATTGTACATCCCTCGCTTCCTTGCTCTGCCCTTTATCGGTCTATCTATCTGCTGCAGCAGTCAGTTCGCTGGCTTTGCCTTCTCACTCTCTTCCTACCATCCCCCCTTATTCCTCTTTCTACTTGCCTCGCCTTACTTCTTCTGCTGTTTCTTTTGCGTCTGTCAACCCATTTCCTGCCGCCAATAATTAATGTAATTGCAACATTTCTGCCACTTGCCTTTGTCTGTCTAGTTTGTCTCTGTGCAGGAGGCAGGGAGAAAGGAGGGAAGAAGAAGGCAGGAAGTGTAGCCTGGCAGAGGGGGGCGGAAGGCAGGGAGGCTCTTGCAGGAGTTTTGCCAAAAAGGAAACTATTTTAAAAAGGCAAAAGTACTTTGGTTTTAATTGCAACTATTCCGACAATATTCAAAGGGGGTATTCGAGTGCACATTGGGGTATTCAGGCGCCTTGTCCGAGTCTCTCTCTCTCTCTCTCTTTCTGTCTCTCTATCTGCGTGTCTGAGCACATTGTAGTTGTTCTGGTTGCGCTGAGTGTAATGTCCTTTTAAGGTCCTGCAGCAGCTACAATGTGCTTCCGTTTGCATGCAACTGCGCTAAGCTGCTTAACTTGCCCCCCTCCTCCGTGCTCCTCTCAAGGCAACCTTCTTCTTGGCCTGCCCTGACGGTGCGTATTAATGATTACTTGAGTTGGCCCATTTTGTGGCCTGATCCCAGAGAGAGCACGTAAAAATCAATGTCATTGCGCTGTTTGCTGTTTGTTTTCGGTTAACATTCCCTGCTTCCGCTTCCGTTGCCCCAACTCTCTTCGCCCTTTCTTCCTACACCCTTCTCTCGTTTCTCATTCTCTGCTCTTCTGTGATTTTCCCCAGTCGCTGTAATGGCAGCCGCTGCAATTTGCTGCGCAAACTTTTGCGGCAAAAACAGAAAAGTTTTTCACTTAAACTTCGCCGCATTGCTGCAGTGCCGAGTGCGTCCTTGCCCAGTTTACAGGGTATACAGGACTAGGTAGATAAAGAGTAGCAGATTGTTGCATGTGTTGACTCAATTACAACTTAACTTGTACAGGGTATACGCCACTCTGGCATGCCGTGTGGACACCTTGACATTTTTGGCTGCTCTCTGCTGATTATTCCCACGTTGCAACTGCAGGCAGCACTTAAAATTTGTTTAAACATAAGTGGTTAATTATGCTGAACGCTTGCGTGCCAGTAGATAGCGCCAGAGACACCTCCTCCTCCTTCTCTTCCTTCTCCTTCTCCAGCAGGATGCACCCCTATAATTAGTTTTCATAATTTTTTCACTCGTATCACTGTTCTCGAGAGTTCTCAAACTCTTTCCACATTTACCTCCAGCTACTTTCTACTATCTCCATCTCTCTCCCACACTTTTTACTTTCTCCTTCTGCCTCACACTCCTTCTTTCTCCCCCTCCATCTCTCTCACACTCTTTCCCTGCCTTAGCCCGCATAAAAGTTGTTTTTATCATTTCCGAAATTAAAACAAAATATTTACATTTGCAATAAGTTGAAACCCGAGTGCCACTGACAGTCTTCTCTGTCTAACAGTCTGTCTGTCTCTCTCCCTCTCTTTCAGTTGCCCATTTAGTCAGACTTCTCTGCTCACTTCGCTTTCTGTGTACCCCAAAAAATGTTACCGGCTTCTAATTTTTGCACAGTTTCTTTGTTGCTTTTGCAGTTTATGACAACTTGACGGACATTTTGAATTATGCACTGAGTGAGAGACAGAGAGAGAAAGAGCAGAAGAGAAGACGGAGAGATGGATAGACTCACTTTTATGCATAACAATAGAGCTGAAATTTTGGAAAGAGCTTCTTAATGTAGAACCTTTGTCTGGCAACTGAGCGCGGGAATTGCTAATGCACATTTGCATCACAAGTTGAGAACAAAAAGTTTCAGTGTAGGAGGCGTTGAAGCCTTCAGTGGAACTTGGCACAGTACCTTAATAGAAGATGCTAAGTAAGAACCAGCTTACAAATGAGATTTTATGCAAATTATCCAAGCTATGTAAAGTATTTGGGTGAGGTTAGGTTTAAATATATTTGAAGTAAACATCATTTTGACTGTTTACTTATGTAAACTAATACTAGTGGATAATAAATTCACTTAATATATTCCATGTGAGGAAGTATTTGTATGGTATATGTTAATTTGTAAAAATCAATGTTATATACATACATATTTAGTAGCCTATCACCATAACATTATAAAATATATCTGTACTTTATATATCTGTATGCAACCACAGTCTTTAAACTTTAACATTAACAGACTCTGTAAAATAAGAATAAGTGCCTAATAAGAATAAAAAGGAGAACAATTAATCAGTTTGTATTCGGCAACGATAGAAACAAGACAAAACACGTTAACTGGGCATCTTGTTGTTCCATTATCAATATATATATGTATAACACTCCCTAGGCGGTAGACTATTGAAAAGTGGTGTACAAGATTTATGTTTGCATCACACATATATCATGATATATCTTTGAAGTCATCGTCTCTCATGAAGGGGACAATTTAATTAGCCAAATGCTCGTGGAGCAACTCTCCTTATGGCTTTCCTTGTAGGGTTAATATCTTCGCGCTTGATCTAGGAGCCATAAAACAATATAGGCACACACTCACTCACACAGACACACACACACACTGCACTCTGAAGTCATATATAATCATAAACGGCCCTCGAGGACTGTTGCGAGGGACGCTTAATAACTTAATTAACTTCAGCGGCAGCGCGCAGATAAAAATCAAGCGCAAAAATTAACAGGAAATCTGCCGAAGAAGCGCACAAGGCGGCGATGGCGGCGAAAGGGCGAAATGAATAAGAATAAAATAAAATGGCAAATGGAAATACAAATAAAATCAAGAGGGAGACATAAAAAATGAAGCAATTACATGCACGCAGAGGCGATACGAGGAGCAGGAAATGCACAACAGAATTTTATTTGCGTCATTTTGTCATCACGAGGTCGCAGGATACGCAGGATACGCAGGAAATTAAAGCATCTACTGACAAATTGCCAAAAAAAAGCAGGACAATTCTTGCTTAAGAGAGAGAGAGAGAGCGAGACAGACAGAGGAAGCCGGAAGAAGTCGAGGAAAGTCAGCAGCGAGACGACGTTGCGTGTCTTAAATTCGCCATAAAAGTGTCACACAGACAGACAAGGACATGCGTGTCTTTTGTTTTTATGCACCACGCCCCCACGCCCTCACGCCCCCACGTCTCTCTCTCTCTGGCAGCGCCATTAAGCCTGACGAGCAATGGCAGACGGCGAATGTTTGAGGTTAGGTTCATTTGCTCTAAATCTCTTAAATGCCTTTATTTAGACTAAAAGCGTCGAGCAGACGTGACGCGAAGCTAGCTGGCAGCAAGGAGGGGAGAGTGGGAGGTAGGAGGGGAGGAGGGGCAAGGCCTGCCTGTCAGTTTAATGTCTGCCTCCCCCTGCCCCCTTCTTCCATTGTTGATGTGGCAAGTGTTTCGCCTGGTTTCTTTGGCTTTAATGTCTCGTTCGCATGTCCTGTGGGCTGCTAGGAGAGTCCCCCTCTACCCTCCTCTCTTCCCTCCTCTCTTCTCTCCTCTCTTTCCTGCCTTCCCCTCTTGTTCGCAGCTGCCTTGGCTTGCCGCGTCTGCCTTGCG
Source organism: Zaprionus nigranus (assembly GCA_018903425.1). Lineage (NCBI taxonomy): Eukaryota > Metazoa > Arthropoda > Insecta > Diptera > Drosophilidae > Zaprionus > Zaprionus nigranus. The sequence goes on from JAEIGD010000024.1 coordinate 647,820, forward strand.
AGTCTTTTATGCGTGTAAATATTTTGTTTTACAGCTTCTAAGCGCTGCCTTCTAATATACTTGGCCGTAGGTGTCTCAATTTTCCAAATAGTTGCCGCAAAAGCCGCTGCTCCCCCCCCCCCCCGACACCCCTCTGAAGAGAGTTGAGTAAACAATGCTGAAATCAATGTCATGTATGTGCAAGGGAATGTTTGTATGTGTGTGTGTGTGTGAATGTATTCTTCTATTTGCCTAGAGGCACCTTTTTGATTTCGCATTTCTAGGATTCAGTTAGCGATGGGCAGAGGAAGTAGAGAAGATGGGGAAGTGGGGGCGCACTGCTTTGCCGACGGCGACCAGTTTTGAGGGTTCGTTCGGTTTCGCCTCTAACGGTAACTGAGGCCTCTTTGTGGGATTTTCGTTTATCAAATTGAAGCTAAAGCTTTGCAGCTGGTTCAGTTTGTTGTTCCCAAGCAGGTTTTTAGGGCTCCCAAGTACGGGCTTTTCAGGGGCTATTTTACATATGCAGCGGAAGAAAAAACAATTCTGCATTTAGGCTAAGCTGAAGGGACAACAGTGGGAAGAAATAACTTAAGAGGTGGGAGAGGGATACGAAATGGAAACTGAAATATCAATTAAGTTAAGATTTGTTTAAGAAATATGATATATAAAATATTGTCTAAAGAATATGGAATATTTTTAATATATGTATACACTCTTGTATGGAATAATATATTAAAAATTCTCTGTTAGTCAAAGAAATATAGAGAGAAATATGTTTGATGTTCTTTGTGCCTCTCTGTCCCCATCTCTCTCTCTCTCTCTCTTCATCTCTCTATATGTTAAAATTGCCCGATTTTCTTCTCTGTTCTTCCTCATTTCAGCCTTAGTCTGCCTACCTCTCCGTGCCCATTCTCTCTACATTCATTCTCTCTCCCCAAAGCCTCCTCCTTTTCCCTATTGCAGGCCATTCATCTTGGGTTCATTTCTTGGCATATTTACTCTAGTTGGGCTCGAGTTCAATTTATCTAATCCCTTAGGTACGTCTCCGCAGTGCCCTTTCAACACATTCCCCACACTCCCCACACTCCCTCGCACCACCTCCCCCCCACATCCTGCTTGCCTTGCCCCTTCTCCTTCTCCTCCACCTCCACTGTCTGCCGCTTCGTTTAGCTTGGCCAAAGTCAGCGAAGCCTGCAAAACATATGCATTTATATGGCAAATACATCTGCGTGTTGTCCAAGTCGAGTACCCAGCACCGTGTACTGTCCGTACCCTCAGTACCCTCTCTCTCTCTCGGTATCCTGTGCTCGGAGACGGAACCCAACTGCAATTACAGTTTACAAATGTTCGCACAATTCAGTGCACATGAAACGCCATCAATAAAATTATAGCCAAGGACACTGGGAACTGTACAGGGAGTAGGGAAGGAACAGAGAGAGAGAGACGGGGAAAGAGAGAAGGTTAGAGACTAAAGAAACCACTGTGTACGCAATAAGAAACAATTTATTAAAAATTCTCAACGCAAATCCGTTTGGAAATTAAAATAACATCATTTTGATTGAATACTCTGGCGGGTCTACCCTGCCCTTGCTGCCCCTGCCCTCGTCCCCAGTGAACCGCAAAACATATGCTACCTAATTTAAAAGTATATTACACAAAAGAAGAACGCAGAGGAAAGAAAAGAAACCACTCGAGCAACACAAACACACGCGGGGAATGACTTAAGGAAAACCTCGGGAAAACAATGGCCAGAACAGTTCGTAAATTGCATTTCAACTGCAGACCGCAGGCCGCAGAAGACAGAGGACTGAGTACCGTGGACAGAGAGAGGAGCGGGGGGGAATTTATATAAATTGACTTCTTTATGCCTGCCTTGGTCTTCGTTTCGCAGAATTTGTCGAGGGCTCAGACAATTTACCACCTATGAAGCCGCAGTAGCCGCTGAAGAAAACTAAAGATTGTAAACTAAATTGAAGAAGCAGCGAAGATTCAAAACCGAAAGACCCTTAACTGTGACGTGTAGAGACTTCTCAACTTGTGGTTCGACCTCGACCGCGACCTGATTGAATTTTCCGCTTCATTTAAATTGAATTTGTTGCTCCCGCCCGGCGGCGCAGGTGGTGGCCTCCATGTTGGGGTGCTCGGCGGGAGTGCTCCACTCCAGGCCCGAAATCATAATTAATAGACACGCATATATATACTTTTTGGAGCGAAAGAAAGTGAAGGAAGAAGTGGAGAGAAGTCAGAGAAGGGAGAGATGAAGTGGGGCAGGTGGAAAGCTTTTTGGGGCCAGCACTTTTGAGCCTTATAAATTTGCACGCTTATTTCAATTACCTGGCGGCAGCTTCCTCCTCGAGCGGGTACCTCTGGAGTTTCTCGCAGTTTATCATAACTCAGGCTCCGTAGCAGTTTCCAGGATTATGCTGGGGCGGGCTCTGCGATATGTATGTGCTCCAATTTGTTAGAGACTTTATTAGGCTCCTTCTACAGGGGAGGCAGCAGGCAGCCCCAGCTGCAGTTGCCTTTTTCCCGATATTGTTTTATCCGTGTTTACATTTACCTTGGCTCAAAGTTTTTTACCTCTTCAGGCGTCGCGAATTTCACTTAAAATAATGCAAAGGAACTTTTTACGGCACTGAGAACTTGTGAGAGGGAGTGCGATGCTTGCTCTCTCTTTCTCTCTCTGGGTCAGCTTAAAGACCAGGGGCTGGGGTGCTTTAAGACTGCTTCTACTTAAGTTCTGTACCAACTAAGTTGTGACTCTGGACTCCCGACTCCCAACTTCCTCGACTCCCACTCATCAATCAATCAATCAGTTGAAGCGTCAAACAGTCGATGCGAGTCATCAAGTCAACCAAACTGACAGCAAGTTCACGAATCAAATGCTAATCGAATCGAGGCGAATCACTTCTGCCACTTCCCCTTCCCTCTTCTCTCTTGCCCGCCCTCTTTGCCATTTGTTATGCTCAGGCCAAAAGCTTTTAGGTTATGTAAATAGGCTGCACTTCCAATGTGTTCCGAGTTCATTAAAGACTCGTTTAGTATGCCAAACATTATGAAAAGCTTGGCAAACAGCATCGTTCTCTCTCTGTACTGGGAATTTGCTGTATATATTTTATTCATTACAGTATTTTATTTATGCATATTTATATTTTGCTTGGAAAAATACCAAACAGCTCTTTCTATTTTCTTTTAGTTTTTTCTGTAGTGACAGCTTTAATTCAACTCAAGCTGCAAGTTCCGACTGCTGTTGGCCTAATAAAAAAATTAAATTTAATTACCAGCCACAAAACTAATTTGAAACTTTATCTCTGGATCACCAGCTCACATAGACAGACACAATACTTGGCAACATAAATTTCCCATTGCGTGTCCGAGTGCCATTTGTTGTCTCTCGCAACGCACTTCACTCAGCCCAGGATGCCTGTCAGTTCATCAGTCCATCAGTCGGGCAATCGGTCAGTCAGTCAGTCAGTCAGTCAGGGAGGTAGTCAGTCAGTTAGGGTGTCAGGGAGTCAGTAAGGGAGTCAGGGAGTCGGAGAGGGAGTCAGTCATTCAGTCGGGCCGTCAGTTAGGAGCACACGTATTCAGTCGGCATTTCAACACTTTTGCTACTTCCACACATGAATTTTGGTAGCGTGCATTCTTGCGGTCTCCCAAGTATACTCCCGACATTGTATCCTGTTGCTGAAGCTGAGGCTGTGTCCCACGCACTCTCTCGTTCTCAGTATTTGTTAAAATGTGCTACGTGCTTTGGGCTAATAGACGCTGACCCCCGAGAGTTCAAGCCAAAGACTGATTTAATTGGCCGTGTGGAGTGGGCCTAAGAGCTTAGGCCTAGCACCAGCTGTAGTACCTAACTCGGTAGCCGAACTAGGTGCCTAACTGTGCCTAACTTGGTAGCCGAACTAGGTGCCTAACCCGGTGTGTAACTCCCTCTCTACTTCTCTGTTTAGCTCTCTCTCTCTCTCTCTTCCTACCTTTCTTTCCCTCACTTTTATCTGCCTCAGTTCTCCCTTCTCTTCCATTCTTCCTCTTCCTCTCTCTCCTCCCTCCTCTCCCCTTCTCTCTCCCCCTCGCTTGTTGTGAAAGTTTGTCTCCCATTTCAATTGTAAACCATCGGAACAATCGTGCTTTTGCCGAAGCACCCTACAGATAATAGAAGGCTTAACACACGCTGCCTCGTAAATTTCCGTTATATCCCGTAATTGTCAATTGTTCGTGTCATAAAAATCAATTTGAAAGCGACACAAGAGAGAGAGAGAGAGACAGAGAGAGGGGGAGAGAAGATCAAAAAGCCATTTTACGATTTTTCAATTAAACAAATTGCCCGAAACAGTTTTAAAATAGTTTGCCGTAATGGGAAGTGGCACGCGTTGAATGTATGCATGCATGCATGGATGCTATGTGGCATGGTATGTGGCATAGTATGTTATGTGGTGTGGCATGTTTGTTGCGTATGTTGTGCAGCATGCGGGCCACGGCGGCGCATCGAGTTTAATTTACAACAAATTCTGTCGCATTGTGGCGCAGATTTAAATAGTACTAAAAATTTAATTGCAACATATTGTGGGGGCACACACAGATCACCCACACGCGGACGCAACGAAGTGCAACAAACTCAACTAACTGTGTGCACTTTTCTTGGAAACACCCCCGCCTCCCAACCTCCCTCCCTCCGTCTCTTTCCTTTGCCTCTGCCTTTCCTGTTGTGGTGACAAAAACATTGTGCGCTCAATTTTTCAACTTTTCGGCACAAGTCGAGGCGCCTCCTCGTTCAATGTCGGCGACCTTTTGGCGGCTCATTGGCTCCGCCTGGCTGACCCGACCTGACCGGCGCGCATTGCCACCGGCGGTCACCAGGTCCCCTCTCTCCCCCTCTCCCTTTCTCTCGCTGTCTGTGTCAACCAAAGTGTTATTAATTGCTTGTTTTTACTAAATTTATTGCTTGCTATTTATTAATTTATTGGCTCCGACTGCAATTAGATAAGAAAACTGCAGCAACACTCGCCGCTGACGCACCGTTGCCTCTGGGCCCAGGCTGCTGTCTCTCTCTTGGGCCTTGGCTCGGCTCGTTTTTCTTTTGATCATACGCACTGCATATGACATGTGCAGCGAGTCCATCCTGCCTCTGCAGCTGTGCGATAGCGAAAAATGCATATTTGCTGTTTAACAATCTTTAAAGCGCACACACTGATAATTTTGTGGCTGCCACCGATTTCTATATTGTTATAATGGTCAAGTATAGGAAGAGTGTTTAATTTACTTGAGTTTGCTTAAATATTCAGCAAGTTATTTTTGTTATGTTTATGTTCCCTCTAATGAAATTCCGCATATTTCTTATAACTTACTATGTATGCACTTGTATAGTGTCATAAGATCTCTGCTAAGGGGGGTCCCCCCGGTTTTTCTTTTTTCGGTGTTTTTCAAATTTCATTGGTATAGCTTTATTTATTTAGTGAGTTACTTGAGTTAGTTTGCAACAAAGCATTGCCATGGCAAGTTGCTTAGCACTTTCAACATATTTTGCTTAATATAATATATATCCAAAATTTCCAATTGATAGCTGCAGTATATGCCGAGTTAAAATAGTTAATTCTCGAATATTCTGCATGTTAAGATCCGCAATTGATCCAGGTATTATTTGTTTCACTTTAGTTAGTACACATTCCAAATTTCCTATTGATCGCTGCAGTACTAACTGAGTTACAATAGTTAGTAAAGTTACTTTAGCATATCTGTTCCCACTTCCTACGTAACTAAATTGCAAAAGTTCATTCCAAATACTCTTTTATTAGACAGCGCATGAATTCGATATTCCCCTCAATATTTACTCGCTTTTCTTCTAGATATTTAGCTAACCCAATTTGGCATATGTTTAAGGCTACAAACATATTAATTTGTTTGTTTTCGCTTTCCTTTCAACCACACTCACGCAGTCCGAGAACATGTCGCACACTCGCCTGGCCAGGCCAATCAATAACAATTTAAAAGCTGTTGCGACAACATGTGCCAAGGCCCTCCACCTTCAAGAGGGGGTAGTGTGGGGGGTGGCCCTTCACAGATTGCAGCAATTACGCAACATGGCAACATGCAACAAAAAAACAACAACAACAAGAACAACAAGAACAACAGTACAAGCACAGCTCTGGCGAGAGCAACGCCATATTGTGTGGGGAAAATGGGAAATCGGAATGGGAATGGGAATGAGATTGGAAATGGGAAAGGGAATGGAAAAGGAGCTGGGCAGGGGCATGCGAAAGGGAATGGGGGATGTTCCACCCTAAAATTTTATGTCACATTTGCGTCACATGCCGAAACAGCCGAAAAATGCCAAAGAAATAAGCTGCAAAAGCTACAAAAAAAGGCAAGCGAGTGAGAGCGAGTGCTAGACAGGCAGATACCCTAGAAGAAGTCAAGGTAGAATCGTAAAAGTTTAATGAATATATGAATTTATATATCTAATATCTGCTCTCATAATCTTTGGCTTATATCCAACAATCTTTCTATCTAAAAGACCCTTTCTCATGCCCTCTACAGGGTATGCAATCTATACTTCGTATGCACAAACACAGCGACGTAAATAGCTAGCAAAATGCGACAAAGTACGACAAAACACCATAAAAGTTAAACAGTAATTTGACATAGACGACAACAGCATATGTGGGAATTTCCAAAAGGTTCCCCTCCCCCCACGCCTGCTCCTTCCTCCTTCTGCAACTTGTATTTCAAAAATGGTTTACAAATTTGGACTGACAAGTAAATATTTTATAGATAAAGCACACAAGTGCGTGAGCGAGTCCCTTGACAGAGCGTAGGCGCGTGAGCTATTTAAGGAAGCGAATAGAGAAAGGTTTCCTCCCACTTTGGCAACCTCCTCTTCATACCCCTTTTCCTTATAAAATTATGACCCACATCGTAGGTCATAATGTAGCACATGTTTCACTTGCCTTTGGTCAAGTGCGTCCATTCCAGGCAAGTTCTATGAACTTTGATGTCCAAAATAAAAGAGATTCTCTCCCTCTGTCTCTTTGTCCCTCTCTCTCTCTTCCTTTCTGTCTCTGTGTTTCTTATATTATAATTCGCTGTGGTTATAACTGTTGTTGGCATTTTCGCATTGCGGTTTGGTAAATGTTTTTCTAAACAATTTTCCATTATTTTCACTACCCTAAAAAGAGAGGGTACTCCAAAAGGAACGCTTTGTAATAAAGTTATACGCTAGCAGGGTGTACTTTATTCAATAAGGATGTTTGTTTGTTCAGCAATATCTATCGATATCTATCAGCTTTTGCGTCTTCTATAATTAAAAGAATATTTTATATTTAACTGAAGTTGGAACAATTGGTTACGCAAATTGGAATAAAAACCTATATTGATTTTTAATTTATATTTGATTTTTAATTTAAAATAAAATTTACTTTTATGGAGTGAATCACGAGATTTTTAGTAAACATTTGTAAATCAACATTAACATATTCTGCATTTGGGATATTCTAATAAAATATATATGGTAGACACAAATAGGTCTCATGTTCTTTTGGTTTATTCCCGTAACATAATCGAAAATATTCAACCATGATATTTTTAGAGCAGTCTGTTATATTTTATAGGTCTCTTAATTCAGTCGAATTGTCTTTACTGATAAGTGGAAACTGACGTCAAAGAAATGTTGCGTGTTATTAAAAATAGACGATTAACTTGAACTTGTACTTAGTATACTGGAGGGTTGATGTTAATTGACCGTTTGTATAATCTAATAGAGAATATATGTCCAAAGTATGAATTATATATATGTTAATACTTTATTGTAAATTTTGGAGACATCTATATCTATATTAGTCTACACTTTCTATATATTCATGTTAGTCACAGGTTTGCCTTAATCTGCGAGTCTATACAACCTTCGGCGTACTGCAATCCCATTTGAACTACTATAAAGTACATCCGCCTACACATCTGTCTATCTACCTTGGGCTTGGTTCAAGGTCAATCTCAAACTGTTCGCTTTCTGCCACATCAACCACATGACAGAGCATCAGAAACATGTTCATCAGCAGAAACCACAAATCAAAATGTCAAAATTGCCTCAGCTGTTGATGTGCCCCGATGTCTCTATACGGGTATGTGGAGGTTGCATCTCACATCTTTCAACTGCAGCGGAAACAGGCAACGGTTTCCCGGCTACCGTTTGGACTCGTCTTCGGCTCAGGTAACCACCGTCCTGCCGTACCAGCAGGCAGCCAGCATTTGGAACTGCTAATTACGACAGGCAGGCCAGCGGGCTGCCTCGCTTGGGTACTGGCTGAGATCAGCAACCTATAGACTATGTATGTATATGAATACCAAATTATGTATTTCATGCAACCGTTTTTGACTTATTCCTGCCGCATGAGGCTCTTTTTCGGGTACTCCTGGCGCTGCTGCTACCGCGCGTAATTACCAAATTATAGGCTTACCCTTTGGCTGACTGATTAGACTCATTTACAAATTTCTGACCAGGGTCCTCAACAGACAAGGAGAGCGGCTCTCCTCTACTGTCTCGACTGTCTCCCACAGAAAGGTACGTCCCATAGTCGGTTAATAGACAAATTAACTCTGCTCACTGCGACCAGCTGGCTGTCCGCCTGTCTGACCTATACTTAACTTTGATAACATCTTGTAAATATTATGTAATTTTTTATAAATTTCCCATAATTATAGTGTGCCCGAAGTTAGGCTATTTGATTTATAAGTGCACATAATTCGCTGCAGTTTGCTCTGTGCTGCTGGTGGATTTTCCAAAGAAAATAGGAAAATCAATTATATTAGAGAATGCTTGAGGGCCTGGCTGGCTACTTAGTTGGGGCGCAGACAGAAATTGTTCTGATAAAAAAGTCTATTTTGAATAAAATAAACTACGAAAGACCCTCTCCCTCTCTATCTCTTATCTGGCTTTTGGTAAATTCCCAACTGGCTTTTGGGGAAATCACTCATATATTTTCCCATTAAATCATGCGATTAAGTGACTCTAAACGAAATATCGTTATCGCCTTGAAGTTAACTAAGAAAACATAGTTTCAACTGATGAATTGCTCTGCCGGTACGGCACTGAGAGCACCCTCTTTCGCTTATAAAGTTGATACTTACATTTAAATCAATATTATTTGTTTGTACAGTTTTCCCCCCTCTCCCTGGATCATACTTGGCTTTTAGTGAGGCACTAAAATCGAACTGAATGATGTGTTTTGAAACCGGTACCAGCGCAGTACCCCTTCCCGGCTGTTGCCTATTTTTAATAGAGTTGTTTAAGGTAACTGCAAGTTTTATAGATTTTCGTGTTTCAACAACTCTCGCAACTTAAATCAATTTGAGTCCCGGGAATTTAACAACAATTTTTAATGGCATTTCATTGCGCGTCAGGCAATTTATCATGGGGCCTCTTAACTATGCCCCCAACCCCATTCCCCTGCTCTACCCGAAAGCGTGGACTGTAAACAAACAATTAAAAAGCGAAAAGCGCAACGAGAACTTCAACTGGAATCGAGAACTAAACTCAGCACTTCCATTAGGGTGCAGAGATACCGACTGAATTGAGCAACAATAAAATATCTTTATAGTTTCGGGAGGTATAACACACCCAACTCCAAGGGGTGAAGGCGGTGGCAGCTTTGTTTTGTTTGTTTCCGATCGTGCTGCATAAACAAAGAGCGAATGTGACTTAAATGATAAAAATGTCAGGAAAGTGTCAAATGACGGCGACCAGGGCGACGAATAATGATAAAGAGCTATGAGGGAGCAGCTTACCCACCTCCCTGCCTCCCCGCCACTTCCAGCTCCCCTCAAATTGTCATAAAAAAAGGGGGAAATATGGAGCTGCAGAAAAAATGACAATAATTAAACGCACGGGACACATACGAATGCATCGTGGTTCCCCTGATCGTATTGCAGTCTCCCCCGGTCCTCACCCGTTGGGCAACGCCCCCCGCTTCCGTTGCAGCAAGAGCAGCCTCTGGTGATCTTGCCGCTTGATTTATGCGCCGCCTTTGCTCAAATTTTGTATCTAAATGTGCCATTTAAGTTATCAACACAGAGCAGGGGAGGAGGGAGAGGAGCAGGAGGCGGGAGGGGGGAGATTGTCTGTCCAGTTCAGTCTGTCTGTGTCCTCGACCATCTGCCGCCTGGCGGGGCGTGTTCTTTGCTTTTCAGCTCTTGCCTCATTTCTTTTGTGTGCGTTTCTGAAATCCCTGAAATATTTCGCGGCATGATTTAGTTGCATTTCACGCACATCGCACGCAACGCGCAACCAGCGTGGGGCAGGAACAGAGACAGTGGCGGCACGCCCAAAGGGGGCAGCCAGAGAGGAAAGGGGAATATGGACAATGTGAATGCGAGTTATTTGCGTGTGCGTAGCTGGCATATCTTCATATGCTCTGCATCGAACGCGGGCCCCAGCCTCGCCCCTTTCCCAGTCCCTGCCCCACTGCAGCTGGGATCCCTCTCACCTTCCACAATGTGATCCCTTCCCGCTGCGTTAACTTTGTGCCATCATTTATGTTCGATATTTACAGCTAAAGTCGCTAAAACTGGCGGCCCATCAAAATAATCACCTACCTAAGCGATATATACGTTATGTGGTGTGGTTTGTGACGAACTAGGCGAATGCATTTTTGTATATTAGAGAATATAATGTGGAAATAGATGAGAAATAGTAAAAACTTAGCTAGAGAACTGTTTTGAAGTTACTGTTTTAATTGCTTCATAGATTTCTGCTTAGTTTCTTCTCACACACTGTAAATATATCTGTTTCTAACTATCTTATAGATAGTTGTACCTGTAGTTCTGCATATTATTTTCCTATATATAATGTAGAAGTAGATGAGAAATAGTAGAAACTTTGCTAGAGAAGTTATTTGTAATTACTTTCGTGATTATTATATTGATACCCGATTCGTTTCTTCTTCGCACAAGGTATAACTTTATAATGATATCTGATTCATTTCATCTGACTATCTATAAACACTGTAGTTTTGTATGTTATTATATCCCATATAATGTGGAAATAGATAAGCTACAGTAACACTTATGGAAATAGATGAGCTATGACAAGATATTAACTAGAAAAATCATGTGTGTTTCTATTGTGAAAACTATATAGAATTCTGATTTGTTTCATGCCACTTAGTATAACATTATATCGATTTCTGCTTAGTTTCTTCTTCCTACCTATAAAAGCTGTAATTCTGTATAGTTTATTATCTCATATAATGTAGAAATAGATGAAAAATTATAAAAACCTTCATATAGAAACCATTTATAGATTCTTTCGTGGATACATTAAAGATTTCTGATTTCTTTCCTCTCAACATCTACAAAATTTGTAGTTCTGTATAGTATTTTATCCCATATAATATGGAAATAGACAAGCTACAGTAAAACTTAACTCAAAAAAAATTATTCATAGTTTATTTTTAAATTACAATATATAACTTACTACAATATGTATATACTTGTATAGATTTCTACTTACTTACTTCTCACTAACTACAACACTATAAATATTTCATATTAGTTTCTGCTCATCACCTATATGACCTGTAGTTCCCATTGTAGGGGAGTAAAACTTTAGCAGCTTGCCAAAAATTCGAAATTCTCTCCATGGGGTTTCTTTCTTAAAGACATAAGCGTACCCCGAGCAACAGCTGCCTCTGCCTCGGCGACTCATCCTCAGCAGACCCTGAGAAGAAGAAGTATCCACAGCTCGGGTCCGATTCCTTTATGACGTAGCTAAAGGTTATTGTTGTTGTTGTTTTTGATTGAAATAGACTTGAGGCTGTTAATTATATTGGAGCGTGTTTTGTTTTCGGTTTCGCGAGAGGTTTTTTTTTCGGTTTTTTTGGGTTTCGCGTTTGGCTTTTGTTGGAATACAAAAATCACCTGTGGCGATTTTGCGATGGGTTTGCGCTTTATTGTTGGTGTGGCTTGGCTTTGTTGTTCCCGTTGCTGTTGTTGTTGTTGTTGTTGCTATTCATGTTGCTGTTGATGTTGTTTGTGGCATGTGTTTCATCTTCATCAGCAGCAGAGAACGGAAATTTAGTTTTCGCTAATGCGCGCTAATGAACCCGCTCGTGTCCGACTCCCAGTTGGAGATCAAGCTGGCCATAGAGAAAATTGACAGGGATAGGGAGAGGTAGAGGGGGGTGAATTTGCTTGCAAATTAGGAGGCAGGCGTTTAGTTCAATGGCTGCTAATTAGCCTGTTTCGCTCTGCAGCTGACCAATGTGTTGACCCTCCTCGACTGGTTATCATAATTAACAAGCTCACCAATACACGCTCCCTCTCTCATACACACACACACTGTGTGCTACAGTTGCATTCAACATGAACACGCCAGTTCCCCACCTCCATCCCCGCCTATCAACTCGACGTGCTCATTGAGTTGCTTCCGTTTGTGCTGCCTCTGGGTGGGGCAGCACAGCAGCAACCACTTGAACCGCGTCAAGAGTGGACCACACACACCCACAGACACACACACACACAGAGACAGAGAGACACTATGAACACAGCCACACTTCAGTCGGACAGTCAGTTGAGACGCTGCAGCCTGAAGAGGCGACCAAGCTAAAAGAAAACTGACAAAAAACGCACATTTATTTCGCCTTTTCACTCGCTTTTCATACTGATTCAATTTACAGTGATAATTTCAGAATACTCTAACTAAAATGGGGTATTTAAGACTAGATACAAGGCAGGTAATGGGATAAAGAGTAGAAGAGATAGGTTAAACACTCTTTATTGAAAGTACAGCAAATATTGATTGCTGCAAATCAGTTTGCTGCATATCTTGACTACTGCAAATCTTGTCTGCTTCAAATGAAGTCTACTGCAAATCTAGACTACTGCAAATCTAGTCTACTTCATATCAAGTCTACTGAATGTGAAGCGTATTGTCTTTGTTCTTGTTGCGGTGATTCTTATTCTAGAACAGGGACTAACAAAAGAAAAGTAACTAATATATAGAAGCTCAACAGACATGTAGAGAAATAGAGACTGTTCCTGTCGGAGGCATTCAATTAATGCTGAAAATATTCTTTGTATCAACATAACGTATTTCTATAAGTATATTTTAGTATTTAATATTCAAGTCTTATATAATTATCAAAGTGTTCTTAATGTAAATAACCAGAAATAAAAGATATATATAGAAAAGAATCAAAGAAAGACAGCTCGAACCTTGCTGATGCTCATTTTCATTCCATTCTTGCCTTACACTCTGTAGGTTAGAGTATCCACACTTCGTCGTGGACCTAGAACACTACCTCTGGTCATATTTTTGCCATCCTGGCGACATTTTGGACAGTGTCACTTTTTTTAAGAAAAAACAACTGCAGTGGACAATGCGTGGAGTCGCGGAGACGGGAGACGAGACTAGGGACTGGGTAATCGGGGAAGATCGAGTCTGGACAGTTCAAGTGGTGACAGCTCTCTGGTTTTGTATGAGGCCTGTGGCTGATTATGCTCGCTGATGTGCTACTGTTGCCTTTTCCCACTCTCCCTTTCTCTCTCCCTGTACCTCTCTCTTCCCCTCACTCTTTTTTTCTATTTCCAGCTGGCATTGTTTGTTTAGACTCCTGTGTCCAGTGAGAAACTGAGGCCAGCTCGACAATGATTTACAAAACTGTTGAAAAAGTGCTCGAGAAGGCGAAAAAAAAGACAAGCCAGTCTCATCGGGGCTGGCGGTGCGTATCTGGTGTCACATTGTTTACATAGACAACTCAGTGCGGTCTGTTGTTGTTCTTCTTCTTGTTGTTGCCCGCACTTGAGGGGGATTTGTGAGATTAACGTGTTAAAAAATAAATATTTGGTCTAGTTAGTTTTCTGTGGCAATTTGTTATGCAGCCTTGCTAGACAAGTGCGAAAACAAACAGAGACACGAACTGGAACTCGAATGCGCCTCGACGCAATCCTCCCTGGCAGCTCAGCCGTGCCCTCGGTCTTTTCTCCACCTTCCTTTCAGCTTCCCTTCAGCTTCCCTCCAGCTTCTCTTGACTGTATGCAAAGTTCTTCGTTTCTGCAGTGTTTCATCTTTGCAGTTCTTCTCCCTGAACAACAACAATAACATCACGTCAACATCATCAACTGCACTACAGCGTCGCAGCTCCTCACTGTCCCCTATCTCCAGCTCCCTTCCCCCGCCCCTGTCACCTTGCTGTGTTGTTTGTTTGCTCTCTCTTTGAAATGTGCATAAATTCATTTTGGTAATGGGGTTTTCCTTGCATTGGCTTCCCCTTTCCCTTCCCCTTCCCCCTGCCCTGCTCCACTGCTCAGTCCTTTTCCTTGGGCTCCTCCTTCCTCTCCCCCTTGTGGGTGTTGTTGTTTTTCGGCTTAAGAGATTTGCTGCCGCTTGTTGCCATAACAAATGTGTTTTCGCAGCTCTCAGCAGCAGCTGCCACTTGCCACATGCCCCTCCTTTGTCGCCCAACTTGATGAGGTCCGAGCAACGCGAAATTAATTTGAAATATACATCAATTAATGTGGCAAGTTGCAGTGTGGCAGTGTTGCAATGTGGGGACAGTTTGGTGTGCAAAATATGAAATACTTTTTGAAACAGTTTCCCAGAGGAACTTGCTAATCGCTCGACAATTAGCAAGAGAGAGAGAGAGAGTTCAAAGTGCATGGGAAATGTTGTGGCGTGTAGAATCAATTGCAAACTGCCCTGAGGTTTTTCCAGCATAATTTGTGGTGGCAAATCGCAGCAGCAAACTGCAAAATGAATTTCCCACAAGAAAATGCACCCCATGAATAGTTGACTAATTATGTCACGCTCAATTAGTGTCCTTAGGGGGGGGAGGGGGAGAGAGGGTGCTACGAGGGTGTGACCAGGTGTGACCAGGTGTGCCTCTGTTGGGTCAGCTCGCACTGATCGATATGGAAATTAATACGAGTAAAATATTAAATTGAAATTAAACAAGGAAAGGGAAACGGGGAAGCAGCAGTACCCCCTGGGGCAGGGCAGGACAGGGCAGCAACCCCTCCTTCCTGTTTCTTCTCCCCCTGTTGTTGTTGTTGTTGTAATCGTAGTTGTTGACATTTCGCAGAGAGTAAATTGGTATTTACATATGTCCCTGAATCGATCTGCCCGTTGCCGCCTTCGCTGTTTGGGGAATACGTTGCCATTGCCATTGCCACTGCCATTGCCGTGTTCTTTGAGCTTTTTCCCAATACATACAGACCGTACCCGCAAGCCGGTCCTGGCACGTTGGGTATGTGTGTGTTTATTTGGTGATTGTCCTGACGTCCACGTCGCACTGCAGCTGTTTCATGCCCATTTAACACCTTCAATCCGCTTTGCCTTCGCCTTGCAGCGCTTCAATAGATTCCTAGATACATTAAAATATCTGTATCTGTATATGTAGTATATGTGTGTCTGTATGTACGTGTGTGTGTGCTGTAAAAATATTATCGCCCGACATACAGGGCTTGTCAGGCCGGGCATGTTTGCACGCGCCTGCCATGTCCTGCCGCCTGCTGCCTTCGCCACCGCTCTTCACTATCTGTATCTGTATCTATCGGATGCACAAGGCAATTGGTTTATTTTCCAATACGGTAGCCGTTCAAATATGTCTGCGAGTTGGTGGTGTGGCAGGGAGGGAGGGGGGGGTGGGGCAACGTAATTTGTGTAAACATTTGCCAGGCTTTCTCACTGATTTTTGGCTCTCTTCCCATTCCTCCCTTTCACATTTTCCCATTCCATATCATGTGCTGTGTATTTTTTTTGTTCCTGCTTCTTTTTCTTCTCTCTTCTTCTTCTTCTTCTTTTGCTGTATGATAAACAGTTTGAGAAATCGTCGAATGCCTCGTAAATTGCCGCATTTTGAATGTTTCACTTGCTTTGCATTTCGATTTCTCTTGTGTAAACAGAATTCTGCCTTGGCTTCTGCAGCTGCCTCAGATTTGAGTTCCGAATTGGAAATATTCTACATAAATTTGGCACATTATAAACAGAATTCGTGCTGCTCCCATGGGGCAGGAGAAGGCAAGCAGGAGAGAGGCAGTAGGAGTCTGCTCTAGGTCACTGTTTCGTCGAGATCCGATCTGTGCGGACTGTCTCTGTTTGCCTTTCTCATACTATCTATATCGTAGTTCCTGCACTCTCACCCAACTAAATGATCACGCTCGAGTGCCGCATGACGTGGCACAATGTCGGGGGTGGAAAAACAGCAAGTAACGGCAGTCCTGGCCTATCCTAACTGGAACTTTGCCACCCACAGACACAGTCGGGAATCGTTTCCCATAAAAAACAAGACTAAAATTGCGTTCGTATTATTTCTATTATTATTTTGTTGTTGCTGCCACACGCATAGATCATATTTAATAGAGGGGATGCTGCTGTATCTCCCTTCCCTCCTCTTCCCCTTCTTACTTTCCCAGTTTATGCGCATTTAGTTAATCAGTTACGGTTCTTTGTCTGTCTATGGGAGGGGGGGTGAGGGGGGTTGTTTTGGCCACGGGAAAAGGGGAAACACGTCATGGTTAATGAAACTTTATGGCGCCTACTTTCGAGAGAGCCAGGCCACTTGAGTTCTGTACCTGCTCCCAATTAAGCGGCAGGTGTAGCTATAGTCTAACCTAACCTTACTTCTAGTAGTCCCTCGTGTAACTGTTCCTTTACGAGCCCACATATCATGCCAGCCCATTGTTAAGTTATTGTTTTTACCTTTGTTCTCTCAAGCGTTCTGCCCGCAGCAGTGGAAATCCGTTTAGGGCTTGCAACTTGCCTCCACATTCGCCCCTGCCCCTGCCCCTGCCACGCCCTGCACATACATCAAAATTAACTGAAATGTCAGCTGCAGTTACAACAACTATTTTTACTCACTGTTGTTCGTTTTTTATGTGTTTATAATTCATGCTCATTCATCTTCAACTGCCACTGGCCAACGCGGTTTGCAGTCCGCACTCGTATTGGCATTAAGTGCTGCCAGAAAGGGACAGACAGACGGGCAGACGGACAGACTGTCTGCTCTGTCTGCGCGACAGATAATTACAATTGTGTCATATTTTTCTCATTAGCGACTTTCTATAGCTGCCTCGTATTCGTTTGTCGTTACTCGTTTCTCGTTTTCCATTTTCCATTTCCCATCACATGTGCTAGAGAGAGGGGGGGCGCATCGCTAGCTGCCACGCCCACGCGCACCTTTGGGCTGCTGCTGCTGTTGCTGCTGTTTTTCCCGTTTTCTTGCCTCTGCTGTTGTTAATTAGCTTTGCCTGATTACTTTAGAAAATTACAACTGTCAACGTATTATTTATGAGTCGAAATGTCTTTTCACTTGCAGAATACTCACACTCTGTGGGATGCAACTTCAAAAAAGTTAGACCAATATACAATATACTAACATATGTAACATAACATATGTATGTACATGCTAACATATGTATGTAACTTGTTATGTTAGCCATAGTTTACAGAAGTTTTAACTTTGTGGGGTTTATTCAACTTTAACAGAAATTGTGCAAGGCAAAGTGAGTGACATTATCTATTCATAATATCATATACTAATATTCATAAACAGCATCCTCAAACATAATTATATTCAGTTTTGTTTAACAGTCTAAAGTTTTACTGACAAATTTAACATTAATGGGGAGGTCTGTCGACTTTCCTTTAAAATATTCAATTTATTTGATAGTTGTATGAATTATAATTGAAAGAACTCATAGTCCTTAACTTTGGAGTGCGTGTTCTTATGTGAAATGTAAATGCAATATTAATATGTTACAATTGTCAAATTTTGAGGCAGTTTTTGTAACATATATAAACATTTTGTAACACATTATTATGTTATGATGGTGAGTGAGAGCATTAACTGAATAAAAACATACAGTGAGACCACAAAACCTCTAGATATTTTCTCTGACTTGTATTCATAAGAAACCTTTGCAACTTCCTTTAATAACCTAAGGTAGAATTGACAGAAATCTAGAAAGTGTTCCTCTTTAAACTTTATTTATTTCTCAGTTCTTTTGCTCTCTATAATTCTACATTAAAATAACCTAATTCAACCTTTACAGCAAATGTCTCAAATCTCTTCTTTTTCACTTCATACATTTCTCTCCTTCATTCTCTATTCTTGTACAACCTTAAGATCCCCCAAAAAGCGCCTCCGAAAGCTGTCGATGACAATTAAAAGGGACACACATTGATGACCTCTGGCAGATTCCAGTTAACCCTAAGCCGACACCCCTGGCCTGGCATACCTGCACCACAAGCTGACACACATGATCGAACACGTTCGACAGAATGTATCTGACAAATGCGATCAAATGCGCCGCAGTCGCAGTCGCAGCCACAGCCGCAACTCGTCCCACTTAGCCAACACTCCAAGAGGGAGAGGTGGAGTCTGTGGGGGAGGGGAATGTGGTGTGAATGCAATCACTTCCGTTTCGCTGACTCTTTTGCGCCGTGGCCCTTTGAAGTGATCGTGCGTGCTGATAAAAGCCAAAGCAGTCGAGAGAGAGAGAGAGAGCAAAGTATCTTGTATCTTGTATCTGACGGATACGCATCGGCAGCGTTTACCTTCGCGTCTGCCTTTTTTGTTTGATGTGCTCAGTTGATATTTTCTCTGGCAATTAATTGATTGTGACAGATTGCTATGAAGTGTCCGCAGAGACCTCAGACCCCAAGTCTCTCTCCTCCCCCCGTCCTTGCTTCCCCCTCGCCAGACTGACACTTTTGTGTTGTGTCATGCGTTTAAATTGAGAATAATTCTATGGGATCTGTTGGGGACTCTGCTGCAGGGCAGGGCTGAACGGGGGTGTAGGGTTGCCCCCGGCTAGACAATGTCTTGCAGTAAAAAGTAACACATTCGGTTTACAGAGCTGCAGCTCCCCATAAAAGACGCAAAAACGCAGCGAGATATGCAAAACAGATGTCGCTTACCCGTTCGGACTGTCATCGGAAGCCCTGGAAACTCTGTTGCTCCCAACATGCATATTAATTTTATTGCCAGCAATAACAAATCCATCGACAACAATTGTGAAACGCATTAAATAGTTGTACTAAAAGGCGGCAACAATGCAAGCGACAGCCGAAGAAAGCTGCAGTGTGCTGCAAGTGGAAATAGCCGACTGAGCTATGCACTGCAATTGCAAATGCTGCACATATGTATTCTATAATATAATATATTGATATGACTCTATGAACATACCATATATAAAGATAGCAAGTTTAAGTGTTGTAAGGTGCACTAGAGCTGAGTTAGGATAGTCACTTTGTTTGCTATCTGAAATACAGCTGAGCTAGGACAGTTAGCACCTTTGCTATTGAGTATATCATTTACTACTATATACTGACTTATAATGAAACTGACCTATAGGCATGTAATTAGCTTCCATAGCCAATTTTAGCTGCATAGTTGACTAAGTTTCATATATAATATAATGATTATAAATATAACACAAGTGTCTTCAGAGTCAGTATATTAATAAATATTGAAAAATCTTGTAATATATATCTCTTTATATCTTTTAGATTTAAATATATAGATAAATATATGTTAAGTTAGCTGGTAAGTTAAGTTAGTTAAGCCTAACCGTTTTGAAACTATTTTGGAACTGCATATTTAAGTTTTCGACTATGTTAAATAATTATTATGGTGCCTTATACCATATACCATAGCTAAATTAAGCTAAATGAAACTTAGTAATTCCCTAATTGAGCTGCACTTCCTACTCTATCTACGATATACCTTATCGTTTGCTTCTCAGTATAGCTGTAGAACATCGTTGTAACATCGATGTTTCATATGAAAAACCTCAACAAACATCGATGTTTCTCCAGCTACACTTCCCAACTCAGAGAATGTCAAGGATTTAGACTTTAAAGTAGATTCACTCGAGAATTATTTGGTTTTCAAAGGAACTGTGCGTCTTAAATGCATAGATCAATCTACAAAGCAAATTTCAGTGTGGTAGATCTTATACATTTCGAGATATGGTACTCTAGAATCACTTATAATATTATAATGTTTCATTTGGTGTACCATATATCATTGAAATATTGCTAAATACCTTTATTGAACAACTGACAAAGGTAGCGTAGTTGATAGTTGGCGTAATGGAGAAAGGAGCAAGTGCATCAGCGTTGACAACAAGTGGGGGACAGCACGAAGTAGTCTCTCTCTTGCCTGCACCCGCGCTGTCTACCTCCCTCTTCCCTACTTCTCTCTTCCCCTTCCTCTCCCCTCCTCTCCTCTCTATCTCCTCCCTCCCCTCGCACTACACAGTCGTCTGACAGGCTGTCACTGGCAGGGCACAGTTTGCAGTCTGTAGTCAGTCTTTGTCGTCATTGTTGTCGTTGTCACCGTGCTCTGCTGCGCTGGTGGCATGCCACATGTGCAGCAGC
Organism: Zaprionus nigranus; assembly: GCA_018903425.1. Classification (NCBI taxonomy): domain Eukaryota; kingdom Metazoa; phylum Arthropoda; class Insecta; order Diptera; family Drosophilidae; genus Zaprionus; species Zaprionus nigranus. Next base: position 668,179 of record JAEIGD010000024.1, read on the forward strand.
AGCAGCAAGAACAAAACAAACTATAAGATTTTATTGCTTTCTCGTATGTGAAAAACTGCGCGGAGAGTAGAATAAGGGGAGGAGGAGGAGCTGCTGCTGCTGCAGGTTGCTGCGGGTTGTTGCCTCCTACTGCACTGTGTGGCAGAAAGCAACAAGCCGAAGTCTGGCAAAGCTGCGCTTGTCTGTTCCCCTCCCCCAGTACCTTCTTCCCTCTCTTCTCCCGCTTCCTATTCCCCCTCTCTGTTCTGCCCCACTTGATGGGGAGCATTGCAAACAAGGGCGTTGCACGAGTTGTCAAAATGAGCAATTACTTTGCAAAAATGTTGCACAACTCACGTGTTCTATGCCACCTCCCTTCTATCTCCACTTCTCCCTTTGCCTGCCAGCATTTCTGCACTCTCAAGTCGTTTGTCTTGTTGCCAAAGTTCGCGCTGCGCTACATGCCCCCGGAATGTGGCATATGCAATATGGAAATTGATAGCGTAACCCACTTAAAGCCAACTCTTCATAAGTTCATCCTTCATCCAGTAAGTGGCTTCATAATTAATTACCACAGCTAATTACCTGACAAACTGCTGGCAGCCTGCATATGCAGCTCAGTGAGTGGGTGAGGTGAGTGTGGAGTTGCGAGGTGAGTTAGGTGAATTAGGTCGAGGCAGTCAAGGCAATTAAACTCTTTGCTGCAATCAGTTGCAGGCTTCAACACGAGCTGCACTTGCTCATAATTGCCTGCACTCGACAACCCTGGCAGACTCCTTGCTAGGTGATGTCCCTGCTCGAAAGTCTGTTCTCAAGCATTTGGCCACAGCTTAAAAATTACGGCTAACTAGCACAGCCAGCCACGCCCACTGTGGGGGCGAATGCAGCACCTGCTCTTGCTCCTCCCTCTGCCTGCTCCTCTCTTTCTCCCTCTCTCTCTCTCTGGCTGCTGCTGCACTTAATGCCCTGACCACAATCCGCAAAGGGCTGCTGTAGCCCATTAAAATTTCGACTCAGCCCCAAACACGACCTCAGACCTCAGACCTCAAACCAATGTTGTCGCTATATCTGCAGCGATTTTTTGTCCGCGCCTCGTCAAACGACACGACAACAAACACACACACAGCGACACATGTATACACAGGCACACACATGCACATGGACACACGCGGTACACACACACGCACACACAGGCAGACGCATATGAAAGATGTTGACATTTACGACGCAGACGAGGCAGGCGACTGCCCTCTCTCACCTTCTCCTCTCTCTCTACTGCTTGCTCTTCACCTCTCTCTCTTCTGCTCTCTCTCCACTTCTCTCTCCTCCTCTCTCTCCTCCCATCTCTCCCTCTCCCCTCTTCTCTCCCCCCTACTTGCCCGTCCTTTTTTTGCTGTTGACGCTGATGTTGTGGACTGCGGACTGCCGCGTTGACGATGACGTTTGAACCACTCAAAGCGTTGTTGCCCCACTCCCCACTCCTAGTTCCTCTCCTCAACACTCCACAGTACTCCCCCCCTCTGCTTCCACTTGCTGCACCTGCTCCTACATACCTCTGTCCCTGCCTCTCTCTCTGCCTCTGTCTCCTTTTCTGCTTCTGCCCCTTTTCCCATCTCTACCTCTATTCCTGCCACTTCCTCTGCTCTCCCACCCACACCCTCCTCTTCCCCTGACCCCATGCCCTCTTCCTACCTCTTGCCCTCCCCTCCAGCCCCCCCATCGCTATAAACGTGCTTCTGCGGGTGTTAAATGTGTTGCCGCTGGCGTTGGCTGCAGCTTCCTCTGCTTCCTTTTTTGTTGCTCTCTCTCTACTTTATTTCTTCTCTGCTTCGCTTTCTTCTCCTCTACTTTTTTTCTGCTCCACTTCTTTTTGTATTTTTTGGGGCAACTTTTGCCGTTCATTTAATGGCTTCATTTCTGCTTTGACATTTTTCCATGCACTGCTCGGGTTTTTCCTGCTCTCGCCTGCCTGCCTGCCTTGCCATGTTTGTTGTGCTGTCAGCCTGTCAAGCTGCCACGCCTCCCACCACTGACTACCCCTACTCCGCTGCTTGCGCTTTTTGGCCTTTTAAACTAATTGCATTGCCGTGTGTGTGTGTGTGTGTGTGTGTGGCAAGAAAAGTGCAATAACTATTTAAATGATTGCAGCGCGCACATGTGGCAGCCACAGAACTTGCTACCTACCCCCCGCAACTTCCTCTTTCTCTGCCTGCAGTGCCTCTGCTTCCTCTATGTCTTTTCCTGCCCCGAACCCCTTCTTCTCTCTCTCTTTCCCTCTCTGCCTGCTCTGCTCTTGCCCCTCTTCGCAGAGAGTCCTTTCTCAGTGCTGGCAACTGGCCATGTCTCTCTCTCATTCTCCCCCCCTCCCTCACTCTCTCTTTGTCATCTCTCACAGACTTCTTCACAGGCATTTCTTGAACGGATGCTTCAACTCCTTCTCTCCTCTTCCCTGTCTCCCACTTCTTCTTTTGTTTATATGTTCTCGAGTGCCAATTAAATCTTGCTTATGTTTGATTATTGCTGTCATTCGCCGCTGCGCGAACACTTGTCCAGCTGTTTGCCATCAATGCAGCAGCACAGGGCAGGGGCACAGAGGGGGAGTGTGCAGTGTGGGGGAGGTGTTGGGGGAGTCGAGTAGAGAGGCAACTCTTTGAAATGCCTTTCACTGGAACTCTTCACACATCGGACAATGAACGTGCCCCAAATTGCAGGGGCGTGACCTCACACCCCATTATAGGACGAGGGGGTGCAGGGTGTGCGGCAGGGGCTGGCAATCAATTAATCATAATTCTGATAGCACAAAACATGTTGCAACACAACCGCAACAACAAGGAACGAACATCGATGGCAGCTAAATCGGAAATCCAAAAACCGAAAAGCCCTGAAAACCCCCAAAAATAGTAAGTGTGAATAACCATAACATGTGCTTATCGCATCGCAAACACAAACCCAATCGAGGCACACACATACACACACACACTCGCACACACTCTGCTGAAAAGCATGACAAATTAAGGACACCCCCCTTTGCCACCCTGCTTGAGTTCCGATTACGAGTCCGTTTCCAATTTGGATTTCAAAATCCAAACGCGATTCAAATACGAAACGTGCCACATTCCGGCATAAACGATAATTACATGTGGCAGTGGCAGTGGCAGCAACAGCGACAGCGACGTTTACCTACGACCGACATCGATTCGCATTATACCCATTGATCCTTATGGCCCAGGCTTATGTGCAATGTCTTCGAACGATGGGAAAGGGAGAAGGGAAAGGAAAGAAGCTTGATAAATTGTTACAAACTGCAGTCGGAGAGAGAGAAAGCAATGACTGGGAATCTCAAGAAATGCTCTCGACATGTGCATTATAATCTTTTTTTGTGCGATACCCTGTAGATTGTGTAGTCGGAGGTGGGGTATGATAGACTAGGTGTGGAAATGGAAGACATACAAAGTTAGTTAGACTTAGATTGATCTGTCTCCTTTTTTTTTTGCATGAAAAGTGTATGTACAGGGTATCTTTGGGTGTTGCACGCTCTTTAACTCACTATATGATGGACTAAGTGTGGGAAGAGAAGGCATACAATGTCAATATGCCTTACTCAGGTATCTCTTTCTGTTCAGCTCGTATAGAAAGTGTATTTACAGGGTATATAGAAAGTGTAGAAAGTATAGAAAGTGTATTTACAGGGTATATACAGTGGCATACACTGTTATTCTGCTTCACTTAAACCTATTTCTCTGTTATCTAACATTAAAAGTGTTTTACAGGGTATCTATGCATGTTGCACTCCCTGCAGCTTAGTGTATAAATGACTAGATATGATTATATCGACTGTCTGCCGGCCTTACCTACTCCATTCTTGGTGTTTTCTTAAGTGTTTTAGGGATATACAGTCAGCCTCGCCTCATTTCAATTGTTTCCTTTTTGCACAATGGAAAATGATGCAGTGCCTTTTTGCTGGGCACTTTTCTTCGGGAAATTTATCGCATATGTCGCAGTCTCACATGATATGCCAGATTCTCAACGCTCTCTCGCCTCACTCCCTTTCGCTCACTCCCTTTCCCTCTCTCTCTCTTATTGTAATTTTTAATGGTCTGCCGGCATTGCTTCCTGCAGGTCATGCCCATAGCTCGTCCAAGTGTCGTGGGGCAGAGCAGGAGGATGGAGCAAGGAGGGGGAAGAGGGGCGACTGCAATAGAATTTTTGCATTGCACTCGGAACTAAACCGAGCTCCGCCTGCAGCGATAAATGTGATAAATGAAGGCTTAGTCGGTCTTGTTTTCGGTCTGGACAGAATTGCATTATGCAGATGGCCGCACCGAAGGATTTATATGCCCGATGTTTGTCCCGGTAATAGCCCGAGTCGACATGCAGGATGAAAATATTAGCCTGGCTTTATTCTCTTCCAAATGCCTTGTGCAGTCTTAGAGTGTCTTTCCCTTCTAAGCGAAGCACGTGCGCAGTTTACATGCAAATAATCGAGATATTTATTGAAAGCGGACTTGAAGCTGATCCTTTTTTATAAATTTGGGATGCAGAGCATTCGGAGAGCAAAGGGATTGCCTTGTAGAAGGATGAACAGTTAAACTAAAGACAATCAAGCAACGGAATAGAACTTAAAGACTGAATAGAAAGATCTTTAGTTCTTTAAGTAATATATTAAAATGAATCCTTGATCTACAGACAAGACAAACTTAGCTATGCTGTCAGTTGATGTTTGAATTATAGGAGAAGTTCAGTTCCAATGTCTTAAACAGCAGTATTATTGAGAATTTCTTTATAAAGTTTTGAAATTTCATTATGGATATTAAAACATCAAGTGAGATTATTTTTTATTGAGCAATAATAATTTTTGACTGATAAACAAAGGGATAGATAAATAAACAGGCAAAAGTTAATGTTATACATATATTTTAACTATTAAAATGGAAATATCAAGAGTACTTCTTAAAGTTGTCGTAAAAACTATTTTAATTCATATATTATGATTAAATTGAATTATATTATAATAAATAGGAGCATCTTTGAAAAAAGAAAAGTAATATAGAAATTAATGCAGTTGTTGCATTTATTTTAAATCTGATCTTTAGTTTAAACCCTTTTTGCATATTTGTATTATAATAGACAGGAAATGACTTCGTCAAAGAAGTTAATAAAATTTGTTCCAGCTTAATACCTTTCATTCTCAACTAAAGGTAACTGTTCATAAATTGAACTTTGTTACTCCTAAACTAGTTACTATCTAAACAATTGATTTCAGTGATAATACTGAATATGGACAAAGACACATCTTTCTCTTTATCTTCTGACAAGCAAAGTGTTCCTAAGGCGGAAGGACAAGCTCTTTTGTGGTTAATAGAAATGGAGTTTGCAATTCATTTTCCCTCTGCTCTGACTTACAAAGAGCCACACACGCTGCCATGTAAATCTGAAGAACTTTCCTTTCTTTCTTAAATATATCATAACTATTTTCTGTATTACTTTCAAGCGTAATAACAAAACTGTTGATGAGCTGCCATAACCAATACAAAGTTTCTCTTTTTGTTACCACCAACTGTTGCACCTTTACAGCTATGCTACCAACTCCCTATTACCACTCCCTCCCCCTCCCCATCCCTAAGGGCAAATGCCTCTTTCACACCTATCTCTTGCCGCATAATTTAATGGCTCTCGCATTTTGATTGCCTTTTTACGCTGCAGGGCCAAATGCCAACTATGGCAATTTATGACAAATAAACATTTTTATATTGCGCTTCCTGCAATTTATTGCAGTGTATTTTGCACTTATCAACAGCCGAAGCAGGAAAGAGATGGCCGTACAGATAAACAGATGGAGAGAGGGAGAGAGACGGAGACAGGAGAGTATTGTATTATTTGTTATATTTATTTTGAGAGGCATCGTTGACTATTGTCCCTTTGGCAGCAGGTGAAGGGAGAGGGGAGCAGGGGAGGGAGGGTAACTGGCTATGATATTCAGCATTTATTTGCATAAATGTATGAAAAATGCAAACAACGCAACAAACAAACAAACAAACAGACAGACAGACAAACAAAGCGACAACAAACAGTCTGCTGCACTGAGTATCTGCGCTTCGAGTATCGCCAACTCTATGAGAAATGTGTGTATAATGCACGACGGCACGTGCACGGAATTTTAAATTCCAAAAACAAATAAAAAGTGCGGGATGTGGTGTGGGAGGGAGAAGGGAATGGGACACAGCGTAGGAGCAGAGCACACTTTAAAGATTAACCGCAGCTCCTCTTCGCCCTGTGCTCCCTTTCCTCTTACTTCTCCTCCTCGCACTCCTCCTCATTCTCCTCTCTGCTATCTGCTGACATGTGTTCGGTTCGGAATATTCTTCCCTTTGTTCGTTAAATCGGTTTTAAATATTGCTTAAGCTGCTGAAAAACAATAACAAAAGGCCATGCACAGTTACAGTTACAGCGCGAGTTTTTTGTTCTTTAAACCGATTTAAACATTGATGCTGATAAGTTGCTGCAGCCTCGACGTGCGTGCGTACCCTGTTGGCGGTGGGGTATGCCCAACTTGAGTGTGCTTGTGTAGCAGTACTGAGTGTAAAGCTTCTTCTTCCCCAGTCTGCTCTTGGTGAGGGTATTTACAGTTCGTTGTTGTTCTTGTCTTTTACTCTTTATTTACATACGCGACTGCACACCGACAATTTGTTTGCTTTTGTTTTCTGTCAATATCGCAGAACCGTCCGCACTTGTCATCATCTTCATCGTCATCAACTTCATCGTCTTCCCTTCTTCCTCTCTCCCTCTTCAGTTACTGCTTCGGTTTGCCTCGCTGCCTTGGGTAAACAGTAAATCCCACGCACGTTGCCTGACGTAACAGTTTGAGGAGGAAAAGAGAAACAGCTAGAGGCAGAAAGAGAGGAAGAAAGACAAAGAGGGGAAGGTAGAGAGATATACCGAGGAGGTGAAGCGAGGGATAGAGAGGGAGGCACACTGTATATACTCCAGGGTATGAGGCACTGCAACTTTTGCCGCCAAAATCCACTTGACTTTTTGTCAGATACTTGAGGCGACTGGCAACGGATTGCGGTCTGTCCGCCTTGTCTGTCTGTCTGTCTGTCTGCCAGTCTTCCAATCCCCGAGCTCTGCTTTAGCTCTCCTTCAGTACCTTCCCCCGATTCGTTCCCTACCTAGTCTGGTTGTCTTACGCTTTCTAATTATAAACTGCTCCGTCAGCAGGCAAAGAGCGCGAACCCTTCGCAAGTTCCAAGTTCATGAACTTGTGCATTGAACTTTGGCCAGCCAACCAAGCTGAAAACCAACTTCAGGTTTTTCGGTAGTTTTCTTTTTAGTTTTTCCCCATTGTTCTTGCAACTCTTGTTGTTGTTGTTGTTGTTGTTGTTTGTGAGGTGTGTTTGTTTTCATTACGAGGCTGCAGTCGCCATCTGTTCCCGGTTGTAAGTGCAGCAGACTCTTGTAATTTGTGTGGATTTACCAGTCCCGTTCTTGGGCGAGGTCGAGGTCGCTTCCAGAGTTGGACGTGGCTGGGGTTGGGGTTTCTGGAAGGAAGAGGGAAGACCCGAAACTGTGGTTCCGCTTAGCTGCCATGTAAAGTGGAAGTTGTAATTTAGTTAGCTCCCAATGACTTTTCGGCACAACATTATCGTTATGTGCATTTAATTGGTGTTTTTCTTGACTTCTTCCTGCCCCCTTTCATTCTCAATCGTTCTACTCTTTGCACTCTGTTTACTATCTGCCTTTTTTTGACCCTGCACTAATTTGTGTGAACTTCCACCTCGGCGCACTGATTTTCGGTTGTTTCTCTTTAATGTGTTGGTTCCGAAGGAAATGAGACGTGCTTTTCAACTGATTGTGATCGTATTACTTCAATTTCTATAAAGCTAACATTAATGAGATGATATCGGATTATTCGTCACATAGTTTCTATAGCAGTTGCACAATATATCGAATTATGAACCACATGCAGCCATAAAATAATGTGTAATAAATCATTATAATGGCCATATAAAAATTCTCAAAATCAACTGGATAACAGTTTTGGCTTGTGATAAATATTTCCAAGTGTATTCCATATATATTTATAGCTTAAAAATTAAACAAGTAATAAAGGATTCGATCAATAATTGGCTTGTTCAACATCCAATTCTTCTTGTGACATCCCTGCTTAATCTCAAATAATTGGATTGTGTGTTATTAATAAGTTATTTCTGAGTATTTGTGACCATTTCAAACACTTAAGGTAGTTTTCCTTATCAAAAAACAAGCAGGAAAGCTACAGTCGAGTGTGCTTGACTGCTACACACCTGACCAAAACGATTTCTTCAATATATAACTTCTACCGTATGTTTTGCGATTTCATTTTGCGAAGACCTTTTGAGATGCTGGTTTGGGATTTACGGACTTACAGAATAATAAGTAATATCAATAACCTTTAGACTTCGCAATCAAAAAAAACGTGGTGTAGACGTTAAAAATGTGTATTATATTAGTATAAATCCACATCGCACAGCTTGGATTCTTCTGCTGCTAAGTTGCCCATTCCATGTACCCCAATTCGATGTCAACTCGCTTAGTCGTTCCACATTTCTCTGTACTCTGTCCATGGCACTCGCATTTTCTGCAATGCGAATAGTTTTCTGCCCTCATTTACCGGGCTTGTCGCTCGGGCGCAGGACTTGCAGCCACAGGACCGAGACCGTCAACTGTCCACAGCCACAAAACACATCAACAGCACAACAGCAAAGGGGCTTGGCAGGGGGAGGGGCAATGAGGCTGCATTGTGGAAGGAAAGCGGGAGAAACGTTGAAATTAATGAGAAAATTCTCTGCTTAAAATGAAAAAACCACAAGATAACACAACGGGATGACGGCACAGTGGAACAGCGAGAGGGGAACTTTGCTCGGACTAGTACAGTGGGAATTCAGGATGTGCGAGTACGGTTTCGAATGCAAAACTCCAACGTCACGTTGTGGGGGAGGCAAAAAACTTCGGAGCGGATAAAAATTGCAATGCATTTAACAGCACTAAACAACAACAAGAACAAGAACGAGAGAAACAACAACAAAAGTGTTAAATAAAGTTTGAAAAAAAGGCAGCAGAAAAATGTAAAACTTGCAAATGATATTAAAAGTGAAGAGAACATCTAATGAAGACTTTGAAATGGCATGTCATAGGGAGTGGGTTGGGATGAAAATGGGGATAAGAATGGATTATATGGTCGGGAATTTAAGGGAAGATATTATAGAAAGAATCATAGGGAATATGATAAGGAATGTTGAGGAAAATGTGTCGGGTATGCGCGAAGGGAATTGGCAGCGCAATATGGCTGGAAACACAGTGCTGCCAGAGATTGTGGCCCCGTTAGCAGGCTTAGTGCTGCACTGTCTCTTAATGACACCCACAGGTGACCATAAAGCGAGGACTGTGGCAGCAGCAGCAGCAGTAGCGACAACTGTGCCACTTCCACTTCCACAGTGACACTTGAGCCCATGCGACATACGCTGACAAGTGCTGCTGCTGCTGCTGCAGCGCGACGCCGTCGAGCGGCACGTGGCAGCTGCAGCTTAGATCGGGATTGGGATTTTGGTTCGCCAGTCGAATGTTTGTCGGTCACGTGCGGCAACTTCAGTTTAAAACAGGCTCCTGGTGGGGCGTGCGTGTGTGTGAACTGGTGGGGGTAGCTACAGGGAGTGAGAGCTGAAGAAGGAGGGAAGCAGGGGCGTTGCTTGCAGTTGAACGCTTTGGCAACTTAATTTTTGTTTGCCGTGTGCAGCTCACCTGACTGCAAAATGCCTTAGTCAAGCGGAGTCGAGCAGGGGGCGTAGTGGGGGGAAGGAAAGACTCCCATGGATTATGCACTCTTTACAATACAAATAATGAAATCAATCAATGCATTTTCAAAATTGATTTGCCTTGAATTTCACTGCAACCCCTGCTAGACACTGCTTGCCTACGCCACTGTTGCCAACCACATCATCAGCAGGAGCATCAACATGAACATCAACGTTGAGTGACGTGTCCATTCACTTGGAATGACAAACAAGTAAGCAGGGTATAACGACATTTAAATGTGGAAAGGTCCTGGCAGTACTTTTAGCTTGAAGTGTAGTCAAGGCTTTTACAACACTGGCATTGGTTAATGCACCTTAAACACTTTATATGATAAAGAAACTCCTGCAAATCCCAACACTTAAATGCTGTAGCTGAAACACCCTGTGTAAGTGTATTCCACATGCTTATCGAATATGGCTGCGCCGTTTCAATTCTTGCCAATTGCAATTGATTGCAATTTTTCTGATTAACGCTGCGTGTTGATTGGGGAAAGACGAAGAGGGCGAAAAGCAGGTTGACAAAGAGAGAGGAAGAGGGAGAGAGTGGCAGGTATAGAGAGAGAAGGACAGTAGCAAAATTGGGCAGATCGAGGGAAGTTTCATTAAATTGAGCATGAGCGCTGCAGCAGCTTTTCCATCATTGATGAGCTTATCGATTCATTGGAGTGTTAACCAACACTACGCCAATTAAGCATGTGCGCAATGCATAATTAAAGATGTCCTAGATAGAGTAAGGATGAATAATGTAAAATATCTTTGCAAGAACTTGTTTTAATGCTACAAAGTTATTTAATTCATTCATTTTATAGTTTATTTCCTGTTCCTCTCCACGTAGAACTTCTGTGAATAACCTTGAGGAACACTGAAAGTTTTCTTTAAGTTCAGGTTTATGTTCAATAGTTTTATACATCAACAAGAATAATCGAAAAATGAATTTCTTTAACTTTAATACTGCTGCAGATAGTCGTGGTGTTTTATTGATTTAAACAAGCAGATATAACTATACATACCTACATATAATATATACTTACACACTGTAATAATAACATGCTATTGATTGACGTTATGTGGTAATATTGTCGTCACCACGCCCACATCGAGTAACGCCCACATTCAGTAATGATACGCTTCAACGCGTTTACATTGATTTCGCCTCGTTGGCGTATTATTTATTATTATATTGCTGCTTGTCTTTCATTTTTATATATTTCCAACACACGTTTTGCCCTAGAAAAGGTCATGAGAGAGTCTATTAAAGTTTCTTTAGGTCGAATGGACTCAATAGGTATTAAATACAATCAATTCTCTTTACACAAGCGTAATATATACATGCATATTAACTGTTTAAATGTAATGCACAGGGTATAACTGTGTCGACTATGTCTGCTTCTTTCGTTTTCCATTTTTTTCATGCAATGCATTTAATATTTTTGCATAAAGGGTGCTTTCAGTGCTTCTGGAATTAATTTGCTGTAAATTTAAAAGTGTTTTTATGCACACACACTCACACACACTCGTATGAACCCATATGCATTGTGAGTATTTATGAATATTGAACAGTAATTAAAGAGTAAATCGACTTTTGTTTTATTTAAACAATAGATTTGCCAGCACATAAGCTTTTAATTAGTTGCACTTAAGTGCAATGCGTTATCGGCTCCAGATAGAAGTGCCATATAAAGAGAGAGTATGTAGTGCTCCCCAATGTATGCTACACTTTCCCAGTTAGTTTTACATTTACAACCTGAAGAGTTTAAGCAATTCAATTAGCCAGCAACCGCAAGAATGACGCACTTGGAACCTTTCTCGAAAATTAACCAAACAAAGAATATTAATTTAACCCAAAAGCCCAACTCCCTGGGTATTAATTTACTCAACACGGCGAACAGACCCAGCGAACACTTCTTTCCGGTTTGCCCCTTGGCCCCCCACTATGCCACCTCGCAGGACGACGCGCCGCCACTGCCACTGCTTCCTGTCACTGGCAGCAGGCTCAAAAAGTCCATTAAGGCGCGGGAATCCTAAGCACTTGCCAAACAATTAAAATAATTTGCCACATACTCGCAATGTCCCTCGACGCAATGCACCACCACCACCCACAGTGGCAACTGGGCCTACAGCAACAACTGCGACTACAACAACAACAAGCCAGTTATTTTCTTTATATATCAAAGGCAAAAATTGCCAGCTGAGACAGTGTCCTACTGTACTTGCAGGACAGATGAGAGAGAAACAAGAGAGTAGAAGGAGAGAAGCAGATGAGAAGCTTCACCAACTGAATGCATGCGACTGCAGCCTAACTAGAGCAAAGGCACCCTATTCTACTGCTGTCTGAAAGAGGCTTAGAAAGTAAAGAATTGCAATGGGGAATGAAAGATTGTAAGCATTTTAAAGTATTTAGAACATCAAGTTGAAATACAATAGAAAAATTTCACTAAACTATTTAGAATTTCGACAATTTCAACAAAAAGCAAGCACAGAATTCCATACCATATTGTAGAGTTCACAAGTGAGAGGTTTAAGACAGGCAGAAAAATAGTAGTAAAGAATCTTCAAATAACAAATACAACCCAAGAGGTTGTGAAGGCAAAGAATATTACACATAAAATAAGTACTAGAATTGAGTGCTCAAGCCTAGTGAAGAAAGTGTAGGGACAATAGTTGGAGCACCCTTATATTATGAACACCTTATCTTTATTGGAGTCTAAGGTGTAAAATAGTTTCTATTGCAGATTAAACGAGGCATATAAAGTGAAATAGTTAAAATTTGCTCAGAAATAAAGACAATAATGATTATATAAATTCCGATTTCTATATCAACGTTTAATATCCACATTGTGGAAGTACCCTATCATAAGGAGAAACACCCTACTGCAATCAAAAAGAGTAATAGAAGAAACAAAGATAATTGGGATTGCGTAATTTAAGAATATTACAAATTTCAACAGTTTCAAGAAGCTAGGTTAGAAAACCAGCACAGATTCCTCTCTTCTCCTTTCTGACCAGTCTGAAGCACTCGTCAGCCAAGGGTGTAGGGTGCACGAGTGGAAGCTGCTTGTTGTTTCTGCCGTTGTTACTGGGGACTATGTGTGAAATATGCCACTTTAATGAGCCAGCGTTGCGCACTGAGTGCCGGCTCTCTGCTAGCTCTATGTTGTGCTGGCCTCCATCCGTACACGGTGTCGGCCGTGCTGCCACGTCCAGGGGGCAGTTGTTGTAGGTGCAACGACGTGGACTAAACTGAGAACGGCCCGCGGCGCATGTCGTGAATGTTTGACGTCCAACAATTCGCATCAGGGCAGCAGCATGTCGCCGGGCAAGGGTTGACTAGAGTGGGAGTGGGAGTGGGATGGGGAATGAGGAGTAGGAGAGAGGGGTTGTTGTGTAGGAGTGGAGGACAGTTGGGGGTTTTCCCCGGCTGCTGTGGCACTCAAGTGCTGTTGGACTGCCACATGGCCGCATGCCTCAATTGACATTTTGAATTGTGCAGCAGTTGAGTGCAAAAAACCGTTGCACAGGCGAGGGCGAGGGGTGTGTGTGTGTGTGGAGAGAGTGAGAGTGTGTGTGTGAGAGTGAGTAAGTGTATGTGTGCGCTAGGCAAGGATAATGCCAGGCAAAAACACGTGTTTAATGCATAAGTGCGAACGTGACGCTAAACTCATTTAAAGGATTACCAACTGAAGAGTGTGTGCCAATGTTTGTGTGTGTGTGTGTCTGTATATGTGTATATGTGTCTATATGTGTGTGAGAGTGTGCTAGCTGGTGTGTAAATGAGATTAAATTTTGTTGAAAGCAACGCGAGCGCCGACAAAGTGCGGTCCGCACACTTTTTACACGGCATAGACTCAAGGGGGAAGGGGATGGTAAAGAGAGAGAGAGAGAGAGGAAGGGGAAGAGAGGAGAGGAGGTAGCGCAAGCGAATGTTAAGTTTATTTATGCATATGTATGTACTCACTCACACTTGTATCGCTGTATCTGTCAGTGAGTGTGTGTGTGAGAGTATTTTTACACGAAAGTAGGTTAAAAGCGCTTTTGGGCCAAAGCCACGCCCTCAGCCCCCAGCTAACAGCCAGCAAGCACCCCCTACTGGCAGTCTGTTGTTGTTGTTGTTGTTGTTTCGTTGTTTGCATTCTGTCTTTGGTTTTTGGAACAGTTTAAGCGTCAAATTGTTGCCCATTGTTTTCGTATTCGTGTTAATCCTTTTCCCCTTGAGCACCGCCTTGTCGCCCCCTCATTCCCCCCGGGAGTACAGTTGACTTAAAATTTAATTAATTACCATTTTATGCGCCGACTGTTTAATTCACACAGACAAGGCTTCCCCTTCTCACCCTCTCTCTTTCTATGCCTTTCACTACTCTTTGCTGTTTTGTTTACTCGTTCCATAAGATTAAATATCAAATATTTGTCTCTCCGTCTGGCAGTCCGTCTGTTTGTTTGGCTCGGAACACGGCTGTGCACTTGTAAGCCAACTGTTTGTGCCTTGTTCTTCTTTGGGGCGAACAGGGTTGCCAGGTGTATTTGCTGAGCACACGAAGCACACGGTCAGAGCTGCCAATTTGTGTGCTCCTATTGGATAATCCAAAAAGCAAATACACTTAACAGGCAATTAACGAGAAAACTGCCAGAGAGATAACCTAAAATTAAGGAATGTTTAGAGTATAAAACAACCCTACAAAGAATTGATTTAGTATTTTTCTTTTATATTTATATATAATTTAATCTTTCTTTTAATTCATCATATATTCAATGTGTTAAATTTCCATTAGAATTTTAAACAACCCTTTGCTGGTTTTTTGGGTACTCGACAACCCTGTCTAATCAATTCATTGCGGCGCTTTTGATGCGCTTGTCACGGATAGCGCTCAAAATTGTAAACGTTTATTGACATTTTGGCAATTACTGCCCCAGTCGGAGCAACCCCTTCTGCCCGTCGTTGGGCGCCCCTCTCTCTCTCTCTCTGTGTCTTCACTGTTGACATTTCACAGTTTTGGCTTATCAAATGTTAAATTAATGAAGCCAAAACATGAGCACTACTTGCCACTGTGTGTGAGTAGAGCAACTCCACAAGCAGGAACAACAACAACAAACTCGACTTGTCATGATATCAGAGTCAACTGCAGCTGAAGAGCTTATCGATGCTTAATTCAATTATGCTAATTCCCTCAATGCGCTGAAAAAGTCGCCGACAATGTCCGCTCTTTGTATTTATTTCTACAAATACCCTGTAGAGAGAGGGTATTAGAAGAGGGTGTACTATGAGACTTAACCCCAGCCATAAATATAGGAAGGGAACTGAACTGGACTAGACATGAGTTAGGGTTGCCGTAAAAACCATTACTAAATACCATTGTTGATTACTGGGTATGTGCTAGTTCATACCACTTCTATTCTTCTCCTCTTCATCGCTGCCTTGTTGCACTTTTTACCGTAACAAGCTCAGTCCATCAAAGTTGTCTCACGCCGCTCACAGGTGGTCAACTGAGCGTGAATAATGAAGAGCGGAGCAGAGAAGGAGACAGCAAAAGAGATATGGAGACAAGAGATGGATAGAGAGAGAGTCGGAGAAGGAAGGGAATAGTCTATTTGCATACGTAGCTGGACGTCGCACTGCCCGAGCCCAACGGGTGTCTAATTATGCAGCTCGAATTCGTTCTCCTCTCTTCCCATTTCTCGCTTCATCTGTATCCCCTACCCCTAAAATTCGACTGCTCATCGTCGTTGTCTTTGTTCATCAAACTGTTTAGAGGGAAATCAAGATAAACTTTTAATTTCTGGTCAGGTCGTAAAGCTGTACGTGGGAAGCATTGTGGTCTCTGCTCCTCGCCCCTCGTCGCAGTTTTGTACAATTTATTCAAATTTAAACTGCATTCGGAGACTGAACATAAAACTGGAATTTTATGGACGCACTTTTAATTGCCCATAGAACCCTTTCGGCAGGGTAAGGGTTAATTTGCAAGCGGGACAAAGCATGTGTTGCCCACTGTCCGTCCAAGTTAGCTCTCCCTAGCTTTCCCTACTCCCTACTTCCTCGTTTGGTCCTTCGTCCCTTTTTTTCACTTAACGACCATCTGATAATTAGAAATTTATTAAGCTTAATTATGTGTTGCCTCGAAGTACGCTCTTTGAATATATTTGGCTTGTACGCCTTGAAAAAGGGTTACCAGCACTCGCCAAAAAGAAGAAACTTTTCGCTTGCGGTGGCGTCATCATGAAAATAAAATTAATTTAATGCAACCCGAAGGGAATAAACAAAAGAATTTACATTCGGGTGTAATTCGTTTTAGTGTTTCGTCATAAAAATGAAATAAACTTCTGCAATGCGGTCAGAAAAAAGACGCGCACTGCCTGCAAATTGAATCCTCGAACCTTCTGAGAAGGTTTCCATATATTTTTTTAAATTTTCAAAGTTATCTATGAAATGTGCCATAAATAAATTTGAATTACATTTTGAAATGCATGGAATCTACATTTTTTACGACCTTTTTGGGTGCTCATCGTTTGCTTTAATTTGTTTATAAATATTTAAAATATCTAATCCAAATATTTTCTTCGACACCTAACGAGCCATTAATCCCGATGTAAGTTTGTTGATTGGATTTGTTTTTCACAATCAGTATCATAAACATTTGCCATATAAACGCCCAATTCAAAAGCCATAAAACTAGCTAAAACATTTTTGGGAATTGAGGAGAAGAAAGCTTTTCGAAAACAGACACAGACACAAACTTTCGGATCTGTTAAACTGCAGCTGATCGATGATCATATTAAACTTTTAACCCGTTTAGAATCGATGCACCCAAAAATAGAAATCGATGGGGAAAACGCATTCGGCGTGGGCCGTGCCGGAAAACGGGCCATGGCGTGGAGGGAAATTATTTAAAAACACATTAAATTTGCATATTTATGCGCCGAGTTGAGAGTTGACGTGTTTATAGAGCGGAATCTGTGGGCAGCCAAGTGTCATATATGCATGAGGTGATAAAAAACTTTTTAATTGGGTGTTGTACACAGCGAAACGAAGCAAAGGAAACGAGCGAACCGAACTCAAATGCAGCACAGTGAACCGTCTAAGTTATCCCCACACATTTCATATGTACAATATGCCAAAACATATATACAGCTGAAATCTTGGAATATGTACGTTCGAGGCAGAGACGAGGCAGATGCCGCAATACGTGACCAATGTGAAATCCGCTGACTTATGTCAATATGACGTACAGAGTACGAATGCCAGCCGGACGGGCTCTGCTGTTCGCGTTTTTGCCAGGAAATCGACTCGGAATCAAATGAAGATAGACAGCCCAGACGACAGGAGTACCCGACTACGGGCAGACTGCCGAGATTGTCGGCCCTGGCAAATCGAATGAGCACAGCAGACGGGCAGACGGGCAAAGCGTGTCCTCTCTTCTGACAGACTTTGAATTGTGCCCTGCTACACGGCGAGTTAGACACCCTTTAGGGCTAACTATGGCTTATTAAACTTGGGTACTGCATTCTTTATGAGGTACCATTCGATGGAAATCGTTAGCCAAGTCGTAAGCTGATTATGCGCATATGCTGCGATATGGCAGCGAACTGTCTTTTCATACTAGTAATCCCTAAAAGTGGAAACTACTAACTATGTTAACTCGGTTGTTTGTGGACTGAACTTATGCAATTTTGCAATCATTGTGAGTTCGATTATAACATGCAAATTGTTTATAGTTCGATTGTAACATATGTTATGCGCATGTAATAAAAAAGAAAATATTGCATAACTCCTATGTTTTTTAAAGTATTCTAACTAAACTCTATAATTAAAAGTGTAATGGGGTTAACTAAGGATGAACCAAATTTCATTAAAATATTTCAAGGATTCTGCATTTTATTTAATTTTTTTTACATTGGCTTACAATTATCTTCATTTCATATTGAAAGAGTAGTCTAAAAGTTGATTGACCATGCTTTCAGAGTATATTGCAGGCTATGTACCCGTCGATCACTTGGCAAATGTCAAATTTGTCGTTTAATTTATTTTCACGCCACGTTGTCAGGCGTCACGTTGAAAAGTAGTTTTCACATAGGAATCGAGCGCTTAAAACTGTTCCCAGTCATACTCCAAGCTCCCTTGCCCGATCCCTATACTGCCACGCCCCTCCACTCCTACACCCGTTGTCGACAGCTGTCAGCCATTTGTGAGTTGGTGTTCAATTGCCTGCACCAGAAGAAGGGCGAAGGAAGGAGTGCGAAGGGAGGCGTCGCTCGTCGTCTGGCAAAGTGTTTGCCAATTTTAATAAACGGACGTGAAAAAATATATATAAAAAATTGGAAAAAATTATAAAAAAGTAAATACGATAAATAAACGAATATGCATATTAAATTTCCCATTTGTATTTACTTTGGGCCGTAACATAATTTGATGACAGGCCATGGCAATTGATAGCAGCACCAGGCACACAACGTGGCTGTTGTTGACGCCTCCGTCCAGGACAGCAGGACAGGTGAAGTACTGCCCCAGCTGTCCGAGCTGTCGGAGCTGTTGAAGCTGTCGGGACTGTCCACTGTCGATGTGTGCAGCCGCAAAATGTCATGCAGCTGTCAACGAGCCATAATAAGATGCCAAAACAGTTGTGCGGTCTCGGTCTGGTCCCAGTCCAACAGGCTAGCGCAGCTCCGAAAGGATAACAACAGCCTCAACTGACCACAGCCCGCAGGGGAGAGATTCAGTTGAGCTTTGCTTGCGCCTCCTGCAGGTCTTCTGTCTATGTGGTTAGCAGAGAGTGAGCGGAAGAGAGATAGAGCAGGAGGCAGACTGTGGAGATTGTACAGATAAATCGTTCTTAACTACCTTTCGAGTAGTACGAATATTCATTCGCGTTTCTATGGTAGCTGATGAGTTATTTAACCAGCTCTTTGCACTTTCCCCAAGTGCCGTTTTGCAAAGAACCCCAACTTCTGTTACTTAATAACTCACGCAAATGCTGCTAAATGGCTTTTGATACCCTGTATACTTAATGGGTAAAGGGTGTTTATAAACAGAAAGAGAACTTGGCTGAGGAAGTTGAAAGCAACAAGTGATACATTTGTACTATTTATAGGACGTATGAAAGTGAATATACTAGATTAAGGATATGCATTATAAATAATAATATACTCGTATACCTGCCAGATTTATAAATTATATTCTTATATATATATAAATAGTTGCAGGGTATTTTGCAGTTTAGAGAGCAGATTGCTTCACTTATGTTCTAAAAAGTGTTGCGTAAATCATATTTTATGGCATAGATTTTGTTTTATGAATTTAAAGATTAAGCTAGGGGATTATAAACAGAAACATTTGTATCTTAACATAGAAGAGGTTTCGAAATATGGTATTCTGGCATTTTTATTTTTCATATTAAATTATAAACTATTAGCTTTATACTTAATTGCCTTTCTCTGCATTTTCCATTGACGCTTTCATTTATAAATATTTCTATAGAGCATCTCTCTTTCTTTCCACTCTTCGTTCTGCCGTTGCAAATGTAACTTAACTTTCATGTTAATTTAGAAGAAGAGCGCGAGAAGCAACAGCAAATTGTGCTATAGTAATTTTTCGCACTCTGCAGCCCCTCACCTCTCTCCCTCCTCGCTCCCTCCTTCCGTTGTTGAAAGAAACTTTGTCTGTGTCCTTGTGCGTCCTTCCATCATCATTGTCAGCTCATGGGCCCAGTCAAGGTAGCTCCTCAAGGAGAAGGAGGAGAGGGGGGTCAGAACTTTGTCGCCCACTTCAAAAAATATGGCAAGCTCATAATTTTAATCCAGCTTTCAGCCACGCCCTCCTGCTGCGCTGCTGTTCACGCACAATGTGGCAAATTAGCGACAATATTTAAAACTAACTGGACTTGCCTGTCCAACCATGGCCCTGCCCTTCCCTTCTGCTTCCTCTACTCCTACAACTCCTGTTGCTCCCCTGGCTTGCCAATTATTTAAAGCTGAAACTTTTGCCATTTGCGACTGCTAGACAAAAAAACAAGGGTGTAGCCACAGTAAAGCAAAGTTGATGCTGAAAGCTTTTCATTATAGCTAGAAAACATTTGAAGTTTGGCCGAGGGGGCTGTCACGGAAGAGTTGGGGGAAGGGGCTGCTGCTAAAGTTTGCTATGCAAAGTGCGAGATATTTTTGGGTCACATTTAAATTTTCAATTTGCTTGTGCAGGCAATTTTTAATTAAAAGCAAAAGCGCGAAATAAACATTAATTTTTATTAGACCCCGCCCCCAACTACGCCCATGACTGTGGCCGTCACGTGTATTTCTATGTTAATAACATCATTATCGGCCGTGTGCTCATCCTGCCCTGGTCGCCGTGTTGGCTTTTAACGCCTTCTGCCTTCTGTCACTTTGCCTTTTGCCGTTTGCCTTGCCGCTTCTGCCGTTTCATTGTCCTGCTCGTAATGCAGACCCGGCCCAGTCCTAAGTAGCAGCGTCTTATCCTTGCCTTATCCTTGCGGCCATCGCATCTTCATTTTTGCTCGTTCAGCTTTATTACAGACGTGCTTTGGCTCCTCACCCTCCCTTCTTCTACTCCTCCTCTTCCCCTTCTGACCTGACCACGCAAATCCCGCCATCAAATTTACACAAATTTCAGCTCAAGTCCGGCCAGACGCCAAAAAGGACTTCGCTAGCTTTTTGTTATCGGGAGAGAGAGCTTTGTTTTCCAGGGCTTAGCGTTCCTGTTTTTTGCAGTACTTGTTGTTGTTCCCTTGTTGTTGTTCTTGTTGTTGTTGTGCTGGTTGTGGCTTTTTCATATTGCCGGAAATTGTGGCCACCGGATGTGGGATTATGTTTTCAAGTTTGTACCGGAACTTTGACGCTCCACAACTGCCGTATTCCCGTAGTCCCCATCGTCCCTACTGGGTTACGCTTCACGCTTCAGTTGGGGGTTCCGTTTCTGTATCCGTTCCGGGTTTGCCAGTTCGTGTCCTGGCATTGTGACAGGTCAGTTTCGGAAGACGGAAAGCGCATGACACGATTTCCAAATAAGTGAGCTTAGCCTCAGCATCGTTGCTTCATTGGGCACTTGCTGGTCTAAGCTTTTGATAAGGTGCTAGAAGAAGGTACTCAAAGTACGGCTGTGATTGGATAAACATGAAATACATGTGCGGAAGAGGTCTGCAGCGGTTGAGTGCTACTACTATTTGTGTACCGCGGATTTACTCACTTCATATTCATAACAGGTACTCTAGTGATGCTTCAAATAATGATGCAACATAGTTTTACTCCTGCATATTATTATAACTTATATAACAGTTGTGTTTCTTTTGTATCAACACCACTTTGCAGTTTTCCTGTTTTCTTTCTTCAACTTATTCCGTAGTTTCTCCGTCTTTCTTCACCTCCTTTCTTCAGACCCTTCTGCCATTCACTTTGCCATCAATTAATATTACACTGCCTACCAAAATTGTTAGTTCTATGCATTAGTCACACCAGAAAGTCGGCACTTTGTGCGCAAATTTTCTTATTTAGTTTGGCGTAACTTTTATTGGCTTGTGGCGCCTTTGTTCTTGTTGTTGTTGTTGTTGGTTTTGGCATTGTTCTTGTCACCAGGCAGCAGCTGTAGCTGGAGAACAGCACAGGCTGAGCTAAGGAAACTGTCGCACTTAAAGTAATTAAGCGAATTACTTCAGAAGTCGCCAAGTTTTCTAATTATATCGAATAAATTTGTTTAATACTCGTCTATCGTTTGCGCTGCCTCTCTGCCTCTCCCTTCCCCTCACCATCTCTATCTCATTCTCACTCTGTAGCAGTGCTTGTATGTTCCTCTTCTCTCTCTCTCTCTCTCTTCCTTTCTCTTTCACTTCACAACGACTAACTGTCTACTGCAATGTTACGTTAGGCCCTCCCAAGCGCTCAGCCTGCAAAGCAATTTGCACAGCATTTGCATACCCTTTAAAAAAGGTATGCAAGGGTGTTTTATAAAAGGAAATTTGTGAAGATATAAAGGAAACTAATTTGGTATTTTATATAACGATTTCGTGTATTCTTTATTTGTGTAAAAAATGTATATTCATTAATTATATATTTTCTAAAGTTACCCTTCCCAATCGAGGGTATGTTCAAGTCCGTCTCACTGCATTCTCCTGCGATTGGTATTTTAAGTTTTTTTGGTTCGTAATTTGGCGCCGTTTCTGATTGTTTACTCTGGTGGAAATGTTAATTTCTGGACTTTTGACTGCGACTACGTTGATGCGGAGCAAACTTTCCAGATTTGAATGATTTTGTTTTGAATGGCAGGCGTCAGTTTGTAGTCAGTTTGGCCTTTTTCGGCCGTTTGATTTGGTAATTTTTTGGCGTTTATTTAATGTTTTTTTTTGCTTTGGATGCCTTTTGATTATTTGCTTCAGTTGCTCATTCAATTTCCGCCCCTCGTTGCTTTGTTCCTTTCCATTTTTTTGCTTTTTGTTCCTCTCGATTGGCTGCTTTATTCAAATTAAACCTTGTGAATTGAGGCTGCTGAATGCTGAGGAGTTGTTACAATGATTTTTTGTATATTCAAAGACCTCAAAATGAGTTTCGAATGCAGTGGCGGAACTAATCTGTGAGTCGTTAGAGTCTTTAAGTATTACGAAATATAGATTTAAAGTGCAGAACATTTAAATTTTGAATTAGCCAGTAGATCTAGTAGATCCTATTCCCTGATATCTGTTAATAACTTGTGAAACTCATCAAATTGAGCTTTGGCTTAAGTGAATTACGACGAGCTGACAAAGGGGCAACTTTTGCGACTGTGAGAACTTCTCAGAGAATTATGAAAGTATGTGAAACAGAGTTCATAACTTAATCCACGCCTGCCGCCCCTTACCCGTGTACACTTATTAAACAATCCAATCTATATCAAAGGCAAACAACACGCGTCTGCAACGCGGTACAACTTTTCCCCTCTCTCTCTTCTCTCACTCTCTCACTCACCCTTCTTGGCACTCGGCTTATCTGCTGCTGCAACTGCAACTCGAGTGTCTGACCCAATTCGAGTTTGTGCTGTGGAAATGTAACGGTTGTCAAGTAATCCTCGCGGCAGCGGCGCAACACTTCACCTCGCGCTGACCCTGCTTGGCCCCCCTGCCCTCTCTCTCTCTGTCTCTATCTCTCTCTGTCCCTCTGTCAGTTCTTGTTCTTAATGAAGCAACGCACGTAAACAATAAGCAAACTTTGAAGCGAAAATTTTGCGCAAATAATGTTGGCTTCACAGGGAAAAAACGCAGAGACGCAGCGAGAGGTAGAGTGAGAAGGAAGAAGAGGGATGGAGAGAGAGGGAGCAGAAGGAGAAACAGAGCAGGAAAGAGATACCAATGCGAATGCGGATACGTGCGGCGTGATGCGCCGGCAGGAACTGGCACGAAGGTCCTCCTGCAAAAGTTTTGCGAAATTAGTTGCGAAAAGTGTGGCAACTCTGGCCTCCCCCTCCACCCCCTTACCAGCTCTCTCTTGCTCATGCCACTGTCAGCTCATTAATTTTAAGGCATGAAACGGAAGCGTGCAGCCTGTTTCCGGTTAGCAAAAGGTCCCTCGTTGTGCCCCCTTCCCTTGCCCCTTTTTCCCCCTCCTTTCTACCCACAAGACCGGAGACAGGCGCGGCCATGTCACGGCTTTGAATAGTCCTATCCGGCTGTATTTGTATTGCTGTATTGGTGTTTGTGAGCCGCACTTGAATTATGGCTAGAATTCTTTCAGCTTCTTGTTGCTGCTGCTGCTGTTGTTGTTGCCTCTTAATAAGCAAAGGCAGAAGAGAAACTTTTCAAGTGCGCAAAATATGCGCGAATGGCACGCGATAGCAGCAACACACACACACAAAGCACGGGGCATGAGGCATGTAGCGGGGGCAGAGGTTATCGTGGAGCAAGGGGGGAATGAGGCAATGTATAACAGCTGATGCTGCAACCGAGCAATGAATACGAAATTAATGTAGGTCGAAATGGCAAAGCATGCGACTGAAACTGAAATAGATTAATTGCGACTGCTTCAACTTGGGAGCGGAGAGAAATTCCAATGGGTCTGCGGAGGGGGAGGAAGAGGGGCTTAACGAGCAGCAGCAGCATAACTGTAAACCAGCTGGGAGCTATTAATTCAGCATATAAATAATTAGTTTGAAATATCTCTGAAACCCGTTGAAAGTGCGACAAAAGTTGGAGAAACAATCGAGTTCACTGGGGAAGTAGGGGAAAACAGAGAGAAGAAGAAGTAGAAGAGAAGATTAAATATAAAGGGGTGTTGTGTTAATTTAAATAGAGATATTTAAAGATAAAGTAGTACAGAGTAAACATTATATTCGGCTTGTCTAAAGTTAGTTATTTAAACAAATTCAATTAAATCAAAGTACTCATCCTTTGATATCTGGAAAATAACCTAAATCTATCATTAAATTCTTATTCTGATATAGGTGCTATTCAGTACATTTTCATCTATTTACAACGTGATATATAAGAAGATTGGTGCCAAGTTGCCTCATGATATTTCTCAAACTAAGACTTCTTTGCAGTGAAACAGAAACTAATTTAAGGCCTCTGTTAACGCTGAATAGGAATATATAAAATATTTACTTTATTGGGTTGCCTTACCTGCTTCAAGGGTATAAAGATTTTGTACCACGCTATACTCAATATAAAATATTTAAATTATCTTTAATTATTTAGAAATTATAATTAAACTTAATTTTTAATCGGTTTTTCCCATATTTGCTTTAATAGAGAATCGAGGAAAGAAATCAAGGCCTCCTCTCTTAGAAGGGTTTCTTCAGCTTAGCATATATTAAGGGCAGCTTCTCTTCTTCCTCTTTTCTCGTCTGTGTTTTTTTTTATCGAGCTGGGAGAAAAAAGTGTCCCGACTTCCTTGGGCCTAATCAGTTGGGTCTGATTCCAGTTCCGGCTCACCTTGTGCCCTTTGTGCGCAAATTGTTCTTTTCACTGTCGCCTCTCTCTCTTTTCTCTCTATTTGCATAATCTCTGTAGTTAGGCTTTCCTGGATTTGTAGATGCATTTGTTGTAGTTGCATCTGTGTTTGTGTATTGTGTGCATGTAAATAGGTTGGACAATGTGCAGCACAAACATATTTCAGGCTGCAAATCCTTTTAAACTCTTGCCTGGCTGCAGTTCTTTTGCTTTGTCTTTCTACTTTCTTCAGCAACGAGTCGCCGAGTGATGCAACACATTCCACATGCCACATGCAGCCAGAGAAGGCACCACCAACAGCAGCAGCCGGAACCGGGCACATATTTGTTGTGCGATGCTCCCAAAAGAAAATACACATCGTGGTCGAAGGAGAAACTGGCAAGCAGAGTCAGCCGGAGGCAGAGTGATGGACGGGCAGTTACCCTGTTGCAAGAGTAGCCGATGGCTTAAAGCATGTGGTTTATTTGCATAGCTTGCATGTCTCGAATTACAGGGTGTACAATATAAGAAATGAGCACTTGTTTGTTTGTCAACAGTTTGTCCCGTGCAGAGTCCTTTTGTGGCCTGGCTCGCTTCCTGCCTGGCGTCCTGCCTGCCTGCATATGTTGTCAGCGCTAATCAAGCGCACATATGATAAACACACACGACTCTTTAGAGAAGCGGGAGGGGGATAGGGGAAGAGAAGAGGGGAGAGAAGACAAAGGCGAGATTCGAAGGACTTATGCAATTGTATTTGCTAAGCCAGCTAACCAGTCGAGTTGCCCTCAGGCGAGTATATTGAGTATACCGAGTAAAAAGAGAATACCGAGTATAAAATGTAAAATATGTATAACGAGTATACTAGGTATACCAAGTATGTCAAGAATATAGAGTACAACAAGTATACCAAGTACACCGAGTATACCATGTCTACCAAGTATATCAAGTATAACGAGTATACAAAGTATACTAAGTATACCAAGTACACGTGTATACCGAATGAATCGAGTATACCAAATATACCAAGTATACCAAGTTTAGCGAGAGTACAAAATATACCAAATATACCGAGTATACCATGTATAGCAAGTATACCAAGAATACCGAGTAAACAGAGTATACCGAGAATAAAGAGAAAACAAGTAATCCGAGTATATCAAGTATACCGAGTATAACTAGTATACCAAGTATACAGAGTATACTCGTACCAAGTATACCAAATTTAGCGAGTATACCGAGTAATACTAATTACGCCAAATATACCGAGTACATAGACATATACCGATTACACCTTGATTGATTCAGGCTTATCCCTAATTCCGATTTATGAGTCCTAACTAATCTACTTGCGGTTGTGCTAAAATTTCAACTTGAAGACTGCATGAGAACTGCTTTTGCTTCTTTCATAACTTTGCTAAGGAGCGTTTTATTATGTCACTGTGTCAACCAAAGAGAGGGAGGCAGCCTGCAAAGTGGGGGAGAACAGGGTGGCGGGCGGGTAGGCGTGGCTGACATGTTGACATGTTAAAGAGCGTGTAAGTGAAGTGTGATGGAAGTTGGAAGATATCAAAGCGCGTTAGACGCGTGAAGATACACCTGGTTGGCAAGCAGGGACAGGACGGGTAGGGGAAAACTTTAGCAGGGGGAGAATGAAAAGACTGTGATGATTTCAGACTATGCTTTCCTGCTTTCTAGTTAGTGCAAAGGCTTCCTCGTCTCGTCTCTTTTTATATGGTTTACTTTTTAGTTAGTTCAAGTTAAAAGCAAACAACTTTTTCCCCCTTTCCCTCCTGTCCCCTGCCCCACTTAGGGGTAGTGTGGTTCGGCTTCTGTCTAGGTATTCTTTATGATGGAATTTTTAATGAATTTACTTTTAGTTCGGTGTCACACAGCATCTGCATCTGCGTCTGCATACGTGGCGTTTGTCCGAGCCTTTCATGCGGCCTGACAGCTTACATATTTTCCAAGAAAATATACTATATTAAAAACGTGCACAAAATGAAAGGTGTAAATTTGTTTATAAAACTTAGCTTCTGCCTTGCTGGTCCCCACTTCCCCCCTCCATTCCACACTGCTTTCTTTCTCTTTTGCACTCTCCTTCTTCCTTCAGGTAACTGGCAGAGATGCAGCAGATAGGACATGACATGGCATCCATTGTCATATGGGTGTGTGCAAAGTGCCAGTCATAAGGGGGTGGAGTGAGGGAGGAGAGGGGGGTCTGCTTTATTCTTAGGCAGCTCTGCAAATTTGCAAATTGAATGCGACAAGTCAAGTGCTGTGAATTTAATTTCCATTCACAAGCAACTCGATTAAAGTAAAAGAAATGACGGGAAAACATAGGAGAGAAATACTTGCAGTATATGAAAGAAGTGTTGACAGCCAAGAAAAGGCACATAAAAATTGAAATTAAATTGTTTTCCTTGGCTTTTCTTTTTAAAATCAATTTTCATTTATTATGAAAGCGTGTGCAGAGTGTTTTCTTTTCTTAAGAGTTAAATAAATAAGGGATATATCCAAGAAAAGATGTATGTAAGACTGTAGATTGATTCCCTATGGATTGAGTTTTGGATTCTAAAGCGAGACAATTCCTTGTAGCTTGTATACTGTAATAATGTAAATATTCCTTGTAATGTATTTAGTATATATAGTATAGTGTGTATATAATATTTAGTTCATATTTTATTCTTCTTTCATTTGGATATGACTTGACTGTATTATCTTCATTAATTTTATTGCATAATACATGGTAAGAAAGTTCAACTGGTTCCGTGCTTCAGAGGGGACTGTCTAATGAAATATAGTTAATATTAATTAGTATATCTCCTAATTTGACTATATTATCTTATACAATTGTAGTGCATAAAACAAATAATACAGTTTAACTGGCTTCGGGTTCTATAAGGAACTACCCAAATTAGTTAATATTATATATAATACAATCTATTATAATATAATCCCAATTTGACTACATATCTACACAGTGTATTATACAATTTAACTATATTAACCTACACTGCCTAAGTGCCTCACATAATCACCTTCAGTTCGGCACAGTTCACTTTCCTAGTCAATCGTTAACTGTAATCGCAACTCCCTTAGAGTGCCCTTCTCCCCTTGCCCTCTCTCGCTCTCTCTCTCCTGTAAATGGCACATAAATCGGTGCAATCTAAGTTAAGCCGACAACTGCAGTTCAACTTATGTTTAAGTTGAAAATTAGTCGAAAGCTAATTAACGATAAGCGTTCGCCCTGTCTCCGAGTCAGACTCTGCTACTGCAACTGCCTCTGGCCTCGGGGCCCAGCCCAGTCCAGTCCCGATATCAGAGTCGAAGTCGAAGTCTTGCTGCGAGTCTAGGCAAAAGTTTTAATGCATTTATCGAATGACTTTGGTTGCTGTTGAGCTGCAGCTAAGTGCATATTATCGGGCATCTATTTCAATTTCCTGCAGCAATTACAAGCTTGTACCCCCAACTTCTTTCCCTGACCTCTGCCCCCTTCCCTTCCCCCTGCCCAAAACCAGTTGCTGAATTTTACGTAAAATGCATTTAGCCAATGTCTTTGCTCGGCAGCACAGCGCGAGTGTGACCTTTAGCCGTGCACAGTTCAAAGGGGAATGCTGCCTGAATTTGCCTGTGTTCGCCGTCGAAACGAGGAGGGAAATTCTCTCTCGCCTCATGAAGAGCGCGCAAGTGCGCTGCCAAACCGGTTTCTGAGTGGGAGAGACAGTATGTGAGTGTGAAATGGAGTGAAAGTGTGAGAGAGTGATTGAGTGAGAGTACGCATTGCATTTGTTCTACTTTCTGAGCACGTTTTTATTTGATTCTCTTTGGGGTGAGCTGCTTGGAGGTGCATTGAGTTCTGCTGTCCAGTTTCAGACCCTGAGCCAGGCCCAAGGCGTGCCTAGGACAACTCATTGCCTGCAGGATGCACTGGATGCTCGTCGGTGGACACATTGTGACTGTGATTTTGAGTGTTGATGCTGCTGATTCTCAATTTCTTTAGCAAAAGTCTTGAAAAAGAAAGACTTGAAGTTAAAGATGAGTAGAGGATATTACCATCTAGATATCTAAATATATATAATATAATATATAAATATATATTCCATATTCAAGGAGTTTACTTAATAAAAAACCTTGCTGAAAACACTTTGTATATCTTAAAGACCTAAGCACAACTTTCTTTATTTATTCCTTGAATTTTTCTGTTCTTTCTTTCTTAATATTGTGTATTTTCTCACAAGAACTGATGAACAGTTCGAAAGTTTCTAAACGTTGACCATGTTTTCCTTCTGTTTTCCTTTCGCTGCACAAAAATCGTAGGCCAAGCTTATCACACAGCCCCCGAACCCTGCCTCATTATAGACGCTGTGGAAGTTTTGGTAGCTTCAATTTGCTTTTTGCCCCAAGAACTTGCAGAAACTTTAAAGTTGAAAAACATCTCGCAATGCGTTACGAACGTGACCGAGTGTACAAGTTTCTTTAAACAAAATGTCGTCGACGTCTTTGTCTTTGTGTGGCCAAGAAGGCGAGTGAGCATTTACTAACTGGGTCAGCATTAAGGATGTTCAACATTTTCAAAAACACAAAAAAAAGAAGAAAAAGAAAGAAACGAAAATAAAACATGCACAAAGAACTTGGACTCAAAGGCAGCGCAGAGTTGAACAGCTGCGAACGAGTGAGTTACAAAATGTCCCACTGTGAGCGAGCAAGAGAGAGAGCGGGAGAGCAAAGCCTGCTTCGCTTCGCTTCGAGGCGAGCCCAGCTATGCTCGGCGCGCGAGAGGCGAATTCAGTCGACAAGCAGCCGCAGCAGCGAACGGACGCGTTGCAGAGCTACAGCAGAAACGTTCTCGAGACAACGAATCTCTCGCACGTCCCATGACTATTTATAGAGTGCGCTTTGTTTACGTGTCGTGACGCGTGTGTGGCAGCCAAACTAGACAACTAAACAACCAAACTGAATAACTGTAATCGCAGTGCAAGTGATAAAAGTGCAACAAACACAACAACAACGACACAATGGAATATGCCGTGGAAACAACAACAAGCAACAGCAGCAGCAGCAGTAACAACAACAACTGCCGCAGCTGAGCTGTATGCGGAGTACATCGCAGCACCGGCGAGCAGCATGAGCCCAGCAGCCATCGCAGAGCACATGCAGCAGAATCGCATCACCTTCGAGATCCCCACGGCGCGTGATCTGCGACACATTGATGCCCTGCACTCGTTCAATGCCTTGCTGCAGCGCATTGGCAATGCAGCCGGAGTCAGCTACGACTCCTCCTCGTCCTCGTCCCCGTCTGGAGGAGGAGGCACCATTACCACAGAGCAACTGTCCAACTCGGTGGTCCTCGATCTGGCCGATCTGCGGGACAACGAGGCGGACAGCGGCAGCAGTTCCTCCTCCCTGTGGGAGCAGATCTTTGGCGACGCAGACATGCATGCCCTGGTCAACTATTTGTGGATCGGTGTGGTCACCTCCCTGGTGATACTCTCCCTGGTCTTCATCCTCTTCAGCTGTTACTTTTATCGCAAGTTCCGCACATGGAAGAAATGCAGTAAGTATCCCTCACTGAGTACCTTCTCCCTCTCCCTCGCCACTGCAACACCACAAACTCGGCCTGTTTCGACCTAATCAAGGGACATTTTGTCGGGCAGAACAATATAAAATGCAGAACAGCCTGCCACACAGTGCCTGCCACTGCCACAGTGCTTGCCTCTGCCTCTGGCACTGCCTTTGCCTCCTCCTCTGCCTGTGCCTCCCCCTCTGTCTCTGCCCCAGTGCCTCCTCTTCCTTTGCCTCGTACTGTATCTGTGCTCATAAATTTTTAGCGCGCTGTAATTTTAGATACACAAGTTTATGATGCCACAAAATATATGAGTCGCATATTTATAATATTAAATTGACCTGCCCCCCAAGACGCCCCTCGCCCACTCCCCCCGCTCCTCTTCTCACTGGACATCAACGTCACGCTCTTTATGAGTGCGATAATATGGAAAATATTTGACTTTTGCAGTGGAAAAAGGCGTGAAATTGCGTGTGTGTGTGTGTGTGTGAGTGTATGTGTGTGTTTTGATAGGACAATGATAAACAAGAAGAGGAGTTATGCACAGACTGTTGTCGATAAAGTGGAATCTAATGGCTGCACAAATGAAAGAAGGATGATAAAAACTGAAACAGCTGCATTAAAGCTGTGATTTTGTTATTTAACGATGAAGTCTATATAATATGGAAGAGTGTATATGGTATAATATAATATTATAATGCTAAAACATGTGCAATTTATATCAAATATAGGAAATACTTGTACATAAGAGATTCTCACAAGTTACAAGTGAAACATTAGAGAAACAAGGCTTCGTTTGCAGAGCTCTTCAATGAGGAACTTAATACAATATAATCTTATTAAGATATAGTCTGTATGCTATATAGACAGGAGTAGATACTGCTAAACGTGCGATATTCATGCCTCAAGGTATTACAGTAAAATAACTTAGCTTAGTTTAAAGTACACTTCAGTTAGGAGCAACAAAGTAGTAAAGGAACAAAACCTGTTGCTCTTGAGAGCTGTAAATAAGCGTCGAAAAGTAAATCATATGCTTAGGCACTTTACACATAATTAGAGGCAAACACACACACACAGCTCACCAAAGAGTGAGAGGGGAAGAGAGGGGGGAGAGGGGTAACAGCAACAAGCTGCAAACCTCTTTGGCCCTGAGAATGGAACTAAACAAGTCTCAACTCGAGTGTCAAACTTTTTGCAGACGAATTTAACCAAATGATTTATTTAGGCCAGCAGTAGTGTGAGCCAAACGAGAGAGAAAGAGAGGGAGGGAGTAGAAGAGAGGGGTAGAGAAAGAGAGAGGGAGAGGGAGCAGGGGCAAAGGCCGTGGCATTAAAGTATGGCCAACTCAACTGTCTAACTGTCAATTTCGTGCTAACGAGCCTTAAAAACTTTTCCCTACTCCGCCACGAGGGGCGTGTTTACACGGGCGGGCAGAAGGCCTGGCAAGGGGGGGAAGGGAGGGCAGTACGTAAAATATCAATTTGGGGCTTTGAGCGATATGTGGGCTGCCTCGGCCTGCGACTCTGCCTCAGCTTGGAGGCGCCTGTGCGTCTAATTAGTTTCGTTAGTGTCGTGTTGGGTTTAGTTGTTGCCTTTTTTCGGGCATAACAAGTTACACTGGCCTACATAGATAGATAGAGGGAACCAGGTATGGGGTTTACAAGTAGATGCATTGCCTGCCCACTCTCCCTCTCCCTCTCTATCTCTTTGTGTGTGTGCGTGGCACACGTGTGTCATTTATAATTAAGCAACTTTGGCTTAAGTTTGCCTCGATTTTCGTAGCACGCTTTTCTGCGCTTAATGCTTCCTGCCTGCCCCTTCCACTCCCACTGCTCCTACTACTACTTGAGGTTTACTATCCCTTCATCTGACTCAGCTCCTCCATCTCTGTTGTTGTCGCTCTTCTTGCAGTGTGTTTACCTTATAAATACTTAACGAGCTCTCCTGACTTGCCCAGCCCTGTCGCAGACCAGTCTCAGCCTCAGTCACAGTCTCTGTCTCTCCCTCAGCTCCACTCTTGCTCCACTGTCTGCCCTTACAGTTTATTTACTAAGCAAGGATACACACACACACACACACACACTTCTCTCTTCCTCACACACTCAAGATGAGGAGCAAGTTTTGGCTTGTTATCAATTAGAGCAGCGCACAACTGAATTTATTAACAGGACAACAGCCAGCGGTGCCGGCACTTGTAAATTGAAGCAAAGTAGCAGTAGCCAAAGCAGTAACAGGACCAAGCAGGACCTGCTATGCCTGGTTCTATTCCCTCCTCTCCCACATGCCCCTGTAGTTCTCTCTCCTTGCTGCCTGCCACTGTTTATTATGTTGTATAGGTTGTGCATAATTTACTTGCCTCAAAAAATGTAATTAAGCGTAGCACACTTACCCCCTCTCTCTCTCCTCCTCCCCTTGCCACAACTAGCTGCCGAAACTTGTGCAGGATACAGAAAGCTTTCTCAATTTTTAATGGATTTTCTGTGGCTTGTGCTGTGATCATATTATACCAGGCACACACAGGGTATCTAGTTGTCGTGTAGGGTAGTCTAGCTCTCTAATTAACCAAATTGCTTTGTTGCTGTACAGCATTTACGCTACTGACTTGATAATAGTTTTGGCTTACAGATAAGCCTTTTTGATAGGGAGAATGGATTAAGATAGAAGCACAGTGTAAGCAAGAGAGACTAACAGAGAAAAAAAGAGACACTTAACTTCAAAAATATTCTATGCAGTGAATAAATTTAAAAGAATGTTTCCATTGCAGGGAAAGGGAATATTCTACTGTACTATACTCTTCCTAATTTCGTATAAGTTCTTATAAATTCCCATAATTATGTATAGACCTCAGTTAACTCACGAATAACTCATACAACCGCAGTTTATTCACATTATTCTCACCTTGACGCAACAATTAAATGAAATAAATGAATTTCAACCTCAAAGCCAGCAATATTTGCTAGAGGACTCAGCAGAGACGCCTCGAAATGGATAAATAAATAAATGCGAGAATAACTGCTCCCGCTCTCTCTTACTCTACCCTCTCCCTTTCTCTCCTTCCTACTCCTCTTTGTTGTTGGCTGCTTCTGTCGCTCGTCAACTCATTGCAATGAATTTAAATTGTTGCATACATTCGCCTGCATTGGCAGCTGTAAAAAAGCAGCAACAAAAGCCAGAAACAAATGGCGTGCTAATTTTTTCTCGCAGCTGCCACTAGCTACCTCCTTTCCCTGCACACCCCTCCCTCTATCTCGCTCGCTCTCTCCGCCACTGCGCCACGCGTCAGCCGTGAAGAGTGCCGGTGTCCAGGGACGGTTACACAGCTTTTTGGGACAAGAGGCGCCTCGGCACTTGCATAAAATATGAAGCCTGCAGCTCAAACGGACGCTGTGTGTGTGTGTGTGTGTGTGCCACGCCCCCCTGCACATGTGTGAGTGGCAACTGTTGGCTGTGTTTGCCGACTGTCTATCAAAAAAATGAAACAAAAGTCAAATGGGTCTGCCAAGTGCTCGTCCAGGGCATCCCCCCAAAAAATATGCAAGTGTGTTTGTGCTCTACAGTTATAACAATAAATCAACAGTCGCTGCCAGCAGCGGCACAGTGACTGTCAAAACTACTGCAGCAGTACCAGAAGCAGTGCAGTCTCCACCTCTCCATCTCTCCCTCCTCTCTCCCCTCCTCATTGTTGTTGCTCTCTTTTAATATTGTAATGCGCAACATTTTTTACCCGCCGCTTTAATGGAAAACCATTTGACCAAAATATTTGCTCATGCGAGAGTTTCTAGCACAGGAAAAAAAACACAGAGTTATAAACAATTAAATTACACACACATAAATGTAATGAAAGTGCAAAATGAAATAAAATTAAATAAAATCTCATGAAATGAATGAAATAAAAGGCATAAGAGGAGAGAGCGCACTGACAATTAAAAAATTGTGGAGATTTTTGAAATCGCTGCAATTCAATTGCAATTGCACAAAGCCCAAACAAGGGGTGTATATTATTTATTAAATGCGGCTTAAATCGCATTTAATAACTGCAACATTGTCTGGCAGCATGAGAAATAATAAACAAATAGCAAATAACAGCAGAGATTTGAGCATTTTATGACTCTGTTCCAAACAGGCGCCATAAAAAGGGACTGTGAATGGCAAGTGGATAGCAGGGTAGCGTTGGGTAGGGTTGGCTAGTCGTCAGTTTATACGGATTGATTGAAATATAAAGTAAAGTTACTCCCTGGCTCAACTGGTTACCCCTTTTCCACACTTAGTTGTTAGGCGAGAAGTTGTCGGATAATATACGAATAATTTCTGATGAGTATAGGACAGTAAAGTATCTTAGATTAATCCATAGTTAATAGCATTCAATTCAATGCTTGATAAACAGTTTATTTAGTTCTGAACTGTCTACGGTTAATTTACGGATAACTGAAGGATGGTAAACACAGAAATAAAGATATATAAGTGGATAATAGTAATAATTGGACAGAGTAGTCAACTAAATCGACTTATTCCATCCCATTGTGAGCTAAAGAATTAATTTCTTTCCTCACAACAACAGTTTTATTATTATTTACACTCTTCGCATAATTGTCGCATAAATAACGGTTAATGTAGGCTATTCACTCTTCTTAAATTCGGCAATTTGCGTATTGTGGCAAAAATTTAAATTTAAATTTTCATCGTTGCATACTTTCCGGCGCTTTTCGGCCTCTGCCTCTTTCTTTATATATTTTTTATTTTTTGCATTTTTGCGCATCTTCTTATTTATTCATTTTATTTCTCGTGTGCCACGCGCTCTCACTTCCGGCGTGTTATTGCCTACTTGTCGTTGTATTCGCTCCACTGTTGTTGTTCCTGTTGTTGTTGTTGTCAGTCACTCAGTTTGTTGTTGTTGTTGAATGCGAAACTTTGCCTGTCCATCCAGACTCGCAGGCATTTCCGGTCAGCACAAAAGTTTCCTTTGCTTCCCCTCTGTGCCTTTCTTTCTCTCCCTTCTTCTCCCTTCCTCTCTCCCTCACTCTCTTTCGTTTTGTTTTCGCATTTTTTGTGTCTTTTCAATAAAAGATGCCGACGCTGGCGATGGGCGAGTTCAAGCGTTTGCGCCTTTACGCTAAATTGAATTTAATGCCAGGCCAACAAGTGTCCCGTGTCCCTATACCCCCTTGTCCCTTGTGCCCCGCCCTTTGTCCTTTGTGTGGGTCGAAACAATCTAATGAGAAGTCTGTCAAAGTCACAGAAGGGGGCACAAAACTTTCCCTTTACCTTTACGCATTGAAACTGGAACTAACTTTTCCCCCCGCCCCGCTCTTCTTCCATTGCAGACAAGGACATACGGGCTCAGATCCATGCGACCAGCGACATCTCGTACTCCTCGCACGGCGCCAGTCATCACCTGATCAGCTGCGATGCCAGTCGCCTGCTGCAGGCAACAGCCAGCAATGCGGGGGCAGCTGCAACAGCCGGAGTGGGGGGCAACGAGGGGGCCTTCTATCAAATTGAATCGCCACCCTGTTACACAATTGCCACAGGGCTGCCCAGCTACGCGGAGGCTCTGCGCCATCAGCCCCGACACTTTGCCTACGGCATGAGGTTTATGTATCCCAGTCTGGCTGCAGTGCATCATCATCATCATCATCAGCAGCAGCAGCAGCAGCAGCACCTCAGTCAACGTGCGTGCATTGCCAACTGGGAAAAGGACGCAGTGCAGCGGAGCTCAAATAAGCTGCAAAAGTGCAAACTGTCAGCAGCAGGCGAGTCCACGCCGACGTCGACGCCGCCGACGCAGATGTGGAGGCAGACAGAGGACAAAGCCTTGCCAGCTATTTGCATTAACATGCCGGATGAACAGCAGCAGCAGCAGCAGCAGGAGAGGGAGCAGGTGCAGGGGCAGCAGACACAGACGCTGAATCGAAATGCAGCCGCAGAAACTTTGCTGCCGGCGGCAGCTGCTGATGACGATTGCGCCTCATTGGTTGTTGTTGTTGCCGCGTGATTGCCCAGCATCTAAAGTGGGCCGCATGGGGTATATGGGGCTTGGGTATAGACTTGCAGTTGTATATATAATCACAGAGAGAGAGAGAGAGGGAGGCAAGGAGGGAGGAGTACACTCAGTTCTCAGACCCGATTGATCTGATTTCGTTTAGTTATTTGTTATATTATGTATTATTAACCAAGACTGAGTATTATTTATTGTATAAACTATATAGTATAAAGCATAAACTAATTGAATCGTATCGATTAAGCCTAAATGTTAATAAATTATATTGATAAAATAATAAATTATATTACACTACATGTATTATCAAGAATGAATTCGAATATATGTTTGAAGTTTTATTTATTCACTTCTGTTTCAACTCAATGACCAAAAACTAATCCTTTATTCACTTATTTTCTTACTTTCCTTCGATTTTGATTGCATTTCCTAATCTAAATAGTTCAAGATTGGTTTCAATTACACTCGCACTTCTTGATCCGAGCACAGAGTTAGTTCTTAGTGTGTTGCAGTTACTAAATCTACCAAAAAACTAGTGCAGTTTAATATAGAAACTAAGCAAAAGGGAGAAGAGATGGCGGGGGGGACATCTATGCATGTTCCCCTTACGAAGCTTAATGAATAAACTAAAACGAGTAATTACAGAACTAAATATTGTCGAGAAAACACAAGCGAAACTAAATACATAAACATATATGCAAAAAAAATCAGTCAAGAAATGCCGTTATTTCTGGGAAATGGGCGTGTCATGGTATGGAACTGAACCAGGTAAGGTTGCGGCATAATAAATACTTAATTTCATGTCAAATTTGACACTTTTGTCGAGGTTTCAGCGAGTCGACGCGTGTAATGCTGCAATTTGTATTCAAATCTACGATTTGTTGATGAGTCGACGAGGGACTGACAGACAACAAGACAAAGAGAGAGCGAGCAAGAGTGACAGAAACAGAGAGAGAGAGGGGGGTCGTGTGGACGGGCGTAACACGCAACATCAGGCAACGTTCCATAAGGCAGCGAGGCGAGAAACATCAAAACAGGGCCATAAATTATATTATCGTGCATCGTGTATCTGGTGCAGGTCACAGTCATGACGGACTGCCAGTTGAACGGGACTTGGATAAGGGGTAAGGGGACAGCCAAGAGGAAGGTCTGAGTTCTGTCACTGACATCCAACATCAACACCAGCGCCAAATGCAGTGGGGTCTCTGCAGTGGTCGTGTTCAGACTTTAAAGCTGAACACAGTGAAGAAAGCAACTGCAACTCCACAAGCAGTTACTCCTTACTAAAGAACAGAGTCTTCAATTTCAAATATTAATTTGCTTTTATTTATTCAATGTTAAAAAGTAAATTTCTAAACAATTCAAAGCAGCTTTGGAGTATTTCATGTATTCGTCCAGGCCGAGAAAGAAGTCCGTCTCCAAAGCCATTAACATATGTGGCCCAATCCCTGTGGAAGTCCACTCGAACATTGATTCTCTGCTGTATAACTGTCCATCGATGACTTACGAAATCAAAAATACATAGCACCCTAAATATGTAAGTGTAGTGTCAAGGAAATCACAACTAACTCTGTTTTCAGTGCAGACTGCCGTCTTATATAATTCCTTACACGATGCATGCAAAAAGTTTAGACTAATGAGGATGCAGTTGAGGTCAATGCAGTTTGAGTGCTACGCGTTTTCAATAATTTAATTTAATTTATTTAATTTATAGTCGAAGTATGGTCAGTCGACTGTTTAAATGTAAAAAACAATTAATAATTATAATTGACATTTTAAATTGTAATATTAAACTAAGAATAATTTTAAATTAAAAGTAAGACCTAAAATGTGCAACTGGGATAAAAAAGAAAAAACCGATCCAACATTTGTTGCAGAGTATTGGGGAAAAGCCAGAAAAATCGAATCAGATCCTAATAAAGAGAACTCGACCTGCATTGAAAGTCGGGTTTTAATGCGAGTTGTCTATTTGTACTGTAACTATTTCTTAGTTTCTATAGAATACTTGAGCCCCGTCAAACTACCCATGTGAAATATGTTCCTCCGCTTTAATTTATTGAAACACATTCTTGATATTGCTGAAAGTTGTAAAAAAGTCACAAAGAGCTACAGGTTCAGTTTTCAATGAATATAAGATTATATATTTATTACTTGTTATAGGAATGACCCTTAACTAATTTGCAAGTATGACCAAACTGTATTTTAGACGCTGAACATATCGCCCCAAAACGATGGAGATCTTGCCGAAATATTAGATGTATCATTCCTACCTCTATTGTCATTGACACTCCTAAACAAATCAAAATTTTTGGGCTTAAGGGGCTCGTATTTGACTGACCAGTAGAATGTCATGTAATATATAATGAGAAAGTCATGGAAGAGTATCAAGGATCCCAACAAAAAATCGTTCAGTCGCATCTCCGCAAAGCGACTTCCGTTGATAGTCTGCGCATGGTACGCCATAAACTGCGGAGAATGCCTCGATGTATTATTGAACTCTTTGGTTACACAATATACTTACAAACATAATGGTGATCGTAACGAATATTTCCATAACCAAAAACGTATAAGGCTTGGTGTCGGGTATAACGAATTGGGCCATGAGAAAGTACATTCCGATAACCATGAAAATGAAGCTCAATACGAAGATTATAGCCACGTCCAAGGTTAAATCCAACTAAATGAAATGAATGGAATAAAGTACCCGAACTGGTGGCAAAACTAAACAACTCACCTTTTTGGGTAGCAGCGAACCCACGACTATAGAGATCAGGAGAAGGAGTAAGCAAAGTATAAAGAACACTATCATATCGACCAAGTTCGTTCTGGAAACGAACGCGCATACTGCGATTATTTGCAGTTCAATCTGGGGAGTAAAGTAATGAAAGGATGACTAGCCAATACCCTGCACCCGCTACTGACTGTGGGGTACAGGGTAAGTAAAGTGCAGCAGAAGCTTACAATTACGACGGCGACAAAAAAGTTCAATATCTTTGTGAACCGAAGTTGCTCAATGAATAAGAAGAGAACAAACACAATCACTCCGATTACAAATGCCGCAAAACAGATGTAATAATGTTCTTTGAAGAAATCCCTGATATTTTTTCTGTATGAATTAGACAAGTTGATAAGATTGTAAGACATCAGCAATGCAAGCTACTTACACTAGCAGCACGATTGCCCATTGCACTACTGCCAAGATTAGCCACAAAAGTAGAATTATGTAGACCCACATGGCGAACTCTTCGCGGGCCTTCTTGTAGACGGCATAGTCCTGTGCATCACCCATGGTGAAACTATCTGTAAAACTGACAGCGACTCTCTTTAAACAGTACAACCAAAAATTTAACCAAATACACGACAATTTATTCACATTAATCAAAATTTGTCTATTACAACTCTAAAAATGTATGTGACTGAAATCCAAAAAGTTACTTCAATTTAAAAGGTTTTCTGTAAAATATTATATCAAATCGACTCTGTTTATGAAATCAAGAGTTTCCCTTTCATATTCTTCGGGGTTATGGTCAGTCAGGCCTGACGGCTTTCATATTTATATTGGTTGATATCCATGTCACACTTGGGGAAAATCAAATTGTTTTTAATCCCAGTCGTATTTCTTATGTGCTGCAGCCCAATAGATGTTAATCAGGTAGTTGATCAGCCAGTTGCAGGACAGCCAGAAGATAATGAGGAAGTCATGGAACAATATCAGGGATGCCCAAAAAAACTCATCTGGACTCATCTCGGCGAATCTGCCTCCAGATATGGTTTGAGTGTGGTACATAACGAACTGAAGATCGAACTCATTCAGTGAAACTTGGCACTTCCCAAGTAGACATACTTACCAAGAGCATTGAAACTGTTATGGGTATCTGCACCGATATGAAACTATAGTCAGTCGTATCCGTGATAAGTCCTGTAAGCATATGCATCATTAAGCAAAACATGGCAATTAGCAGAAGGAGAAAGCTGACAATGAAGATCAGTGCTATGTGTAAGGTCAGATCATACTGTAGGAAGTAATTAAGGCATAAATCAATCATCTTTGTTAGTATTTTGCCAATGCAAGTCATGATATGATTACCTTTTCGGGCAGGGCATTTCCTATGGCCGCGAAGACGATTAAGAGTATCACACATATTACAAAGGATAGCAGAAAATCGGCCCAATGGGCGTGCGCGACAAGGTAAAAAAGAGATACAATCTGTAATTCAGCCTAGATGGAGTGCCAATTGATTGCTAGATAGGTTTCTGGTATATAATGTAAAGGTCTTGGACTCACTATAACCACTGTCAGTATCGGGGCCGCAACTTTGTTTGCGCGCACTTTCTGAATAAACAACAGCACTGCAAACAGCAGAATGGCCAGCAGAAAAGTCACAATGCATATCTCATAATCTTTCAGGAATATCTTACCAATGCTTTTACTGAAAGTGACAAAAAGCTGTAAGCTAGATCGGTTCCCAGAACGGAAGACTACTTACTTAAGACACACGATCAACCACTGAATCAGAGCCAAAATCAGCCAAAGACCCAACAACAAGAACGTCTTCAGGGTAAATTTCTTATGCTCCTCCCTAAATGCATAGAAAATATTGCTTAGAACCCATATATAGATGCTATTTACTAATGGTTTCTCCGAGAGGGAAACGTGGCGGTATTATCAATTGAGTAATCGTTCTTCTACTAGATTCTATGCAGATGTTCATACGGACAGTCGGACAGATAGAGAGACAGACCGACGGACGGACAGGGCTATATCGACTTTTGGTGTTGATGCTGATAAAGAATATATGCACGATGTTGGCTCTGCCACGCCTCCTTCTGCTTGTTACATACATTTTCGGTTGGCACAAACTTTATATACCCTTCTACTTTATGAGTAGCAGGTATAAGTAACAGCAGACGCTTAGTAACAAGACGGCGAACAGGCAAGTCAACCAAATCTTTAAAATGTAAAAAAATAGTACTTTGTATATCAGAAGACTACAAATTTATTTGACTCAAATCTAAAAAGTCACTTGTAGGGAAAGTTCTTTCCTTCTGACTCTCTATAAAATACATTTGCCGTCCATTCCCGACTCTCTTCGTTCTTGAAATCCAGAGTAATTCCGTATTTCCGGCCTGTGTAGTATGCGGAGCCATTGTCATCGTTGACAGGTGCCAGTAGGCGCTTCGCACGTGTTCGGTCAGCCAGTAGAATGTCAGCCAGTAGATAACGAGGAATTCGTGGAACAATATCAGGGATGCCCAAAGAAACTCATCTACACTCATCTCGGCGAATCTGCCTCCAGATATGGTTTGAGTTTGGTATATAATGAACTAAAGACCTAACTCATTCAGTGAACTTGGCACTTCTCACGTAGACATATGGTACTTACCAAGAGCATTGAAACTGTTATGGGTACCTCCACCGATATGAAACTAAAGTCACATGTATCCATATGAATTAAAGTATGCATATGCATCATTAAGAAAAAAGTGGCAAATAGCAGTAAGACATAACTGACCATAAATATCATTGGTAAGTGTGGAGTCAGATCCAACTGTAGAAAGTAGTAAAGGATAAAAAATGTTTGTTAGTATTTTGCCAATGCAAGTCATGATATGATTACCTTTTCGGGCAGGAACATTCCTATGACTACGGAGATGAATAGAAGTACTACACAGAATACAAAGGATAACAACAAGTGGCTCCAGTCGGTGTTCGCGATTATGGTAAACAGAGATATAGTCTGTAATTCAGCCTAGATAGAGTGCTTATTATGTGACCAATTGATTGCAAGATAGGTTTCTGGTATACAAGTACAAGGTACAGGTTTTGGACTCACTATAATCACTGTCAGTAGCAGGGCCGTTATTTTGTTAACGCGCAATTTGTCAGTAAACAGCAGCACAACGAACAGCAGAATGGCCAGCATAAAAGTCACCATGCATATGATATAAGATTTGAAAAATATAACTCTAATGCTTTCACTGAAAGTGAGAAAAAGCTCTAAGCTATATCGGGTTCCCTAGAACTGAAGGCTACTTACATAAGACATACGATCAACCACTGGGCAAGAGCCAAAAGCAGCCATAGTATCAACAGCAAAGCCGTCTTCAAGGAGAATACGGCGTGGTCCTCACTAAATGTAACCATCATGCCATTTACTTAGGGTTTCCTCAAGAGGGAGCCGTGGTGGTACTACCAGTTCAATACTCGTCGTTCTGTCACATCCACTGCCAAGAGTATGCAAATTTAACATAACGTTGTGTGTGTTATACGGAAAACAATATAATTCTATTATCATAGCAAACTTGATTGTAAGTTCGCTGACAGTTGATGGCTCAGATATGTAATGTGGATTCAGGATGTATTGGACCTATATTCGTATGGCTTATGAATGCAACTAGGAAATAAGTCAATAAGTATAGGGAGAGTTTGTTATATCTTAACGCTGCCACAGCAATATTCATAACTCAAATCAGGTCTCTTATTCCGCTGTTTGATTTGCCAAAGTGCAACTCAAAGTCAGTCATAATATGTAAACGAAAGTGAAGACAAAGGAGATAGTACCGACTGCCAGCCGGTTAATGAAGTCAACAGAAATTAACAGCAGATGCTCAGCAACAAGAACAATAACAACAATTTGAGTCAATTCGACGAACTAATTTGGCTTGGCGCGTGTAAACAGCGCAAAAGGCTGAAAACACGGCGAATAAGCAACTCAACCAAGCCAAGTGTTAAAAATGTCAAATAAATAATGCTAAGCAACATCAGCAACAGCGAGCTAACAGCAAGTGACAACAAGTGACAGCAGCAACAACAAGAACAACAACGACACGCCACGACAACAGC
Organism: Zaprionus nigranus; assembly: GCA_018903425.1. Classification (NCBI taxonomy): domain Eukaryota; kingdom Metazoa; phylum Arthropoda; class Insecta; order Diptera; family Drosophilidae; genus Zaprionus; species Zaprionus nigranus. The sequence goes on from JAEIGD010000024.1 coordinate 711,275, forward strand.
AGCAACAACAACAATGAGGCGCACTAATGAGCTGGCTGGCAAATGCAAATGCAAACTCAAAACCCTCACCGAACCTGAACCTCGCTCTCGCAGCTCTCGATCTGTCACTGCAAAAGTTTTCCACGCCACTCCCCGCCCCCCGCTACCCTGTTTCCCCCTGTCCAGCCCTTTGCCAGCCAATTTGCATACAAAAAGAGGCAAGTCGCATGGGCTAATGCCAGTCACACGGGGCGTATGCGCAACGCACGCATCACACACAGCGAACAAGCAACAGCAATGAGGTTGCAGTAGGTACAGGCGAGGAGGTGGTGCAAGGAGGAAAGGAAAGAAGCTGCTGGTGTGTAGTTGACAGTCAGTAAACAGAACGCAAAAAGGGGCATCATTTAGCGACACATTTGGCATATCAAAATCGGTTAATGCGTCGGCATTCACAATCAGTCAACGTCGACGTGTGCGTCGTTTATTAACTGAGCCACCCGCCTCCGCCCCGAACCCCCTTAACAGCGTTCCAAAAAAGAGCCCAAAACTCAGGGAACTAAATGTATTAAGCACGACCTAAACGGCGACTGCGTACGACACACACATGCGGTAGTTCATGCGTTCTACTACACTACGTTCAGTCCTGAGTTCTGAGCTCTGACTGCTGAGTCTGAGGTTCAGTCTCCATCTCGGCTGCACTGACGCGCTGACTTGCATGCAAAATTAATTACGGGCAGAAATTTATTTACGATGCTGACACTACTGAGCTGATGACGTGACACGATATTTAGATAAAGAATACATAATATAGGAGTACGTATAGGAACCTTTAGTTAAAGGTATGTATACGTACAGATAGGTATAGGTATAGGCATAGGTACTTATAGGTTTAGGTATAGATATGAATAGATATATATAACTATATGTGTAGGTGTAGGTATAGAACAAAGCTATAGGTACTTATGGGTATAGATATAGGTACATATATTCATAGCTATAGGTATTGGTACTAATATTGGTATAGGTAAAGGTATAGGTATATATACGTAAAGGTATAGGTTACCTTCGGGTATCCGTAATCGTACCTATAGATTTAGGGTTAGGTACCTATCGATATAGGTATAGGTTCTTAATAGTTTAGATATATGTAGGTGCCTATATTTATACGTATAAGCATAGGTCAAGGTATAGGTACCTTTAGGTATAGGTATGGGTTCAGCTCCGGGTACCTTTACGTATAGTATCTATAGAAATAGGATATAGTATATATATATATATATATATATATATATATATGTACCTATAGGTATGGGTATAGGAACCTATAAGTAAAGGTATAGGTACCTTTGGGCATAAGTAAACGTACCTATCGGTTTAGGTACCTATCGGTATTGGTATAGGCTCTTAATGGTATAGGTATATATGCCTATAGCTATAATCATAGGTTAAGGTAGAGGTACCTATAAGTAAAGGTATAGGTACCTTTAGGTATAGGTAAAGGTACCTACATATAGTATATAAAGTATTCTGATTCATTAAAGCCAAATCAAATTATGAGGTATTCCGATTCGCCTGTCTTTACCAAACATTTGCACAAAACCCATTGAGAGAACTACCCCCACTCCCCCATCCCCCGTGTATTCGTTCGTTTTAGTGCTGGGAATATTGAAACACGCGCCCATCCCTAACAGACGTTGACGTCAACGCGCTGCTTTAGCTGCGGCTGCGGCTTCATCCACGCGCCCTGCGCCAGCCATAAAACTTTTACATTTTAGCCCTAACCGAATTTAGAGTCTGGCCCAGACCCAGACCCATAAATGAACCCGGACTCGTACATCCAGAGTAGTCGACTACCCCCCCACTCCCCCCTCTGGCCATTCGGCTTAGATACATTCTCGCAGCCTTTTGCGGCGAATGCCATAAAACTCTAGGCGACGCTGACATTCCTGCAGCTGCATTGCAGTGGACCTGCGCCACGCCTCGTTCCACGCCCATTGCTGGGTTGCACTTTTTTACGAGGTCGCTAGTTTTGGGCACTGCGGCAACTCTGGCGCGAAGTGGGCAACGCAATCTCGGCCGTTGCAGTCGAAAGTGCGAAATGAAATTTTAATCAGACTCTGTTCGTGTTTATGATTTGGCCGTAAAACGGCTAAAGCTCTACGCTCTAATACGTGCTATCTGTGGGCTAAGTGAGTGGAAGCTTTGGCCTACATAGTTGCCAGAAGATCCACTCCGAGTATAGTACGCATATTCATAAGGTATTCTAAGGTAATACACAGATAAGCGCGGTAAGCGACAAGTGTGAACTACATTCAGTAAACTGTTGTACTCGTAATCACATAAAGTAGTACAGCACTATCTCTATCTGGTATCTCTCTAGGGGAGAATAAGGCCAGCGCATTAGCTTAGGTCAGGGTCGGGTTGTTGTCAGATAAACAAAGCGATTCCAACTAACTGCGAATGCAAATATGACTCGCAAACAGGACATCTATAGAAGGAGAGGAAGAGTGGGGAAGGGGCAGGCACATGCCTAGATAAGGACCACACCGGGCTGCTGCTGCAAGTGATGATAGAAGGCAGGATGGGGAAAGAGGGAACGAGGGAACTCGCAGAGATAAATGCCAGCAGGCGAGTTCAAAGCGCCGACAGGCAACTTGTCGTCACATAATCAAACAAAGTGAGCAACAAATTAGAGACTAAAACTACCGGGAAAACCTCTTCCTCTGTTGATGTGGATGCCGCCACCAACGCGCCGTTTGCGTCATCGAATTTGTAGCAGCTTATCGGGAGGCGAACGTCGCCACGGCAGATAAGGTCGGCCCGACGCGAGTGTGTGCGTGTCTGTGAGTCATCTTCGGGGCATGGAACGTGACCTGGCACTTTGCTCCGATTCCATAATCGTTTAGTTTTCCACGCAGTGCATTTTCTTGACGTTGTCCTTATCAGTTTTACGACTTCCTTTGCCCGACTCGGCTGCTCTCTCAAACCAATTCGATGGACCACCCTGGCCAGCACCGGCATCGGGCAATTAGCCTCTGCCTCCGATATTCGGGCTGTGCTATCTCTGCGCCAGGTTAATTGATATTTATGGCTCCGACACGTTTTTCTCAAACATTTCTACGTTTTATTGTCAGTAGAAAGAAGAGAATCGAATAGAGAATCAAGTGAATAAGTTCTTTGAAGTTGGATGAGTCAAGCTGAGCACTGTCTACGGGGAATTACTATATCGATTCGAATTCCCTGTTCTTCTTTCTTCCTTTTTAGTTTCCTGCTCCTGCCCAATTCGTTTCGTCAGCTGCCCGCAGCTCGGAGTTATGCGCTATCATATTTCCCTCCATGAGGAAGCACTTCTTGCAGTGTTCGAAACGTGGAAACACTTAAGAGGTTGTCGTAAAAAACATGGCATAGTATTGAAGAAATATCGAGAATTAACAATACTTGCTGCCTTGATTTATGAATGAGTTGTCAGGACACCTCCCTCAGGATCAGGAGGATGATGCGCCAGTTTTGTGTTTTTTCGACTACTTAAAAGCAGATAAATAATACAGGAAATTACTAGAGCACACAGGGCAGGGCATGAGTCGGGAAATATTTGAGATATGATATGTCGATGACAGGCTACTGTTGGATAAATATCGACAACGTAAACACGATGAAGGGCAGAGCAAATCTCGCTCGAGTAAGTGCGAGGCAGCAGCTTCAACTTGAGGGTGAGGCACAGGCAGAGGTGATGCCAGATTTCAAAGAGCAGCGGGCGAGTTTCGTAGTAAGTCTCTCCTACTCAACCCCTACCCCTACCCCGACTGTGTCTGGTTGCGTTGTGTATTCCGGGAATAGATTGAAGACCATAATTGTGCCCACGCTTAGAAGTCTCTGTCGCTGTCAGTTGCAAAAGATGAATGCGAAGATGGCGAAAAGAGTAAGAAGACAATGGACAAACGAGATGAGCTGGGATGGGCTGGGATGAGCAGGTTACCTGAGCGTGCGCTGCGTGTCCTCTCAATGTCAATGCCAATGTGAGTGTGCTGACAAATCAGCAGGCAGACAGATACGCAGGCATGCAGTCAAGGCTGGCAGGCACTGAATTTATGAATAGGCCTCGACTCTTCTTGGACTCTTTTGCCTGCCACTGATCGCTTCATTATGTCGTCCGAAACATGTCAATATCGCCTGGCAAGCAGGAGACAATCTATCAAGGAACGCAGCCAAAGAACTCAGACTCAACTCAGATAAATCAATTTGTCGTCTCAATGTCGGGGCATCATAAAAATATTTTTTATTATATGTACCTCACACTCGCATTGGGCTCTAAAGTTGGCAATTTTATGCGCCGCACTCTAATTTAGACGGATGGCCATCTCCTGCTCGGATAGAAGAGTCCTAGCCAGGAGAGGACAAATTCGTGGCGTTGCGCACACATTTACGGCTTGTTCGTGACCTACAGCAACTACGGCAACTATGGCTGTTACAGCTGTAGTAACGGGATTAAAACTGGAACTACTAGTGGCAGCACTACAACCGAGCCACGCATCCAGGACCTGTTACTCTGCACCGCAGGTGGGCATTAAATTGGCTTTAAGGCCAAGCCAGGCCAAGCCAGGCCGGGCTGGGACGAGGCTCTCAGACTGGCAAACATCGTTTGGGGCAAATAAAATTTTTACGTGCCCACGCGTCCCGTCAACAGTTGCGCCTTTTATTCGCTTTTTCTAACAATTTCGAGTGCCTTCGCACGTTGTTGTTGTGTTTTTTTTTTCCGGAAAATTAGTTTAAAAGCATCATAAAATAATTTTCGTGTGCGCGTTGAAAAAATTTTCGCGCTCACATTTGGCCCGTTTTATTGCGATGGCCAAGTTGAATGGCTTTTAACTTTCGGTTCAGATGCCCTGGGAATGGAACAGCCAAAGGGTCGCCTTATATTGCTTAGGCAATCCCTATTCAGTAATTGAAATACACAGTCTTGCTGTGGTATTTTCTTGTACAGGGTATTTGCTAGTCGCAACTGACTTGGAGTTTGCTCACTGCTACAGACAGGTGTGTAAATGGATTTAGAGTGGTGCGTTGCGGGCGCTTAGATAGCCCATCAGCGCCGCCATCATCATCAAAAACATCATTCCGAGTATTTGGCGATGCTGTTTCCAAATTATCCGCGGCCCGCAGGCATCATAAAAGGGCCAGGACCAAATTAGATTTATGCCTTCTTCGAGATTTACAAAATTTATGACCGATAGAGCACTTGGTAGCAGTTTAAATCAAATAATCTCTGTCATTTGGCTCAGGTCAGTGCGTGCAGATATATTCGAGAAAGATTAGTAAGGGAATTTCGAGGAGTTAAAATATTAATTCGCGATTTACTGAAATTGTTTAATAATAACTGTGCAAATCGTGAAACAGATCTGTGCTAAGTTCTATCAAGATAAGAAAGATGACTAACTTTCATTAATTTCGAGATGATCTGTAATTTTGCATCCTTATCTGTTGCTTATTTGGGCAATGTGAGTCAACTACTTTGTCAGGTATTTATTATCAGCCTTAATCAGTTGATAAATTTCATGCTGGGTGTTAAGAATAAAGTGACTTAACTAGTGAATCATATCAGTTATATTTATCTCTGTGCTAACATTCTTGGGATTCTTCCTGCACGGCAACTGGCAAAAGTAAATCAAAGCTGACTAGATTCAGCTTAATTTCTAACTTGATGTCTCATGTAAGTTTTAGTTAAGAGTTTGCAATGCTTTTACTACAGTTTCGCCACTCCACGAAATATTTCTCTTCACTCCTTGTGCAACTTTACGCCCTGTCGTAATCCATACTGTAATGCACTTAAGATACAAATAACTACACCAAAAATATGTGAGTAGGGCAGAAGAATGGAATTAGACAAAATAGAAAAACCTCTTGTAATTCGAGCAATTTGTTTTCATAAGCACTCCTCCTTCCTCTCCTCTCCTCTTTCTCTTCTTCTTTGTGTTTTTCCAATTTCTGTGGCCTTATACAATACTGTCAGGAGAGTAAATGGAATCTGGTATCTTGTATCTCGCACTCATTCCGTGCTCACTTTGTGTGTTTTCGCTAGAATTACGTTAAAAAATTTGTTAAGAATCACTCAAACCCTCGAGTTAAGCATGTGTGGACGAGGAGGAAGAGGATTGTGCGGCCGCTTTTAGCAGCGCATCCTCTAAAAACAATCACGGATCCTTAACAAGCCACTTGCCTGGGAGAAACAAGAAAAATTCCCTGTGATTGAGGCGTCAAGATTTTGAGTGCTCTGCCTCCGCCCTCGACTCCTTCTGGCCATGTCCAACACTGGTAGTTGGTTTAGTTCTTGTAATGGTTTTAATAACAATTTGCCACAAATGTGACCAGATTTACGGTATGTACCACATCGTTTTCTGTCTGTGTGTGTGTGTGTGTTTGCTTCTGTGTAAATATAATTTCTTTAATTGGATTTTGTCGTCATCGTTGCCGGCAGCGCGAGCAAACACGAGTATTGAAAGCGCCGCAAAAGCATTTGCCACTCGGCGGCGGCGTCGGTGTGAAATTAAGAAGCATTTGCCAACAAAACCAAACCAGATAGTCAGACCAACAGACAGACTGACAGACAGACGGACAGAAACAAGCTGCCAGACAGCCAGGCAGCTGGTAAAACCCGTTAAGTTTGCGGCCCAAAAACGCGCCATTTGCGGTTAGTTTCAGTCGCATGAACTGCGATAGGCCCTGTAAGACTGTGTTTGCTGTTTAATATGCTATGTATATTATATATTTTGAGTATACTATGTATTTAGGCACTCCAGAAACTCCTAGAACTCGTATGGCTGTAAAAACCCATGTACCTTTTATATTAATAAAACAATTCAAGGCACGTCCTACTTTTATTAGGTATTTTACGCGGTTTTATGCAATTGTTTTATTGGGTTTAGCTATAGAGAAATATTTTTTCAATTTCTCTTATTCATTTCTTAGATATTCCAGATACATATATATTTGCATATATTTAATATATTTTTACGACTGTAAAAAGTATTATAAATGAAGGACAAAGCTATTTTATATTTTATTATCTGCATATAATTCAGTAAAGATTATACTGATTCATTTATTATTTATATGCAAATAATCTAATGTTTTTTGAACATTATAATTTTAAATACATTTTTCAATTCAATTTCCTATCAATTTCATAAACATATCCAGTATTTTTATGATAATTAATACGTAATGCTTGTGTATTTTGTTACTCTTTATTCTTTCTAGTACTAAATTAATTATATTTTTTTTGCTTATTCTATTTAATCTAATACACAAAATGTTTTTTATATTTCTTTGTTATGCACTTTAAAGTTCATTCACAGTTTATTTAATTGTAGTTTTTATAGTATTTAGTATTTGTTAATTAAATTCTCACAATGGTTCTCGAAATTAAATTGAGCCAGGAAATCCATTAATTTCGCGACAAGTCAGTTTGGACTAGAATTAATTACACTGTTTATTATGTTCTGGCAACGATTATAATACATTGTTTTTTCTTACTTTGTTGCTAACTAAAGTCCACCACGGGATGGAGAGCAGGGCATACGTATACGTAATGTGCTGAGCTAATGCCTCTGACAGGCGACAGCGCGACACGCTGTCTAACAATTTTAATTTTCAATTTTAACTGCGACGACGGCGACGTCACACGGTGCGCCTTTTTAGTCAGTTTCAGCTGGAATTGGACTCGCAGTTGGGAGAGCGAGAGAGGCGCAGGGAGTCGCAGTCGCAGTCACAGTCACTGTCGCAGCCAGAGCCAGAGCTGGGTCCAGTTTAACTGGGTCACTGGTGTCAATAGTCGAAGGCGTCTCGTTGTTGTTGTTGTTGTTCTGCCTCTCGTTGTTGTTGCTGTTGTTGCTGTCAACTTAATTATGTCGCAATTGCTTTGAAGTCGACTCTTGCAAATGTAAACCAACATCAGCAGGTGGCATTTGCTTCGTGCTCCCCCTCCCCCTCCTCAGCGTTCCATGAGATCCATTTGAAATTGCGCTTTATTCAATTTTTATGCGCTGTGCACCCTCTTTCCCCTCCTTTCCTCTCTGTCTCCCTCTCTCCCACTCTCTCTCTCTCTCTCTTTCTGTCTGTCTCTCTGTTTCCATCGCGTCTCTTGTGCCCTTTTTTAGTGGCTGCCGCGTCGTTGTCACCACTTTAATTGGATTTACCCCGCTGCCGCGGGGCTTTGTCATTGGCATTAGATTAGTCACAGTTCGCGCTGCCTTCCCTCTCTCTTGCAGCCCCCTCCCTCTTGACCATACTTACCCCAGGTTTTCACTTTATCGTCATCATCTTCATCATCAGTCGTCGTCGTCTTCGTTGTCGTTGTCGTCATTTGCCCCTCACTAAAAAGCTGCAGCGTATTACAAATTGGTTTAGTTATTGGCTTAATTGAATTGTTGCAGATTGGACTTTAAATATGTGACTACCTCCCCCCCAACCGTCTGCCTAAGGCCTTCTCTTGCCACTTTCCCATTTTTATAAGGTAGCGACAGCAACTTGGCTGAATGACTGAATGAATGGCTGCAAAGATGGACGAGCGGATGACTGGGCGTGGCTGGAAGACATGTAAGCCGTGTAATTAGAGCAGCCAAGTGCCCAAGGAGCAGCTGCGTCGTGTTAACCTCATTACGAATGCAAATTATGCTTGGCCAAGCAAAAGTTGCAAATGCGCTGTGACAACTCGAAAGGGAAATTCTAACGAAAAGTGCTGTCTCTACGATCAAGTTGGCGGGTCTCTCTAAATACGCATTATTTCTGGATTGCCTTCTCTCTCTCTCTCTCTCTCTCTCTTTGTGTCCCACTCACTTCGATAGACCTGCTGTTGGCTAGACATTCCGCCCCAATTCCAGCGATACCAATATCTTTCACCAAGACAAAGCGGAGCTGTGACAATTTTCCCAGAATTGCCCAGTCGAAAGTCAAAGGCAAATGCTTCGTAATGCTACCGTCGCCAGGTGAATGGAGCCACAGTCGGGCCGACAGTGCTCCATAAAAACTACATGCAACAGTAAATAGGGAAATAGGAAAATCGAAAGACACAGAGAAAAAAAGGCGACTTCATTGTTTGCATGCAACGTTGACGAGGCAGAAAGAAACGTCAACATACAAACAAAACGCGGACTCGAATTGGAACTGATTGACACCCAGAGACGCAATGAGGCATACGTAGGGGAACAGGGGAGAAGGGGGGGCGGCATTGTTGTACAAGGTAACACTCGAAAAGTAATACTCTTATCAGTTGTAATTGATCGGCTGCGTCTCCGACAATGAATGCAGGTGATTGTTGTTGTTGTTGTTCCTTTCGTTGTGTGGGGAAATAATTAACATGTACTTTCAATTTCGTGACTTGGGCTGCAGAGAAAGAAAGAAAAGCAGCTTGAGGAAAAGTGAAACGAAACGAGGATCCCCTCTGTACGCCCCCCTCTCTCTCTCTCTCCACAACTCAGTCTCTCTTCCCTTGCACTACTCAACTACAATCAATAACATTTGTAATGTCAATAATGACAAGAGCCCCCCGACAAGGCGACGGCTAGTTCTCGAAACTGAAAGTTTATAGCCCGCGATGGATTCGATCAGTTTGATGAATTGCCCGTCCAACTAAGCCTGGCCAAGCACCTTGCACTGCACGATAAGAACCGCTGATAAGGCACTCGCCTCGCATCGCAGCATTTCACAATCCCAGAAGACGTTTTCGAAATCAATCATAAAATGCATTTATTGATTGGTCCGACACGAGTTTGCTCGCACTCTCTGGGCTTGCCAGCGACGTCAATTAGGGTCGGGTTAGGCGCCATGTCGCGGTATTAGGGTTAATTGATTGATTCACACTGTGAATATGTGAATATGTATATCGTACACGAGTAACGTATTGCACAAGAGCTTTTTATTTAATGGATCGGAAACGTACAATCTGCTTAAGTTATATTTACATTAGTATTACATAAGTTAAGTCTACAAATCTAAAGCTAATGACCCACACGTGTTATTCTTCCCTTGCAAACTAGTTTCGCTCAAGCAACAAACTAGTCTGTTAGTTGCTCTGCTACTTAATGTATTATTATATTTGTTCACTAATTAAAGCCTTTTATTCTGTCTACAACTGCAACCCGTAGATCACTCCCTACTCCGACGTAGTACACATGTTTCCACATATGCTAAGTAGGTTTTAATTGAAATATGAATAAATCGGTTATTACTATGGAGCATGTGGCTTTAATTTATACAATCAAACTTGGGCTTATAGTTAGATAGTAAGTGAGTCTAGGCATTCGACTATTATTTCCGAGCTCAAGGCATCCACAACTATACTGAAAAATCGATTAATCTTATGCAATAAAGTCGTTGATGTTTATTATAATTCTAATCGATATTGAGTTGACACTGCTGCGATCGATAATTTCGAAATCAATTAGAATTAAGTAAGGGACTAAGTTTGAATCTAATACAAATAAAATAACCCTATTATTAACTGCATAATTCTAATCGATTGCAATTAATAGACAGTAATTTATGTGATCTAAAGCGCTGATTTATAGCAACAATTAATGTGTGAACTGCCTCTCGATTAAATGATTGTCAACTAATAATTATAGCGAGAGGGAGATTGTTTTTCGCACTTGGATAAGAACTTTGATCGATCACTCGATAGGTTTCGCACTCTTCTCTTCTGGAGGAGAGCGGAGTTCCCTACGACATTCTCGACTTGGCCACAAAACCGTTTTACGAATCAACCCAAAAGGAATCAAAGTCACATTTGCAGTACCCTAAAGGGTTGCAGCACTGCGCTGCACCCAGAGAAAGAAAAAGAAGAAGAACAGACAGCATTGGAAGACCTTATAGAGAATGTCGGAAATATTTATGCTTGAGTGCTAATAATGTTCAATCGATTGTTGCCTGAGTATTGAAGTATTGAGAACCTATGAAGCGATAAACCAACAAAAACTGTTGACGACGACGACGACGACAATAAAATGGAATAACATCATAAGTACTGTAGATATGGATACGGACAGACAGGCAGATAGACAGACGACAGAAAGGTGGGGGAGAGTGGCAAACTGTGGGCTGGGACTGAGACTATAGGGTACTCTAGAGAGGTACCGCGTACGGTGTAAACTGGCCAAGCGCAACGAACTTGAAGCTAACGCGCCCAAGATTATCTGAGACGAGGCAAAACCATAAACAAATAAGGAAAGAATTCAATCCAGCGACATAAGACGTGTGTGTGTGTGTGTGTGTGTGTGTTATTGTTGTGTATATGTTGTGTGTGTGTCTCTTCGGTTCATTGACATTGAATGGGTTGGCTGTTCTGAGGGGGTTTAGTGGGGGATTTGCAGCTGGAGTTGAGTTGAGCCAACTCAAGCCAAGTCGCGTCAAGTTGTGTTTTGTTTTTGTCCAACTGCATTTTTAATTGTGCATGCAATGAAAGCGGCACTCAAAGTGCACTTGTTATCCGGGGTAGACACAGAGGGGCATCCACACGGCACAGAGGGAGAGGGGGGAGGGCAACTAGGAGCAGCCAGGACTCCTGCCCATCATGAGTATTTTCCACGAAACGAGGCAAGTCGCGAGACAATGCCGAGGCATGCGGCAAACGGAACCTTGAGGGTTGCATGACCTATATCAGAGATTAAAGACGAAACAGCACGACTTCGTCGAAGAAGAACGCACCACGTTGACAACTTTCCCAGGGCACGTCTCCCTCTCTCTCTCTCTCTCTCGCTCTCTCTTTCCCATCTACATGCCCCGCTTCCCGTCTCGGTCCCGCTGTCTTGGGCCATATGACAAATGTTTCACATCACTGCATTCCGGACTTCGGCAATTACCTGTCTAGACAGGGCTTGCTGTTGTTGTTGCTCTTCTTCTTCTTCTTGTTCTTTGTCTTACTGTTGCCTCCCGGCGTCACAGCTCAGTTGTGGGCCTCAGCCTGGAACTGAGCCGGTCTAGTCATGCTGCGGGGTCAGGGAACAAGTGCTTCCAGTGCTGGCAGGACGCCTTCCAAGTCAATTCTCTGGCGCACACTCCGCCGCAGGAGTCGCTGTCCGACTGTGCCTAGGCAGAAACTCAGCCTAGAGATCGTGCGTTTCCCCTTCTTGCTCAACTGATTACTCAATTAGAGTGTGAGAACTGCCTTGAAATGCATGTAATTACAGGGAATCAGAGAAGCGTAGACTCTCACACTCCACCAAGGGTGCATGCCGTCCAAATCGAAGTGAAGATCGATTGGTAGTGGTAAGAATATAAAACAGAGAAATCTCTCTCTTAGTCAATATCATCTTTGACTGTAAATTAGAAAGAATTTCGACTGTGAATTCAAGTTCAAATTTAAGCCGATTTATTAACGTCAGCCAAATCTGTAAAAAATTAATAAACTATGTTAAGTTTTGGGCCACGCAATGCGTTATGCAAAGCAGCGCAGGGCAGCGCAGAGTCGGGCCCCATAGACAGAAGACGGTCAGTGAAAAATGAAGCGGCTTTATCAGTGCCATCACCCGCATGCAGAGCCTCGTTGGGGCACTGCGCCGCTGGCCGTGGACTCATTAATTCCTCGTGGGGCTGAGGCTCAGCACAGTAGTCGGCATTGAATACAAAGCCAGAATGCAGAATGCCTAAATGGCTCATTAGGGTCTTAAATTAAAGCTACTTGGCTGGGCCCCGCTCAGCGCTCAACGCAACTCGGTCAACTGGGCCCTAAGCCTCGTAGGGTCAGTCGAAGATGGCAGCCAAAGAGCTACTGTTGTTTGTGTTCTTGTTTCTAGAACTAGAACTTTTTACTGGCACTGGAACTAAAACCGTGACGGGGTCAGGCACCGAGAAGAGGCAAACCGCAGTTGCTTACTGGGCTCACCTAATTAGAAAGCCCATTGTCTTATGCTCTGACAGTTGGGCAGAAGTTATTGCGAAAGTCGTTAAGGGGCCCATATGGTTAACCAAAGAGAAGAACAACAAAGGAACGTCGTCAACTGTCACAGACGATGCAGCCCAAGTTGAATCTTCGCTAATCTGACCCTCCTCTGGCATTAGACAATCGTCTTCGTCGTCGGGGTTCGTTTTCGGCTCTGCAAAATGATTGTCTTCTTGTCCTTCCCTCTCGTCTGTTCTGCTGATTCATCTGGCTGTGTAGATTAGACGATCGTGATAAGACTGTTCTTTTGTGCACTCAATGAGCTCATCCTCAGCGTCATCATAACTATCAACGATGTCTGCGCTATCCTACCCTTTGGACTCCATCACAGACGATCCTCGTTGAAAAGCATTTTCGTCTCTTCTGCCAGCTAATGTGCTTGCTGTCTATGAAAAACTGATCTTTTCATGGCAATGTTTTGAGTGCGTTTAATACACAGTTTGATATGCTCAAGATCAGTTATAGAAGTATATGTGAAAGGCAGGAATGGCAAGAGGGGTTAGAATTAGTGAATGTATGATCACTTATATGTATGCACATCTTTCTCCTTAATCACGCCTGTCTTTCTTCTTCTCTGCTCTTCACATTTGCTACGCAACAGTCTCATAATTACCAAATACATCAATCCCCCCACAGACATCGAAAGAGAAACTCTTGCATCTCTTGTCCTCCCCTACCTGATCCTATCTTGCTAAATTCATCTTCAGTCAGGTGAATACGCAGCCTTGCGCGCCCACCAATTGCTGGCATGTACCGAAATAAGATATCTGCACGTAGCTGTAATTTAAAACCCCAACCAAAAAGAAAGAAGAATTATAAAAAAAGAAGAAAAACAACATAAAGCAGAATGTCTCAGGCCCAACACACACAAACTAACACACACACACACACGTGTGCATTGTCCTACAGCAATAATTTCTCTGGCCGAACAATACAAATGCAGACATGTCATTTGGCAGGCAGAGAACAGACCCAAGATCGATGCTCCATAACAGTTCGCCTGAAACTGGCACGGGAAAGATCAGCAACAGAAGAAGAAGAAGAGGGGGAAGAAGGAGAGCAAGAACTAGGTCTGAGACTGGGACTGGGCTGTGTCGGGCAGTCGGGCAACATGTGCGCCGCTTTGTAACGCCAATTATGGGCTCGTAATTTGAAGGCATTGTCTGCGCAGGCACGAAAGACGAGCCGACGCGAGCATTACACGAAGCAGATCACCATGAAATCCAGAGAGAATAATCGAGGGAGAGTAACAGAAAGATAGAGAGAGAGCGACTTTAAGCAGTGCGTAGCGAAGCAAGCGCAGTTGAGCGCTTCTTTAGCTGCCCAGGTAGCGAACGGTTCACCCTAACTGAGCCGGCTGCACTCTCGGCTACTCTCTCTCTTGAGTGAGGTTGAGTCGGCTTGCGGTGGCGATCGAGTCGAGTTGCCTTCGGCAAATCAGTTTGTTTGCAGACGTTGTCGCCGCCGGACGACTGCGCAGTGCCGAGAGCTAAAGCGAAGCCAAGATAAACATTAATAACAAGATAATACGAGCACGAATAGAGTGAAAGTGTGCCGCCACTGACGAAAGAAAGAAACACGGGAAAAGTTACTCATACACTATAATTAGCGCGAGATATAAAGCCAAATATGGAGCACCTGCCACACGCATTAAACTACGAGCTGTCCCACGATTTGCGTTTCGAGAACTTGGGAGCAGCAGCCCAGCAGATACTCGACATCAACAGCGAAAAGAATCTTGCTGCCGCCGAGGCCTCAACACCTACGATCAGTACCCTAGACGTGCTAGCAAACAGTGAATTTCTACAGAAGATCGGCGCTACGATCTTTAACTCCATTCAGCTGAAGCGACAGAGACTCAACGAGGTTGCACAGAACTCCAGCGAAGTGCTAACAGGCAACGGAATGGATCTGGACTTTGCCACCAACCATGTGGTGCTCGACAGCAGTAGCGTGGATCAGCTGCAGCAGCAGCTCGAGTACGACAAGTTCATGAACGAAGTGTGGATCGGCATCGTCTTCACACTGATCCTCATCTCGATGGTGTTTTGCATCTGCTCGTGCTTCCTCTACCACCAGTTTCGCACCTGGAAGCGAAATTGTAAGTACATATATCCCGAGTCCCCCTTCTAAAGAATCGCCATAATCTAGTATCGATTAGAACCTTATCGTTGCTCAGGTATTTTTGTGGCTTTGATTAGCTTTTGTGATCAGCGAAGTTACAGAAGTACAAATGAATCGCCTTCGTGCTAAAACGTCCGAAAAATAGAGCAACATCTTGAGCAGAAGTCTATGAATGAAAACGATCAGCAGTGCGATAATACAGATTAGCTCATATCCAGCTAGGCAATCATAAAGTGCAACTGTAAACCAGTTTCATTACTTGATTACAACATTGATTCTAATGAGACGTGAACTGAGTTGGCCTCCAGTCGAGTAGACGGGATATAATTGGCATAGTCTCTATACCGTAGATAAAACTGAGACTAAGAACTTTTCAAACCTGGTTACTCAGGTTCTTTCTCTCTCTTTCCGTTCCGTACTCTCAAGAACTTTCCCAAGGTGTTTGTTTTCCTTTGCTCAGCACAAACTCAAGTGCAGCGTAGAGCGCCAAGGCAATTAGCGAAAAACAAACCGAAAACACGTTAAGTAATAAAAGTATTTATTGTTTATGCAATAAATGCACATTTATTTGTGCAACAACTTAATGACAATTGAATACGGTTGAGCAAGACAATAAAAATAAATTAAAGTTAATAAAACCAGGAGAGGATGCCACCAGGGAATACCCTAGCAGTAAACAATGAGTTGTATGAAATTTACAATCTTTTAACTGCGCCTTGGTGAGAATTCAGACTAGACTTGTCAGCTTTTGCAATGGGTTAGGCTTTTCGCTTTCCAAACCATTTAGTTCCGCACACAACTCTCATATATTAAACACTTCAGATGGATATTAGCTCATGCAGTCGAGTTCACTGAGGCAGTTAGTCGAGAAGATCTTTAGAAACCGCATCGAATTGCGGGCTCTATGTTCATTCGAATGTGCAACTAAAATTGGGTCACTATTTATGGCGATTTCTTGCAACCCACACCCACACACACACTCCCCTTCCTCTCTCTCTCTCTCTTGCACACTCAACTAATCAACAGTTTTGCCTCTTCTTCTTGTTCAGATCACAACAGTGCGAATGGTTCAACCCAGTGCACAATCGTCGATATCGAAGCGCTGAAACTGCAGCCAGACTCGGAGGATCCCGTGCCGGAATACACATTGGTTTCGGGCCTGCCCAGCTATGAGGCCGCACTGGAGCTGTTGCAAAAGACGCCGCAATCGTCATGTTTGATTGTCTACCCGAGCGTGTTTAATGTATTCAATAAGCATGAAAGAGCCAGCACAGCAACAGCAACAGCAACTGCAGCAACAACAGCAACAGTTGATGCAGTGGACGCAGCAACGGCACAGACACCAACATTGTGCGAGGCAGCAGCACCTTTGCTGCCTGCAACAACACCATCAGCAGCAACAGCAACAACTACACCCACATGCGAGGGCGTTAAGCACAATTTCGTGCCCAGTTATGCTGAGGTATTTGGCTTCAAGACCGTCGACGAGAAGAAGAAGCAGTCGACGACGAAGTACTCAACGAAAGACCAAGGGGACAAATGCTAACCAAGCTCTGCCCCCTCCCCCCCTCCAACTGTGCTCTGTGATATCTGCTGTTGCTGCATACCCTATATATATATAGTACATCACTCTGCAGGATATACAATAGATGATAGACGATGTGTTTACGTACTTAAGTTAAGCTAAGCGCTGTGATTAGAGAAAAGACAATTCGCAAGAAAGAAACGTACTTATAGAACTCCGGGTCAAAGATTGTTACTAGTTCCTAAGTAGACCACCTCGATGACTTTTAATAAATTATTATGATAATATTGTAAAACTAAAGCAACAGATTGTTCCATATATTTTTATTTATTATAAATTGCTGACATCGCAATTCGTTCAACTTGAGCTGCCTTCAACTGTTATCGGCACTGCGATTGATTTGCCATCAATCAGTGAGGCATTCAACTGGGTTGATTGACATCAACAGCAACTGATGCCTCAATCAAAGCTGACTCCTTATCGCAATCCAGACACGGCAACCCGGCAAAGGGCTTTCCCAGCATCTATCTTTGTTGCGCCTTATAAATAGATGCCAGACGAGATTGAGACAGCTGTGGAATGGACAGACATACAGATGGAAGCGACAGACATAGACAGACAGATAAAGATACAGAGAGATGGACAGCTAGAGAGACAGAGATGGAGACAGTTCCACTTCTAGTTTGACATTGAGCTTAGGACGTGCCACGTGAGTTGGCTTTGACTGGTGCGGGTACTCGTTACAGTGCCACGAATACTAAGTGCGAATGCAATTGTTTACAGTCGTTTTTTATTGATAAGCTCTCGGACTAGGCAAATCTGTTTATTCGTGTTCCGCTTTGTGCGGGACACAAATAATGATCGAAATACGTTTCACGATGCTGTAAATACGTTTTACGTTCCGCAGGGCAGACAGACGTCAGCAGGCAAAGACCGACAGAGAACAGTGTCAAGTAATATGTAGAGTACATTCCCATTCTGCATACTATACAAGTACGAGTATAGCAGCCATATCTGCCTTTAATCTCGTTTGCAAACAAACTGCATTGCCTCGATTTCTGTGTGTGTGTTTGTCTTTCGAAAATTATATTTATTTTTACTATCGGTTGCAGTTTCCTGTCCTTTATCTGGCGATCCGTCGCGCTATTATTATTTAGTGTACTGCACAATTGACAATAACAAATGGTTAACAAAGTCGCCAACCATTTGTTGTTAGGCCTCGACCGGTCAGGTGATAAAATGCCATGAATAAAAAATAACTCACGACTCAACAACATACATCAGAGGGCGCGGCTGGAAAACGAGAGTGCAGTCAGTCAATGAGGAGAAGGGGGGGGACAGGAGTTCCCTCACTTGCGAGTAAGGAAACCTGGGTGAAAATTAGCATATATGACTGGGAATACTGCAAAACAATATATTTAAATTGTAGACCTGCAATTTATGACAGCTCCTAGTTTATTTGACACTCTCTAGCTGCTGCGAAACATTCCAATGCGACTGTCTGAGTCAGAGACAGAGTTGGCTAGAAAAAGAACTTGACGATTAGCTGACCACGGGCAATGTGTGCAAATTATTTCATTATCAGGTCGAACAACGAAATTTGAAAATAGAATTTCAAAAATAGAGAAGTGAGAAGTGAGAAGTGAGAACCGAAAGCCGAAAACAAACAACGCAAAACATTCCAAACAAGTTGCGCATGCGCGTGCCTCCTCGAAGCGTGCCCCCATAGATGGGAGGCACAAAGGGGTCTGTTGATCTAGCTATAATTAACCAATGCACGTATACTCGATGTAGCTACGTACGTACCTTACCCAGCCTAATGACGTTCCCCCTTCAATAAGTGGCAATAAAAGCTCTACAATCGATTATAGCCTACTATTTTAACATTATAACAGCGCTGTTAACACTCTGTCGAGCAGAGTACTTAGTCTGTTAACCAGAGGGGGTTGAGAAGTCTATTGATCTAGCCATAATAAGTCTGTGCACGTAGACTCGATTGAGGAATGTACGACGTAAGTTTCCCGGTCTAATGACGTTTATCGTTCTACAAGTGTCTATCAAAATAGATAAAGCACAGTTTGCTAATCGATTACATTGCACAATGATAATATTTTAACAATTGTTAAGCGCTTTGATCTAAAGATGAGAGCACTTAAACTAGCTAATGCTTCTCGTTCTATACACCAATAAATCACTGACTGGTAATTGATTATGAGGGTTATGTTAGCGTTTTAACAGCGCTGTAAACGCGCTGTAGCGCAGACCGTACTGTCTGTTATTGAGTTGAGTCTCCCTCTGTTAACAACTGCGCTCTTCTAGCGATTACATCACGAGTATCTTATATTGATTATGACATTGGCAACTCGTTTAAGTATATACTGCAGTTCTGTCTGGCAATGTTTATGCATTTAACTTCTCAGGCAGAGGGGGGGAGCAGGTGCAGTGCGTACTCGAAACTGTTGCTAATGAGTTTTTGTTTATCGAAACTAATTGCTCGGCTAATGGATGCGACTGCCATTGCAAGCTGATGCAGCAGCAGATCTGGCTGTTAACAGGTAAGTCATGCCCGTGCTAGACTGCCTATCATAATGTCATCTTAAGCGTTCGCATTTGCATTGGGAGCAGGGGCCCGTTTGGCGATGCCTTGCCTCGCCTGAAAACATGTGTTGCCCGCACGGGCAGATCACAATATTATACAACATAAACAACATAATTAGCCTGCAAGCCAAATTAAACGACCGCGCTGGCATTCAAATGCAAAGAAAGCGCATCCAAAGGGCGAGCAATTTATTAAAAAACCATCCACAAGATGCAGATGCAGATGCCGAGATGCAGAGAAAGTTGCCCGCTGGCGGAGGCTGTACACGGTGTGGCCTAATGAAACGAACAATTTATTAATAAAAATTCACATTAGCCCACGGTTTGGAGCCCAGCCCAGCCAAGCCAAGCCGAGCTGATCCGCGTTGAACTGGGCTAAGTTGAGAGCAGAGCTGAGCCACGAATTGGAATTTAGTTAAATGAATTTTCAATTAAGCGCCAAATTCATCGCTCCAAGTCGGGAATGGCTACTGAGCCGGGCCCGTTCCTCCATCAGTGTGTCTCCCTCTCTCTCTGTCAGTGTTTTTCTCCCGCGACTCATGAAAGTGAAAACCGGTCGAGCAGCGAAACCGAATCTCAATTCGAAAACGAATCTAAAATCGAAACCGCGTCCTACTCCGTATCCGAATCCGTCGACGTTGTCGTCATCGTTATACGCAACATTTGACCCACTTTTATAAAAATAACAACAAATTGGCAAGCCAGTTTTTCAAAGCGGACTCATAAATAAATTCACAAATATTTGCACAAGCAAAAAGCGCCTTTTATTGGGTCACAATTGGTCAGGGAAAAAATAAGCTTTGTCAAATAAATTCCCCCGCAATGGGTAAATGCAGTTGTATAAATATTTTATTAATATTATATAACTTGCACACGTATTGGCAAAATCGCTGTGAGAACTTTGTTTATACATTTGTAAACGTGAATTCAACATTGAAAAAGAAATATTTATATAATCGAAACAAATTGGAAATATTTAAAATATTGAATTGTAAATTGTACACAAACATTGCAAGAAACAAGATAAAAATGCTTAAATAGAACGCCACAATTAAGGCCAATAATTATAAAATCTGATCAAATGTACTCTCGACCTTTTATGGAATTAGCACAATAAATTCCCGAATAAATGCAACCAAGTCTTGTCTTGTGTAAACTCTTGTAAACTCTCCACACAATTCTATTTGCGCTGGCATTAAGAGTCACAGTGCCTCAAAATGTTTGCAGCTCGTGTCGCTGTCATTTTGCAAAAAGCCTTTTAAAATATTTAGCTCTGCTTTGTCAGTAATAAAGGTAGACAAGAGAGTATACTGAGTATTCTTGAATAATTGGATTCATTTGCTCGTCACATCAAGTATTTACAGAAGTAAGGGTTTCGGAACTGAGTCAAGAATGCAAACCAGCACTGTAGAGGCAGTGGAACTAATCGTGCATTGCCCTGAGAAGCTTACGCTCTTGCGGCCCGGTTAAGCTCTCAGTGAGCTTTGGAGCAAGCTCGAGCTTGGCTTGAACTTGGACTTAATTCAGCTGCTGATTGGGTCAAGACTGACATGTACATAAATAACGCTCGAGAATGCACTTTTCCAAGTATTATGGAAAATATTTGTTGACCAAATTAATAAGAGCGAATTGTTTGTTTTGGTAAACAAATTAAAATTAATGCAGGCGCGGAGGAAAAGGGAAAGACGCAGCTTCTCAGAAACGAGAGACAAATAAAAGTCCAAATGCAAATAAAAGTTAGATGTATCAGACTTATGGACGGGCTCCAGCTCGTTAAAAGAATAGAACCAAAGAGAGAGAGAGAGAGAGAGATGAAGTAGGGGGAACTGAGATGAAGGTTTTACTATCTGCACCCATTTGAAGACATCAAAGCGCAGCAGAAGGGTTACGACACAGTGAGGATCCGCAGCAGCCACAGCAACAGTTAAACACACAACTACAGCTACAACTAAAGATAAAGTTACAGATACAGATACAGATACAAGTGGAGCAGCAGCTGCAGAGCAAGATACACACACAGACAATGTAGGTTGCTTGCAGGTTTGTTTGGCTGATAAGCTCCGCGCCGCCAGATTAACGTGTTGCACATCCCAACCTCAGCCCCCTCTGCCTGTCCCTCTCTTCTGCACAGTACCTCTGCATCTTCTTCTCTCTCTGTCTAACTCTAGCTCTGGGGGGTTTTCTCTTATGCGTGCTTTGCTGTGTTTTAATTTTATGGGCCAAAGATTTTATTTTGTAACTTCATGTTTGTTTAACTCGACTTGGCTGGAATTGGATTGGGTAGGAACGGGATTGGATTGAATTGGACTGCACTGGAGCAGCAGGTTGTCGCTCTGTCTTTATGGGTGCGACTTCGAGGAAACACACACTAAAAAGTCGGGATGCTGAGTGTAGTTGGAGTCGGAGTTGCGCGGGGATTTGCATTTTATGGCCCTAGTCGGTAAGACCCTAATTGTGGCTATTTGTAGTGCTTAGAGCGGGCATTTGTTGTGACAACATGGGATTAGTGCACGGGCACAAAAGGAACCATGGATTAAAGTATTTAAACTTTAAGGAAAATTAAAAAGAGTCTTCCCATTTCACTCGCTTTTCATCGATGGTCTGAGAAATTGAAAGCTGACCTAAACTTGGCAAAGACCTTCCCAAACAATTGCTGGCAATTAAAACCTAATTTCGAGTATTAACACTTGAAGAGAAACTAAAGTCAAGATCGGGTAAATAATAATTATGATAATGAATAGTTATACCTACCCCGGAGGGGGCTCGGTTCAGTTAGCAAGGTTCAAAGCACTTGCAAGAAAAGACAATTGTTTGTCGTTAAATAGAAGAGGGAATGAGAAGGGAAGGAGAAGGAGAAGAAGGAGGTGAAGTAGTCTAGCACACGCATTAAAGGAATTGCTGAAGCATAGAGCAATGCCGGTTTGTCTTATGAACAGTGTCAACTTCCGTAAGAATCCGAACGTAATGCTACACTGAGCACATTGTCTAACTAATTTGACCGACTAGGGAAGCACTTATCACATCGATTCCAATTGAAGAAGTTTGTTCTATGTGAATTGTACTCACATTCAGAATAAATACCCCAAATAAAAGGTATAGAATGTATTGTGAGTACAATGATATCTGTCGAATTGTGCATTGTCCTATGCACAATTGGAAACCGGTTCATTCTAGTCGGGCGCTACACACCCAATGCCAATGGGCCTCTTAAGGTCGTAATCTTCATAACTTCATTTGAATTGTGGCACTCATAAATTGCTCCTCCCTCTCCCTCCTCTTTTATTTTATCGCTTGCATATTATTATGACATTCAAAACATTCGTTTTATTTCTTTATGTGACTGTTCCTCCGCCTCCTTCTCATCTCTCTTTCTCTCCCCTACTCCTCCACCCGTTCCCATGCTCTCCTGCATTTGACTTTTCATTGATAAAGTTATCAGCCTCTGGCTATGGGTTTCTGTCACACTACGGTTCCGTTTTGTCCCGGTTCGGCTGGCCTCCATTCTTTTCAGTTCTTTTCTCTCTGTTTTTCAACGTTTTTCTTTTGCTTCCTCTACCGGTTTGTGGTTTGGCTCACACAACGTTTCCTTTATCAACTGCTCGACGGCAAAAAGGAAGTGTCTTAGTATCTTTAGAGAGCACTTTTATCTGTTGCTTCGCCTTTGTCATAGCATAGACAACGACAACAACAACGAACTACAGCCACATGTGCTTAGTCGATTGCACTCCAGGGAGTTCCCTACATAATTGCCACAAATTGCCTTAGTCTGTATGAATGAAACTGAGACTCGAAATCGAAACAAACATTTTCTCAGGCTGAAGAATATGCAGATTTGAAAAGACAGAGAAAGAAAGGTATGAATAGGACTAATAAATGATTCGATTTAGGAGGTCATCGCATAAATAGAATACCTAGCATTACTTGGAGTATTCTATTCATATCAATAGACTATATTTAGAAACATTTGCATCCTGGTATGATCTGCAAAACTGTTTCAAATTCTACTGAGTAAATAGAAATGATTTCGCTGGGACCCACGAGCCGTGGCTTATCGGTGGGTTGAATGTGCCAAAGATGACTGAACTCGATCGTCATAAACCATTTATGTCAAGTGTGCAAACTGAAATTGTGAAAACAAATGGGACTATAATTTACGCAGATGTCTAATCAGTTTCTTAGACCCGTGGCAGTTAGAGTCAAAGTACCCGAGCAGAAGATTAGAGACTGCCACCTCGCACTCTCTGCCCCTCTCCCCACTCTCCTTTCTCTCTTTACTCTTCGCTTATCGCAGTCGATTTTGATGCATGGCTCATTTTCATTCAGTAGTTGGTGTCAAAGGGTCAATTGAGCTTCGAAAGTTTTGTTTCTGATTTATGACTTTATACATAATTGGAATTTTATTGGCGGGAGATGTCAACACCCCGTTGATAAGGCCTGTGAGTGTCGAAGCAATTGTGGGGCGTTTTTAATGGGCCTTGAAAGGAGACAACTTGTCTGGCACTTGCCGGCTTATCGCTCTCTAATTAAAATATTATTCTTCGGGAGGAGAACTCATCTCCGTGAGGGTTAATTAGTTTTATCCATTAATGTTCGGCAAACACGAGACATGCCAAGATGTTCTTGCCGGATAACCGGTTTCGAGTTGTTTGTCATAGAATGGCAAAAAACAACACCGTGTGTAGCACCTCACCTTATCGCATTATCTACAATTATTTTGAACGTTTGTTTGGCAAATAAATCAACACACACACATACACACAGAGGCATAAACTGACCTGTTCATGTGCTGCTTCTTTGTTAATATTATTCTTATTTTTAGTTTTTTCTTTTATTTTCTTAGTTTGTTTACCGCACACATTTGCGGCTTGAACTTGGCACTGTTTACGGTACGTGGCCGTCATTCATTCAGAAACGGATCTTGAGATCTGGGATGTGAGCCGTGTTGACACGATTCGGTTTCGGAATTGAGAATTGTTTGCTTATCGCTTTGCGGCTATTTGAATGTTCAATTTGTATTTTCAAGATTTGCCTGTGGTTTTCTTGTGTGCGCAAGAGATCAGCGAGAGATTTGTCGGGGTTGCCTCAAGTCGGGGGACTTTCAGAACGGACTTGTTTTGCGTAAAGTGTTGCCAGTTCTGGAAATTCTGAAGAAAGGGCGTTAATAAATAGAGTAAACAGTGGAGCATTACGCAAGAGTTCTATCTTAGTTATAAGGTAGCTATACTATACCTATACCTATACTATCCTATACTATATGCACCTATACCCTCAGTAACTTACCTTAAGGTAAGGTAAGGTTATACCGTAACTATTGCAGCTGCTTTATGGAATCTGCCAGGGCTGTTGATGATTCAATAGGGCTGCCTTGGCCAGTGTTACATTCACTTCCGTGCAACCCACATATCATTCATAATCAGGGACATACTTAGCCCAAGAGTTTCTCACATTACTCAACCCACATGTGCAAACTGTCAGGCACACTGTGATTGAGAACGTACGTGTTCATCAATGAAACGTGTGTGTGTGTGCGAGTGTGTGTGTGTCTCTTCCTCATCCCCTCAGTCTCTCACTCTCAGGTCTCAGTTTTCCCATGCCTTTTGTCTGCGGGAAATTACTTCCGTTTTGTTGCAACTGCAACTGCAAAGTGTCATTGTTGCATCATGCCTGCCACAGACGCAGCAGCCTCAGGGCTCGCTTTGGGATTGAATTTGCTATTGGATGCGAGAAAGGTAAATTGTATGCAATATTGCGCTTTTTTCTTCCCTTCAGCTTCCTGTCTCTTGTTCACTCTCCCCTCCTACCTACTCCTCCCCTTGTGCCAGGCCACCTTTGTGCGTCAACCTGTTAGGCCGCAAAGACAACTCATCTGGTAATTTGAGCACGTAAACTGAGACATTAATGCTCCATATGTAGAATTCGAGTAACCTTACCTTACCTCACCTTGCCCAGTCTTCCTTTTTCTTGTTTTGCTTTTTGACAGTTTCCTACGAAGTGTCTCACACATGTAGGCATTATATAAGTGTTTCTATCCATCATGTTTTGTCAAAAACAATAGCTGACAACTATTTGTTTTGTTTGTGTATTTTTCTTGGGATTTCATACGCAAATCTTTCCATTTATTTGTTTTGCTTGCATAGTTTGCAAAGATTTTGACTGAGGCAAACGATCATAAAGATACATATTTATTTTGTTTAGAACGAAGTGAGGATTAAAGTGATTGGGTCTACAGGAAATAAAAGAAATATGTATAGTGCATATGACATAAGCAGAATAATAGAGAAATAGAATAGTTAGACGGGGTTGTCTTCAACTCTATTATATTTATCATATTGTAAAGTTAGGGTGTAAATGTGGAAATTGTAGAAATGCAGGATATATTTAGTACAATATATTCTTCTCTCTTTTTTTACTTTTTTTAATTTTTAATTAAATTAAACATAATTTTAATTCAAGTTAAGATCTTAATTTTAACTTAAAATTATTCTTAGTTTAATATTTCAATTAAAATTTAGTAATTTATTAATTGTTTTTTTTTACTTTTGAACTATGACAAATTTCGCTTACATTCTAGCAATAAAGGTTTGCCCTATAAAAATGGTTCCTTTCTTCTTATTTACTTTATGTTCAACTCTTTAAACATATTAAATTATCCACTTTAAACCATTTTGCTTGTAACTTTGTAGTTTCTTACTTGAATTAGTTCTTAAGTCATACCTTCTCATGCTGCCTCAGCTTATACCCTGCTACCTTCAGGCAGCCTTTAACACTTTCAGCAACTGCTGCTCAGCCCATTAACCACATTTCGAATTCAATATTTGAAAGCTGACAACTCCCCTGCCTACACCCCTCCCTCTTTGTCACTGTCTCCTCTTCAGGTGCAGACAATGCCCATCCTTGGCACTGTCGTGTAACTGTTTTGCCTTCAGCAACTCCCCCCTCCTCCCCCTCTTCTTGTGGCAATGCACTCGTCACTTCTCAATTGGAAACAGCAAACGAAGCAAAAACAAAGTTTTGCATGAACTTCAACTTGAAGTTGTGGACTTGCCACCTCGCCAGGTGAGTTAATATTTGTAATTGAAAAAGGCAATTCGTATGCGGCGAACCAATCAAAACCTGAAGGTGAGAGCAGGGAGAGAGGGGTTCAAACCAGCAGACAGGCAAAAGCACTCAATATAATTAAATCGCAGAAAGAAAATGCCATCGTCATCGCCATCGGCGGGAGGTCTAAGAGTCTGGGAGACTGATTTCAGTGCCGGCTTCACAATGCGACGGTTCTTCGGCACGCGACGCCTCTTTCTGAGCGGCAAAAACAAAATTAGCATTTTGAATCCGTACAGCGGCTGGTCGTCACTCATCTGCACCACACTTCACCGGGTCGCCGTGCTGGCCACGCTTTGTGTGCTGACAACGCTTCTGCTGCAGCAGCAGGCAGCCCGAAGGGAGCTGGAGGGGTCGAGGGAGCTGCCAGGGGGGCGCATCTTCTGCATCATTGCCACGTACGGATACCGACACAACCACGCGGCGGTGCACGTCAAGCGCACCTGGGCCAAGCAGTGCGACCACTTCCTCTTCGTCAGCGACGATGCACACGAGGAGCTGGAGCCCGCCGCCTTCCAGAAGCTGCCGGACAAGTGGCAACGGCTGCGTGCCGAGCTGGAGTACGTCTACAAGTATCACTTCGAAGAGGGCGACTGGTTCCTCTATGCGAATGATGACAAGTGAGTGTGGGGCTGCGTTTTCTAGGGTATCTCTGGCACTGACACTTCTTGGCACTTGCAGCTTTGTGGTGGTGGAGAATCTGCGCTCTATGCTGCAAGCCTACAGCCCCGAGCAGCTCATTTACTTTGGCTGCAAGCTGAGATCTGCACTAAATCAGGTGAGTGTGGGGTATTCATATTAATTGCAGTCTAGTCTGCTGTGCAGGGTAGTCTTATAAGTTTCTGCTACCCTATCTACCCTTCTTCTATGTACTCTTCCTTCTATGCTCTATGCTCTAAGATCGACAAACATGGCTTCACAAATATCCAAACTCTAGTCTTTACTATCTTTAATATATTGTCTTCTCTGTTCTCTCATCTGCGTGCTTAACGTCTTTCCAGTTTTTTTACTGCAGATTCATTGCAATTTTGTATCTATTATATATCTGTACTGTAGTATATATACATAACTATCTCTATATCATAAATTATTTACTATCTAATCTTCTTATTCCTCATATTAGTTCTCCATCTGACAGTCTTCTCTATTAACTGTGATATGATCTATTAATCTACAGCATCATTCTCCCTTGTTCATTTATAACGAACCCTTCTCTTCCACTCAACATCTATTACTTCACTGTTTCAATTCATCATCTTTTCTCTCTCTCTTTTCTCCTTTGCCTCTTCCTAATCTAACTGCTTTGCTTTCCCTCCACAGACCTATATGTACGATCGTGCAGGCATGGTCCTGAGCAGCGCCGCCCTCGAGCAGTTCGTCCTTAAGGCTCTTCCCAACGCGACTCTCTGTAGTCCTGAGCCTCAGGGAGATGCAGCAGCAGAGCGTCTGGGTCGCTGCCTGAGCCAGGTGGATGTGGTGGCTGGAGATAGTCGCGATCATCTTGGCCTGCATCGTTTTCTGCCCTTCCAACTCAAGGAACATATGGGCAAACCATTGAATGCATCGCAGGAGCAGCACAAAAACTTCCTCGACCGTAGCTACTATGAAGTGCCCGATGTAAGTCTACTAAATATAATCTAAACAGTCTGTTCTTTATTACTAGCAATCTTTCAGCTCACCATACTGGCCTCTGCACGAGCCATATCGTCGCATCTTGACTACATGCCACATATCTATAGTTTCTACTATCTTGTCTACAAGGTAAGGATATTCGGAGCTCCCCCCTCTAGAAGACTGGGCGGAACCAAGCAATGAACAGTCTTAGATATAAAAGATAACAAGTTTATATATAGAAATATATGGAATGTATATACAAAAGTAGCTTAATTCAATAATTGAGAGTATTTTGGGACGGAAGATATTTGTACTCTGAGTCTGTCTTGTCTTCTGCTCGCTTTCTACTGTGGCACATTCTTCCAGAACTCCTCCAGCAGTCGCTCATTGGCAAAGCCAAACTTCCATTGCTGTTGCAGACTCTGGGAATCACACAGACTCCCCACAACCCGCCGTTGTTCCACTTGTGCCTCCAGACAGAGTCGTTGGGGGTTCTGGTGCCCATTAACCAGTTGCCGGGTGCTGGAATCATAAGACCAGAACTGATTCCCCGCCTGATGATGGCACTGCCAGAGCCAAACCTCGGCTAGGGGCTGCCGCTGTTGCAGCTCCAGGCAGTGGAAACTGGAGTGGAGATCACGAAAATGACTAAGAGTCCATTTCTGCTCTGGCTTGGGATAGAGCAAGTCCGCATCGCAGGGCAGCAGCTGTGGATGAGCCTGTCCCTCAACACGTTCAAGGCACAGATTAGGTGCTACCAAGCTCTGCACTGCACCAAAGGCATAGTCCAGAGGCTCCTCCAGCGGATACACTTGCAGGAAGTCCTGTGCCAAATTGTCAAGGAACCATTTGAAGGGTTTGCACTGCAGACGTTGTCGCAGTTCCTTCTGCTTACGCAGCGAGCCCACCTTGATCTGCGTCAAGTGGGGCATGTTGGCATAGAGTTTGTCCTTGTACTCGTCCAGCCAGACCTCAACAACGCGTCTGTAGTTCTGCGAAGGAAATGGAGATGAGCTTAAACCCATAGAGGTTTAGAGAGTGACAATCCTTACCCTTGCCACCGCCTTGTTGGAACTCTCCGACCTGGCGTAGTCTGCGCGGAAGCTGCCATTGCGGTAGAGATGCCCCACCCTGGAGCAGGGCACCTCCAGCAGCTGCCCGCCGCAGAGCCAAATCTTCAAGCTCAGCTCGAACTGCTCGGCTCCCCAGATACGCAGCCCCTCGTCGTAGCCGCCGAGCTTGAAGAACCAAGCACGTTCGATGGCAAAGAGGCCGCCGTTCATGATGGGATTGGCGTGTGGGGCAGGCAGAGCCAGTTGCTCCGACCTCAGCAGTGGCAGCTGCACATAGTTGAAGTCCCAGTCGAAGTAGCCACGAGAAGGCTTACTCCGTTTGTAGGCAAAGCTCTCGTAGTCTATGGTATCCACAATGGGTGTAGTGCAGGTGCCATTCCCCGCCAGCAATGGAGCTAGCAGGGGTGGCAGCCAACCTCTTGTGACCTCCACATGGGCATCCAGAAAGACCAGCACATCTGCTCGGGCACGTTGTGCTCCCGCCAGACGTGCCTGCATCAAGCCCAGCTGCCTTGGCAGACGCAACTGCACGATCAGCTGTCCAGCGAGAGTGAAGTTCTCCATCTGTGGATCACTGCCATCGTCCACCAGAATGATCTCGCGTAGCAGTCTAGCCGGCGTGCGTCTTCTCAGGCTACTCAGTGTGCGCAGCAACACACTGCGCTCCTCGTTGTGCTGAGCGATGATCACACTGATCGCAGGCAGCTTTTCCATGGGGTACTTGAGCTTTTTACAGCTTTCAATGGAGAGAGGCAGAGAGGGAGAAAGAGAGAAGAGGAACAGACAGTTATCTATCAAGCTCTAGCAAGCTCTTATACTATGCTTGCTCTTATACGCTGCGCTCACCTGCGATGCCGCATGTCGTGTAGCGTGCGATCGGGAGAGATGCGCTCGGAGAGCCAAGCATTGTAACCCGTTTCGCGCTCACTCAGCTCCATGGCCAACAGCTGGTCGTGGGTCCAGTTGGCTCGCGCCGGTCGACCCAGTGCTCCCAATCCCGCCAGCTGACGCGGCCCAGCAGTAGTAGTTGTGGAGCGCATTGTGGACACTGTGGACTGTATTGTGGGCTCTGTTTTACTCTCCATTAGGTAGAGATACACGACGACATTGCAGACGGCAGCGAAGAGCAGCAGCAGCAGAATCCCCTTGCAATGCCTTAGCAGCAGATCGCGGCCCAACATGTTCAGTTTAATTGTATATATCACAGATTTGCGTAGACAGGTCTACAGTTTTAAATATGTCACAGAGACAAGACAACACACGCTTAGCACACGCTGCGATTAAGACTAAACTGTGGCGGAGACTTCGAAGAGCGACATCGAAGAGTCTTATACGATATTGTGTGTGTGTCTTGTGAAAGTTTGCAGTGGTAGAAGAGGCTCAAGACAAAGAAAAGCAGAACTTGCAGATTGATTTAGCTTGCATTTAAAACAATCACTCAAGAGATACAAAATGAAACTCTTCAGCAAACTCTTTAACAAGTTTGAAATCCAATAAACACTCAAAATAACTGCGCACTATTCACCCCTTGCAACAAATACCTTAAGTGCGCAGACAGGAGCGGAAGAATTAGCATTTTTTAAAGAAATTGCAATAGTCAGTGGCTTCAACCCTCAGGAAGTTATAGTGGGGTAGGGGGAAGGGAGTCCCTGGGCACACTCATTAATTAACGTAAAATTCACTTAACTTTTTGTCGAGTCCACGCAATAAATTCCACAACTTTGCGCCTCATCAAATGAATCTAGCACGAGCCGAAGCCAAAGCCAGAGTCAGACAATAGAATAGATAGAAATCTACATGAAGTACGAGAGATGGCGACGTGGCGTCGCCAGCGGCAATTTCGGAACATGTGGTGTTATGATGAGACTGGAGACCTCATCGGGTAACCAATCTAGCAATCTACCACCCAGCCAACTACCACCCACCACCGGGCGGGCTGCAACCACCCCAAATAACTTTAAGCTTTAACAAAGGGTAGCTGCAGTCGTCGGTAGCAAAGCAATTTACGTTAAATTCCCTTAAAGCAGGGCCCGGTACGGCCGGTACTGCTTGGTTTCGGGTACGTGCCTGCAGACAGCGGCAGCCTCATGCCAATGCATTGGCATCATTTCAGGCAATTGTCAGGGTGGCTGGCGGATAAATTAGATTTTTACTTGCGCGCAATTGCATAAAGCCGAATAATCCTCAGAGGACCCACCCAACCACCAACCAACGAACGTGGGGCGACCGTAAATATTCATTGCAAACGCGTTTCCGTTTGAGCTTTAAGTTCTATCAGTCAACAGGCGTGGGGTTCTCTTTTTTTTCAAGGTCTATGCCAAATTTTGGGGCGGCAGCAATTACATTTTGCCACCCACCCAATGTCCTTGGCTCACACCCGGGGACCTCCCCAAATCGGCCGGCAGTACACCCCAAGGGTGTCGAACTATAAATTATACCTTTTGTTGCGGAAACTTCCCCCAAGAAGGGATATGTCATGTCTTTAATAAATGTTTGAATGTTTCGTTGTGAGATTAAGTGGATTCCTTTTATGGCATGAGTAATGATCGATGCATAATGTCAGGTGCAATGGGTGTAGGGGGGACAGTACAGGATATATTTGCCATCAAATAAGGAAGGCAGTTGGTAATATGAGGGGGACTTAAGCATAGCCAGATATCTTGGGGTTCCATCTAGCTTTCAAGCAGTTTATCCGATTCGATAAGGAATACAATTACCTAAGAACGCATAAACTTCTTAGTTTACTCCTCAAAGTTTGCCCAGACAATGGATGCTTAAACCTTCGTCTTGATTGTCGCGCCAGGAAAGTTTGTTTCTGTAGTACCCATAAATGACTCCTCCTATCGGATGCTTTGCATGGACAACAGACCGCGATTGCTGTTCAAAACTGCACTATGAATGCCATAAAACACTGTGGGGACAAGTGACGGGCATAGGGAGAGAACGAGGGGGACAAGAGAGAAGGACAGCGAACCATCACAGACCCGTCAGTTGCGCATTCTGCGTCCACGCAGTGAGTGGACAACGCAAGGCGCCCACAATAAATTTCACTTATCAAAGTTTTCGCAGACCAAAAATCAAGCAAGAAAAACTGTGATACTAGAGAATAGTGTAGACAGTGTAGTGTAGCAGACTGGGGGGGGGGATGAGAGGGTGCAGGAGAAAGAGGACCACAAAACTTTATGGAGAAGATACTCGAAGCAGGCAAAAGGCAAACTGAGGCTAAATTAAATGTCTTTTGTCAACAGCCGTTCCACTAAAGATGCTGATAGCCTGCAGAAAAAAATAACTAGACATCAACGAAGGCAAAATGATGAACCTGATGATACTCTACAAAACACAACCCATAAAAAGGTAAGGCAAGGTGAGCTGTCAAAGCTGCTAACTGATTCTAGTACCAAAGAAGACCTTTGATAGAGGCACCTTCTGGACTTTCTGCCTGTTAATATTTCTTAGAATTGAAGCACCCTACTTCGAATCCTTCTCCAACTAGTGGGTATAGCAGAGCTAGGGTATCGCATCAGTTGCTCCACAATGACGCACTTTTTGGGCGCAGAACTTTGCCCACTTTGATATGCATTAAAAAGAATTTTCCAGTCAGACAGATTGCCACACTGAGGCACTGCCACAGCATCAGAGCAGCTGACGAATTGAGGAACTGGCCAAATGGGAAAGTGGCAAACTGGGATAGTTGGAAAACTCGGGGGAAACTTGGGGGGAACTTCGTCTCGGAATCGACGGAACTCCAATGGAGCGCAGCGCAATCTCAAACTGTGCAAACTGGCATCATAATAGGCCACTTATCATGGCAATCACTCAGCGCCCTCTGGCGACTGCAAGCTGCAGGCACTGCCTCGTTATGGACACACCCCCCTTCCCCCTGTATTCCATGGAGCTGCCCTGTTTGGTTGCTACTTGCTTTGCTTTCTACTTCTCTCGATACTCAATCGTCGTTGCCCTTTAATACTTTGTGCAAACACATTAAATGGAAATTTCGACGAGCAAGAAGACCATACGGGGAAGGGGGAGCAGGGTTTGTTGCCCCAACCATCCTCACCCACACCCTGTGCTACCCACAGGGACAGCCATGCAAAGTGCCGGCATTTGCACAGCCAACGCATTTTTCACGTGACATTTGCGAAAGCAAAACAAACTTTCGCTCGTGCGATTCGGAAGAAAAACCTCCTCAAAGGACTCGTCGTCATCGTTGTCCTGCTGTTTGATCTCTCGCTCTCTCTCTCTCTCTCTGTTTGTGCTGGCAGAGCTCAGTGCTCATTGCACATTTGCCACTGTTTTTTTCGCCTTCGCTTTTGCTTCCTGCTGCTCCTTTCTCCCCCCTTCCTTCTTCCTCCTTCTGCTTCTCAGCTCGAAATCCTTGCGTCAATATGCTTCCGTCAAAAAGAAGCGAAAGAACTTCAAACTGTGTTCAGCTTTTTTCGAGTGTTTTATAAATAAAAGTGCTGGCGCTTTTTACTCCTCCCCCCTCTATAAGGGGGCACTCTGTGTGTTTACATGAGAAATTGCTCTGATTCGGTCAGTTCTGCTGCTCGATTGTTGAATTAGCAGATTAGATCGGCAACTGTCGTAAGAGATACTCGTACTCCTGTCGGGACACACATCATTGTATTCCCATGAAGTGAACAAATCGCACTTATAAATTACTTAGCTATATTTAAACTGGATCAGCATCTGAATCTGGTTGCGACATCTATCGTCTATAGCTGCGCTCTAATTAATTGTCAAACATTGCGCGCTATGTGGCGTTAATAAATGTCAACTAAATGAGCTGCATGTACGCAAACGAGGCGCAACGAACTCCCCGAAGCTGCTGCACAGTGGCAGAGACAGCAAAACAGAGGCAGGGAGGGAGACAGTGAAAGAGACAGAGAGGGAGACGGAGAGAGTGAAGTGCAGGCAGGGACACAGATGCTGCTGAAGACAGGCTACTTAGTGGCAATGCCAATGCCACATGTTGCAGCCACGCCAGCCAAGTATATGGAGAACAAACGAAAACTATTTCGGGAAAGAGAGGCGCAGACTAGCAGGGAGTGGGAGAGGGGGCGAGGTCAGGGTTGCCAGGCAGGTGTGACGAGCAGAGTTGTCTGTTTACCAAATTAGATGCATTCGAATTGATGTGCGTGCATAAATTATGCCCCAATCTCAGACGGAGCTGCAAGCCTCACTAGGAATCTCTCTGTGTGTGTGTGTGTGTGTGTGAGTGTGCGTGAAGTGTAGCTATATCTGTGTGTGTGTGTGGCAAGCTTAAATTAAATGTTTAACATTCAATCACAGGCGTCGCCATTTGTGGCCTGCGGCTGTGTCCTGTCTAACGTGTACTATCACCTCGTATTCTCTCTCCCACTATGCTTGCCATCTCCCTCACTCTCACTCTATCTGCCTCCCTATCTCCCTACCTAACTCTATCTATCTCCCTCTCTCTTTTGTTCCCTTTCGCAGTCGTTGACAGTTGAGCAAATGAAATGCATTGTAAACTTTTCTATTTGTCAGACATGCTAGCATATTATACCCCCCCAAACACTCACACACACGCACATACGCTACTCTACCATACACACAAGTATAGACAATTCTACCACACACACACCTCATGCATGCTGTCACTCTCACTCTCGTAATCAAGTCGACTTCCTGCCGGTTTTCACACTTTAATTTCCGCTCTTTATTGTTATAGTTCCTTGGGCTCTGCGCCGGACTCCTGGCACCGGCTACGGTTCAAGTGGTTTGCCGATCTGTCAACCGAAAAGGGGTTGCAAACACGCCCGATATGGCCAGCCCTTTCTCTGAGTTTTCCACAAAGTTTCAATGAAATGCACAACTTGGTTGTGGTGAATGGAGGCGGAGGTTTTGTAATGAGCTAAGGTCGCTGATCAGGCAGGGCTAAGCTGGCTCTACCCAGAAAGGAAACTGTCTAAGGTAGTGCCTGCTAGTACCACATAACCTCAAAGTAAGACACACAGCAAATGCAGAGCAATCAGCAAAGCGAATCCTATTGCAAGTGAATCCGAAAAAGAGTAGCTTATCGCTGACTCATCTCGTATCTGTTCATGCCCCAAGGCCAACAACCTTCAACAAGAAGGACGAGCAACTCCTACTCCCCGCGTGGCATGCCCCCATGCAAAGCGTGAGCAAATCTCTTTTTACCTGAGGTCATTTTCAACATGACAGCAAAGGGTCGCACTCCCCTCCCTTCCTCCCCCACACACACACACCCAGCTCGCACTTGTATTTATTCAGGCGAGGAGGAGAAAAGGTGTGTGTAAATACGCGCTTGGGGTTAAATTCTATTTGAAGTGTGCAGCAGCCACAGAAAGTTGCAAGTTCCATTCGGATTTTGATTATACGAATCCACGCGAATACGTTTTCCCATCTATTGCTCCCTGGAGGCAAGTCCAAGTCCGCGTCAGTTTGCGAGGGCAGCAACTAAAGTTGCGCTGCATTCCAATGTTGTTGCCACACAATGCGGCACAATTAGCTGAATGCCACGCCCCAGAAGAAAGACGCCCAGTCACGCGGCAAGTTGTGTCTTATATTAATCAATATTAGACACACTGCAGCACGTTGCACGTTGTACGTTGCACTTGTAGCAAGCAACACCCGCGAGAGAAGATTAATTAAGGTCAGTCTCAAGTTCGCTCTCAGAAGAATGCCGCCTAGTCGAAGTGACTGCGCCTAGTCCGGCCTCAGCTGCCATTCCCCAACTCTCTTCCTCTTTCTCGTCTCTGCTCTCCTTCCCCCACTTACCACACACACACAGTGGGCACACTGCGCTGCTTGATGCATGTCCAATGCAGCGTAATGAGCGGGGGGTGGCAGTTGTAGCGCCATATGTGGTCCTTGTCCGGTAGAAGCAGCAGCAGCAGTGGGCAGCGAAATCTAAGTTGAAATCAGCTGCAGAAGTCATCAAACATCATCAATTTAATCAACATTGCAGGCGCCCAACGTGGGCGACTCAAGAGGGGGAAACACGGTCATGGAGGGGGTCCAATCTGGGCAAAGTCAAACTGCCCAGTGAACCTTGTCACGTCAGGCAGGGCAGGGGGGGTTGGCTTACAAGTAATTAAGGGTGGCAATTTTAAGACAAATCCCCCTGATCCGCATATGGAACGAGAGCGACCCCCTTTTGTTGCACTCGAATACGTGATAAGGGCATTAATGACGGCTCAGCCGACACCTTCTTACATACCCAATAAAACTCGATGAGTTTCAATTATTTCATCAAAGGGGGTGCTCCACTGTTTGCTGGCTAAATAAATTGAACTTCAGCTCGAATTGTTCAGTTGTGAAATGCACTAATCGATGATATCGTATCGCAGCACAAAGAAGTAAATAAGGCCCTGAGCCTGAGCTGTTTCGCTAGACCTTTGATCTGGTTCCTGTTCCCCAAATATTCAGTTAATTTCCTGTCTGCTGCCCCGCCTCCCCCTCGGCAAAAGCATCTGCCAGCCAAGATGATTTTTGGTTCTTCCTCGCACAACTTTTGCAGCTGCAGAATGCACGAAAGCGAACGCGAAACATGTTTTCGAGTTGCAGAAACCTCATTAATTTGGCAGAAGCGAAAACACCTGAACAAACCACAGAGAGGCAGAGGCAGAGGCAGAGGCGGGGGCAGAGTGAGGTTGCCACAGTAAATCAGCGCAATTAAATGTGACTTTTCAACGCATACTTGGGCAACTTATGACAACAAGCCCGACTAATTGCCAGGGCCAGGGAGAGGAGCAGGAGCAGGAGGACAAGTGCAGACTGAATAAACAGATACAGATACAGGTACAGTTGCAATTGCAGAAACAGGACCCTAATGAGGCGCGCTAACATTAAACAAGGCTCAAGCGACGGGCCCCGCTGGAATTTGGCCAAGAACAATGCATCACACTGGCAGGTTTCTCCACTTAGCAGAAGTGACAGCTCAGCTGCCACAATTTAGTCGATTAGCGTCAGGAGCAGGCAACAGAAGGCAGGCAGAAGGCAGACGGGATCAGCCGAGGGATCGCTGCAACCTGTCGTCATTCATTTGGCAGTCAAAGGGCAGCAGCAGCTGTCGACCACGAAATCAGACGCAGGTAGTCGCAGACAGAGAATGGAGAACTAAGGGCAGCTGACGTCTTGGCTGGCCAAGTGAACTGGAATTATGAAACGATCATCACACAGATTTCGGACATCGATCTCTATCAGCGGGCGGGAGCCGAAGCAGAGGTAGAGCATAATTAAAACGCATTCATTAGGGCTATCGCACAGAGCAGATCTATCGATTGAGTTTCCTGGAACTGCGCTAGACTGTTTGCTTGTTAGGCAAACAAGCCCCAAGCTGCGACCTCGTTTAGACGGGGAATTAATGGTTGGTCAAGGCAACCTAATGCCACTTTCCATCTGTTGCCCCGATGCGATTTAGGTGGCCAACGTGGAGAGGAGAGCGTAGAACAGAGTTCACGGCATACACGGAGTCTGTGCTGCGCGTGTCCGCATTTAATTTAATAATATGGTGTCATGTAGCAGTTGTTAGGATGCGCTAAATGCCCCGACGGCCCCTCCTCCTTCTCCTCCAGCATGTAGCATCTGCCTGAGTTGTGTAATCCAATGCCAGGCCCAACTAGCTCGACTCGCCTTGTCTTGCCTTGCCTTGCCTTGGGTCAGCGTAAATCGAGATGATTCCTTTGTGCTAACAAGGCGCGTGTGGAATGGCTTTCAAAGTATCTCTCGCATTCTTGAGAAGCGAATGGACCCAGTTACAAGAATGCCCAGTGAAAGTGAGCCAAGGCAGGCCACGAGTGACCACACACTGAAAGACTCTTGGCAATCCAAGATAAGATCTCTGGTTATCATAAGAAACACACTTAAAATGCCGCACAATGTGGCATAGTTTGGATATGATATAGGATAAGTGTACAATATGTATATGATAATCATTGTTGTCAAGTATGAATACGATATGCTGATGTTGGGACTGTACTGGTCATGCTTAGCATTATTGATAGAGCATCATTATGAATATTGTCTTATACAATGGGTTAGTGGTACCATTAGACTTTAGGTTGTAGCTGTCTGTCCTGTTGTGTGTTCGCGTCTTCCATTGTTCTGTCTGGGGGGGGTGGTGTGTGGTGCTGTCTGTCTGTTCTATATGTCTGTTCTGCCTGTATGTTCTGTCTGTCTGTTCTGTCTGTTCTGTCTGTTTGGTCTGTCTATATGTTCTATCTGTTCTATATGCTCTGTCAGTTCTGTTCTGCCTATAATATCTGTCTATAATGTCTCTTTATAATGTCTGTCTGTCTGTTCTGTTTGTCTACTTTTTTTTTTGCATGTCATGTTTGTATGTTCTGTCTGTCGGTCTGTCAGTTCTGTTTGTCTGTTCTGTTTGTTCTGTCTGTTCTGTGTGTTGTGTCTGTTCGGTCTGTCTATATATGTTCTACCTATTTTGTCTGTTCTGTACGTTCTGTATGTTCTGTCAGCTCTGTTCTGTTTATAATGTCTGTCTATAATGTCTGTCTATATGCTCTGTATGTCTGCTCTTTTTGCATGTTCTGTTTGTATGTTTTGTCTGTCAGTCTGTCAGTTCTGTTTGTCTGCTCTGTCTGTTCCGTCTGTCTGTCTGTTTTGTCTGTCTGTCTATTCTATTTACATATATGTTTTGTTTGGAAATAATAATGTTAAATTGAATTCGATAGATTGACAAACAAACAAGTTATTCAAGAAACATTGTCTGTGTATTTGATTTTGTATGTGCGAACTTCTTATCTCTTTTTATTGTTACTCACAACAACTACTGTTATATCTATATAGATATGTAGATTATTATTAGTACTGCATATATTACAACGAGTCGGTCATGTTGGCAGGGATTATTATTATTGCTTTTACAGCGCAAGACTGCGCCCTCGTCCCGCCTCATTATCATATCCATCAGCTGCACGAAAGGGTCCTCTGTTCTTTATTACATATGCAAATGGAAAACAGATTTTACTCCCGGACAGAACTGTCATCAACTTTTATTTTAGAGTCCTGAGAGAGACAGAGACACAGAGAGAGAGGGAGGGAGGAGACAGAGACAACTATGCAATGTTTCGCATTCGCATTCAAATGGAAATTCCCAAACTAATTTTGTTTGGGAAAACATTCACGCTCTGCTGCATTATCGGGCCAAACCCCTTTGCAAGGGCTCTCCCGGTGCCCGGGCTGGTTCTCAAAGTTGGCCACAAAAGCCACTTGGAGATATTAAAAAGGAGAAAATGGGATTTACCAGAGGGGAAGGGGGGGGGCGAAGGGTGAAACATCAGACGAGTCTCAGTGCCAATAAATCGCAATAGGACAAATTTTTCATTTCATTTTCATTTTTGTAATGTTGCGTGCAATAAAATCTAATAATTTTCCACAGCAGCCGGGAAAGGGGGAGTGGGAGGAGGGCTGAGGCAGCTGCGTGTGGAAAGGGGAGTTGAAGTTTGCACAGCAACCGCAGAGCGGCGTTTTTTGGGGGTTGCTTGGAGTCACAAACAATTGGCAACACTTGCGACTCTCAAAGCAACCCTCGAGTGCACTTGCCACAAGGGGGGCAGACAAAGGACAGACGGAGCAGAGGGGAAGCTTTTGTAATTGCAATCAAAACGAAATTATTCTTATGCTTGGCCAAAACTAAACTGTGTGGCCCAAAAAGCTGATATATGAGATATAATTAAAGCGCAGACCGCAGCACAAATATTCCCGGAATCAGAGGGATAAGTGTGCGTGGGTTTGTGTGTCTGTGTGTGTGTGTGTGTGCTGCGATGCCGGGATGACTGCAAATTGGTCATAGCCTGTTGGTGACGTGTCTTTGATTACGCCGCAAGTGCTTGGCGCCTGTCAACGTGGCTGCAGAGACGCAGACGCAGCTTCAGACATGGCCGTAGTTGGGTTTGTTGTTTGTTTTTAATATAAATGCAAATTTGGCCAACGGCAACGGCGCATTGGCAACACTCACTTCTCACCTCCCTTGCACACTCCCCCTCGCTCTCTCCCTCTCTCTCACACACACGAACTGTCATAATTAATATTTTCTGCCTTTGTCTATGATTTGCCTACATGTCCTGCAAGTCCTTTGTCGTCGTCCTCTCTGTCGCATATTAAATAGTTGCGCCTACCACTTTGCAGCCGGCTGCAATCCAAAAGTTTTTCAACTGCCCCCACTCTCTCTCTCTCTGTATCTCTCCCCGGACTAACTGTATCTCGTCTCTGCAGACTTTGGTCCATTTGGCCTAATTTATGGCCCTCAATTAGCAAACTGGCAAATGTGTCATTTTATTGACCGAAAGTTGGCCCAGAACTGCGAATGGAAACGATATTACGATAGTTTTAATTGTCTACAAATTGCAGGGGCTATCAAGGGGAGTGCCAGCAGTAGAGGAAGAAGATAAAGTGAATAAGGCCAGAGGAGGGTCAATGAATTGGGGTGACTTAGTCGAAGAATTTACATTTAAGTTAAGATTATTAATTAAGCTAAAGTTATTTGCATAAGCAAAGCTGGCTACAGTGTTGCACAATAGATTTTGGTTTGCCTTGCTCAACACTGATTATATTCTTATTGATTACTAATATTGAATATCTTATAAAGTTCATAGGATATATATGAATATGAACATGTCTATATTATGAATAGCCATTGTGTAAATCTTTGCAACATTGAATCATAAATAACATATATTTTATTTATTATATTATACATGATTTTTTATGTGTTATATACCAAACCTTTTACAATATTTATTTTCCTTGTAGTTCTCTATTACAAGTTCTTCGTGGAGAAAGCTATACCATTCCCCGATTTTTATATACCTTGCTCTACACTGATTATAATGGCTACTAACATTACATTTGAATATGAATATCTTATGAGTTTACTATGCGATTGGTTTGAAATTTACAAGATAGATTAATTTTCTGGTTATCTACCCGTTATGCAAATCATTCGAACATCGCCAGATAAACACAAAGAAAATATTTGTTATTTTTGTTTATTTAAACAGATTTATTTATGTGTATCATACTGAGGAGTACATGCAAAATATATTTTCCTTACTCCTTATATTTTTCAAGTAAATCACAAATTTATTTCATAAATTTACTAAACATATTTGTTTACATATGTCTAAAATATACTGGAAACTACATGAAATATTTCTTTCCCTTGCTCTTCTCTTTTACAAGTGCTGTGTGAACAAAAGCTAAATCATTTCTGCACAATAATTATAAACTAAAAATAAACTGCCTCTTCTGCCACCTCCATCAATGTTGCAATTTACATGCTAGATCATAGTTATAGTTCCGTGTCAAGGCAACTCAAAAGAGAAACAACTTTGCTTTTTATCGATGCGAATATAAATTAATCTCTCAATGAACCAAGTTTCTCTGGCATTGGTGGCCGTGGCATTCATTAGGCTGCCTCTGCTGCTGCCTCTGTCGACAATATGTTTGTTCATCACAAGGACTTACACGAAAAGCCAAAAACAAAACATTCTGGCAAACAAAAGTCGAAAGCTTTTGCGGATGCTTAAACAATTCAATGGACTGCAGTGCAGCCCCCCTCCCCCTCTGCCCCGCCCACAATTGCCATAAGCTGCAGAAGCGAACTGAAATATTTATAATGCTGTCCAACACTTGGTTGACCACAGCAACAACAACAACAAGCAGTAGCAGTGCAGACCGCAGTCCAACAACAATAAATTGATTTTGTATCTTTGAGAAACAGATACACAGTGGAGATACAGATACATTTACAAAACAGACACAGATACAATCGGGAGGCGCTGCCAGAATGTTGCAGCACACACGCCCAGATAACTATGGAATTTGAAGCGCAAAGTGAACCCAATTTGAGAAAGGAGGAAGGAGAAGACGAAGGAGAAGATGGGAGATGGGAAGAACGCAAGAAATCCAATTCCGAA
Organism: Zaprionus nigranus; assembly: GCA_018903425.1. Classification (NCBI taxonomy): domain Eukaryota; kingdom Metazoa; phylum Arthropoda; class Insecta; order Diptera; family Drosophilidae; genus Zaprionus; species Zaprionus nigranus. Next base: position 753,137 of record JAEIGD010000024.1, read on the forward strand.
GAAAGCAAAAAGGGAATTTACGCTGCAAACACGCCCCGAAAACTTGGCGAACGCGACTCTTAACTGCCCAAAACGCCCAGCGAAGAAGGAAAACAATGCTGATGGTGGGCGTGGCAGTCGACCAGACAGTTGTGAGACAGAAGCAAGGACAGCATATGCGAAAGGGATAATAGTGCGACACACACAAAAACACACAGACAGGCACCACAAAATAATAACTCAAGGCACAGTGCACACCCGCTTCAAAGGACGCCGCCTCATGCACTTGTCCTGCAGGACGCACAAGGACTCGCTTACGAAGCGACACGCACGCAGCTGGACACCGTTTGATGTGGCCCAAAAAATGGACATTTAATGAGCCCGACGAGAACGAGGCGGCAACTGCAGAGAGGCAACTGCAGAGGGGCAACGGCAAAGGGGCAACTGCAAAGGGGCAACTGCAAGAGTCGCCCTATCTGGCTTATGTAATCGCATAAATCCTGCAACAGCCAGCGGGAGCTGCTGCCCTCAGGTGAGTGCGCAACACCTTTTGTTATCATTCAAGGTACAGGTACAATGCCCCCACCCCCCGCTCCCTTTGCCTCTGCCTCTCTCCCACTTGCCTGCAGCTGAGTGTGTGTATTGTGCTGAGCCTGACCTGTCTGGCCTTTCGATTAGCCAGCATCGAATCGGGGCACGTTAATTGTTTTGCGAGTTCGTGGCTTGTCAGCGCTGAGAGACAGAGAGAGAGGGAGAGGAGAGGGAGGGAGAGGTAGAGAGAGGACAATTTCCCAGTCAATTTATCTGTCTAGCCGACAATTTAACGGTTTTGTTTTGTTTAGGATACACTTGCATTATCAGCGGCAACATGAAGGTCTAACTAAGTTCGATGTCTCAGTTTCTCACGAGAAGTCACAGATTTGAAATAGTCACTACAATATAAGGGACGGGTAAACTGAACAAACATAGATCACTGATATGTGTATTCTATCATCGCGAATTGTAGCACTTCATTTGGCTTATCGCCTAGGCAAACACACTGAGCAGCCCTCGCTCGCAAATCGCTTAGCATTTGCACTTTGTAGAAATATTAAAAACGAGCCCCGCTTCCCTTCGTGCTGGCAAGTCACTTCACATCGACCACAATGCGGCCAAATGGCGGTCACATTGCAGGGCACCAGCTGCGGCAGCAGTTGAGCAACCCTGGCACCCCCCTTACCCTCTACCCCTGCACCACTCCATCACCCCATCCACCCATCACGCGAATAAAACAACCAACTGAATTCTAATAATTTTTCAACAAAAACAAACTTCCTCCTCGCCCCTCCCCTTGGCACAGCTCTTGTGTCATGCCCATGCAGCAGATTCTAAAACATTACAAAAATTACAAAATACCACGAGTTTTACTCCTGCTGCTGTTGTTGTTGTTGTTGTTTAGAGAATTCGTTACGAAATTTCACGCCAAAGTCTGTGACGAAATTTGTTTCACTGGCAGAGGAACAAGTGCAGCAGCCGCCAACCCCTGGCAGCTGACGACGACCCTTTGCCACAAAAGGTTGCAACATGAGACAAACAGAATATGCTGGCAACCACCCACCACCCACCACCCAGACCCAGTCCCAGCCACCACCAACCCATCCCTGCCTCCGAGCTCTGCCACTTTTAATCAGCGGCCTTGCTCAGCTATTTAGAGAACCAAAGCAGGACCCGGACAATTTCAATGCGCCACGTTAGTTTTTTAGCGAATGCCGGAATGAATACCCGAATGAGTGAGTGAATGCATGAATTCCAAAGCAATTTCCACGTTGACATTGAGTAATGTTGGCGGCATTGGCGGACCCCAGCACGCTCCCTTCACCCCCCTTTGGGTGAGTTCTGGATTGCGTCGGGTGGTTGTTTGGTTTGGCATTTTCATATCATTTTCGAATATTACATGCGGATTAGCATTTCCTCATTGGGATTGCAGCGAAACGTGCCATCGTTATGCCTAGATTAGAGGCGGGGAGCCCAGACGGGGCGTATTGGGGAAGTGCCGCACACACAAAAAGGGGGTGGCTTGCATGTGGGTGCGGGTCGAACAAAGCGCCCAGCAAGTGTTCCATATTGAAGGGTTCTAGGCTGGCAAATCTAGTTTAAAGGCCGACTGAAGAAAGTAAAACAACAAAATCTGTAGAAACATTTATAATCTATTTTAGTTATACTAAAATTGGCATGTTTTATTTACACATAGATAAGGTTCGTCTTTTTCCCCCCCCCCTTTCCTTTTTTTTTGGGTTGGGGGGTGTTTTTTTTTCGCGGGGATTTTTTTTTTTGTTTCCCCCCCTCATAGGGGGGGGGCGTGTCACCTATTAAATCTGATCTTAAATATACATACTAATTATATAATTAGAGATAAGAAACATGCGTGCACAGACTTAATATTTCTTTTATTAATTAATAATAATCTTTGAAACAAGTGACACTAGTTCAAGAACACACTTCATTATCAATATATGAAAATAAAAACACAGAGAAAGGCATACCGAAAGTTTTATACCCTTGCAGGTTCTTACTCTCTTCGATTGTTCCAATACTTGTTTTATATTACAGTGCAGAATTTAATGGTATTATATATAACTACATTCAATATTAAGTCATATGTTGATTGACACTGATAAGTTCAGTTATTTCTAAAATCAAAACTGAACTTCGTACAAAGACTGCTATTTGCCCAATTGTTCCTATATCAGCTTTATGTTTTACTTTTCCGAATTCAATGCAATTTTAAATGCATATTATGTACGAGTATTTCGTATAGTACGATGTAGTAAATTTGATTGTAATAACTTGACATATAACGAAAATAGACCGATAGTTTATATGTAACCTACACGATATATCGTTTCGTTCCGACTTATATACAGCGTGCAGCAATAAGAAGCATGTATGGCAAGTTTCATAAAGATAGCTCTAAAACCGAGAGACTAGTTTGCGTTGCAACATACAGACAGACGGACGGACAGACGGGCAGACGGACAGACGGTGGACTTGGCTAGTTTCACTCCTCTGTTGGTGCTGATTCAGAATATAAATACTCCATGAGGTCGGACATATCCTCTAAGGTGCCAGTTACCTCTGCAAGTGTATAATAAGAATTCATCACTCGGCTTAAAGTCAACATTATAATAAGCATGTCCCAAATAAACAGCAACAAAAACATATAAATGTTCAAAAAATACCTAATTCTATTTAAATACAGGGCAAGATTGGATGTCGAATGTTTAAGTTATCAGTAGGCGATTCTCAGCTATAAAAGACGGTAATCTGCACTCACAATATCAGTTTCTGTTTTCGCATTGTGCGCAACTTAATATTTCCGATTTTGTGTTCCGCAAAGGTTCAAACTAAGATGAGATTAACTACAGCTCATCTCATCTGCCTGGTCCTGTTGCAGGCTTTGAAAGAACCTGCTGTATTAGCTGAACCCCAACAGGTGAGAAAAAGGACTTTCAATTAGAGTCAAAGTATAATCTAAATTTCCCAAATGGTATTCTATGGGCCCATGTTTTTTCAATAGGGGTCTTGTGGCCGGCATGGTTTCTAGTTGGCAACGTGGAAAGTAAGCGAGTGTTTAAATCAAGTATGTGCATCAATAAAGATATTTAATTAGCACAATTTGTTAAATATTCCTGTTACCTTTGTATTTCACAGCTTCAAACTATCAGTCGCGTCTGCCAAGATTTACACAGCATATAGCGTTGCTTTTACGAGAAACTTTGGTTTAAGATAAATGACAGCCTAAATTAAGAATTTAATAATAACACATATATTGCTTTCAAATGTTCAAATTAAAAAGTTTATATCAGCACTTTGGTAGTAATCCTTCTAAAAATGTGAACGTAACCCTCTTATAAAACAGGAGAATTTGCCATTCCATGCCGGATGTACTAGAGGAGCTTAACCAACAGCAAACTCTCTAATCGAACAACTATCAAAGAATCGATGTGATAGTGCGCGAAATAGCGCCTTGAAAGTTAAAAGGCAATCCAAGAATAAGCGAATTCATAATTTAGAAGAGAAGTTAATAATTCTTCAAAATGAAAATACGGACTATAAATTCAGGGAGGCATCGGAAGTAGTTGCAAAAGTTAAACAAATTAGTGAATTGGAAGAAGAAGACAAGAAAAAAAAGACATCAATTTGCCCTGGTCAAGATAGGTCAGGAGTGCATTGGACTACCCTCACAAATGGTTCCTCTTTTGAGGTGCTAAGTAATTCTGATATCGCTGGTCCTGGATTCACCGTTATACAGCAGAGAGTTAAAGGTGGAGTGGACTTCTACACAGATTGGGCCACATATCGAGACGTCTTTGGAGACTTCTGGAGTGGGGACTTCTTCCTGGGTCTGGGAAAAATACATAGAATAACAGCCGACCAGCCCCATGAGCTGTTTATCCATATGATGAGATTTGATGGCACCACATACTTTGCCAGATACGATGAGTTCGCCATTTCGGGTGAAGAGGATGATTACAGTCTAAGCAAGTTGGGTGCATTAAATGGTCCTATATTTGACTACATGATAGGTCACAAAGATATGAAATTCACAACGTATGATCGTGACAACGATATTAATGATGATGAGAACTGCGCCGAAAGTAGACATGGAGGTTGGTGGTACGAAGACTGTGCTGTTAGGTAAGTGTTTTTTATACCCTTCGACCATTGAAAATGGTCAAAAAATGTTAATATTATTTAAATTTATACTAATTGAGGTTTTTTCTCCACAGCAATTTAAATGGGAAATACTTTCATGCAGAAACTGACGATCCCCAAAGCAATTTTTGGGAAGGTTCCGCCGCACTAAAGCAAGTCAAGATGATGATACGCCCAAAAGTGGTGTAAAAAGAACATTTTATATTATTTTGAAATACTCAAAAAAAAAGGAAAATTTAATAATCAATTGTAAATGTAAACTTAACTTGTCAATGATTTAATTAATAAAAGCAAATTGAAATATGCACATTTTATAGAATGCAGAGAGTTGTTTTTATTTTTATTTCTTATTATCTTTTCAGATCGGAATAAACTCTCCACTCTCTGCACTGGAAACTCTTGTGAACATTTATGAAAGTGTCATTGTGCGAGTTTTCCAACAGTTGCTTAAGCTGACATTAGCTTAAATTCTCCTCGCCGCCTTTGACTGTGCCACGCCCCTTAGAAAAACTTACCAAGTTGCTGCAACTTTCTGAAGAATTCTCAAATCAACAGCCTTTCAAAACTCTCCGCAAGTGCGAGGCAACTTTTCAATTTTCTTTTCACGCGCGCATTTCACAAGCTGCTACATGATTGGGGTCGTTAGGGTGCCTACCAGTGTCCCTCCCCCTCCTGACTATGTTTCCCTCGCACTTCCCTTTCGAGTGCCCCTAACAAGCTGCCAAATTTCACACTTACCCCAATTCACCTTCAGTAAAACTTTCAGCACTCGTCGCCTGAACTGCTTTGCCAGCGATATGAAGAACTAACCCTCTCCCCTCCCTCACTTCCACCTCTCCCACTTCCTATTCTCTCTTGGCACACCCCTTCTGCTGTCTGTAAATTTTATTATTAACTGTCAGTTTATTAAAAACTCATTTGAATCGAGCCTGATTAGGATCTCGCTGGGACTTCGGTGGGGTTCGTCTGGATTGGGGGCTCGTCTCTCCTTATCAAGATGCTCGACACATGTCAGCGCTGCGACTGGCGATTGTCAATGCTAGATAAACATTGGGCAACTATATAACAGCTTCCCCCATAGATGATTGAGAAGGGGGTGTAGGGACTGCTTACCCCTCTAGTCCTTGGCCTGTCGCTAGTGGACGACGTCATTGCTGCCAGTTTATTTTAAGGGGGGAACGCGGAAAACAGTTTCCTCTTTGTAATTGACTCAGCGCCAAAGGGCAGCACTGTTCCAACCCCCCCTTCCCTGCCCCTGTCCCTGTCCCCCCATTCGTCAGTGCTGCTTAGTAATGAAATTTTTTGGCTTCGAGTGCAGTTGTTGTTGTTGTTGTTGCTGTGGCACGTGGCAGTTGCTACGTGTGCCACAAGAGGGCGTCAGTGTGGGCGGCGCATGAAATTGATTTAGATTTCGGTTATGTTGTTATTCAACTTGCGGCCCGGGGCAACATTGTAATTATTTTTGAAGCGCACGAAATTATGCAATAATTAAAAGCGATTAGCTCATAAACATATCCTGACTGCCTCCGGTGTGAATCGAGCTTAATCTGGAGACTATATTAAACAATAGCTCATATATCCTAATAAGTTATAACAACTTCTGATCGGCGTATCTTGCTGCAACAATCTTCTTGCTACAAATTCCCAGCAATATAAACTCAATTCTACTGAAGACGTCGTGAAAAATCAAAACAATTTCGTGTGAAAAATTATGTTTCTTGTGGAAAATTCTTACATGGAACACACGCACGCACACACACACACACAGGCACGCACACACAGGCACACACACACAAGCATACACACCACGAATCAGTTGAGGATGCATCAAGTGAACGACAAGCATGACGATAATGTGGGGACGAGACTGAGGCTGGAGCTGTGCGTGCCGGCTGATGATGACGGAGCTGCTGGATCGTCTATCTATGTATGTGACTTTGTGTGTGTCTGAGTGTGTGTGTGTCCCTCTGTCTGTCTGGATTTTATGGTAATGCCAAGTACGTGAAAGATGCAGCAGACTTGGCTGCGGAACGTTCCTGGAACGGCTGCCAGCAACGCAGCTTCATTGCGCCAGACAAGATTTATCGATATAAGTCGAAGACACTTGTTTACAGCCAAGACCCTCCTCCCTCCACCTCTCTCCCTCTTCTTCTTTCTGCTCCTGCTAGAGAGCACTGAGATTTGCCAAAAGCCAAGGAATGAATCTTTTTTGAAATGCAACAGCCTCAGAGCGCGGCACATAAAAAGTTACAACAAGATTATGCTCATCAGATAAATAAGTATCTCAGAGATACGCGCTCGCTTAGCAGATAAATAAGTATATGGCAACTTTTTATAGATCCTCTGCAGGATTATATACTCGTAATGCGAAGCAACATTATGGATTTTACATTTTCCTCAGCTGGGGAAACTTTAACTAGAGCTTAATCAGTTTTAATCAGTTGAACATTTTGCGAGAGAGTTTTGCATTTAATATGCGAGTGGGAAGACTTTGATTGAATGACTTACACGCCCAAAGACGGGCCCAAGTCCGGCAACGAATCTAGTTTACAAATTGCAAACCGCAAAGCCAGCAGCAGCACCAGCACCAGCAACAGCGACAACAACAACAACAACAGCGACAGCGACAGCAAAACAAACCACAGCAGCAACAACAAAATCAGTTTTCGCCACTGCCAAGCCACAAAAACCACGCCCCCAAAAAATACACACACAAGGAGAGACAGAGAGAGAGGGGGAGGGAGGAGGCCACTAAAGCCCTTTGTCTACTGTTCAGCGAGACAGTGGCGAGGGGAGTTCGTTAAATTGTGGAGTGTATTGCACTTTTGAATCCAAACTTTGTCTGCGTGTAAAATTTACTCGCTTCAGATTCAATTCAAAAGCGATTATCAGCACTTAACTGTCAACGACACGGCACGACACGAGACGCCACGACGACACGACAAGCGACACGAGGCCAGTGCCAAGTGTAGTCTCCAGAGAGAGAGAGAGAGAGAGAGAGAGGGAGGAGAGAGAGGGGGAAACACACACTCAGAGTCAGCTTAAAATGCAACTGTGTGTTGAAATACTTACATATATATGTATATGTAAGGTCTGTGTATATGTGTGTATGTATCTGTATGTGTGTGTGTGTGCATCTATAACACTTGCTTGGCTCAAATAAAATTTACACTTACAAGTGGCGCTAAAGTCAAGTGCAGTGCACCCTTCAAACCCTTCTCCTCCTCCTGCTGCCCCCTCTTGGACTGCCATCAGCTGGTCAGACATGCTCAAAGTGTTGCAGCCTGACCCAAGGCCTGAGCAAGAGGAGGAGGAGAAGGAGGAGTAGGAGAAACTTGCTGCGGCAAATGTGGTCAAGAGTTTTACAAAGTTCATCATCCCATGGCAGGGACTGGTCCTAAGCATTTTTCAAGTGCAGCGCCAAAAAGATTTTCAATTTCAAATACGAGACTATTATATAAGCAGTCCAAGCTGTTGGCAGCCTGTGTAGACCATTTACACCCCGCCCCGCCCCGCCCACTGCAGCTGCCCATGGAGCATTTCATTATGAAGCATTTGTGCCACGAAAGGCCTTTTGACCACATAACGGAAATTGCTAATACCCACATGGAGTATCCACTGTATAAATCGTATAATATTCCTTTAAATATTATAAATTGCTTGACTTGATTTACAATAATGAGTGTAACATTTTCCTTTCCCTCTATAAGTTAATGCAGTCTGTAATTCCTACACCTGAATAGAGGAACTAATGCAGAGAGAGCATCTCTCTAGTCTTATACTCCCCACTGAAATACACTTCGCTGCCACTCATCACACGCTGCACATTCATAAAGTACATAATCATGTTCATGACGTGAGCTCAAGTGGATTTGGGCCTGGGCATGAGTCTGCACTGGGATCTAGGTTTGGGTCTGGGTCTGAGTCTTCTCTAGAGTGGGGAGCCGGACTGTTGGACTGTTGGGTGTCTGCTGTGAAAGCTTAAACCGTTACAAGTATTTAAAAAGCACTCGAGCTGGAGAGGACTCACATGAATCGCATTAAAAGCATATTGAAATTACAACGTATTGTTTATTTTCATTAATTCAACAACAAATGGAAATGTTTGAAAGTGTCTTCTTACATCATCTTTGGATTCTCTGTGAAAGACACTGGATTCGGGACTCCTATGCAGCCTGAGTGGTTGCAGTTGGAGGCGTGGGCCTTATGGTGGGTCGTCGTGTGGTCCTACGAGTGGGGCGACGGGTAGTCCTACCAGTGGGTCTACGGGTAGTCCTGCGAGTGGGACGACGTGTAGTTCTCCGGGTGGATCGACGTGTGGTAGATCTACGTGTGGTTCTACGAGTGGGGCGACGAGTGGTTCTGCGTGTGGATCTACGGGTGGTGCTTCGGGAGGGTCTACGTGTAGTTCTTCGAGTAGGTCGGCGTGTGGACCTGCGTGTGGTTCGCCTGGTGGATCTGCGCGTGGTCCTGCGAGTGGATCGACGTGTAGTCCTGCGTGTGGATCGACGTGTGGTTCTGCCACGTGGTCGAGGCGTTCTGCGGGTGGGTCGTTGTGTGGCTCTACGAGTGGTGCTTCGTGTAGATCTACGTGTGGTTATTCGGGTACTCCTACGAGTGGGTCGTCGTGTGGTTCTTCGGGTAGGTCGGCGTGTGTATCGACGGGTAGTGCGTCGGGTAGATCTACGTGTGGTGCGCCTGGTTGGTCGCCTATGTTGTGCAGAACTACGTGGACCTCGTGGACCTAGGTCAGTTCGTGGCATGTTCAACAGCCTGGCAATTGTAGCGCAGCTCATTTTCGTGCCAGGATCTAAGGAGAGTCGTAGACTTCGAGGGCTTAAGATCTTCGTCATTAGTTATACTCACTTCGGCAGTAAAGAAGCTGAAGCTGGCATGCATTGACATCCCTCCATACCCAACTATTACGAGTGGCTCTTGGACAGGCATCTGGGCGATTGATATCAATTCTTTGATTCACTCTTGCGGCACAGCCCGTGCAACCTCTATAGAGTACCCCGCAGTCACTGGCACTGACGTAGCCGAGGCAGACGATCAGGCACAGGGCCAGAACAGTTTGGACGTGCATTTCAATGACCCACAGTCGTTAACTGATTGTCAGATCAACCTAGCAACGGGTTTATATAGTCTGGCATCAAGAATAGAATCCGATGCAGTAGCCACAGCTGCAGGCAACACAATACCCCGAAATAAATCCAAAACCGAATCCATTGTAGGGTTATTGTGGGTTCATTGTGGATTCATTGCGGATTCATTGTGGCTTCATTGTGCTTCATTATGTGCTGGAAATAAAACACAGTTGGTTCTATTCACACTGGGCAGACAACGTTTCCTTAACCCAATTGTAGACTATAAATAGCAGACAGTGTAGTCTAGCTCTGTTAGACCTCTGACTAAGTTCCGACCCTGAGCCAACATGATGAAACTTCTAATCATCTTCGGTAAGCCTGGTGCGTGTGTTCACTCAGAGAGATCCAGCTAAAGAGACTTTCTCTCCAAAGTTATTGCCTGCGTGTTTCTGCCAGAAGGCTCTGCTCAGGTACTGTCGCGGCAGAATCGTCAAGTCTGCGAGCGACTAAACCGTCAGTGTCTACGGGAAGAGCCCCGCGTGGGTCGTCAGGACGTCATCACCATGCACGTTAACCAGGACTGCCGGCGAAGAGAAAGACAGTGGACAGATGTAACACGTTGCCAGTTCCAACGTGCTGGCTGCGAAAGTGAGTGTACAATCATTTTACAAAAAGTTACATTCATTATAATGTGTTTATTTACAGTCACTCTGTCCAGATGTGGACACCTTACCTGCGCTCAAGTCGCCAGGGCGCTGAATTCCATATGGAATTAAATGCCATATAAAAGCTCAACTGGTTTTAATTTAATAAATATATTTATTATATGGTTTAAAAGTGCACAGTTCGTTTGTATCTTTAACCAGTTTAGACCAGTGATATTTTAAATATCATCTTTAAAAGTAAAGCTTCTTTTTTTAACTACATGTAGAGGAAGTACTCGAGCTCGTGACTGTTTTACATGAATTACATTAAAAGCATTTTGAAATTACAACTGTTCGTTTATTTTTATTAATTTAACAACAAATGGAAATCTTTAAAAGTGTCTCTTTAAATAAAATCTTTCGATTCTCTGTGAAAGACAACGAATTCGGGACCTTCATGCAGCCTGAGTGGTTGCAGCTGAGGGCGTGGGCCTCACAGTGGGTCTACGGGTCGTCCTACGGGTTGGTCTACGTGTGGTCCTACGTGTGGGTCTACGGGTAGTCCTACGAGTGGGGCGACGAGTGGTTCTCCGGGTGGATCTACGGGTAGTTCTCCTGGTGGATCTACGGGTAGTCCTACGAGTGGGTCGTCGTGTGGTTCTGCGTGTGGGTCTACGTGTAGATCGGCGGGTGGTGCTCCTGGTAGATCTACGTGTGGTGCGCCTCGTTGATCTGCGTGTAGTTCTTCTTGGTCGACTGTGTGGACGTGGACGTGGACTTCGGGTACCTTGTCCAACTGCAGATTGGCGTACGGGCATTCGCAATAGACGCGCAATCGTGCCGCAACTCAATTTCCTTCCAGGATCTAAGCAGAGTCCAAGGGTTAGAGGGCTTAAGGTCTTTCGTCATTTATTTAACTTACTTCGGCAGGAGAGAAGTTGAAGCTGGCATGAGTTGACGTCCCTCCATACCCAACTATTCCGAGTAGCTCTTGGACAGGCATCTGGACGATTGATGTCAACTCTCTGATTCACTCTCGCGGCACAGCCTGTGCAACTCCTATAGAGTAGAGAACAGTCATGGGCACTGACGTAGCCGAGGCAGACGATCAGGCACAGGGCCAGAACAGTTTGGACGTGCATTTCAATGACCCACAGTCGTTAACTGATTGCCAGATCAACCTAGCAACGGGCTTATATAGTCCGGGATCAAGAATAGAATCCGATGCAGTAGCCACAGCTGCAGGCAAGACAATACCCCGAAATACGTCCATAATTCAGTCCATTGTGGGTCCATTGTGGATTCATTGTGGGTCCATTATGTGCTCGAAATAGAACACAGTTGGTTCCATTCACACTAGTCCAGACAGTGTTTCCTTAACCCAATTCTAGACTATAAATAGCAGACAGTGTAGTCTAGTGCAGTTAGTCTTCTGCCTGGATCCCGACTCTAAGCAAACATGATAAAACTTCTGACCATCTTCGGTAAGCCTGGTGCGGGTGTTCACTTAGAGAGTTCCGTGTAAAGATTCTTCTTCTCCAAAGCGATCGCCTGTGTGTGTCTGCTGGAAGTATCTGCCCAGGAGCTGTCGCCGCAGAATCGTCAAATCTGCGAGCAACTAAACCGTCAGTGTCTGCTGGAAGAGCCTCGGCTGGGACGCAGGGATGTCATCACCAGGTCTGTTGACCAGGAGTGCCGCCGCAGGGACAGACGGTGGAGGAAGATCTCGCGTTGCCAACTGGAACGAGCCAGCTGCATAAGTGAGTGCACAATCAATTTACAGAGATAGTTTAATCAATTATTACCTATTTATTTAAAGTCACTCTGAGTGGATGTGGACCCATTACCTGCGCTGGAGTCTCCAGGGTGCTTGGTCGTTGAATCCCATATAAAGAATGTTCAGCAAGTTTTAAATGAATAGAAATAAATATTATATATAAAACGCACAGTTTGGTTTTGTCTATAACTGATTCATTATAGTGATGATTTAATTATCACCTCTAAAATTAGAGCTTTTATTTTTGGCATTTTATTAAGCACTCAACTACAAATCCCTCTGCAGTGTTAATTCAATTTATTTAATAGAACATTTGGAATTTTCCGCCTCGCAATCAAAGTAATGAAAGTTGCAAAAGTCGCAGATAGCGAAAGCTGCAGCTGCTTTGCTTATCAGTCTGCACCCTATTCACCTCCACGGTACTCTTAACTCACCTCCACAGAGTCACTCCACACTTTGCTACCTACTCACCTTATACATGCTGCACTCTCACCTCACACATGTTCGCCCTTGCCCCCTACTCACCTCTTTGCATGCTATTCACCTCAGTCTCAAATGTAAACAAAGCAGCGCAGCTTATCAGCTAATTGCACTCTCTCACTCTCTCTTCCCCTTTGACTCAACTCACCACACCACGCTCAGCCCAGCTTGGCGCTCTCTTTTCACCACGACTGAAACAGAACAAACAAAGCGCCGAGTGTGCTCGCAAGTAAACAAAACACGATAACAGAGTCACAGAGGGGGACGTGGGTAGAGCGGCCAGCACCTATCTACCTTTGTTGGTGTGCATGCATGTGTGTGTGTGTGTGTGTGTATGTGCGTCTGTTTGTCAGTTGATCTATCTGCTTAAATACACACAGCGATAATAAAGATTGCGAGCCGAAAACACAATTTTGTGCGGCGTTAGTCGCTGTCATCATCTACCACATCTCGTCGCCGTTGTTGTTGTTGTTGTTGTTAATTTTTCACACACAAACAAACGCAAAACGCGCAATGCGAAACGCAAACCGTCAAGCGGAGCTGAGAGATCGCAGATCGCTCCAGATAATAAGCCACTTGCACGTCGCCGTCGCAGTCGCAGTCGTCGCGGTTGACAGTTTAAACAACGAGTTGAATATACGAATATCCAAAACGAATTCGATTCCCATTTCGAATTCGAATTCCAGTTTGATTCCGAGTCTGACTTCAAGTTCGCGTTGAGCCGCATCGGAACCACTCACGTTTCGTCGGACGCGGTCAGTTTGATCTGTGATTGATTGATTGAGTGCCTCGATGAGTGGCTCCACCTGCCGTCGGCAACATGTCAAATCTCACACTTCTGCGTCTCCCCAAGCTGCAGCCCCTTTTCCATATGGTTGGCAGCAGCTACGCGGCGCTTGCCACAGTCGACGTTGCCCTCCCACAGAACTTTATAGACGCCAGCAGCAGCAACAACAACAACAGCAGCAGCAACAGCAACAATCACAGCAGCGACAACTTTCTGCTGCTGCTGGAGGAGAACTACAGCTACCGCTCCACATCGACCATTGTCCTCATGGTCGCTGCTTGGATACTACTCATACTGGGATTCGTCTTCTGCTGCTGCGCCGAGTGCTTTGGCATCAGTGTGTGGCGGGGCAAGAAGCGTGCAAGCATCTCACTGGGCAGCATTGAGAGCGGCTCGACTAGTTCAGGTTCTACTGCAGCTGCTGCTGCTGCTGGCGTCGCAGCCAGCGAACGAAGCGACCTTCATGCAGGTGAGTTTTGGTTGCACGTGAGAGCTTTCGTGCAGAAAGTGTGGCATACTTTGGGGCACAGCATAGAAATAGCGACAACCAACAATGACAATGAAACTTTATCTTGTTTGGCAGGGGGTGTAGGGTGTGGAGGGGGGAACCTTGGCAAATGCGCAGCCAGCAAAATGCAAACATATTTCAAGCAGACACAAAAGACAAGAGAACGCGCAGGGAATGCAAACTGTGGAATACCCTACACCATATAGGTATGAGGAGGGAATTTATTTGAGAATGGTATATTGAGAAGAGAAATAGAACAAGGAATACTGAAATACTCTACCCCACATAAATAGTTGGTAGTCTATTTGAATATCGTCAATTGAGATGAGAGAAAGACCTGCTGATCAGTTTAAACCCTACCCCCTTATAAAAAGAGGGTAGAGTAATAAAGATTAAGATATTCAGAGCAACCTACGAACTAGGAATACTGACTGTGAAATATCCTAAGCCATATAAATAGTGCAGGCGTCTATTACAGTATCGTCTTTTGAGACGAGAGATAAAACAAGAAGTGCTGACTATGGAATACCTTACTCCATATAAAAAAGGGGGTAATCCATTAGAAAATCGTCCATTGAGAAGAAAGAACCAACCCAAATTACTGACTAGTTAACACCCCATATTATTGAAGTTAAAATCAGTTAGACAGACATATATTCAGAAGAGAAATCAAGCAAGGATTACTGACTATACAATACCTTTACTTATAGTATGAAAAGAGTTTAATAAAGAATCGATTCACAATTGATAACTTTTACTGTCATAGCACCAACAACTCCTCCCCAATTCCCACTCCTCATCAATACTTTCCACTCCACACTCCCCTTATCAAGCACCTCCTCCCCCCGCTTGCACCTCTTCATTTTGCTGCGTAAAGTTTTAAGTTAAGAGTCATCGGTTTGCGCCGAGTGAATCGAACTTTGTGCTCCTGTGGGGAATCTGTGAAAATACGAAATACTCGTATACGAAATTTGCGAGTGTCGGAACAATGTGCCATTCCTCCGGGGGTGCTAGGGTATGAAAACTCATCTGTATGGCCTGTCAGTGGTGAACTACTTTCGAACGGGACTTCAATTCCAAAGCGATAGAGTAAGAGAGGGTAGAGAGAGAGAGGGAGAGTGCCATGCAAATGTGTTTTGTGTTTTGAATTCGCAATTCTCCGCATATTGTGCAGAGCCTGCACTTTCTGTTTGTGGGGTAGAATGAAGTGGAGAGGGTGCCTGACTGCCTCATCGATATCATAAAATATTTAGCTATTTTTCGTATCTCGTTTCGGTTTTGTTATTGGCAAATTTGGCATGCGTTTTGCCCGAAATTGGCTTTTGGCCAGGCTGCAACGGCCAATGCAGCTGCAGACATCAATTGACCATATTTTTGGCATCATTTTCAGTTTATGTGCCCGGGCCTAAGCCACAATCACACACACACACCTCAGCAAGCCCCACCCCCTCCCCTTGCTCTGCTATCGTTATCGCAACCCCCTAAATTCTACAAGATATTGGCTTTCATTAGTCCAATACTCCACTAGCCCACTCGCAGTCGCAGTCGCAGTCGCAGTCCGATTGCTTCTGCCTGCCTGAAGTCAATGGGTCATTAGACGCCCGTATCGATAACACAAAATCTGCCTGCAAATTTATATTGGCCTGGTTGGCATTCCTGTGGCCAATGGGCTTCAGCTTCAAGTTGCTCTTGGACTCGCTTTGTTTGGCATTCTTCGGGGCAAGGTTGCAGCCTTGTTGCAACATTGACTCGAGTAAATCGATAAATTTCTGGCCAAATGCGATTTTGCCATCTAGTTATGCAAACTGAAAATTATGAGGCCCTCAAGGCATGCGATAAAAGACAGAAGAGATTACTAGCAAGGGAAATATCTGTGCATAGATTAATCGATACATTTTACAACTCAGTAAAGGAAGCCATTCGAATAATTCGATTAGGGAGTGGACTACTCCTTACATATTTTTAAATTGTTATCAATATATAGTCATAAATTAATCGATAAATTGTATTGCATATGGAGTAGAAGGATAACTGTTGTTTTAGCTTTCCCCGAACTCTTTTACTTAAATTAATATCGATGTGTATTCATAATTAAATCGATCATTTTCAAATTACAACAGACAAAACTATTTTAATAACTTTAGTAGAGAATAGACCCCTTCCTTCATATTTCTCTTTAAGTTGTTATTGATATTATTTCCCGAATTTATCGATAACTTTAAAATTGAAGCAGGGAAAGTAGATGAAAGCTTTCAGTTAACTATTGAGTGGCAGTCAAGCGCTTCTCCTATATCTGCTATCGATATATACATATGCATATAATGATCAATAAATTTAAATTACAATTTAACATTATTTTATGGAGCAAGCTACTCCCGACTTATTCTCCGCCTCTGCTCAAACTGTTATCGATAAAAGCTGAGCACGTTAAACGCACAAATTGATTTCAAATCAGTCAACATTGTTTTGCTCAAAGTAATCAAATGTTTCTCAGATGCACCCATTTCGACACCCGTTTCAGGTCGCAGAGCGTGGCTGTAAACTGTAAACCACAAGAGCTGTAAACTGTTGTAGCTGTAGCTGTAAACCGAGTAAGCACGAGTGCTCAGCCGAAAGCTCATAAGTAATCGATTTGATGGGGGCCCCATTTCGATAACCACGAGTACCTCTACCTCCTGCCCCTAACCACCCTTCTTCTTTAGGCGCATAAGACCCGCCTCAGTGTGTCATGCGATAAATTTCAGTGCAAAACCCGCTCGCGAGGCCCTACTAACTTAATAGCCTATCTGGAACGTGAAGAGCAAGACTGAGAGTGACGGAAAGAGAGAGAGAGAGAGAGAGAGGGAGAGAGAGAAAGACAGATGAAGAACTTTAAGTTGCAGCCATAAAAGAATTGCAAAAGTAGCAAATGTTTTATGAAACCTTCTCATTTTATTTAGCCTCTTATATTATATTTTATATCCGCAGCCGCTCTTCGTATCGGCAGCCTGTGCATCGACTTGACTCTGCCCTGCCTCGACACGACGCGCTGTTGCACAAGTTTTTAATAAAACTTCTCTCCCTCTGTGCAGCAACTGCAATAGCTATTCCCCTACTCCCCCCCTCCCCCTCATTCCTTTCTTTAGTTCTCTTCCTCTGCACCCTTTGCACTGCTCAGAAATTCATAACCGCATTTCTCGCAGACCCCTGGCGAAGCTGGCAGCAGGCGCAGTTGTACATACCAATTACTTACATATCTAACACATATCGACAATATGGCAGAGACAATAACTGACTGCAGGCACGCCCCCCTAGCGCCTGCTCCTGCCCCCTGCCCTCACCCACTGTGGGTCGCAGCTGATGCAACTTTAGCTTTGGCATATAATAAGTTTTTTGTCTCTGGGAGTATGTGAAGACGCTCCCTCGTGTCTCTTGGTTGTCTCAATTTAATCTGCAATTCAGCTGGAATACCCTGTAGACAGCGTAGCTGGGAGCAGTGTATGGGGAAGGGTGTTTACTGAGTTAACAAAGTTACATCTCTCTTGCTCAGTCTTGTTTTAGTTATACTTTAAACTCTTACGTAATCTTATCCTTTCTTTTTAAAATCATCTTTAATATCCTGTAAACAGGGTAAATTGGGTTAATGTTTTATGGGAGAATTATCTGTGTTTCCTTAGTGCCTTGCCTCTTGCTCCAGTCAGACTCTATGCTCTTTTAAATCTCTGGCGTGTACAGGGTATTCCTTCTATTATAATTTAGCTGGAATACCCTGTAGACAGGGTTAGCTGTGTGTGCAGAGGTAGTTAGAGGAGTTATACAAGGTACTTCTCACTAGCTGAATTCCTGCTCTGATCACACTTGAATCTCTTGTGTGTTCAGGGAATTTCTTCTAATAAAATTGAGCTAGAATATCCTGTACTACAGGTTGACCTGGCGCTATATGTACAGAGGGAGTTTGATGAGGTATCTTAGTGCTTTCCCTCTTACTCAACTCTTACTCTGTTCATATAAAGATCTGTGGTGTAAACAAAGCATGTAGTCTTATTAAATTCTGCTGAAATGCCCTGTTAACAGGGTGAACTGTGTAGAGAGGAAGTTCACTAAGTTCTGTAAGTCATTTCTCTCTTCCCCAACACTTGCTCTATTCACACTTGAGTCTCCTATGAGTATTTCCTATTGTACAGGGTATATTCTTAGTCGCTTTACTATTTCGTTTGCTAAAAATACGCTGTAAATAGGCTGAGCTGTGTCTGAAGAGGAAGTTAACTGAGTTCCCCAGTTCACTTCTCTCTTCCTCAACTCTTGCTCTATTCAAACTTTATTATTAGTACAGGGTATTATTTTCAGTCGTACAGGGTATTTCCACAGTCGTTCTACTGACATTTCGTATGTTTGCAGACAATTTTAAATTTGTTTTTCCTTTTTATTTATAATGGAAAAATATTCAGAGCTTTGTTTGCTGTTTATACGCTTCATTGGACTCTGCTCAACGGCGGCTCCTACTGCTGCCAGTCCCCCTCCTTCGCCCACGGCACCTGCGCTGCTGCTGCTGCTTGCGCGTGTACATCATTTTTTACAGACACTCATCAGCGCGAGAATGTAAAAGTGCCGTGGGAGGGGGAGTGGGGAGGCTACCTGCTTAGTTAGTCCTTCACGGCGCTTTGATTGCTCATTTGGCATTTATTTGATGACGCCAGGAGTCGCTCTTCTGCCCCTCCCTCCATCAACTCACCCCCCCCTGACTCATATTAAATTATTCATTGTGCGTGTTTTCTGCTGCCTCTTCCCCTTCTTTGCCTGTCGTCGCTGCCCACGTAGCTTGGCGCGGCGTTGAGAGCATTGCGAATTTTTAAAATATTCATGTCCTAAGAAAAAATGTCTAAATTCTGCAGTTTATTTTATATATTTGCCACACCCTCTTCCGCCCCTTAAAATTGATAAAAAGCAACCCTTAAAATTGATAAACACAATAACTATCAACGCACCAATGATTCCTGAATAATTCTTTGCCATTGAATAATTAACATACAAGTTATTTAAATAATTATTTTAGGGATTTATTTAAACCCTGCAAAGTATGCTAACCAAAATACGCTAAACATAGCAAATATATATATTATATTTAAAAAATCGTTTTGATCAGTTTAGTAGCGGGTATATCACAGTCGAGCACACTCCTTGTTGTTATTCATACTTTGGGTCCACCTTAATCCGCTGATGCTGTTCGATTTATTTAGAGCTTGAGCTCTTGGACATTTTCATCTAATTTGTATTTATTGTGCAACATTTCTTCACAAATTGTGCATAAAATTTACATTTTTTTTAGTACGTGCAGAGAGGGGAGAAAGGGGGGAGGGAAGAGGAGATGGGAGATGGACAGACAGTTCACACATTGTGAATAATTTTATTGATTGTTCACAATTCACTCAAACACTCACAACACTCATAGTTATGCGTTGCCTGCACTTGTATTCAGGTCAATTGGTTTGCTGTGGCCAGTGCCAAGGGAGGAGTAGGGGGGGGGAGAGAGAGAGCGGGGGCAGGGCAGGGTGCCAGGCTGGGAAGGAGGGGGGGCGTGGTCTGTATCTGGATTTGAAGTTGACATTATGCAATTTGATTAAGTTGTATTTAATTGCTTTTGTTGTAGTCGAATAAATAAATGCAAATTGCTCTGGTTGCGTTTTGTAGTGTCATTTATATTAATTAATTATATTAAATGCGCGTATCGCAGTCGACTGAATTGTGTCAATTCGATTGCAGAGTGAATGCGAATCTGAATTGTGAATGCAGTTCGGGTTTTATTTAATTTCCCTCTTACACTTTTTTTTGGCCTACACTTTAAGCGGATTCAAAGTGTTTTAATTGAATACATAAATTGCTTTAAATTGCTGTCAGTTGCATATATACTGTATTTATCTTGTATATACCCTGTATACCCTCTAAGCCTGCTCTCTGGAGTATTCCCATTCATAGCAGGGGCACTGCGCAAACATCCCCTGTTCCCTTAAATACATTTCTCGCAACACTTTCAGCTGCCTGAGCTGTTCCCCAAAGTACACTCACTTTCCTCATTCACTCACTCACTGCCGCACTCACTTATTCACTCCTTGCACTCCCTCTACGCACTCGCATTGTGCCACGCCCACTTGGCTGGCTGACTGGCTTTCAGCGCAAATTACCATAATTCGCGCTTTCAAAAGGCGCCTCCACTTAACCTTTAATTAAGATACTCAAGAACTTTTCAATATTCTGCAAGCTTCACTGTATGCGCACTGGCCTCGCTCTGCTACAAGTGCACACACACACACACTCATACTCACTTACGTCCCTCTCTCACACTCCCTCACACACACACTCCCCTCCTGCTGTCTCTCTTCCCACACGCACGTCAAGTCGTTGCAGTTTGCCATAACGAAATTAACGCCACGAAGTATGCAACATAAATTTTCTGCGCCGCGCCAATAAAAATAATTGAAGAAAAGTGCGAGGGCAGGCGCAACAATTGCAGGCAAGTGAGGAAGCAGAGGCAGCAGTGCAAGCAGTAGGGAAAGAGGGGCAGACAGCAGGGCTTCGACTCCAATGAGACTCTGATGGCAATTTTGCTTATATTGCGCGCCACTTGACGTTGACTTTTAAGTGTCTCGTCTCGCTTTGTTGTGGCTTCTCTCTGCTTGTTGTTGTTGCTGCTGTTGTTGCTGTCGGTTCTCGCTTGTCGCCCCTTGTCGCCGTGTCATGTGTGCTTGCTCCTGTTGTTGTTGTTGTTGTTATTGTTGTTGTCGCCTGTCGCCTGTCATGCCCATCCTGCATTCGAGTCGAGGCTTGCGCTTGTTTTCATTTCCGCTGCGCTTATCGCATTATTGCAAGCTCATTGCCGCCAACGTCTCTTGCTGCCACCTCCAGCTGGCCCCTTCTCCCAACCTTTCCCCCTCCTTTTCCTTCTGCTTCTTCTGCCTGCCTGCCTGTCGAGTCCTTTTGCTGCTATCAGTCAGCGCAACTTTGCCTGCTTTCCTTTGTGTTGTCACTGCTGCTGCTGCGCTTGCAGTGCTTGCCAGCCTCATTCACAGTGCCACAAGTTGACTTTATCTACCTCCCTCTCTCTATCCCACTGCCTCTCTCATGTGTTTCCGCTCACCTGACTTACCACACACGACAAGCTTGGAGTCCATTTTCACATTTTCACATTTCCACATTTTGCTTTGTATTATAAATAGCAGCTTATTGATTGAGTCTCCTTAATTCCTGTCACACAAAGTGTCCCGAACTGAACTCTATAATCGATTTCCCAGCTCAGTGATTGTGCAGCCAGCAGTGGGGGTGGTGTGGAGGGGCTGAGGTGTAGACCTTCTTGAGGAGACTCTCTCTGCTTGGCACATTAATAAATAATTTGGGTTTTTCGGTGTGGATGATGTTCGTACAACTCTGTTGTCTGTCCTCGTGCCCCTTCTCCTTCTCTCTTCTTCCCTTCCGTTCTTTCCCCTGCCTGACCCTTCTCCTTCCCTTCCCCTACCCCTCTTCGCCGGCTGCGTTTGTCTACTCTGCAGCTCATGTAATATTCATGATTATTTGAAATTTGCGCTTCGTTATCCTTTTGCCTTTATCCTTTATCCGTTTTATGTGCAGCAGCAGCGCTCAAGACACACGACAATTATATGTTAACGCGTCTCTGCCTGCACAGATACACACACACACACGCATGCATATGTAACTGTGTCAGTCTCTCTGTGTGTGTCTGTCTTTGCATATCATCAGCCTTTAGACGCCAACTCGTTGCGCGCTCTGGGGGAATTCCAGCGGCAGCATTGATAGCTTAGCTTGCTGCCCCTGCTCAGCCCCTCCTGCCACGCACCCTTCTACCTTTACCTCTGGCTGGCAGCCACCTTCTTTAGCAAGGGCTGCCCCTCTCACCCTCTCGACAAACTGTTGCGCGGCCCTCAACAGTCTCCTGTCTTCTTCAGTCTCCTGGCTGCGTTTTTATTTGTCACACGTTGACGACGCTATATTGTCAACACACACACACAGACGAGTACAGCAATCTATGTGTGTCTGTGTGTGTCGAGGGGGAGGGGAATGGGAAGGGAAGGGGGATTGCTGCCGTTTTAGCGCTTTATCAATTGCCGCGTTGCCTCCCCTGACGCGCTTTTTGTGCAAGTTTATGCAAGGCGCCACGCGGGCCTTTGTTGCAACGTAGGCGTGGCAACACTGACTGTAGGCATGGCGATAACACTATGAGGTTGTATGTGTGTCTGTGTGTGTGCAAGTGGCAGCTTCAACTTTAACAAGTGCAACGCGGCAAGTTTGTTGACAAACTGAAAAACAATTGTGATTGATTGTGCAACACGAGGCAAAGATGCCAGCCCAAACCACTGTACACACTTCCCCACGGCAACTACAATTAGGAGGAGGGCAGAACTTAGAAAGACATGTCCGCAGTAGATGCTGAAGACACTGCCTGCAGGGCAAACTTAACTATCAAGAGGCAAATGAAGCAGTACAAGTTGAAGAAGTTCAAGAAGACACAAAGAACGAACGCCCACGAAGCTGATTATGAGTTAATTATTTAGGAAAAAGCAGAACAGGTAAAGCTAATTACTTTACCTGACCAGGCGAATCGGTTGCCAAGGCGCAACTGCGACCAGACGGCGCGACGAATCAATCAAAACTCAGACAGCAGGCAGTAAGGAAGGGAGAGAGATGCAAGGGAAGGCAAAACGGAAACGGATTCCTTGCAATGTTTTATTTTGCTTAGGCCACTCGCTTGGCTCTTGCAACAAGCCGCATCTGGCTGCTGCTGCTGCTGCAACACATGTTCGGGGCGCAAAAAAAGGATGCAGGACAAAGGGGCAGTGTGCGGCAGTTGTTGCCGCTTAGCCGGAGATGGCTGTTTAAGCCAATTTGTAAACCATCAAATCGCGTTAAATGCGCTTTTCCGGTTCCCTCACTCAGACTGTCTTAGCCCTTTCGGACTCTGTATCGGTATCTGCGTGGAAAATCTCTTCACTCCACCTCTCTCTCTCCCTTTCTCTGTCTCTCTTGGCTTGTTATTGTTTATCTTAGCAAACGGAAACAGTTGAGCAGCGCTGAGAGTCGAGCACAGGGTCACAGGTACGTGGAATGATACACGGCAGTCTCGACGAGGAGAAGGGAAAGGGACTTAGACTGGTACTAGGACTAACACTGTCGGGGATTCTTCTATGAATATTGCGCCAGCTTCTTCTTTTTCATCATCTATTCATATTGATTTGTTTGCCTTCGGGCTACGCTTTGTGCGAGCACAGGAAATTGAAAAGGAGCCATGGAAGGTGCCGAGTATTGCAGGTTATGCAAAGAGACCAATCGATTATCGATGCCATTGAGAGCGAGAGACAGAGTTGATTGTCAGCGACTTTAACGCTCGTTTCACTGAGGCTGACCCCGAAGCGATGACTTCCGTTGCGCATTCAGACAAAACCAAGAGGGCAGAGGTGACAATTCTACCCCGAACCTAACTACCCTGCCTCCTCTTTAAGACCTAAACAATACGCCGTGTAATTTACGAGCTGTTTGTCCACATTGTCCACGAGGAAATCTGCTTTGTATTTTATTGTTATCATTAACGAACAAAAAGAATGAAAGAGGAACTGCAACTGGAACTGGTACCGCAACTGGAACCAAAGCGTAATGAGGCGTTTGATCATTTCCGTTCTCATGTGAATACAAATCGTTATTAGTGTCAATATATTGGACAGAGGGTCATACATATTCCCAACCAATTATGAACTGAAAAGAAACTAGCAAAGACCTTTCATTACTATGCAAAGCTTCCCCCCTTCAACGTAGTCTCTTCAACCCCCGCTATAAACTGTATATTTGCCTAGAGAATTTCCGCTTAGTCACTCTAGAGACGACGACGACAAAGTCAGAGACCGAAAGTCCAAAGAACTTGTGTGCTAAAATAACTTGTAGAGGCAGTTGAGCCAGTGCCAGCTCTAGAGGGTCGTTGCAAGGCTGTGCAACTGTGCAATACCCTGCAAGAACTTGTACATACTGAGCAGATAAAGTACTGCCATATATAGACAGGTACAGCTCCACACCTTGCTGATAAGGCATTACAGACCAAACCAAAAATAGACTCGGGGTCTAGAACGTGTTTATTCCCGTCTAGAGTGCAAACAACGATGACGTTGCCGAAAGCTGTTGAACATGTCGATCCGAGACTTGTGTCCACAGGGTGAATAACTCGTCGCGAATGCAAAGTGCAAAGAGAATTCCTCAGATAGTCGCATAGTTGACAGATCAATTTACGATCTATGGTACATAATCGCCCGTCTGCTACCATGTTAAATCATCTCCTAATTTACATTTAACAGTCGCTTGACTCACTTTGCCGTTCATTAATGCGGTACATCATAAGATATTATAAGATCTGTCAATGTAGCTTATAATACAGCAAAGAGAATTCCAGGGATTCATAAACTCATACTATCTACAGTGAGGCAAGCCAGTCAGAATGATGAAGAAGATATTCAAAACATAGTCCAGTTTTTTGTTGCTCATGCGCAACCTGTTCTACAATTGCACCTGTTGGTGTTGCTGGCCTCACAAAGCAAGCCATGACTGTTTCTATTGCTATTGTTATTATCTTCTAATGTGCAGCGTGTCTCTTGAGTGCGGCTGTACTTAAGTGTGTCTGAATGAATTGGACTGTGTGAGGTGAATTGGACTGAGTTCATGCCAATAGGTATATAGTATTCTAGTAGAACAAACAGGCATGCACATCCGGTTCAGAGGATTGAATGTGATCCTGATTCTTAGCAAGGACCTAAACCAAGGGAACAGATTGTGCTGCAGTGAGGCCACACTGATCTCAATAGTCAATGCGCAAGCCGAAAGCAACTCCTTCAAGATAGTCGAGACTCAAACCGCAGCATGGAGTATGTGAATTTAAATGCAATTAGGCCAGTTTTTGATCTAGGTTATAATAGTGGGGACACAAACCCTGGACTTATCCTGCAACCAGTGACAGTTTATTATCATTAGGACACTTTTCGATATTGACTCAGAGCAGTGAGTACACACACCCTCAACAATATTCCTTAAACATGGTGCAGTGTTGACTTGCAATTATGCCAGTTTATGATCTTGTGTCATTGAAGTGGGGACATACACCCTGTTCAGCAATCCTTTCAAATTGCCAAAGTAAATAAATTCTCATATGAATTGAAATCTCACGAACTGCAGCACTTCCCCTTCCCCCCTCCCGTTTCAATTAATATCACCATAAAACATTTTAATTCCTGACTAATCTCAAGGGAACTGCCCCTCACTCACCCCCTTCCCCAAGCAGCAGCTAAACCGAGGCAGCTGTAACTGACATTTAGCAGTTAATTCCAGCTTATTTTTTGGTTAATTCTCACACATTTTAAGCGCGCCCATCGATTATTAGTACAATTACAAAGACAAACAGCAATAAACAAAGTCCAATCAATGCCGACGAGCTGCAACTAATAAATAACATCAAATTCTCGGGCAATACTCGTATTTGCTTAAAGAACATTACGACCGACACTCGACACAGATATATTTATAATGCAGGCAGGCAGAGCACCGCCATCTGATAGCCACGGAATGACAATCGGCCATTCGAGCTGTCAAGGTGATAACGAACGACACTTGAGATAAGCATCCACGCTGCCATAGAATGCAGCCCGTGCTCGTAAATCATGTGAATATTCGCACAGAATCTCTTGTAGAATTCACACTTATCGCAACAAGGGGGAAAAGGAGGACACTGGAGAGCTGCGCAAGGGAAAGCACTTGTAAAGCACACATTTATATAGCAACTGTAAATAGGCCAAGTCTACGTCTAAATCACAAAGGGAGTGTCTATAAAATAAGCAATTCATTGAGTAAGCTGCTGATAATACTCTACCCCAAGCAGTGTATATACTGCATAGATTACTGAATACTCTTAAAGCCTTAAGAATTCATCTTAAATGTGTATTCAGTTTGTATTTAAACATAGAAATAATGAGTAAACCTTAAGAAACTTCTTCCAAGTAGTCATGACTCAAACCGCAGCTTGGTGAATAGACCAGTTTTCGCACTTGATCAGTACAGTGCGGACACAAACCTTTAATCCTGCGAGTATGTAAGCAAACTATTGTGTGCATTTTAATCTGATTCATGCCTGCCCCCCTTTTTAATCCTCTTTAAGCTTTACAAAATCGCCTGAAAAGTCGCGCTGGTGAATTCAATTGGTTTTTGTTTATTCACCATTAAATGTAATTTATAAATTGGCTCTGAATGAACTCTCGAAACAAGTGTCTCTGTCTGTGTCCCCCCCGTCCAAATGGGACTAATTTACACGCACTTCACGGGCACAATGCACAGAGCCCACTTAAATGAAGCCTAATTCATGTGTGTAATTGCAGTCGAATTTGAATTCCCGTAGTGCGCTTAATAGACTGAAAGAACATAGAAAGGGATTACTAATGCTATAGACTAGTAATGCTATAACCCTGACAATGCTCTCGAATTGTTGTCTAACTTCAGAGAATTATTTATACAATTTGCGTGTATTTATTTTAGATTTATTTATGTTAACATTTATTTACATATATTTAACTTATATTTTACATTTATTTAACATTTATTTAATATTTATTTCAATTTGTTTTACATTCATTTTTGATTTATTTAAATTCGTTTTACATTCATTTTAGATTTATTATACTTTTATTTTACATTCATTCTACATTCATTTTAATTTATTTAACATTTTTTTATTCAATCTATTTACATAGATTGTACTAGACTTTACATTTATTTAGGCACCAGATTTATATAGATTATTCTGCGTATTTTCTAATAATATTTACTTTTCCCTCACATCAAATTGTAAATGGAAATATTCAATATTCAATCACAGCACAAGCCTCAGCTTCGCTTGTGTGTGGGGGAAGGGAAGGTGTGGTAAGGTGGGATAAGGGGTGTCAGGGCAGCGATTACACAGGTATTTCTACCACGTACCGCAAGCGATGCTCACTTTTTTTTTCAAGTGCCATAATCAATGGCATCGAGCCGCGGACGCTGCTGATAACTCGCGCTCATGTGTTACTAAACTGCATAGAATGTTAATTGCATTTGACAGTGGGCAAGTGAAGAGTGCACGACTAAGGTATACCCTGTAGTGTGAGTAATAAGTTGACTTATC
Organism: Zaprionus nigranus; assembly: GCA_018903425.1. Lineage (NCBI taxonomy): Eukaryota > Metazoa > Arthropoda > Insecta > Diptera > Drosophilidae > Zaprionus > Zaprionus nigranus. Next base: position 780,265 of record JAEIGD010000024.1, read on the forward strand.
TGTGTTGTCTGCCTGGCAAGCTTTACCTTTACAGGGTATGTGAGAGGATTCAACTGCAGGCGAACGATTAAAACTACAAGCTGGAACAACAGCAGCAACAGTCAAGGCAACAACAGCAACAGCAACGACAACTATAACATCAACAACAACAGCTACAACAACAACATCGACAACAATTACGACAGAGAATTAAAATAATTCACCAAAGAAGCGCGCGAACAATGCGAGTGCGGCGAATGAGTGTGTTGAGTGTGCAATGAGTGCGATGAATGCGATGAGTGCAACACCCACTCACCAACCCCGCCCACCCCCTGGCGATAATCGTTAGAGGGCGGCATTATGCATTATGCAATTGCAGCAGCAGCCTCACAATTGCTGCTGCCACAGGCAAGGGGAGGCAAGGGGAGCATGTGGGATGCAACGTGAAGTGCGGCACGCGTAACTCGCATTATCAATGTTGCAGCCACAAATTGCACAAACTGGAATTTCGGCAATAAATTGCTGTAGAATAATTAAATGCAAATTTTAATCAACACACAAGGTGAACTGAACAAGAAGCAAGAGCACAGCAGCATAGGGTATGCGCGACTAGCAGCCAAGTAAACATCCACTGTATAACAGTAGATGACTGCCTGCACTTGCCACCTGCCACCCATGCTACACCACTTGCCTCTACCTTTACAGGGTATTCTAAAGCAAACTGCTTTTGTGTGAAATCGAGTGTTCGATTACGCATCGTGCATAGAAAATTGTGCGTACAATTTGCAACTTTATTTAAATCCCGCAATTAACTGTAAAACGATCTGCATAATTCACAAACTATGAGAACTGAAGCGAAATGAAGCAAGGCAAAGTGCACTGCAATAAATTCCCATTCACTTGCAGCGATAAAAGCAAATTCGCTTGACAAATTTAACGACATTTTAAACGACATTTCAATTCGACAAATGAGACGAAACAGCTACAATAACAAAAGAGACAACAGACAGAAAGCAACGGACAGAAGACAGAAGGCAGCAGACAGAAGACAGAAGGCAACGGCAGCATTCAAATGAGGAACAGGGAGAGGAACAAATAAAAGCAAATCATAAAACAATAACAACAACAACAAAAGTCGCCTTGCTATCGGCACAATTTTGTTATTGTTTTCAGTCTAAGTTTTTGTACACTACAGCAGGAGGGTACATTGATTAGATGAGGCAATTTGCGAAGACTAAAGGAGAGAGTGAAAGGTTTGCTCGATGTACAAACAATACGGTATGGTAATAGAATCTTACTTGTGTAGAATAGATATTAATAGATATTATAGATTCCTAATGAATGGGAGTTAATACATGATCTTACATATGTACTCCTTATACATACATATCTAATGAATCTGTGTTAATATCCTACATATGTTTGTTCCTATGTTTTGGCGTCTTTTATGAATGTTTTCCATTTTCAATTTCCAATCACTTGAGACTAAATCAGTCTACACTTACTGGTGACGTAAGTACTAGTTTCTTCCTAAAGGGTGCTTCCAATTAAAGTGTCGACTGTTTCTTATTATTACATCACCTAAGACTATGTACCATAGATGACTTCATGCTGTAATCGTTGATCAGTCTGGGTCTAATCGTAATTTATTTATATTATAACATGTGCCTATTACTTTGCACAAATGATCAGACTATATCGATTACATTTTAATTGCCGGGTATTTAGGGATTGCAACGGCAACACCTTGCAAAGAGCATATAAGTAGGTTCATTATACATTATTCATTTCATTTGATTTCTTTTCTTTCTATTTCAATATTTTATGTACTTAAGGAAGTTTTCTCAGGAGTACTTAAAGTTCATGCTCCCCTCGACTCTTGCTCTCATTTTCTTTATATAGACTGTCTAACCATGCGCTGTTATAGAGTATATCCTAGTCAGTACTGCACAGTCCCAAGCTGCGTTTGTTTTTGTTTTTCTAATTTATTTCCGATAGTGAAAACATTTGACGCTGCGCCCGCGTTATTCCTCGTGTTGTTTGAGTTCATTTAATTTTTTTTTCGCTGCCGCATCTTGACTCCCGCAGTCGAAGACGCTGCTGCCGACTGAGGCAGAAGCTGTTGCTGCTGCTGCTGTAGCCAAGGCAGAGCCAGCTCAGAGGCAGCAGTCGTAGACAGAAGTCAGCTGGGCTCGTCCGCTCTCCAACACGTCGCGTCCCGTTCCTCCTCCTCCTTCCACTGCCAGACATTTGCGAGTCGCAGTCGCAGCAGCAGCCAGCGCAGTCGACGTCGCTTCAAGTTAACGTTAACATTAACATTAACATTAAGTTATCGCAGTTAACTTGGCTGTAAGACGCGGCGGAATACTTTTAATTGTTGTAAACAAGCGCGCGCGTTCGGTTTGGCAAAGTGAAGAGTGAACGAATGATATAGCATAAATAAGGAATATAGGATACTATATTGTGATTTATATAGTCCGAAATTGCAGAGCCAACGCGCGCGAGTTGTTCAAATTTTGTCTCTTGTCGGAGGTCGCGGAACTGTCTCGTGTTCGTCGCGGAATTTGTTTGGAATCGAATCGAAAGTGTCTATGCAAATTAATTGAATTGGCGCCAAAAATATTAACAGAGAGTCTGCAGTTATATGTAAAGAATATATAGGGTATATATATATATGTATATATATAATATAATAGTATATAAACATATTGAATATTTGATAAGTAAGTAACAGACGGGAACTATAAATATATTCAGTGCAAAGTGCGCAATCTCTTCCTGCTTTTACATTTGGCGTGACGTGCTGCGCTCTTCTCCTCCTTCTCCCTGTTTCCCCTGTCAATGCCATAAAACGTGTTAATAATACTGGGAAATTGCACAACGCCTCAATCAGCACAAACGATTGATGACAAGTTGATTGAAGTGCACAACAAGTTCGAAATATTGTAGATCACAGATGGGAGATGGAAGATGGGAAATATTGCCAGCCTGATAGGCTATCTTGTCACTTATCTAGTCAGCGCTAGCTCGATCTGTCGAGCAACTACTGCTCCCCCATTCCCCCTTAAGGGAAACTTGATTGAAAAGCAATTAGCACTCCCTTTTAGCTGGGCAATTCCGTGCTAAACTGGTTCAGTGTAGAGTCGATCACAGATCGAAGCTGCTGCTACCAATTTTATACACTCTGTCAACAACAGAGGCATCTCTCGCTTTATATGCATGTCATTCTAATGCTTATAATTAACTGATTCAATTTCCCTTTCCGTTCAAGCTTTCTACAGTTGTTTTTAGCTTAGTTTTTAAAAGGGAACGCCTTTTCCAAACTGAGCTGAAAACAAGCGTAGGAAACTTGAAATTTTCCGCTTGATTTATGCATTAATTACGCCCTTTATGGTCGCCATTAAATATATATTGTACCCCACTTGTATAGTAGATATATGTATATGTATTGGTGCCCTACAACTACAATCATATCTGAGGTCTGAAGTGCGAGTAGTTCAGCTTAATGAGCTGCAATCAGCTGCGCCCCGAATACAACAATTGCCTCTAATTGGCGTCGAGTCTGAGATAAGTGAGCGAAAACACTTTGACGCTCTCTGACGACAGAATGTTTAATCCCCTTTAATTAGCAGCACCTCGTCAGTTAGATAATATTTCATATCATTTTCTATTATTTCTATAGATTTACAACTATTTACTCTCGCCCCAAGGTATCTTTGCTTTTTGCGGAGGGTTTCCCCGGAACTTTGCATTCATTCTCAGTTAAGTTTCTTGCTCAGGTTCGACTGCACCCAGTGCGGAGCACGTGCGTCCTTAGTGTAGCGCTTGACATGCAGCTGGCAATTGCTACAGCAAACAACAGAGACCTTTTTTATGGCATCGCAAATGAAACAGAGCGCAGCGCAGACACGACACAACGCAACGCGTAGCTCCGCTTTATAGCAGCCAGAGATCAATAAAATCAGATGTGAACTGACAGCGCTATAGCACAGAGTACAGTTAGATACAGTTACAGATATAGATAGGGACAGAGGTAGTGCAAGAGGTAGAGGTGGAACTCGTGATGGAGATAGAGATAGAGAAGGTAGACTAAGAGGCACTGCTACAGTGAGAGGTAGAGTAAGAGGTAGAACTAGATGTAGTGCAGGAGAAGGAGGTAGTGCTAGAGGCAGAGGTAGGGGTAGTGCTACAGGAAGAGCAAGTGCTAGAGGTAGTGCTATATGTAGAGAGGAAGAGCTAGAGAATTAAATAGTGCTTCTACCTTGAACACTATTTCCTAGAGGGAGAGTTAGTGCTAGCGGTAGAAGACGATGTAGTGCTACAGCTAAAGCTAGAGTTAGTGGTAGAAGCAGAGGCAAAGGTAAAGTAAGACGCAGTGTTAGAGGTAAAGCTAAATGTAGAGGATGAGGTAGTGCTAGAACTAAAACTAGAAATAGTTTTAAAGGTAGTTGTAGAGCTAGAATTAAGGTAGAGGTAGAGCTAGACCTTAAGGTAGAGGTAATGTTAGAGACAGAAGAAGAGGTAGAAGAAGAAGTAGACACAGAGTTAAAGGTAGAGCTAGTGGAAGAGGTAGTGTCAGAGCTATGGATAGTAATATATGTAGATCTAGAGCTAGTGCTGCTGTAAAAAATATAAAAAGAGCAAAAGGTAGTGATATAATGATGTAGCGCTGGACTTAGAGGTAGTGCTAAAGAAAGTTTTACAGGTAGATGAAGTGCTGTAGGTAGAGTTAGTGCTACAGGCAGAGGTACAATAAAAAGTAGTGCTAGATCTAAATATAGTAATAGAGATAGAGCTAGAGGTAGTGCTGCAGCTAGAAAAGAAGGTAGTGCTAGAGGAAGAGGTAGCGCTAAAGCTAAAAAAATAAAGAAACAGCTATAGCTGCGGCAGTGTAGCTATCGCTGTTGCTGTAGGGCAGCCAATACTTTATTTAGCCACGTTTATTGCTAAGATAAACCCCCGCAAGGAGTTTAATAGCCACTATCAATATTTGTACAACAAATCAACTTCAACAGCAACAGCAGTAGCAGCGGCGACAGCGAGTGTATCTACAAGATACTCGACTTACTCGAGATACGGCATCGAAACGGCAACGGCAACAGCAACAGCAACAGATGCGTATGGCGAATTAACGCGCTCGTGTTAATGTAATTAGTTAAAAAGTGAAAAATCTCATATCTCTATAAAAACACGAAACGATACAGAAATAAAGAAGTGCTACCTACACACACACGCACACACAGAGATATATATCGCATGCTATATACTATATAGTAACGATTATAGTATCGATAATACGCAGCTTCGGCTGTCGACAAAAAGCGCCACAACAAATTCGCAAGTTTGCACTCGTCAACGGTTTTCAGTCGCGAAATGAAGCCGCAGCAGCCTCAAAGCTGAGCCCCACAAAAACGCGTGTGAAACAACAACAACAGCAACAACAACAAATAAATTAGAGAAAACAACGAGAAGTGTAAAAAGAGTTAATAATATTTAAAAAACATCGAAATGGTCGAGTTCCTCAAGGCACTCAATTTGACGGGCAACCTGCTGGCCGGTCTCGAGGACAACAGCTTCGAGGGGGCGCCCAGTGCGCTGCTGCCCGCCTCCAATGGCACAGCAGCCTCTACTAATGCCACCAGCAGCAGTGCAGAGAAGATCCTGGATGGCTTCGATTTGCCAGGCAACTATTCGATACTGATCAACAAGTTGGAGCAGTTGGCGATGGGACTGGACTCTGCGCTGGGCAACTTCACCATCGATCGGCAGGAGGTGGAGATCAATCTCAGTGGCGGCGCTTCTGCTAACGATGTGGCAGATGTCGCCGATGATTTGCTCTTCAATGAAGTTTTGCCGGCAGCGAGGGCGCCGCCTCCTCACATTCCGCACGGATCGCGCATCTACACGGGCGAGGATGAGGACTTTGCTCATGTGGTCAGCGATATATGGATTGGAGTCATACTGACGCTGCTCATTGTGTTTGTGATCTTCTTCATTTGTGCCTGCTTCCTGTACCACAAGTTCACGCAGTGGAAGAATTCATGTGAGTGTGCAACGGAACGTATACGTGATAAAGCGCGAGAGAGACAGATCGAGGGTTGGCTGCGTTGCGTATACGCGGTGTAGGTTGAGGGAGGGGCAGCCCTTGGTGTATTAAGTGTGTACCTCACGCTTACTCAACACATATTTGCTGTTTATTTATCGATAAACTGTTATCGATTTATGTAAACATTCTAAACTTACTGCGCTACCTGCGCTGCTTGACGTGTAGTTGCTAATTACAACTTGCGTTAATCACGGCATAGTGAATAAAGGGAGCAAGGGAAGGAGGGAGAGGTAGAGGGAGTGTTGGCAGCAGTGTATCACGGGAAGCATTTATCGAAGTCGCGATTTTGGCTTAAGAACAGCTTTTCATTTGCGGCGTTTGATTGTGGAACTGGTTCTGCTTCTCCCTTTGAGTCACATTGTGAAGTCAATGTGTGTGAGAGTGCGTGTGTGTGTGTGCTGGGTCTGCTGGCAGTTGACTAGCACAAGAAGCGGACGCAGAGAAAGTAGGGGAAGTGCAGGAGGTGGAGCCTTGCTGCTGGGCAGTTGGGCAAGTAAAACAATGAGGGAAAAGCAAACAAACAAAGTGCCAAAGCAAAGTCTGCGGGCACAGAAGGAATAAGAAGAAGTAGTGGAAGGAAATGGAACAAAAACACAGAGAACACAAAACAAAACTAAACTAAACTGGCAACGACTAAGCACGTTGATGATTAAGCTCATAATGAACTTAAAGCTGTTGCTCTGAAGTCGTTGCCAATGTGGAAGTTGATGTTGACGATGAGGCTGAGCCAGAAGATTTTTCAGAATTAGACACGGCAGCAAAAACTAATGCAAATAAATTGAAATTTTAGCGCTATTTATTTGCACTGCCAGAAGTCTTGTGACTCGAATAGCCACACACATATATATGGTAGATCTGTTTATATATATATGGGTATATATATGTTTGTGGCTGATGCCTAAACAAAGGCATTTCTCAAATATTTCACAGCTTGATAAGCAAACAAATTTGGCATGTCTGTGCCTCTCTGTCTTTCTCTTTTTCTCTGTCTGTTTCACTCTATTTCTCTCTTTGATTTTCTCTCTGTCTTTCTCTCCCCGCCCCTCTCTATCTGTCTGCTCGCCCCTCTCTCTTAGCTGCTTATTTGCCTTGCCAAATTGCCTAAACAGTGCGATAGCTTCCATCATAATTTGTCTTCAAATCCAACTCCAATTCCGATTTCTGCCTGTAATTATAAATTATAAGGCAATTAGCTAATAAATTCCAAGTTGTAATGATTAAACCAGCACACACACACAGTGGAGCAGCCTCAAGAGGCAGCAGACAAATGCAACTGGCTGCGTTATCTATCGCTGGCCCCGTTTGCCTTCTGCCCCCTTTGGGTCGTGCCTTTTGTTTGTCGGCCAAAAACAAACATAACATTTCCAGTTAATTAAAGCTGCAGTCAAGTGGCTTGAGCAGGCCAAGATGGGGACAGAAAGACAGACTCGACTCGACTCGAGTGGAAACGGAGTCATGTCCAAGACAGTCAAGTGCTGTTTGCTGTTTGCTCCAGTGCGAGGCTCGATTACACTGCAAATTTGTGTTAATTAATTAAAAGGCGTACAATAGCGGACTGAATTGAATGTTTGGCACACTTTAAGTGCAGGCAGTAGAGGGGGAGGGAGTAGGGGAGGCAAGGGAGACGACGCAGCTGATATTGCTAAAGTCTAAGCCAAAGATAATATCCCAGAAACAGTCTGATTTGCTTGGCTTACATGAAGCAGCAACTTACAGCAGAACTTACAGCAACTATCGCTCTTTCCATCAAGAGAGCTGCTCTTCTTCTTCTTTCTTCTTTAAGTTCTTTCCATTTTAGATTGCTGCTTAAAGCCAGCGTGGCTAAATAGTTTTATCTGTACACTGGCCAAGGCAGCGAGGCAGCAATCCATCAATCAAATCTGCCAAGTCTGCCCAGTTGTTGCCGCTGCTGTTACGCTGCAATCTGTCAACTTGCAACATGACTTGGCGCACGTTCACAGCTCTAGAAAAGCAGGAGAGAGAGAGAGAGAGGGAGACAGCATAGCGAAACAGAGCAAAACGAGTGCAAAGCAAAGCTGACGAAGCCAAAAACTTTGAGCCTTGGCCTGAACGCATTTAGCACTTGCCAATTGATGCTGGGCCTGCTCACGTTTATTTTATGACAGTTATATACAGAAAGAGATACAGATACACATGCAGATACAGATACAGATACAGATATAGACATAGCTAGAGCTATACATGCAGATACAGCTACAGATAGAAGATATATATATAGATATACATGTTCACATAACGCTTTATGGGCCGCAATTGCCGTAAACTTGAATTCCAAACAAACAACAACAAGTGGCAAGTGTATCTGTGTATGTGTGTGTGCGTCTGTTTGTTTATGTATATGTTTATCTGGCCGTGGAGTACGTCACACATACGCAGCGCAGTACGCATTGTCTGCCGCACACGGTGCGTATGAGTGACGTTCTCTCTCGTTTCATGCCTTGTTTAATTTCCTTTTAATGAGTTGTTTATCTTTTGTGGCTGCCTCCGCTGATGCTGCATTCGTACTCGTTGCTGTTGTTGTTGTTGCAGCTGTCATTGTTGCGGGTGTCACAATGAGTTGTTGTTGTTTTGTTATTTTAACTGATATGCCAGGCGTCTTTATAATTGCTGCCAGTGGCAGCATTTTCAATTAAAGCAATCAAATGCAATGTAAGTGAAATTGAAAGTATTTTCCTTGAACATTTTCCACATTTCCCTGCTGCAAATCAAATTCTAAACTGTCATTAAACTAAGGCATTGATTAAATTCTGCAATTGATTAACACGCAGCACACACACACACATACGGAGGTGTAAACTTTCACCTGCCTGCCAAGTACACACCTTTTTCCACCTCCCCCTGCTTAAACTGACGTCAATGGCTTTGGTGCTTGTTTATCAAATGATCTTCACAGCTTTTGGCACCGATTTAAGCAGTTTTATATATATAGTATATCTGGCATATATACGATATACGGTCAGTTAAATATATCCATGCAAATATTATTTGTTATCAAGCGCGAAATTCACGAAAATATGCTAAATGAATAAAACCCGAGGCGAAAAAGGAGAAATATATCGAACCACAATTAGCAACAGTAGCAGCTAAGCCTGAACTAATAAGCGTAACTAGACAGTGGCTAGGGGAGTGGGAAGGGGACAGGGACTGGGGGGATTGAGAATGCGATTCGTTTCGGGGTAACCAATGTCGACACGATGCTTCAGTTTATAAGCCACAAAACGTGTTGGATTTGTTTCAATGGCGCTAATTGCTTAATTGAAACTGTTTTTGCATTGCATTTACTGTTGGCTAACACACACCACACTCGCTCGCACACACACACACCTACCACATGGACCGCCCTGCGCTGAATGCCGCAATTGCCCCGCCCCCGCTCCTGCTTGATGTGCCCCGCATAGCAAAATGTCAATTAGTATTTGCCTGCTAAAAGCCAAAAAATCGACAATACACCAAATTAGCTGCGCACACACACACACACGTGCGCGCATGCCACACACACACCCCTGTACACATATCACGCTGGAGTATACGTAACGCACACTTTGATTAGCATTACGCATACGTCGCGTCGAGCTTTGCATTGCGAAAAACTGCCAAAGCGATTTTAATTGCAAATTTGTAAATTTCGCCTGGACACATCATCATAATTGCCCCACGGGGCAGGCTGTGGAAGGGGAGTGGCAGTGAGGCAGTTGTTGCCGCTGCAGCATATTTCGATAATCGATGCACGCTATATTTTTAATTAGTTAAATGCGCGTTTAATTAGCTTTATAAATTATGCACATGCAGCGGTTAGTTGCCCGTGCTGCCTCTGCCTGCGCTTTTTCGGAATTATTTACTGGCTTCCCTTTTTTTGTTATTGTTTTTTATTTCCCTGTGTATTTTTTATAGCAATTTATGTTTATTTGCTTGCTCAACAAGAGTGAGAGAAGTCAGTTGCTGATGTTTTTTCAGTTATGATTTATTTATGCACATTTTTGACTTGCTTTTATTTCATTTCTTTCTGTTTGTTTACCTGTTTGTGCATTTGTGTTTGTCTTTTCGCTGTCAACGGAAATGAACTGCGATTTTTATTTATTAATCGCTGCATGATTTATGGATAAATAATTGTAATGCTTTTTGCTACGTTTGCTGCGCTGCGCTGCCCTGCCTTGCTGTCAGCGGCGGTTTTAAATTATTTGCGTTTTGGTTAACTGCGACCAGCTGACGCAAGAATTGATGCTAAAAATGTAAATGCAATGTAAATGTATCTCTTTTGATCTATTATTCATTATCGATTTTAATTGAATTTAATTCGATTACAAACTGATCGTAGCGTTGCCAACTTAATTGCAGCTATATAGTGTCCTCGTCACAGTGCAGCGTTGCCAATTCAAATGATATGGATATGTAAATGTATCGCTTTTAATTTATTGAATTTAATTCAATTCAAGATTCAAATACAACTGATCGCAATGCCAATTCAAATGCTGATAAAATTGCAAATGCAAATTTAAAATATATATATTTTGATTTGTTATTCATTATCGATTTAAATTTAAATTTCGATCGTAGCGTTGCCAATTCAAATGCGGCTGCAAAGCGCGCTCTTAACAGTGTTGTAAAACGTCGAACGGGGTGACTGGCTCTCACGCAGCATAGAGCGAAGAGGGGAGAGAGGGAGAGAATGTGCAACTGAGCGCAAAAAAACAAAACAAAACAAGCGACGCACAATGACAACACACATGCAAACGCGCTTACACACACACACGCACACGCAGACACCGCCAGACGACAACAATATCAACAAAAGCAAACACGTTCCACACAGTTTGACGCGGCGCCGCATGTTAACGACCGCACAAAGAATGCAGCAGGCAGAGCGTCCCAACAGAGCGCGGCGCGCACAAGAGCGCACTGCGACTTGGCTGGCAGCCCAAAAGAGAGAGCAGAATATCACAGTAGAAGAGAGACAGCTAGGAAGTGGGAGAGATAGAGAGAGAGAGAGCGCGCACAAGAACTTGCCGTGACTGTGTATTTGAATGCTGGCGTCAAAAGCCAAGCGTCGCTGGCGCTGTCGCTGTTTGCGCATCTGCCTCTGCTGCTGCGGCCGACGACGTTGCCGCTGGGGTTGCGTGTGGCTTTAATGGCTAGTTTTAAAATTAACCACATCTGCAAAAGCAACAAAAAAAACGAAAGAAAAAGCCGAAGCCGAAGCAAAGAAGAGACGCAAACAAAGTCGACGACTCCAAACGAAATTCAATTAGAAGGCAACAGCAGAAAAGTGTGAAAATGCTGACGGAGCCCGAAAAAAAAGGGCTGCGGTGACTGTGGCTGCGGCGGAGCAGAGACTGCGGCTTTGGTGCTGCCGATCAGCGCAGACACATACACACACACACAGCTGCCTTTGTTGACTGTACAACGTGTCGTATACTCGTTATTCGCTTGCTTTCTACAGCCATCAGCCAAATAATATGTATACGTATGTGTCTGTCTAGTGTGTGTGAGTGTGTATGTAGTTCTTTCTATTATTTATATTCATATTTGTTGTGCGCTTTTTACGCTTTCTACACGAGCAACAACAGCAACGAGCACAACAAAAGTCGCCACACTTAATTTGCATATTTTTGCACAACAACAGCAACAGCAACAACAAAAAGTAGCCCGTTGTGCTTGTCTGCATGTTGGCTGTCACGTTGACTATCTTTTTGGCCATTGTACTGCACACATACACACACACACACACAGTCGTAGCACACATGCCCAGCCCAGCCCAGCTGGTGCAGCATGTCGTATGCGTAATATTGCATTGCCAGCGCATGCTGCAAAACCAAAAATGTTTATATGTTTTCATTTCTCTTCACATTTCTGTTGTTTCTGGTATTTCTGTTTCCCTCGCTTTATTTTGCTTAGCTGCGTTTTTTCGCTCGCTGTTTCGCTGATTCTGTTAAAAGTGGCATTAAAAAAGAAATACAGATTTGCAGCTTTTGTTTGACGCTCGCTTTTGTTTACAGACGATACGCGGTTCCGCCGCCAGAGTGTCAAAAAAAACACATACATACAAGCATAAAGAAAAAGGTATACTATATAAATATCGTATGGCAAAATAAATTGCTATTGCGTCGCTTAGATGTTGATAAGCGACGCAGTTATAAACAAAAAACACAGAGAGAGAGAGAGAGAGAATAAGAATAATAACGAATATGGGTATAAAATAAACTCGACAAATGTGCAAATTGAACGAAACGATAACCATGTGAGCAAGTAATGGATAGAAAGAGTAGATAAATCAAAAAAATATTGCCGGAAATATGTTGCGCATGGAATATGTATATAGAATGCCACATTGTTCTTAATCTAGCAAACACAAGCATTAATCACTGAGTGATATCATCATTCATGTTGAGATTTCTACGTTTTCTAACACGCATAACCCACAGAGTAGAGATCAAGTTTGTTTTAAAACTTGGCCACGCCTTCTTTAGAGCTAGAACGTTAATTGCTGGTGTGCATTATATTTATTACTATCTTAATGATTGCTATAAATTTGATTGCAAACAGACATTAAACATAGTAGTTATTTTGGAAACAATTTCAGTGGACGAACAGACTACTATGCGACGCCTTTAAATATGCAGTATTAAATACGTCAAACTCTAAAATTACATATTTAATATACAATTTTGAATAGTTAGCAAATATAGGGTATCACTGTAGAGCATACTCACTTTTAGTTCTCTTACTTGTTGATTTAAAAGAAGGAATCCTGTTAAGTTTCATACCAAACTTGCCAGATTGTCAAATCCAACTCAGGCATGAACTCTGCTCGCCTTAAACCAGATCCTTGTGCTGTTTATCTCTCTCACTTACCGACTCTCCCTCTCTTGTACACTGTGTCACCCCTTATGAGGCAAACAGCCGTGCAAAGACTACCCTCGTTTACGCATTGACAAACTATTTTGAACTCTGCTCTGCACTCAGTCACCCCACCCCGTGTGGCTGATCCCATAAAGGGTCCGCAGGCAGCTGCACGCATGCTAGACCAGGAACAGTCTGCACACCCCAACCAAGAGAGTCGAGAGTAGTTGAAAGGGGTTGATACGATATTTGCATCGATATAAAGCATAATAAATGTTGTGTATTTTCAGTGGACTTGTGTAAATGCTACATAATCATAGAGTCGTACAATCGTAATCGCAATGTTGTTTATAAGTATAAATGCTCTTCTTATCTTAAAACTACAAAATTGTTTTGCTTTTCTTTTGTTCGAATTTCATTTCTTTTTTGTCTTTTTGCTTAACTCAATATTCGAGAATAACTCTAAATTATATATATATATAATCTATGTATATTCTATATGCATGTTTAGCTGCTTTATGTGAGTTGTAGGTTGCCTTATAGAATAAAAAAAAATGTTGCTACTGCTAAATGTAATTTGGAATTTGAGTATGCGTAATGTCGATCAGGTTCACACACACACATTGTGGCATTGATTGCGTATTTCATGACTTTGCAATTCACACGTTTCATTATTTTCACAATTAAATATGTATTTTTCATTATATATCATTTGCATGCACATTGAGAGGTATATTCAAGTTGAAAGGTCAAGAGTTCATTGCATCGAACTCTCGACAGTTCAAGTTCAATATCTAAAGATACAGTTCAGTTGGAATTTGTTCCTGTTCATTGCCCTATACAGTTTAAAAGGTTAAGATATCATACTGTAACCTTAACTCTTTTCAGCTGAATAAGGCTTCGATAAACATCTGTTTTATCTCTCTCAAATTGTGCACTTAATGATATTCACAATATTTCATTTATCAATTGACTTGATGTATGGTATATAAGTATTATATATATATACTATGTTTATATAAAGATTATAGTGTGTGTATAAACTCTTTGCAGTCTCATTTCTGTTTTTGTTTCGGTTTTTCTTCATGTGTTTTTCATATGATTAATGATTAATGCTTTTCAAACGAAGTCTTTTCTGGTTTTTAAAGTTATGTTAAATGCAAAAAAGTTTCTTTCCTTGCGAAAGTCTTCCTTGTTATTCACATATATAGTATATATAGAGAATACTTAATCCCTGCAAAATTGAAAATCTTATATAGAAGTTGGGGGAAAGTCTCCAAGTCTGCGAGGTGTGTGCTCTACACTGTATCAAGTACACAGGCATACTTAAGCTAATGAGTAAGTGTTGTAGAGTGGAGAGTGCGGAGTGGGGAAGTGTGAGGGGGATTTGTGAGAGTTTAGAGAGTCTGTTAAGTCTTCAGAGTACAAATTAAAGTTCCGCATGTTGTCCGACCACAGTGAAGTAGCTCGTAATCTTACGATTGCTCTTCGCTTTGCCGCTACTGGACACGCCTTCAGCTGTTGAGCTGCTAGAGAGCGCGTTCTCCTTCTCCGGAGTAATACCTTCGTCGTCATCGTCGTCCTCATCACCGGCTGCCTTTGCCGGCTCCACCTGCATGGAGACAGTAACTGAAACCTGTGCGCAGCTAGCAACATCAGCTGGCATAGCGTGTTTGTTCTCTGTCTCTGGAGATTCCTCATTGATGTCGCCGAGCGTGCTTAGACTGCGCTTCAGCTCGTTCAGCAGCTTTTCCTGTGCAGCAATCTTCTCCTGCAGCTTCTCGCGACGCGGACGTCGCGTCACGGGCTTCGCTTTGGCCTCCTCCGTGGCTGACTGTTGCTGCTTCTCCTGCTGTGTCTTCTGTTCCGCCTTCTCTGCACTTTGCTTCTCGCCATGTTCACGCTGCTGATGTCGCTGCAGATTGACACGCGAGGAGTAGCCACGCTGGCAGGAACTGCAGCTGAAGGGTTTCTCACCTAGAAAGGGGCAAGGAAGTAGATTAATCAAAGTGCACCAAGCAGGCTTGGTTATCCCAAACTCACCTGTGTGCCTACGCATGTGCACGCGCATGTCAATCTTGCGGGAGAAACGCTTGTCGCACAGCTCGCACTGGATGGGCTTGTCCCCAAGATGTGTGCGTCGATGCACAACGAGATTCTGTCGTGCGCGGAAGGCCTTGCCGCAAATATCGCAGCTGTAGGGCTTCTCTCCTGTGTGGACACGCACATGTATGGCCAGGTCAGAGCTGCGCACAAATCCTTTGCCGCAACGATCGCACTTGTAGCGTCGATCGTTCTTGTGATGACGCATGTGCAGCGACATGTCCTGCTTGGTGGCCAGTGGCAGTGCGCACAGCTCACACTTGTATGCCTTCTCTGTGCGATGGCGCAACTGGTGTTCGGCCAGGCGCATCTTCAGCCGGAACGCACGTCCACACTGACCACAGACATGTGGCTTCTCGCCCGTGTGCAGGCGCAGATGATCCTGCAGCCGCGAGAAACGTTGAAAGGTTTTGCTGCAGAAGTTGCAAGTGTGTATGGGGCCACTGCGCTGTGATTCCTCAGAGGATTCACGCTTAATTGAGGCCGTGGCATGACTGTCATCTGTGGAGCTGTTCAGCGGAGTTTCCATATCGGATTCAGTATCTTTATCTTCTTCCTCCTCCTCCTCGTCGTCGTCTTCATCCTTTACATCCACCACGTAGTCCACAAAACTGCGTGCCTTGCGTGGACGGCGTGCTTCGGTTTCTCTTTTAATCTCCGGTTCCTTGGACTTCTCTTTCTTCTCCTTCTCCACTTCAACCATATTTTTGTGCTCTTCTGTTTTCTGCAACTCCCTTTGTTCTCTCTTATTCTCCTCCTTTTTCTGTGCCTCCTGCTGTTGCTGTTCCCTCTTTTGTTGATCTTCCTTCTTTTGCTCTTGCTGCTTCTTCAGCTCATCCTGTTTCTTTTGTTCTTCCTGCTTCTTCAGTTCGTCCTTCTTCTGTTCGTCCTGCTTTTTCTCTTCTACCTTGCTCTGCTCTTCCTCCACTGGCTTCTGTACCTTACGCGCCCGCTTTCTCTTCCTACTGCTGCTCTCAGTTTCAACTTCCTGTGCCTTCGTCAGCTCTTCCTGCTCCTCTTTCTTCTTGTGCTCCAGCTCCTGTTCCTTGCGCTTGCGTCCTGCCCGCTTACCCAGCACTGGCAGCTTGATGATCATCTTATTCAGCTTGGGATTCGACTTGGGACGATTCTCTGCCGCAATTTCCGCCACCATGGCGCTAATCAATTCGAGATCCTCTTTATCAGATGCCTCCTTCTCTGGCGGTGGCGTCTCTGGCAGTTCCAGAGGAGACACCCGTACAAGTGGCGGCTGTGGCTGTGCCTTGGCATGCACCTGAGTACCATGGGCTCGCTGGGTTCCCTCTTGGGCACCAGCAGCTTGAAGATCCCATGCTGCTCACTGAGATGATCCTGCAGCCGCTTGCTCTGCTCAAAATGCGCTGCGCAGGTGGAGCAGACATATTGCTGCTGCTTGCAGGACTCATCGTCAGGCAGCAGCAGCAGACGCGCACAGATTTTCAAGTCACCGATCTTGAGGCCATCGCTGAGCTCCACTGGCGGCTCCAGCTTCACTTGCTCATCAGCGATGGCTTTACTGCGCTCTCGCCTCCTCTGCGACTGATGCTCTTGCTGCCAATGGTGGCCGAGGGAGGCGGCGTCGCCGTAAAGCAGAGAGCAGCTGGCGCAGATGTAGATGAAGCGATGGGCCTTCTCATCCGCGTGTATTTGCGCAGCCACAATCGGAAAGGGAGGGTTGGGAGGAGGCGTGGGGGTGGGTACGCGGACGGGAACTGCGACTTCGACTGTAACAGCGGCAGCGACAGAGACAGCAACAGCGACGCTTACAGCGACGTCACGGCAAGGGCTGTTTGTCTCTTTGCTTTTGTTGTTGTTTTTATTTCGCTGATTTTTGTTGCTTTTATTCGAGCTGCCGGGTGGACGCCCACGCGGTTTTCGCGACGCAGGCGGCTGCGTCGTCTCTCTCGCAGTCGATGTTGTTGCTGCCGACTCTTTACCGTTACTGACCTGCGACTTAGCAGCCGCTGCTGCTGCCTTCATATCATCCAAGCGTATACGCTGCGCCTCCAGCTCTGCCTCATCCGCGCTGTCAATTTGCAGCACAACATCATCATCGGCATCGTCGAGCAGAATATCATCATCGTCTTCTTCTATATCCAACTCAGACTCAGAATCCTCATCCGATTCGTCCGTGTCGTCGGTTGCGCAGCGCAGCGACGCAGCTGCTGCGACGGCTGCTACTCCATTATGCTGTGACTTTTTTGTTGCTGCTGCTGCTGCGGCGTTGTTTTTGTTGCCGCTGCTGCTGCTGCTCAATTTGAGCATTGTCGGCATCGGCACATTTGTCATTTTTAACATTTCACACTGTAGCCAATTAGTTATGTGCGTTTTATATTAATAAAATCCAAATTTTTTGTTTAATAATTATTATAATTATTGCTGCTTTGGCAGCACACACAACTACTCGCACCACTGAGACAACTACAACAAAACTAAATCCACTGACGCCGCTGGCAGATTTTTAGCGCTCTTGCTCTCTATGGCTCTCTCACGCTGAGTCTCTTTTGTTCTGGCGTGGTGTTGCCAGATCGCGGTTATGTGAACTTGAGTTGTTAATTTGTGTTGCCAGACAACTGCGGGGAAGATCATTATTACCAGACCAGTTAAGTGATCTTGACAGCAGCAACCAGGTGGCAACACTTATAACTGTTAATGTTATGCGCAAACAGAAAAAATACGTTACACTGTTAGCTAACAGAGAGTGATCAATCGATATTTATTGCGCATAATCGACAAGCGGAAATTCAAAAAGTTGACGATCTGTTGATTTTGTTATAATCTAAACGAAATGTAAGCACATTTAAACGTGTTGCAGCTGCTGCTTCTGCGACCTCTAATGCCATTTTAATAAATATTTGACTCCTTTTGGCAACCCAGCCAAAAAACCATATTGCTTATGCGCCTCACGCGCTCAATTGGCACGTTTTAAGTGTTGCCTCCTCCATTGCATCTTTGGCGGTTATTTTTCTTCGTTTTCCTCGTCCGACCCTCTTCCGTCTTGGTCGTTCGTGGTTAACCGTTATGCCAGCCCACAAACAGCCAACACACACACACACACATAAAATAACAGCCTATGGTGTGTTTTTTCCAAACTGCGAGTGTGTGTACTTTGTTTGGCCGCATTTCGTTACGGTGGGCAACATGTGCAAAAGTCAATTTGAAAATTGCCGCAGTGGAAGCCACAGCAGTAGCGTCAGTGGCGCCACGCCCAGCCATCAAGAGTGCCCCCTGAAAAGTGCTGCGCCTGCTGGCAACTGGTGCTGCCGCTTTGTGGTCCAGGCGTTGCACGCACATAAACAACAACTCGGCATGACCCCCCTCTAGCCCCCGTCTCCACAGTGAAGCCATTGTTGCAAGTTGTTTATATGGTTTTTAATAACGTTCAACGCCATTCGTGGCAGCATGTGTGCGACGCACTGCATAATTCAGTCTAGTGCTTTTTGTCTGTGCCCCGCCGCGGACATTATAAGTCAAATATGTTGTATGTTTTAGCTAAATTAACAAACTATGATGAAATTAAATTATAAATTCAATTCGGCACAGTCCACAAGGATCTTGTGCTTGCGCACCCTTCCCCAAATAGGCGAGCACATTAGCTGGGAAGGTAAACACATATTCGGCCATTGTTATCGTAAAGTTGAATTAAGTTTTCATTTACGTTTTCCTGATTTTCTCATTTTTCTGGCTGGGGAAAAGCTTTGTGCGGGCGTCTTTATGGCCCAAACTGAAAGAGAAAAGGCACGGGAAATGAAATATTTGCGAACAAATAGACACACTTATTACATTTTGGTCCTGCCAGCGCGACTCCCCTCCTCCTTCTCGTCATCTAACAGTTTCCCTATTCCTTTCTTGTTGTTAGATGCTTTTGGCGCGTGTTCGCAGTGGCTCCTGCGCGATGTCTTCATGTTTGTCTGTTTTGTCCTTTTTTATTGTTGTTGTGCCTTTAACTGACATGCCGCAATTTTTCTTCATTTTTCCCCCGTGCACACACAATGGCGTTGGCAGCTCCTAGCGAGATGCCCGAGATGGATGGGTTGCTTTCCTAATAATTTAACAGTTAGTTTTAATGCGCTAAGACAACAAGATGAAGACAGCAGCAGCGAGTTGACAACTAGCCAAGGAAATTAGCCAGCTTACTAATGGCATGAGGCAGCAAGGAGACAAGAGTTCCTTAAAGATGTTTCCTCACTAACATATCCTGTTACCAGTAATCGAAACGAGGCGCAGCACCCTCTAGGCTCGCCAACATGTTCATAATCATTTTTCTTGTTGCCAACAAAGGAAAAACTGTGCAATTTTCCACACAACATGCGTTCCAGGTGGACTAACCTGGCAATATGTTTCTTTCTGCTGTTTTTTCTCTACTTTCTATTCTGGGTACTCCGAAAATATTTGCATATTTCTGTGCCTTGAACAAGTTTAATTAGATAAACCCTTTCAGACGCTCATCCACTTTGGTGTGGTTTCAAGCGTTTGACATGGAACAGACGACCCCGGGGAGACCTGGGAGCGGGCTCAACGAGTTATACTCTAGACAACTGGAGTCTAAAGTTTGGAGCACTCGCCAAGAAGGATAAGAAGGAAGCCAGGTGGCAGTCAGGGGCAACTTACAGTAGTCATAATAATGTTTCAAGGCCGCCTTGGCCCCCCGCTAGTCAAGAAGGGAGCCAGAGCACCAACACACGCATTGGGGAGAAATTTAAACGGCAATTTGGTGCCGTGTTTACCAACCCCAAGGACAAAGGACAAACGACAAGCGACGTGTACGGCAGCAGCATCCAAAGCTCGTCTCGTCTTCTGGGCTGCGTGTACAATATTATTTTTGCTTCTTCATTTTGGGGGGTCGGACAGAAAGACAGACAGACAGACGAACGGGCATCAACTGCTTACGTGCCTGGAGAGCAGCAGAGAATTCCCTCTCCTCTCCTGTCCTCACCTCTTCTTGTGCTTCATTTCTCTCTTGGTCTTCTTGGTTTTGTTATTCTTGCTTACGCCTGGCAGGCACGAGCATGTCGCCTTCGTCTCAGGCACGTCATTTTCGGCCTCCGCCGTTTGTTTTCCTGTTTTTTCCTCGCAGTTTTTGGCCAGGCTCAAATCCATCCGCACAAGGCACCAGGAACGGCCCCCAACATAAAGTGTGTTTAACTTTTTTTCGCCACCGTAAACGCCCCAATATACTTGGCCTGCCTTAGGTTATGGCGCCCAACGAGGTTCCCACCGCCTTCTCCATCTCGTTTCTATAGTTGTAGGTTTTGCTATTGTAGCTGTTGCTGTTTTTGGTTTTGTTGTAGTCTGCCATGACCTTTAGCATATTGACTAGTGAGGTTTTCGTTGTCCCTTTTGCTTTTGGCTTATCACTTGCGGCGCATACTTTATGCCCGCCGCACTAACATTTCGCGCCTCTTGCTCCCACCTGTGTTCCTTGTGTTCCTTGCGCTGCTTCTCTGTTTTCATATTCCTTTTACTGCTGCACTTCATTTTATTGTGGCGCTAAGCTGCGCTTGGGGAATTGAAATGCGTATGTCCTTTGGGGCTTATGTGTGGCGACCGTCAGTTCATCAAATGAAGCTTCTAAGTGCCGCGCGTCCCCAACTCAGCTTCAGTTCATAAGTTAATATTCAATTCGACGCGCCACTCCAGAAAGTGTGTTTAATTTTTGCGCTTTAATAAGCAACATTTACCAGCTTTAAGTTAACAGCGACAGATCACAATTTATCGATATCACAAAGGCAGGGCCGGTGAGCTCCACTGTAAACTGGCTAAGTTAACATTGTGAAATTTGTCTAACTTAATTATCAATAAATTTATCACAACATATCGATATCACAACTGTAACGACACGGCCGCAATATCCCTCTGTTACTTGGTTGTGCAGTCTATATAATTTAATTTAATTTGAATATTTCAAAACTAATCGATATCACACCCTACAGCGCCTGCACATGATTTCGATAGTTATGTTAACGCCGGCCATTGATGTTTTTGAAAATGAGCATCGTAATGTCTGAAGTTTCTGCATCTCTACTAAACGTAAATTTCAAGTTGCTTTCAAAGTAATTAACAGAAGTCAATTGAAAATTGTATAAAAGCTTAAGCTTGGCTGAGCTGTTTGCACAACTGAGCAGCTTAACAGAGTCAGGGACACACTCTCCATATGGTTAAACAGCCAATCTTCCCCGTAGCTCGTCGACCCTCCCGCAACAGACCCAGACAAATGACAATGAGTTTCCATTTTGTCTGTTCTGCCCCAAAGTGTGTGCGCCCTGTGTGCATCATCAATTTAATTTCGTAAGCTCACAAAGCGTTACATAAAAAATGAGCGTCCGTTCGTGTGGGTGTGAAAACGCCACCGGCGACACAAGTCTCCCGGGCGCCAGCCTTACCTTACCTCACTTGTTCTTGCTCCACCTCCTGCGACTCCAGATGAATTTAAATCCACACAAAAAGGGTGTGAAACGGAGCGTGTGCGATTTTCGTATGTTTTTTAAAGCCACACGCAGCATGCGGCTAATCTTCAAAATCATGTTGCACGTCTCTAAACGCTTGCCGCATCAACAGTTTTCCCTGTAGCCGTGGATGAGGCTGAGGCTGACTCACCATCAGCTGGGGAAGGAAGGTGAGCAAGAAGGACATTGGGTATTTCCAACCCGGCCAATTGCAATAAAAAATGTTGTTGCTTACTTTTAAGGGTTGGACGCAGCTTGCACATTCCGCCAGCGGGAGTTTTAGTGGCTTTTAACAAAACGTTGCGACATCTGAGCATAAAAATTTCATTAATGCACACAACACACACCCCCAGTAGTCAAAACTAGGGGAAGTGGGTGGCACTGGGCGAAGAGGGGGGAGTTCCCAGAGGTAAAACAGAAATTGATTTGGTAATTCAGATTGTTTTTTACAATGCTTTTTTGTGAAATTCTTTCGTTGTTCTCCGGATGTTCGGAATGTAAGTTCCGGCAGGGATTTGCAATGGCAGCTGGGGGAGTTTCAGAGTGGAGGGTGGATGAAGAAAGCACGTGATGGAAGTGTTTTTTTAAGTTTTTATTTCATGCGAAACTTTACAACGAACTTATTCCAATTGAAATTGTTCCCTCTTTCAGATCGTGCCAATCACAACGAGGTCCCCATCGAGGTCTGCCGCCATTGCCCGCCCGACTATGAAGCTGAGTCGCTGCCCAGCTATACGATCGTCTCCGGTTTGCCCACCTATGACGATGCACTGGAAGAGTTCCGCAAGGCTGGCATAATCCTAACGCCCGCCTTTGTGCCCGTTATCAAAATCTTCGAGAGCGTCAACAATGAACCAGGCGGAGGTGCCAAGGAGCCAACAGTATCCTACACTCTGGTGGAGAACCCTGCGGCCAGTGGCAGTGAGTCCAACGGTGACAACATTTCACTCACCTCCATCACCTGCAATTGTGGTGGTGGTGGCAACTCGCCCAGCATCACCAGCAACGCCCTGCCCAGCTACAGTGTTGCCACAGCAGCTGCCATTGTTGCTGCCTCGCCCTCGGGCGCTGCACTCACCTCGCAGGTCATCGAGCTGTCGCCCGACCACTTGGCCTCGTTGTCCCAGAAGCGCCTCTCGCTGCAGATCTCATTCAACAATTCACTGCGCCGTCGCTCCCGTTCGCGTTCCACGCTCCGCAATCACTTACTCCGCTCACGTGCGGGGAACAGCGTCGGCCTGGGGGGATCCATTGATCCCACAGTGCCTGCAGGTGCAACAACTGCAACGGCAGCTGCCACGCCCAGAGAGAGCCCTGTGCTGCCGCCCATACATCGTTCCTCGTCGACACTTTCGCTGTCCAACGAACGCCAACTGCTCGATCAGCGTCTGCGGCATCTGCACCATCGCGGCTCCTTGTACTGAAGAGGCGCTTCAGATGATGCACCTTTCTTCACACCTCAACTAGTTATAAGCGACAACAACAACAACAAACTGCTCTATATTATAATAAAGTGTTTATGTAAATGTGTTAAGTGCGTGTGGTTTTATTTCCATTCATAGGGGCAAAATCTCTTTTATGGCGTGTTCCGAGCAACGATTTCGCTGGTAAAAAGCTGAACGCAGTTGGCTAAAAGCAACGCCAGCGTTTGATTTCTTATATGTTAGAGCTAGAGGCAAATAGATCGCCACTGTACGCTAGGCGATACTCATCTAAAATAACTTATAGTTAAGTCTACATCAGTGTTGCCAGGTCGGGTTTTTTCCTAACATCTCTTTACATTTATTATCAGATTTAAGTCGTTGGCATAGGTAGCTAATGCTCTATATTTACATTCATCAGCTATCTATTGTAATAAGTAAATAAATAATATTTAGATATGATTTTTATTAAGTTATTCTGAAAATCGACTTGCCGCCACTTAATTTGTATGCAAATCATTAACGCGGCTGATCGATTCGTCTATTAAGCTTAATAATAATAAACTTAAGCACAGAACAAATATTTAGCAATTCTGTCTTAAATTGCCCGATTCCAATTAGGCATTAACTCAATAAAAAAGTAATATACGGAGAGAATGACGACGATGTCGATATATAATAATTAAATTATTTATTATATATAATTAATTATAATTGTTATGTTTTATTAATTGTTTTGACTTCTTTGATGCTGGCAGCAGTGGTCTGCAATTTAATGCAGTTTTAAATTGCGTAGCCGCGATAGCCTTATGTACATCTTTTCTTTCATGGCTTCTACACGATCCCACAAGAAAATTCTATCCCGGCTGTGTCCTCCAGTCAGGAAACGAGAACACTCCGGCTTTTTGTGCTCATAACAATGGGAATATTTGTCGCTCGTCATGGCAACAGACCGCGACTTGTTTGGCTGTCGTGAGGTTTGTCTGTTTGACAGTGGCTTCAGTTTGTACTCGACAATGAGTGAAACCACACGCAGTGGACTGGTGCCTACGCCAAAGCGGCACATTAAATATGTGAAAAAGGTGAGATAAATCTCAATTGAAGTCTCAAGGCTGCAGTTCATCTCATCCTGTTTCCACACAGCGCAAGCATCATGATGTTACGCGAATGTCGTTGAAATTCGAGGCGACACCAATGCCTTTGTCACTGCGACCATTTGGGGGACTCTTCAATCCGTTCGCCAAGGGCTGTTCGGTGCTCTGTAATCATCCTGCGCCGTCGGCTGTAAAGGATGTAATCAATCAGTTGAAGACAACGCTGGCCATTGAAGGCAAGAGTCCAGTAGGGGCGGCAGCCAGGGATAGGCACCAAGAGGAGCACCTGCAGCCACATGAGGCAGACAATATACCGGAAGATTTGTTCCGACGCTACGCAGAAACTGACTCCCGACCCATGACGCCCACGCCGACGGTGACGAGCATTCATACGCGTACCAGTGCGGGCTCCTTCTACAGGCGGTGCATTACTCCGGAATGGGGAAAGCACGAGAACATTCAGCGCAAGAAGATTATACTGGATCTGCGGCGTACGCATTCGCAGGAGACCCTCTACTGGAAACCCAGTTCTGAGCTTACACAGAGCGGCATTGACGAGGGCAAGAAGCCGAAGAGCGCGGGAGCTAACGAGGAGAAGAAGCCCCGAAGGCAACAGTCGAACGAGCAAAGACCGAAATCATCACTAGGCACAGCTACCCTGGCACCGGCAGACACTGAGTCAGACATAGAGCTCAAGCCTAAGCCGCCCAAGACATGCATTAATGAACACGAAATTGACGACGAAGATGCACGAAGGGGCAAGAAGCGCAAAAAGCTGAAGCCAACACAGAGTGAGTGCTTTCTATAGTACAGAAATTCATTTAATCGATTAACACTCTTTCCCTTAGCTACCACCACGTTCCACCTGAGCCAGGATCCCGAGACACAGGTGGCTGCCCTAGGACCTGATTCCCTAAATGCCAGCACACGTCCCAGTCTGATACCCAATGCAGTTGGTCTGCTGCCCAAGGACAAGCGTGAGACTGAGCGGGAGCCCATTCTGCTCAAGGGCAGCTTTCTTACAGAGGAAGCTTTTCAGGCTCTGAAGACAGATCTCACTGTGGATCTCATTGAGAACACCTTTGGAAGATATGTGAGTAGAAGAGCAGTACTCTAAGAAGGAGATAATCTCCCATTCCCTCTGCCAGCTAAATCGCGCACTACGTGAAGCCATTAAGTACATGCCAAAGCCGGTGCAGACTCACAAGCCAGTAGAGGAGGTGGAGAAGACAACGACCAGTTGCAGCTCAAAGATGCCACGCAAGTTCTCCAAATCTGCCACGCGTTTCGATGTACCCATGGACCTGTCCATGCTAAAGAGTAAGTATTAAAACGTGGAGTAAGAGAAGGTAACTTATTTTGTGCTCTGACAGATATGACTGCCTTGGATTACCTGAGCAAATATGTGTGGGTGTCGCAACAGCGCAAGCAGCTCTACAAGCGCGTCTTCCTCAAGTATATCAACCGCTGTGAGCAGCAGGAAAGTGAACTCGCACTGGGAAGTGACGATGCTCCCCTCGTGGAGTACAAAGAGCGCACAATGGCATGGCGCAGTCTGCCACAGGCACTGGAAGATGTCCTGGAGTTCCACGGCACAGAGGAGAATGTAAACAACACACTCACTAGTTTAGACTACGAGGCAACTGGCTCTGGTGAGGTGGACTTCCGTGCCTGGTGCGGAATTGTCTCCTTCGCCGAACGTTTGGCCCTGACTAACGCAGCATGCAGCGATGACGACTCTTGCGATGAACTGGAGAAGTCAGACTTCAATAGCATGGCTCAGTTAATAGACCAGTTCGCAGTTCCGGAAAAGTTAAAAGAAATCTTCAGAATCATACGCATTACCCATAAAATAAAGTCGTAATTTCAAAAAGCGATAAATACAAATTTCGATAACAGTTGTGTTTTTGCCATTCACAGTCGGCGCTAACAAAATAACTTGCACCATTCACATTTGCGCAAACAACAGCTGTTGCTGTTGCACCCTGCAGAGTGCATGACTGGTATCGATACTTTTTACACATTCATAGAGGTTGTTTTTTCTACATTTTCTCATAATTAAATTAAAGTAATAAAAAAAATCAAATGGCTACACTAGAGGATAAACTATTGGGCGAGAAGTTGCAGTACTACTGCAGCAGCAGCGAAGAAGAAGATAATGGAGATGATGGTGACGATGGAGATGAAAAGGGCGCTAGCGGTGGCAAAGGAGCCCGTGGATCGGGTTTGACAATCAATACAGATCCCAATGCGGCGCCTGCAGGCGGCTTTCGCAGTCAGGGATCCACGAACACCGGCCCTAAGGGCGTGGTCAAGGACTGGCAAAGATTTAAACAACTCGAAAATGAGCGCCGCGAGGAGACTGAGCGTCAGCGCATGGAAATGGCTAAGAAACTAAGCATGACAACCGCTACGTCTGCCGAGGATGAGGAACGCAAGCGTCAGGAGGAGCTGGATGCCGAGTTTGCGGAGCTCATGAGCGAGGACTTTCTGCAGCAATATCAAAAGCAGCGCATGGCTGAGATGCTGCGTCAGACTGGGCATAATCAACAATTCGGCAATGTGCAACAACTCTCTACCCACGAGGAGTTCCTCTCTTGTGTGGAGCAGGAGAATAAGCATACCACGATCATAATCCATATCTACGAACGAGCACAGTCCGCTTGCACCACGCTCAACACTTGCCTGGACACCCTGGCCAGCGAATATCCGTCCATCAAGTTTGCCAAGATCTGCAGCTCCGTTGCAGGGATGAGTCGAGATTTTCGCACCAAGGGATTGCCCGCCTTGTTAGTCTATAAAGCTCAAGCACTGATTGGTAACTTTGTGCGTCTAACCGACGATCTGAGTGATGATTTCTTTGCCTCCGATGTGGAGAGCTTCCTCATCGAGCACGGCATCATAGTAGATAAGGCTCTATATAACTAATAATCGATATATGATAGATAAGAGAATTAAGCTGACCAAATGATGTGTTCCCAAGATCGCACTTAATATATATATATTTAACATTCTAGGATATTCAAAGTCTCATTAAACCGATTTACGATTTGCAATTTAGGTATTTATTATTTTTCCCATTCAGTAATTAGTTTTACATTATATGTATGATTCTTCGAAATCTTGTATACAGTTTAATTTTTTATAATGTGCAACTTTGTAATGAGAGAAAAATACAGAGAATGTCGATTTATTTTTTCTATACATATACGAATATAAAAAAAGCCAATTTAATAATTTTAAAAAAATGTATTCGAAATGCATTCGCAGAAGATTTGAAAACGGTTACATCTATATGAAAATTGAACTTGTATGATTCCTTTTTGTGTTTCTCAATCATTTACAATAAACATAAGAAATATATATATTTATATGGTATATTAAGGGCTAATGAATGTACTTCACTCTCGAAATCGTACTATGTAAGATTTATACATACATATATATGGTACTTAACTCTACAGTTTATATATATATCTTTATATAGCTTACAGCCTAACATACATAAATGGGCAATATAAAAATGATGTTGATAATAAAACATTTGCTAATCAACAAATTGGTGTTTCTTGGTTTCCATCTTCAACTTCGGCTACGTCTTCTTCTTCGGACTGCTATCAACGATACTATGATACTCTGGGTACTATGTACGAAATTCCAATCGAAAGAGATACTTACACATATATATATATATAGTATATATAATAAGTTGTATTAAGTCTAGGTACATTTATGTATGTAATAAATTCAAATTCTGCTTTATTTTATTTGATTTTTCTGCGAACAACACACAAATTTCAGTTAGCACAGCGAGTGAAATTTCCTGCAACTTTCATGGATTTTTCGCAGAAGTGCGCGAAAAATCCGAAAGTTGTAAAACAGCTAGGAGATAATACAATGAGAGTGGGCGGGGCAGTGTAAGAACGGGGTATGCTAAAATGATGACGATACATGGTAACTGTGATAAGTTTCTTTATGGACAGCACCATTTCTTTTCTGTGGGTAATTCTGGTTCTGTTCGGTTTGCCTAGCCTCGGTTTTCTTGCTCGAACTGTGCTAGCACTCTAGTTAATCATAGAATATCTATAACATATATCTTTTGGACACACAGACATTAGCTATAAATACATTACAACTTGTTTATCATTTTTAAAAAATCCGTAGTTAAATGCTACACAATAGTTTATAGTTTATATATACATACAATGGGGTTTTTTTAAGCAATTCTTCATTTCATCCTTCTTTTTTTTCTTTTCTTTTTTTTTGACCTTGTTTTTTGTACTTTTACGTATATAATAGTATTGAGTTTTCTTGAGTTTTACTTAATTGTTGAACTGTTCATTTTGATTGCTGGGCGAATCTTGGTAAATGGTATAAAGTGTTAAATGTTTTATGTATTTACAATGATAGGTCAAAAATGCACTTAGTCTAGAGTTTTTTTCTATAATTCTGACAATGTTTTCGAGTGATATTTATATGTGAAAAAAGAGATTCTTTACGAAAGTAAACAAATTCTTCAATCGCGAAGTTCACAACAAATGAATTACGTTTTTTCTGTTTCTGTTTCTTTTTAAATAAAATTTGGCAATTTGTTGCAATATCCGTCAATCGTTTTTTGTATCTCGTTTTTAAAACTAAAGAAAATCAGCCTTTTCTTGCTATACACATAAATACAAATACATATACATTATTTACTATATATATATATAGAACTGTATGTGTTTGTGTGGGGGAGAGACTCATTAGATTAAACAGTTGAAATTTTGCTTGAGCCTGACTCCATCTGCACCTTCTCCTCCTCCTGCTGCTGTTACAGTCGCGGCGGCTTGAAGCTCAATGTGGTGCTGCACTCCAGACCCAACTGATGCTCCATGGTGTCCATCTTATCGTAATCCAGTCCTACACCCACTCCACAATCCGCTATAGAGTTACGCACCGAGGGAGGTTGCTCGGCGCCCGGCAACAGACCCACCAGCAATACTGGCTTATTGAGAGGAGTTCCCCCTGCAGCAGTTGCTGCTGCACCTGTATTGCTACTCCCCGTCAATTGTTCATTGCTGATGCTGTTGCTGCTGTTGCTCTGACTGCCTCCACCGATCTGCTTCTCCTTGTGCCGTCGCAGCGATGAGCGTAATGGATATTGACGCGGCACATTCATGAGCAGGCGACGTGGATTGACGCCGCCGCTGCCGCTATTGGAATTGTTGATGCTGCTGCTGCCGATGATGTTGCTGCTGTTGGGATTGTTGCGCCGCGCTGCGTACTGTATGGACTCGGCACTGTTGCTCAAACGGATGTTGCCAACTGGATTATATACACAGGGTATATATATATATATATCGGGTGTGATGATGGGGAGAGACAAGAGAGAAAGAAAAATAAAAAATGAAATATGTTCATAGGATATAATTGCGGTTAAATTTGGTATTAGTTGGATGTGGTTGTTGTTGTAGTTCGGCTGCTATTATTCTATTGTTGTTCTTGTTGCTGTTGCTGTGGGCGTGTGGCGCTTTTGACAGGCAAATATAACACAAAAAGGTAACACATTAATAAAAACAAACACAAATCTTCTCCAGTTATTTACACATCAAATGAAACAACAACAATTACAACACATTCAAATATGTATATGTATGTTTATGTGTATATGTATACGTGGTGCGTATGTGTGTGTTACAAGTAAAAGTTCTTAAACTAAACAAATAAATAAATGCATAATTTATTGATTCAAACACAAAGGCGCAATTGAAAAATTTAATTATAAACTTGGCAATGTCATTTATAGCGCGCTCTATCGATATTTACAACTACACATGGTGTACTATAAATTAAATAAATACGATAAAAATGTATAATCAAATCAGGCCATAAATAACGTAATATCAATAATAATAAAAAATCTTATATATATTATAACGTAAAGTTTTCCATATTATGCAGCTGTAGATCTTGGGAATAATGAAATATTGTTTTCATTAGGTTGTTTATGATTTAAATCTTCGTGTTCATTCTTAATTTCGTGTTAGTCAATGATGTATCATTGATGATATATCGATATAACTTAATATCTAAATATTATGTTATCAGGTCATTTAAGACTTAAATCTGCTTTGAAATCGTGCTATTTACAGATATATTATCAACGATATATCGAATATATTTTATTAATATCAAAATATACTTTTATAGTACGTCTTTAATGAAAAAAGTAAATTTTCTCATATTATTTTCTCATTAGAACTTGAGAATATTGAAATATTCTTTTCATCAGGTTGTTTATGATTATTAATCTTAGTGTACTTCCTTAAAATCGTGCTAAGCAATGATGAATTACCATGATATATCTATATATCTTGCAGAAATATCTGTATTTAATAATTGGAACAATGTTATATCTTGCTAATATTTGAATATTGTTACTATTAGATCGCTTCTGATTTATATCTGCTTTAAATTCGTAATATTTACAGATATATTATCGACGATATATCGAATATCATTAGAATATCTGCTTATTCTCTTTATTAGTTAGTTTAAGATGTAAATCGCAAGGTTCTGTCTTTAAATTGTGTTAATTACTGATATATTATCAATGATATATGGATATATTCTGCTGTTATCAGAATACTCTTTTTATTAGGTCGTTAATGATTAAAATCTGAAGGTTAAGCCTTGCAATCGTGTTAATTACTGATATATTAATGATGATATATCGAATTTATATCATATATCATTATTAGTATGCAAATATTGAAGTTTATTTTAATATTATAGATAAATGAAAAAAATATTAAATTAATATTTTTCCTCTACTCAGTATGCATGACAAACGAACACAAAATTGGTTAAACAAAAACAGTAAATTAAATAAATAAATTAAAAGTGAACTATGCAATAAAGAACAGTGTAAAGAACATTCATGGATGGATGCTGAACTGAAACATATATCATATTATATTATTTTATCATATATCATATGTCTGCCTATATACTCTGGATCGGCACATTCCACTTGCAGTTCGTATGATTGCTTATGAGTTGACAAAGAACGTTAAACAAAAGCGCGTTAAAAGAAATTATTTATCAAAACAGAAAATCCAAAACATTAAAAATGACTGTGATAACGTTGCTGTTGCTGTTGTTGTTATTATTGTTGCCGCCGCTGCTGCTGTTGTTACGGTTGTTGTTGCTGCTGCGACTGCTGTTGTTGCGTGATTGGTACAACGTCGAGACAGACACGTTGCTCAGATGATGCTGCTGTTGTTGGTGTCGCTGGCGACGTTGCTGCCGCGGCGTTGAATGCCGCAACAGTTCGTTCGCCTGCAACACAAGCGAGCAACAATCGATGCTGTCAATGCTGTCGACAACAGCCAGCTGCAGCAGCCGGTGCAACGGCAGCAACAGTTGCAGTTGTCGAGTAGTAACATGAATTGTTGAGAAAGCTTTGGCTTAGCGGCAACATGTTGCTGTTGTTGCTGCTGCTGCTGCCCATGTTATTGGTGAGTTCTTGTTGCTGTTGCAGTTGCAGTTGTTGTTGTTGGTGATTGGTGTTGTTGTTGTTGTTGTGGTGGTGATTGTTGTTGTTAATCAGCTCCGCCATATAACTACCCGAATTGGTGTCCAGCAGCAAGCGCCGTTGTTGCTGCAACGGCTGCGGCGGCCTCAGCAGCCCCTTGGAATGTACATGTTGCTGATGTTGCTGGTGATGCAGCTGCTGCTGCTGCTGCTGGTGACGACTGTAGCTGTCCTCGGTGTCCATCAGGCTGTCATCGTCCAGCTCACGTTCACGCTGCTGTCGCCGATACAAGTGATAGAGCAGCGCTGCCTGTCCGCGCTCTGCATCGATGCCGGCAATGCCACCGCTGCCTCCGCCTGCAGCGCTGCCGGCAACAGTTTGCCGCATATCACGCGTGCTGCCGCCACCCAAGTAGCCGGCAACAGCGGCCAGACAGCAATTGCTGCACGTGTCCGCCGGCAACTGCAGCGAGACGACCGTGTCCCGCGGACCCAGGAACCACTCGGAGCGGGTGCGCATGCGTGCGGTTTGCCGTTCATGAACCTAACCCCAGTTTTGTTATCATTTTGCATATATTGTATAATGTTTGTTTGTTGTTGTTTGTTGATGTTGTTGTCGAGTTGTTCGTCGGCGTTGTTGTGATGTGTAGTTGTTGTTGTTGTTGGGGAAGACGGGGATTCGAAAATTTCGCATTAGATTGAAGTTTTGGTTTTGGTTTTTTGATTAATTTCTAAGAGAATTTTCGGCTTCATTCAATTTATTTTTTTTTAAAAAATCATAAGGAAGCAAATACAACTCAAGATATAATAAGGAATTAAGTTAAAGTATTCACAAATTAATGGCAAAGGCGGAAAGTGCAGAAAATAAATGGTATAAGGAGTATGCAGTGTGGCAATTACTAAACTAAAATGTTTAACAAATTTTGATGAAAACTAAAAAATAAATTGAAATTAAGATTAAGTTTGAAGTTTTACGAGTAGTTAAGAACATAAAACAATTATAGTAAATGTATTTTAGCAGCAATTAATCTTATTTAGTTAAGATTTAAGATGCAATTCAAACAGATTAGCAGTGTACATTGTGCAATCTACAAAAATATTCAATCAAGCAACAAAAAACTAAAGTAAACTTCGGCATGCCAAAGCTATAATATTACCTTGCATTTTATGGCTGTTTGTTCCTATGTCAGTTATATATAATGATATTCAGGCTTGTTTTAACTGAAGGATTTATAGATAATCTTATCTTAAACTCTTCTCTGACAGTCTTCGTGACTTAACTGGTTGTAACTTTGATAATTTTAGAATATAATAATCTAAAAATCGTTTAATAGTTCCCATGTTGGAGTCTCTTGATCATGTTTATAAAGAGTAAACACTATAGTTTATAACATTGGAAATAACCTATTTTCTTTGAATACTACACTGTCACCCGATTATATAAATCCTCTTTAGAGTTAGCTATTATAAATTGCAATACAAAAGGAAAGGTTGTAGTAAAAGTCTCTTGCTTATAAGAAATATACATTAAACTACATTGTGCTCTCGCAAATAACTTCCTTTGTGCTTCGCTATATATACCCTAGGTTAAATATGCTCATATAGACAATACTTCTCTAAAATTCTTTGCAATATAAAGCAACCTAATCAATCTTGAAAATACCACAATTTCCTTTTCCTTAATACCCCTAATGCCATAAACAAAGTGCAGAATTTTAAGCACAACATCAAATTAAGGCACAGCCAGGTACAAATGGTTAATAACAATTTGGCATTAAACAAACAGGCTGAGATTAACAAAGATGAGATAATTGCGGAAATTACAAATGCAATGCAGGGAATACTTTGTGTGTGTGTGTGTGTTGCGTGTGTCTATTTGTGTGTGCGAGTGTGTGAATGTGTCTGGCTTGAACTTTGTTGTTAAGCCAAGATATACATAAAAGATACAAGATACAGATACAAGATATGCAATCAAGCTACATCAAATCGAAATAAAAACATAATTATGTTAATTGTGCTACGACATGACAACAAACAAACAAAACAAAACAAGACTACGAAATTAACAATAGATAACAATTAACAAACAATTGCACGCTCTCTTAATTAAACACAGCTTAAATTAACTATCAACTAAACACCTAAAGACAAATGCGATTGTGCAGTTTGGTTTGTGTTTGTTTGTTTTTTTATTATTATTATTGTTGTCTGTGTGACTTGAAATGATAAGAATAATACGATAAGTTCGATCAATTCGAAATGATTCATTCATATTTACAAACAATTTGCTTAACTTATAAATAAATATATATACAATAATTTGAAGGGAAATTATAAAAACCATATAAATCATTTTCATGTTTTCTTTTTTGTTTTATTATTAAACCAAAAACATAGCGCAAAATGTTGTTCAAACTTGGTTAGATTTGCGTTTGAAGTAAAGTATTTATCATAAATATATAAAACATATAATTTAAATTTAGTACAGCTGTGTGTGTGTGTTTTTGGGGAGTAGATTGCTTGTTTTTTTCTGGGATTTAGTGCCAGTTTTTGTTTTTAATGTTTGCTCTTAAGTTATACACTTAATAAATAGAAGGTGTTGTTGTTTCATGTGTGTGTGTATGTAGTAGTAGTATATAGTAGTTGTTGTTGTTGTATTGTTGTTGCAGGCGCAGCTTTAGTAAGATATAGTTTAGATAGAAGTTTTCAATTTATAGAGATACAAAAACAAGAGAAACCGTTGAGAATTTCGAACAGAAAACATAATCAAACTTCAGTCTGTGCTTACAAAAGATTCAGATAAAGAGAGTGTGTGAGAGAGAGAGAGAGAGACAGAGGGGAAGAGCGAGAGAGGCTAGTCTTCTGTCAAATAGAATTTCGATTAATCAAAAAAAAGAGAAACACAAAAAGAGAATATTTAAACAAAATCATAATCAGAAATAATAAACAAATGCACAGCGTTAATTAATAATAAGAAAATACAAATCAAAAGTAAAGATAAAGTAAAATTAAAAGTTGATAAATCAAGTGGGGGGCGGGGGGAAACTTAAAAGTATTAAATCAATTCTTGCTTGCTCAAAACCTGTAAAAAGAATATATTGAACTTAAAAACTGTGAGTAGTCGAGGCTAGGCAGGATTGGGTAGGTTAAGTGGGGAGCAGGAGAGATGGACAGGGACAATGGGGGGTAGGGGTAGGGGGGTCCTTTTCAAACAGTTATTCTTGAGCCGGGCCAAAACTTATCCCTCACCTGTGGCAAATACGAGAGGCTCTTGGTGCTTTCCGCATAACGATTGACGGCACGCAGCTCCTCCATGGTCATGCCGCCGCCAGAGTTAGCACCTCCATTGTTGCCTCCTGCTGTGCCTGTGCCGCCAATGCCTCCATTGGAGCCACCAGCTGCTCCTCCAGAGTTCGAGCTGCATGAGCTGCTGTGCCGTATGCCGCGATTGCAACGGCTGCAGGTGCGTTGCTTTTGTTGCGTGCTGCTGCTGCTGTGGCTGCTTGAGTGCTTGGGTTGTCATCGTTGTTGTTGTTGTTGTTGTAGTGGCAGTTACTGCCACTGTAGCAATGGTTGTACTGCTGCCACGTCGCTGTTCGTTGGCGCCACCACCACCATCGAGACTCTTGGTGCCACTGCGCAGTCGCCGCTGATGGTGACTGCTCTGCTGCAGCGGCTTCTTCTTGTTCTGTCGGTAGCGACGCTTCACTGTAGTCAACTCGTCATCCTCATCATCTTCCTCGTCATCGTCATCGTCCAGAGAATTGTTCGTTGTGCTCATCAATTGTTGCGGCGGCTGTTGTCGCTGTCTGTAACGCTGCATGCCGCGCAGCTGGTGCTGCTGCTGTGGCTGTTGTTGTTGTGTTGTTGCCGGTGCAATGCTGCTCAGCTCTAGCTCGGCATGTGCCAGCTCATCATTGTCCTCATCATCGTCTGCATAGTCCTCGTAGTCATAGTCAGTGCCATTGCCATTGCCATTACCATTGCCCAGCCGCTTAGCAGGCAACGGGGAGCTGGTCATGGCAAAGATGCCGGGTCCCTCCAACGATACAGAGAGCCGTGCACAGCTCTCGATGAACGAATGCTCCGGCGAAACGCCCAGCGAGAGCACACTGTTCTCCAACGCCGAACTGGAGCTGGTCAACAGCGCTGGCGTCGAGCGCGACTCCTCCTGGGCAACTACATCCATCATCATGTATCGAAATTCGTATCGTATATCATAGTTCATAATACGTATATCGTAGCGAGTAGTTTTGGTTTTGGTATGAGAGCAATGAAATAGACATAGAATATGGTAGACATAGAATTTTGAATTTGTGTGTGTATAGAGAGATAAGGAAGCTGAGGCAGCGATTGAGTGCAAATGAATGAAAGTGAATGTTAGAGAGAGAGAGAGAAAGCGTGCAAAAGGATAGAGTGTAAAACGGACCCAAGGCAAGAGAGAAGTGTATTCCCTCATTAAACAAAGTAGAATACCCCAAGCACAATTGAGTTTAGAAGAACCCAACACAAATGGAAACCCCAGAGCGATGGCTTATGTAGTAGAGTTATACAGATTGTAGCAAGTAGTAGTAGAACTTAGTAGTAGTAGTAGTAGAACTTAGTAGTAGTAGTATACTATCAATTGCAGGTACTCACGTAAGCCCCAACGCTCGCACTGACACTGTAGCCAAGTCTTCTCGGCCTCCAAAGAATGTTGCACTGCAAGAGAGGAAAGGAAGTTAGTAAATGCATAAATGAATGCAAGAGATACATAATAAAATAATAAATATATCAACAATTAAATCCCTTACATGCGTATTTCTGTTGTGCCAATTTGCCGCGTGGCGGCGGCGGATGTTGAAAGCTGCAGATCCATTCGTCCTGCACCTTGAGTATGCGTCCAGTAACACGCGCATAATACTCGTAATTGTCACGCCCAAAGATGTCGTGTGTGGCAAACTTATCGATTATGTGTTGCATGATCTTGGTGGCCACCTGAGAAGGGAAAATGAACAGGAGTTTAGTTTAGTATAGATGAAAGTATTCAATCTTCTACTCACCTTAAACTTGAGTACATCCTCCATGCGTGCCGTCTTGCCATCACTGACGCAACTCTGGAAGAAGCTAGGTGCCACAGAGACACCAATAGCTTCACTGGTCATGCCCGTGGAGGCGTGTGCGGCATTGCTGGCGATAACGCGGAATGTGCCAAAGAGTAAAACTAGAAGATGTTGCGTATATTTGGGCAGTGAGGCGAATAGTCTGCAGATAGAAAAGAAAATAAGAGGCAAAGAAATTAGAAATGCCACAAAGAAATGCAATAATAATAAATTACGAATGTATGTCAAACGGAAGTCAAGTAAAGATCAGCTTATCTATGCACAGAGGGGAGTGGAGGGTGTAGGCAGAGGGGGTAAGGTAGCGACAATTGTTACTCATGTGTTTTTATACTTATTACAAAGTGCACTGACTCATTGTCTGGCCAGGGCAATCAAAGAAAGTCACAGAGCGTGTGGAACAAAGTAGAAGACGGGGAGTGGGAAGAAAGGGGGCTCTGAGATTTGGGTAGAGGCAGCAGCTGCGACCGCTTGGATTGTTCACACTTTCATTTGGTATACCTAACACAAACTAACCATGCTCCAAAACTGGTATCTTTCTCTCTCACTCCCGTTCACCCTCACTCTGTCTCTCTCTTGCTCGTTACACAACTGTAGAGCGAAGACCAGCCAAGCGAACTAAGCAACTATCACAGTTAACCAATCAATTAATGCTCTTTACTCTTCTCCTCTCTCTCTTTCTCTCTCATTCTCCTCTCCACCCCCTTCTCTTCTTAGTGTTGCAACAAAAAGTGAAAACTTTCAAGCTTGACAATGAACAGTGTCTATAAGGAATCAGTCTCTGTTTGCCAGACAGACAATCAAGAAAACTGTAAATTGCATTGTTAATGCACTGACGAGATTAGTTATTTATAATAAACAATATTGTATATAATGATAGTTAATGCCGCTGCTGATTAGAAATTATAGAAATTTCTTATGACATGACAACGCAATAAATATTGAGAGTGAAGAACTAACAAAGTATAGAAAACAATAATGCTGTAATACGATTATATCTAAAGAGAAGAAGACAATTTTCCATTTGAATGGTATTTATATATAGAATTATAAAAGCTGCAGGTCAAGTGGCAAGAGTGTTAAAGCCCATTGTCGGATATCTGCAACGCACTTTACAGATCCCACTAGGTACATATACTTGTAGTATATATTCTTAACATGCTGTCTGTTCTCTGTCTGTTCTAGTTGCAACTTGGCACACACACTTTTTATCGCTGCAAAAAACGGATCAAGGCTGATATATAGAAGAGCTGCAATAGACACTCTCGATATTCACAATATGATATAACGTATAGCTGCTATAAGAATGATGGAGGATAGATAAAGATTCTTTGTATAAAAATATAAACTGATAACGCAATTTAACCTTAACAGTTTGTATATTTATCTATATAATATATACAAGTAGCTCTTATAATTCTTATAACTCATCAAGAACTCTTACTCACTCATCAAAACTGTGTAGTATTATACTGCAAGCTAGATACTATTATAACACGTTATAGTATAGGATACATATTCATACCATAAGCTAGTAGAGAATCATATATAGAAGAGTGCCCGAAGTCATATTCCCTTGTTGAAGCTTTAAATATTATAAACTTATATTACAGTTCTTAACTTATTTATTTAGTATTTATTTATTTTAATTTTATTTATTTATTTAGTATTTATTTGTATTTATTTATTATTGATATCTTCAGCTACTGTTTCTACAATCAAATTTCGATATCCTCAATTTCTTTATATTTCTAAACAAAAGTTTACACTGCAATTTTGATAAACATATCGGCTGCAATAAAGTTTTACCCGTTCTTATGTCAGGTCAAGGCTTTTTTGCCATTAAACTATCAACGCGCGTTCCCCTGTTTGGTTTCCTCATAAGAACCAACACAATATACACCCAAAAAACAAACCAAGCAAATAAGGTGATACCCATAAGACGACGCAAACCCGAGCAATGCCCGCCCAGCCTATCGGTTGAACTTCTCAGATCTGCTCTGTTGGCCCCCATGATATCAACGACCCCAGATGACAAACAAACAAAAAATACATAAAAAAATTAAAAAAGAAAACGTGTCGCCGTTGCAATACTGTTATATTACTATATATCTACGTATATTCCAACCAATTCCGAATCTAATCTTATCACAAGGTCTAGTTTCTTTACGTTCTATTCTTGCAGAGGGACATTCATTGATAACAGCCAAGGGATGCCGCGAGCAAAGAACTCTAAAGCCACTGAAGATAGCGACAATTATCAATTGTTAATTTAACTATTGCCTTTGTTTACCCATAAAAAGTGCGTACAAATTGTTCAGTAATTGCGAATAATTATTAGGGAATGTCGTAAAAAAATTTAAAGTATTTAAAGCAAAATCAACTTAGATCGAGTGATTGCTAAAGTGTTGACGTTGTTGTTGTGTGATATCACGATCGATAAGCCTCGAGACAGTTTAGATTTCCTATGAAAACCTCCTAATGGATGATTAATGCGTATTTCAATATTGTGGGTATATTTACTTTCTTTATCAATTTGATTCCAAGAGAATAACCGCTCTATTATTTACGAAGATGCAGTACGTACACATAACCTTTGTAATAATTATTGATTTACTCCACTGATCCATTTATATAATATTAAGCACAAAGATGTAATGATTATTTAGAACTGTAGAGACCTCATTTCATACAATTTATGTGCTTCTTGTGATTCTGTGGATCTTGCAATGCTTTGAGAGTTCAGCATAGCAAATTACTTGAATCTACAGATAGTCAAGTCATTGCAAAGTGTTCAACAACAGCTGTTTTTCGTGTTTTTTATGTGTTGGGTAATGCCTGAAAATGTTCTGCGACATCTTTAATGACTCTACACAAGTGAAACTTGTTAAAATGTTTAGACATTTCATTGTATAATACGAACACAAATCAATCATTGGCAAGCCTTACTATATTCCTAGGTCTCTTATTATATCAACCTGCTAAGCTTTTTTTCCCATAAAGTGTATTAACAGTTCGACTTTGTTTGTTTCTTTTAAGTTTCTTTCTCTTATTTACATTTGATTCGATGTGCAATATTAATGGGAATACATTAGTCTCACATTTGGGCACTGAGATGGACGCATCTTATATAAAGTGACGCCGCGTTACGCATGCGCCCCATGTTGCCATTTACATAATACCTAAGAAACCGGCTATAAAATACATATTCATCATGTACACACACACAATCGTACAAATCGAGAGCCATTTTCTGTGAATTAGATGCTAAATAGTTTTTCGTATCTGCATATTTGTTGTCTCTTTCTGTGATTTGGGTGTTCGCGTGCGTGTTTGCCTTGTGTGCTACTGTTAAGGCCGTCGCGACGCTGCGTCACACTCTATAGATGATTCATTTATTATTATGGCGTATTTTCATTCATAAAAAAGAAATATGTCGGTCGACTGTCTCATCTACAACAGTCGACTACAAGACTTATTGCTCTCGTCTCTTTGCTTCTTCCTTTTCAAGTGCCGCAATTTGATTTGCCTTTTCTCTGATTTTGATTTTACAGTTTTTATATCACATACGCACACACACACATACACATAGTGAGAGATGTGTGTATACGTATTTGTTATATATGCAGTGTGTTACGTATTTTGATGCCCTACAGCGAAACCAGTTTTCATATTCCCACAACTCTTGCCCCACTTGAAAAGATTTCAGATGTGCTGCGCCTTGCCGGCTGATAAGACAACAACTGTGGTACAGGAAAAGAGGAAGAAGAAAGGGCAAAAGAAACGAATAAGGAAGCAAGAGTTGCTCCATAACACACATATTGTTTGTGATAAGACTCTATAGTATTAACAATTGTAAGTGAAGCACAAGTATTGTCTGCAACCTAAAATATAATTCAATTATGTATGATAGACGTATTGAAAGTTGCCTTATGAGTAATGGCAAGTCTACGTATATTAAATTCTTCCTTATAATATCAATCCTAGTCTTCGATTTACACACCCAAATTAAGCCTCGAACGTCATATCCTTTTTTTTAATGTCACCCCACCTTATTTTCAAGATACTATGACTAATTCCGAAAGAAAATTAATGAGTTAGTGGTTTTTCTTTTAAGGATAAGGCGTTCCTGTGTTAAGAATAAACCTCTGAAAAATTAGGGTGTTTATTATATTATATATCAACTTATTTGCAATAGAAGTTCTGCTTCTATTCATTTCTTTATCGGAGAACTAAATGAACTAATGATTTCCTCTTTGATTTACCGCACTAAAATATAAGAATAAATCCCTTACGTCTTATGTACGTCAAATATTTATCATTATATACTTAGATTTCTTTATTATTCATTGATTTTTATATTAAGAAATTCATTAAATGTTTCCTTTGAAAATCAGTTTTACCGCAGCAACTTTAAGAATAGATCCTGTAAGTCACCTTCAACAAAGAGACCTAAATATGGTAGTGTTAACCACACACTATAATGAATCATATCTACAACAAGATATAAAACACCCTTTTTACACATCATTCATTTATCGCAAGCACAGCTTTTCTTCCTACTTGTCCGTGGTCAGTCTGTACTCTCCGAGTGTATCTTACACTTCAGTTAGCTCGTCTACAGCTGCATCAATATTCATCTGCTGCCTCCCTTCTTCTTCTTCATCTTCTTCTTATTCTGTCTCCACGACTCCACGCCCCAAAAGCCTTTGTGTTAATTTAGCAAAAATTAAAGAATCAAGCACATGCGCAGCTGAAGCTGAAGCTGATGCTGTTTGTTGTTGTTGGCGACGGCACAATAATAATAATAAGAAATACGAAGACGACAAGGCACAGAAGACAATACGTCATAATAATGAGCCAAGTAAATTAGCAAACGCATCGCACAGTGCGCAATATATACGTTACATATGTACAGTGGGATGTATCATACATATGCATGCACATACACAGATATTGTAGGGTTCAATATGTGTGAGACAAAGTGCAGAAATAAAACACAATGACAATTGCTTAAGAAAGAAGGGAGAAGAAACTAGAAGGGAGTAGAAGAATCGACTTGTAGATACCTTTAATACAGTCTCAAAATACTACAGTTTTAATAAAGTATATTTAATTTAAGAGACAAATGCATTTACATATAATAAAGCCACATGGTTCTTTATAAAGAAGCCTGATCGTACTGGATTAATCTGGCAAATATTTATATTATGACTGCAACGAGACAAGAAGTTCTGCGTTGAGGACAATCACTAACGAAGCTGTGAAGAAGACCAAGCGGGATGGATATGGGAAGACAGAAGAAAGCAGATAAGTAGCAGAAGAGAAACAGGGAAACAGGGAATAAGGCAAAGACCAAACCGACTGAGACTCGAGCTCCACTGACGCACATTTCGTACTATGGAACAGAGACAGATCAGTGTTTATATGCAATATATTTATGCATGAATGTATGTATGTTTGTATGCATGTATGGATATACTTATATCCGTACGTATACTTCAACACATAACTGTATGTGTATTTATATCGCGCACTCGCTTATATTTTACTTTTATTGGTTTTGTTTGGGCAGCGGGCATTGTATGTTGTTTACACTGTGCGACTGACTAACTGACCGACAGGCGAGACTAAGTTTCGGTTTTTATGTATATTGTATTTATGCAACGTCGTGGCCAATGGAAACTCTGAGGTAGGCAGTTTTCCTTCCTTTTTTTTCATTTTATCATTTGCGAAGCCCTTTAACAACAAGAACAACAACCGACACTAAATAAAGTCGAGCTGAACAATACAATTGTCTATCTCTCTCTCTCTCTCTCTGTGACTGACTACATAATGTAATAATCAGGAAATGAACATCAGTCGATATTGCAATAGACCCAGGCCCAAACAGAACAGAACAGAACAGACGTCCACCAAGACGACGCCTTGTCTCTCTTGTTGTTAATGCATTGGACAATGCGGCTATTGTTGTAAACTGTTTCCCTGTCTCCATCTTCGTCTACGTCTGTCTCTGTCTTCTGCCTTTTACCCTCTCCCACTGCGTGTCATTCTACGTCCCTCAATCTATGCCTTTCTGCTTCTGTCTAGACCAACAAAAGCGGGAAATTTTTGCATTACTTATCCGTCCCTTCTGGCTGCCCAACTATTGAACCGTCGTGGCAGACGCACATATAGACGGACAGACACGTAGGCCCAATCGACTAGGCAATTGTGTAAATAGCCTATTAAGTTGGCTAATGTATTTGTGAATATGACGGACACCTGGAAAGAAGGAGAAAGAAGGCAAAACAGCTCCTCAACCACAGCAGGCATATACTATCAACAATGAGGCTCCTATATTTATCTATTTATACAGTAGAAATAGTTTAAAAAGGAGTTTGAACTCAGCAAGACTAGGCAAGCCTGGCCCAAAGTATGTATAAGCTAT
This sequence comes from Zaprionus nigranus, assembly GCA_018903425.1. Lineage (NCBI taxonomy): Eukaryota > Metazoa > Arthropoda > Insecta > Diptera > Drosophilidae > Zaprionus > Zaprionus nigranus. The sequence continues at coordinate 823,334 of JAEIGD010000024.1, forward strand.
AGGGATCAACATATATAAACTATATGTTTCTGTATAAGACAAGCAACTGTTTAATAAGGAAAGAGTTGGCACTTTGCAAGATATGTAAGCATAGACTCTTTAACATTTTATCCAATTTTCAAATTATACAATAAAGAAACTACACACACACTAAAAGTCACATACACACACACAAGCACAAAGCAACAGTCAAGTCAAAAGCTTAAAAACGACAGAGCCTCTAAAAAGCTTTTGGCCAGGCAACAAGTTGGAGCCAAAGGAATACAGCGAGCCATACTGAGCGCTGAGCGAGCAAGCCCGAGACAGATACAGATACATAGACAGAGACAGCGCGAGAGAGACAGAGAGCAGGCGCTTACATGTACAGATACATACTCACGCGCGCGACACACACCTGCAGTCAAAACTTTCTCAGGCAGCAGCGGCAAACGACGTCAGCAGCGACGTCGTCGTCGTCGTTGTTGTTGTCTACTGCTGCAGCAGCATTTGCTTAACGTAGTTGTTGTTTTTGTGGTGTGTAATTTACAAACAAGTCTACAGAAACAATATACACACACACACATACTGACTGGCGCCCACACACTATTATTTTATATTTTTGTCTATTGCAAAAACGTGCAACAATGACGTCGCAAACGTCTGCCGCAATAACAACAACAGAACAGCAACAACAACAGCAAACGATGTGCCAACTGATTGAATTGAGTGCCATTAGAAGGTTGTTGAATCCAAGAGGGAGAAGGGAGAGGGGGAGCAGGCTGAGAATGGACCTGCGGTTTATTCTTACGTTTACGTTTACGTTAAATGCTACAAAGTTTCGAACGTGCGTCTCAACGGGATCTATTTATAACAACTACGGCCAGCAAAGTCGCTATTTTCGCGCATTTGTTTGATTCGGCAACGAAACTGATTGCGATTGCTTAATGTGTTGTTGTTCTTGTTGTTGTTGTTGGTTTGGCGGCCTGCGCCTGCCCTAAAATGTAAATAAACAAAAGAAAGGCAACACATAAACAATTACAACAATAACTGTGCGAGTGTGAGTGAGTGTGTGTGCGTTGTATAGTTTACAATAACCGAAATTAAAGAAATTTACTTTGTCTGCCCCACGTCGGAGAACAGCTCCGACGAAGAAGCTGATATGGAAATTAAATTTTGGCGGTCGATTTCTACGCATGTACTGCGCTGCTGCTGCCTGCCCAGATTTAAATTTATGTTTTATTGCTGACGTTATTTGTTTCCACGCACATTAGCAATAATGTAACACAGTGTTGTTGGTGCTGCCGTTGCTGCGTTGCCTCTGACCTCTGCTGCTGCTGCTGACGCAGATTCACTTGCCGCATTCAATATTCATACTCATTCATCAAAGTGCCGTCAATTAGTACTGTATTTAGTGAGTTCTACTAGACATTAATAAAACGCCTGTCAAATTGCCAATTCATCAGCGTGAAGTTAGCTGCGCCAATGCAGAATAACAACAACAAAAAAGGAATGGCGAACGATATTATCGATTGCGATGCGATTGTGGCTGTTAATGTTTAATTGCAAGCGCCGCTCACTTCACGTGCTGCCCACTTTTCACCTCACCTCTTCTCCGCATCAATACACCGAGTTGCCAAAACAATTGCGAATCATAAAACTGCAATAATTTCGTTTTATTTTAATTGAGCATGCGTGGGTCTCTCTTTGTCCGTCCGTTCGTCTTCTATGTCTCTTTCGTCTGTATTGGCCCACGCTTTATGCTCTAATTCAGTTTGGTTAGAAATCGATTGCAGCACAAAATACAAAACAAAAGCAAAGCCAAGCAAGCAAAACAACAAACGATTTACAGCTGCGAACGAAGTACTTACAAGATATAGACAGAGACGGAGAGAGAGAGAGAGGGGCGGACATACCCCACTGCAAAGGCAATTTTGTCGCCTGCGTTTACCGCTTAAGTGAAAATTGGTGAAAATCTGGCAAAAATGTGTCAACAAGTGCCACAGTAAAACGCTCATGAAACGTAGCAACAATAACAACAGCAACAGCAGCTACGCTTTCGGCAGCACCCGCTTCCAACCCTCTTCCCCCTTCCCCACTGCGCACACACCCACCTTACTTCTGCCTTGCCTGCGAAGATTCTTGAGCTGCAACCAAATTTAGATCCGGTTCAGCAAGTTTACCGCAAGCTAGTTACAATATACTCGTACACACTTACACACACATAAAGTAAATACATACACACACGAATACACTCACACGAGATGGGAAAACTGAAGAAACTATAGATGGTACGATATAAAATACTCTTCTAAGCGGGGTATGCTGCACAGTGGGCGCAGCTCAATTAATTAGCAATTCAATTGATAATTCAAATAATTGCAAACAAATTGCATAAAACACTCACCTGTGTAAACGATCCGTCTGTTCGGCTTCGTTCTGCAGCTCATTTATGGCAAACAGCTCCATTTCCCCATTCCTGCCGAAGATGCCATTGGGAATCTTGCGCAGAAACTTTTTCAGTACACTCGCGATGGTGAACACCGAATAGTTGTCAACGTTGACCAGTCGCCCAGCCTGCAGGAAATGTATGAGCTTCTTCATGGCTCCCTGATGTCCTGGAGCACGGAATACATCGCGGCGATTGGGTGACTCTTTGTTCAGCTTTAGTATCAGCACAAGCAACGGTCCTGGAATGTTGTTGTTGTGCTTGCATACCTCGTCCAGAGGCACACCGAATTTCACCTTCTCCAGGCGATAGGGGTAGGCGGGAGCTGTGGCAGGATGGCCGCAGGAGGTGACAACGTTGCCCAAATCGGCGGCTCGTCGATGCACGCGTTCAGCCCAGCTGGACATTGTGTATTCGTGTGTGTGTGTGTATGTGTGAGAGTGTGTATACGTTTTTTTGGTTTGTATGCGTGCGGTTATTCGCCTGTATATGTATGTGTGTGTGAGTTCGTGTATGTGTATGTGAGTGGGCAGCGCTTTTCTTTCGGGCGTTCGTTTTTCACAGAAAAATGTGCTCGCTCACAAATTTATGCTGTCTTATGCTGGTTAAAAAACATGTTCGTTCCTGACAGCCCCTTTACTTTCCACTGGAATGTAACTGCGTTGTTGTTACTATTTTGTATCTGTATGCATTTATCTTTCGTTTTGTCGTTGTTGTTGTAGTTTCTGTTGTTGTTGCTGTTGCTGTTGCTGCTCCTCTCCTCGCTCACTACTTGTTTCTGTTAATTTTTTTTGTTTTGGGCGTTGTTTGAATTTTCTTCGTACTCTAAGAAGTTAATTATTTCGATTTTTTTCGAATGTTGATTGAATTTGACAAGATGTTTATTTTATGTACTCGAGTATGTGGGTTAGTGTGTGTATGCTTGCTTTGATTTGGCAATTACAATTTTTTATGCTCGCGCAGCCACTCCTGCTGTATGCACTTTTTTCTTTTGCTTTGATACTGCTTTATCTTTTTCTCTCGTTATAGTCTCTTTACAATTTGAGCTTTGATTGTGCGTCGCATTGTAGCATATTAAACGGAGGCGACATTCACCCATATAACACCGCGGCGGTTGATTATTGTTGCCTTTTTATATGTATATTAAATTAATTGGTTAGTTTTCGTGGCCACTTAAAATAATTTTTCACATCTCCGCACGCACGCACGACTTGCAGCTCGCAGCACTTTTTGTTCACTGTTGCTTAACACTGCACACGCAAACAACATCATATTAACATAATACTGTTATATTTCCTAACAGAGAGCGTTGATTTGAATAGTATGTAAAATTGATTATCGGTTTAAAACAGAAATTTTTATCTAACACAATAATGTAGAAAAGTGTTAAACAACAATGTAATTAAAAAAAAGTATCCTAGCCAACAATTAATAGAGTAAACTGTAACAAGACCTTTAAATTTAAACTAAACAGCTGTTTGAAAACATTAACAGACCAGTTAACAGACAGGCTTAACATTTCTCGGTATCCCTGGTTGCACGAAGCTGTACATCGATATTTCAGTTTCAGCAACAATGCATCGATTTCTATGAAGTCAACGCTGCACTCACGATACTCCAAATGAGGTATCGATAAATCGTCGCTATTGCTCAAAATGTCACCCTGCCTGCACTGAGTAGTATCGAATCTCTAATTATGGCGAATATGTGTAAAGTGAAATTGTTGCAAGAAAGAAAATAACAACAATTACTGAAGCTGTCAATAAATAAGCCGCATATTTAGATTGCAGATATTTAATAACCTGAACGTACGTACAACCCAGTAGGCTGCCAATATATAAATTTGAATCAATTTTCTTCTTGTTTGTCTCAATTATTTTGTTGTCTGCTTCACAACTGCAATAAAAACAACAACAATAACACTAACATCTGCAGCACAACTATAACACGAATACCATAAAAATAAGAAGAAGGCAACTAACATTTGGCCCAATTGCTTATCCAAAATTTTCAAGTTCCATTTGCAAAAATAATTTCCATACATATGTGTGAGTGCTGCAGCCGCTGCTCACCTTGAATCCGTCGGCGGTTGTCGTCGTCGTTGTTTTTGTTGTCGCTGTTCGCTGTTCCCAGTTGTTGTTGTGGCCCCGTCGCCTCCTCCGTCATCATCGTCTATACGTATAAAGATATTGACCCTGTATGTCTGATACATATTTCGATCACACACTCACACAAACAAACACACACGTACACACACACATATATACGTTATATAGAAAAGTTGCACTGCAAACGATTTTTATTTTGTTGTATTAATTTGTAGGTGAACAACAACAAATGACCACCGCTGCCTCCACATCGCAAAATGCGTCGTCGACGTTGATGGCCACCGCCGCTGGGGCTGTCGGTGGCGGCTCCTCCTCATCTACAACATCGTCACTGCTCCACTCGACGCCCAGTAGCTCTGCGGTGCGCGCCCTGGCGATGGAATATAAGTCACTGCAGGAGGAGCCCGTCGAGGGATTTCGTGTCAAGCTGATTAACGATGATAATCTCTTTGAATGGGAGGTGGCCATCTTTGGTCCGCCGGATACACTGTATCAGGGCGGTTACTTCAAGGCGCATATGAAATTCCCCCATGATTATCCATATTCGCCTCCATCCATACGCTTCCTCACCAAGGTATGGCATCCGAATGTCTATGAGAACGGTGATCTATGCATATCTATACTGCATCCCCCGGTGGATGATCCACAGAGCGGCGAGTTGCCATGCGAACGCTGGAATCCCACACAGAATGTCCGCACCATACTCCTCTCAGTAATATCGCTACTCAACGAGCCCAACACATATTCGCCAGCGAATGTTGATGCCTCAGTGATGTATCGCCGATGGCGGGACTCACAGGTAAGTCTAGGATCGGTTCCAATTGTCTCTCGACATCTCAGATCAAATATTACACACAGGGTAAGGACAATGAGTATCCGAACATCATACGGAAACAAGCGCTGGCTGCCAATGCGGAGGCCAAGAGGGAAGGAATTGTGGTGCCAATGACGCTAGAGGATTACTGCCTGAAACCTACGGTTAAGCCCAGCACAGAGTCCGGACTGGATGCAAATTTCTACGATGATGATTTCGATCTAGAGACAGAAGATTTGCCCACAGATTCCGATGAGGATGACGAGGACGACGATGATGAGGAAGATGAGAATGAGGATGATGTGGATGAGCAGCAGCAGCAGCAGGAGGGCAAGGGGGACAGTGCCGTGATTAGCAAAAATAAGTGCAAGAACAACAATGGACTCGTCTCGGCGAAGTCTGTGGCGGCAGCAGCAGCAGATGATACTGAATCCGCCGATGATAGCGGCAAGGGAGAGACCACATAATGCAGCTTAATCCCAACGCGAATCCAGTCGTACTCCAACAACAACAACACCTCCTGCTGCTCCCTGCCCACTCCACTCTGCTCCTGCCTTAGGCGTTTGCGTAGCATTTAAAAGAAACTGCTAGAAAGCGCCGCCGGTCATACGAAAGGCCCCAATTCTCGCTAGTTTCTCACACTCCCAATAATTCTTATTTTTTTACGATTTATGTACAATTGCAAACCCGAAATCTTTATAAATAACCGAGGTGTACTGTCAGCCAATCATCAATCCTTTAATTAATCCACACGTCAAGTTTCTGGAGCTACGATAGATACATATATAAACCCATATACATATGTATTAGCTATAAATTATTATTTAAAATATACTCTACAGATACACGCTGATTGATACTGATTGAACCCGAAACTGATACTGATTGAGGGGGGGCGATCGTGAGACATCCTAACTCAGAGAAACAAGCTAACTATAAAGAAATATGAAATATATTGATGATGATGAAGTGAAAACAATTAAAATACAATCAACGGATTTCAAGTATATGAAGAAAGTATGAAACGTAGTAATTAAGCAATTTGTAAGTGCAAAAGAAAACAAAAAACCAGATACCAACTGCAATATAGAAACGAAACGAAAAGCCGCATTGTATAAAATAAATTGCAAAGATAAATAAGCCAAATAAAATGATGGAATAACAAAGAACAACGTTGAAGATAAGGCTACAGTCAAATTTTGATTGTATAACACTAAGGATTTTTAATTATATGTAATATAACTAAAAACATATAAAGCTATAGCCGAATAAGCTCAATAGGGATATAAACCTTACCCACCTCTTTCTTAAATTACTCCCGTTTATACTCCAGAGTATTTCAAGTTACGTAACGATAGCGAAACCATCTTTATGTCCACTAAGTCAATTTCTAAAATAATTTTTATTTAAAGTCTGATCGCCAGCAAATTTGATGAAATCATTCAAGCTTCAAAGTTACAGTTGCAATTAGCTTTGTATTTGTACTAAAAGGGCGTGTCCAAGTTCTAAGACATTATTTCTGTGCAATAATAAGAGATGTTCTCACAAAATTGTATAATAGTTGCTAAGTGTTCATACAGACAGACATTGTTAAATCAACTCAACTCTATGATGATTAAGCATAAATATAGTTTAGGGGTATTCAACGTCTCCATCTGTTTGCGGCATATATTTGGTAACCTATACACCTCGGGTAGAAACACAGAAATATTATTAGTCCCTTCCAGCTGCTATTTTAATGTTGAAGAAATTCTTCCATTGATTGTTACTATCGTTTTATTTGCTTTCTTTGAGTGTGTGTAAGGGGGGGGAAATCTTAGATTTGAGCGACGAGCTTGGCTCGCTTGCGCCAGGCGAGCAGCGCCGGCGTCAGATCCTTGTCGGTGATGGCAGGCATGCGTATGAGGGAGCTGTAGACACCGATGTCAGCGACAGACATCTGTGAGCCGCCAAAGTACTGTTGCTGCTGCAGTCGCTTGTCCAGCAGACGCACCATGGCCACTTGACTCTTGTGGGTGCTGCAGCGCAGCAGTTGATAGCAAATGTCCAGCACGGCATCGATTTCGTTGCAGAGTGGAGAATTCTCATAGCGATATTCGCTGGGACCCACACGGCCCAAATACCTGATGATGTTCACCTCCCCATAAATGGGCACATACATTGTGGGGGAGCTGATCATTTCTGTGTGCTCGCCTGGGGAGAGGATAATAAGAGAGATGATAATAAAGAAAGGCAGTAAGTTAGATAGTCTCTCTCTTACAGTTCTTCCATATGAGCGTCACATTGATTTTGGGCAGAGCTGCGTTGACGGGCACCTTGGCCAGATTCGCCTCAAATTCACGTGCAGCTGGGCCTATATCTGCCATCGTTGAGTGTGTGAAGGTCTTCACATCGATGGTGTACAAGTCCCGCCAGGCATTCTTCAAGGCCAACAGTGCGTAGGGTATAAAGTTAGGATGACCGTTGATGACGACGTCGTGCAGAGGCACCTAAATAAAAATTCTCCTTAGTTAACCCATTCACAATTCACCACACCTCAGCTGAAACTCACCTCTTTAAGTTCTTCATTTTGATAGGCGGTCGTATGTTGCACGGTCTTGCCACAAATGGCCACAGGCCCTGAGAGACTTGAACGTATTTTACCCAGCTGCGCCTTCAGCTCCTCCAGCTGCTTCAGTATCTTCTCCTGGCGCTGCATCACAGCTGTTGTGTCCTCTTGCTGCAAGGACATCTTGTTAGTGACTGTGAATGTGGCATATTTTAAAGCTCGTGTTGAAGCTAGTGATGGGCGCGTGACAAAATAGTTAATCTTTATTAATTTTAAAACATTTATAATTCTTGCAAGTTAGTTATTTCTTAACTTAATATTTAATTTATATATACATATAATTTAATGTATGTAAAAGTATTTCACATTTAGACTTTATTAATTTTATTTCATCATGCGCCTTCTTCCACTTCGCAAACTTGTCAAGCACCGTGCGTATTAGGCGTGTATATCGTTTTACAAACACACTTATCATTTGATATTTTTAGTATAAACATAGATTTTGATTTTAACCTTTAGCAATTGTTGTATTTGCCGGCCTAATATGTCCAAATCAAGCGCACAAGTGACTGACTTTCCTGGCTTGCCCGCACTCTCCTTAACGCCATTGCACTGAACGTTCATGCCCTTTTTTAATGTAAGTGAAATGTTTGAATGTTATGAATGAATGGTTTCTAATTTGTTTAATGCAATTTACACATTTTAATTTGAGCATGGGCAACCGAATAAGGAATCACAGTCACGGCAGGGCAATCACTGCGAACGTTTCTAGTCACTGCTATGCTCATCTCTAGTATTCGCCACGGCTGCTAAAGAAGTCTTAGCACACTTACTACGGCGGGGCCTGCTGTTGCACCGACTCCGGAGAGGCTGACATTCTTTAATTCGTACATACAGGTGGGCAATTTAATATCGAATTGTGGCAACAATGTTTTCAGCTCGTACATTTCACGTTCCAATTTGGAAGAAACTCGGTTGTTGTAGTACTACACGAAAATGTGCTTGCCCGTAGTGATGTGTAAAACAATATCGATAACTAATGTGGCTGACGCAATTGCAGCAGGGGATATCGAATTGATAACTGACAGCTGATTTAATGTAGTTGGCAACGCAACCGTCAGCTGTTCGAAATGGAGCCCTTATTAAATTACCGCTATAGTTTTTTGGCTGGCGCGTGTGCTGCAGGCGGCAGTTTCTTTGGCAAGTTACCCAGTTTTCTCAGTGCTTTGTATTTTATACAGTCCGCTTATGACGCTTCATTTGTTGGTAAGTATTGAAAGATTAATATTGTATGAAGTTCTAACTTGGCTTTGTTTAGAATTCTGTTTTATACATGTCCTGCCGGTGGGGCTGATGCTTTGCTGCAATGTTGCCAACTTGCGTTACTTTCTCAAGGCCTTGCAGACTACCCAACAGACTTTGACGGCCACCGTCCTGACAGCCGCCTCTAATTACATCTTCTCGGTGCGTCTATTTGCATATTATATAAAAATAATTGTAATTGGTTTATATTGCTTTACAGTTTCTGCTTGGTGGACTAGTCTATCAAGAGCCACTGACCGCGTTATCCGGTGTGGGAATTACATTTCTTTTGACTGGTCTATGGTTTCTATGCGATGCCCCCACAGATTCCTCAACAGTTCAAGTAGAAACGGAAGTGGAAAACAAAATACTTTAGTTGTTGTACTTGTATTAAGTTCTTAACTGTATTCGATAAAATTTCCCTTTTATTGGTAATAAGAATTTCGAGTTTCGTTTCTTATATATCTTCTGTTTAATGTACTATTTTGCAAATACATATTTATCTTTTTTCTCATTTATAATGCACATAAGTGGGGCATATATTGATCTGTACTTGTGTTAAACGTACAGTGCTACATACAAATAATGTATATATATGTATATGTATTTATATCTAGTTAATATGCGCCCCTGTGGCCAACTGTGGTAAAGAGCTTGCGGATAAAGGAGAAAAGTGTAAACAAAAATGTGGTAGTAAGAGCACAAACTATAAATATATTTGTTTATAGTAAATTACATAAGTAGCATTTCTGTTTTCTTTTTGTTTTGTGTGTAGTTTCTTTTTCATATTTTCATCTTCCATTCGCAATGTATTATATTAATTAATTAAATATAATTTGTATGTTTCAAAATTGAAGTTTAATTGCTAAGACGTATAAATACTTTTATTTTCGGTTTCCATGTATTTATTGAACTCTTCAATACTCCTTCCTCCTCTTCTTGATTTTCATTTCGCTTTTCTGTTTCCATTTTTGATACTTTCTGCAGCTATTTGTCCGCTTTTCATGCACTTGTTCCTTTGATTTATCTGCATTTCTCTTTTGTGGCTGCTCTCAGGTTTTAGAAACCCCTTGCACTTCCTTGTTGTTGTTGTTGTTACTTTCTTGTTTTTGCTATGTTTATGTTGTTGTTTTTGAACTTTCCTGTATGCTTTGTCGTTTCTTGTTGTTGTTGTTGCTAGTGTTCTATAAACTATGTTGTTTTTTATTTTTATTAATTAATTAAATAAATCATATTTTAGAAACATTTAATTGTAATCGAAAAAAAAAATGCGCAAACCCTTTTCATCATTTTTTCTTTTCTCTCATTCTCTTCTTGAATCTTTCTCTCTGATTTTGCTTTGCTGTTTCTTCCGTTTCCTAAACGTTGCTGACTAACGGTAAATTGAACGCCAACATGGCAACGCTGCTTCACTATGTGTACGTGTGGGTGTAGGTAGGTAAGGTATAAGTGTATGGATTTGGATTTGTATTTGTGTTTGTATGTATATGTGTGCATGCGTATTTATATGTAAATGTGTGTGTGAGAGTGAGAGAGGAGACTTTCATTTAATACATGTGCCACGGCCAGTTCCTTTCAGTTTTTATTCTCCAATCCCAACGGCATGCGCTGCTGCTGCTGCTGCTGCGATGATTGACGCTGATTTATGTAGCCACCGCTACCACCACCGCCGCCGCCTCCGCTGCCACCGTTCCCTGCGCCATTGCGTCCGCGATCACCGCCCATTGGCCGTCCAAAGGGTCCGTTGCCATTGCGCTGATTACCGCCGCGCTGACCACGATACGAACCACCCGAGGAATCATAGCGGGACTCCTTGTTGTACACGCCTCCACTACCACCTCCCCCTCCGTTGTAGTAGTTGTTGTTGCCGCCACTGCCTCCACTCGATTCGTTGTTGCGGAAATATACGCCACTGTTGCGTCCATTCTGCTGCGCCGAATTGCCAGAGTTGCCATACTGACGCGAACGATAATTTCCCCCGCCGGCGCCGCCGCCATTGCGTCCACGATCATCGCCACCGCCGCCGTTGCGTCGCTGCTGATAATTTCCAGAGTTGCGACGATCCTGTTGCGAGTTCGAGTTGTTGTTCCAGTGATTGTTGTTGCTGTTGCCATTGTCGCTGCTGTTGTCGCGTGCCGATGTCCATTCCTGTTTGTTGTTGTTGTTGTTGCTGCCACTGCTGCCATTGGAAGCAGCGCTGCTCATCGTGTTCATTTCGCTGCTCCATTTGTTGCTTGCAGCTGCTGTCGGCGTCGACTGCGCTGCTGTCTCTGCTGCTGCCAGCGCCGAGGATTGCGTCTTCAGCACATTGGTAAGAACTGCTGTGGCAGCTGTATTGGTATCATTGACACGTCCATGTGCCCACTCATTGCTCTCCACATCCGACTGTTGCTGCTGCACCTGTTGCTGCTGCTGCTGCTCCTCTAGCTGCTGTGCCTTCTGCTTTTGTTGTTGTTGCTGCTGCTGTTGCTGTTTGAGGCCCAATTGCTGCTGGAGTTGCTGTTCGTAGTCGTAAGGGAACACGGCAGTCACATCTCCAGGCTGCATGCCAATGCCCTGAGGAGGAGGCGCCTGTTGTTGCTGCTGTGGTGGCAAACGTGTCATGATTAGCATTGGCTGCTGCTGTTGTTGTTGCTGCTGCTGTTGTTGTTGACGCTGCTGTTGCTCGTGTATCAACACGGGCGAGAACAATTGTGGTTGCTGTGGCGGCTGCTGCTGTTGTTGTTGTTGTTGCTGCTGCTGCTGCTGTTGTTGCTGCAGGGACGGGAAGGATTGATTGGTGAAGGTCAGCGTGGTTATGGTCTGTGGTTCATCCACATGATTCTGCTGCGGCTGCTGCTGCTGTGGTGGCTGCTGTTGCTGCTGCTGCGCCTGTTCGAAAACTAATCCCTGCACCGGCAGCTGTTGTGGCGGTGGTGCCTGCTGCTGTGGTGGTAGCACCTCGGGAGCATCCAGTTCACTGTCCTGCAGAAAATGGAAGCTGCCAGTGCCCAAAACCTCGGCAAGGGGACGCAACTGTTGCATGAACTGCTGCTGCTGCTGTGGCGTCGGTGGCGGCTGCTTGAAGTAATTGTGCTCCACAGCACGCACCGTAGTGGCAGCAAAGTGTTGTTGTTGTTGCTGCTGTTGGTGCGGAGGCGCAGCAGCAGCAGCACCGGGTGGACCGCCCACCTGGGGCGGTGCCACAGCATGCAAGGCCTGGAGATTCACGGGGCTGCTGAGCAGCTGATGCGGATGTGGATGCTGCTGATTCGGTTGTTGTTGTTGCTGTTGTACACCATGTGCTGCCGGCACTGGCTGCGGCTGCTGAGGTTGCTGCTGCTGCTGTGGAGGCGGCGGACCAGTTGCATAGAGCACATGCACAGGCGTCGTATTGTTTGCAGCTCCAGCTGGAGGTGGAGCAGCATTGAACACACCCGACTGCTGCTGCTGCACAACCAACTGCTGGTGCTGTTGCTGCTGTGCATCGAGCAACAGTTGTTGTTGCTGCTGTTGCTGCTGAGCACGCTCCGGTTGATGCTGCAGTTCCGGCAGTGCATTACCCGTTTCCACACCCAACGTTAGCTTATCCAGACCATCCTCCAGTGAATTATGTGCAGATGGCTCCGACAAGAGTGCATCAGGATCAGCATTGCCAGCTCCAGCAGCCACTCCAGTGGTGCCATCATTGAGCACTGTCTCTGAACCCTCTGCACTGACTGCGCCGCCACTTTCCGTGCTGTTGATCTGCTCTCCGATTGGAATCAGATAGTACTTGTCCAAGTAGCCGCTGTCCTGTATCTGTTGGAAGATTGCACGCACTTTCTCGAACGTCAATTCCCCATAAGGCTTGGCACGCGCATTGATCGTCATGGTAAAGAGCTCGGCTGCCTTCTGAGCGGTCGCCAGAAAACTAACATCCTCAGCGGTCTCCGGACGGCGCGTTTGCACCTCCATGCAGCTAGATGGGGAAAAGGAAATAGGAATAAAGTTGATAGCATTGATTATATAGATAGAGCTAATTGGGTTCTTCATATGATTTTATATCATGAGAGCAGATATAATATATATAGAATAGAAGAAATTGGATTATAGGTGGATCTGGCTCTATATATAGTTGGTATATTCAATTCTAGCATGACTTCTATTCCCTTTCAGTAATCAACTGAGTCACGCTGGTTTTATAGCCCTTATATTGTGTCATGATATTGATTATATAGAAGACTGATATAGGACAGCACACTTTAGATCATTAAAGCAGATATATTTGTCTTAATAAAGTAAATGGCTTCTATTTCTTTACAGTATTCTAAAATACAGTTCCTGTTGAGTCACAGTGTTTCTTTTACAATAATCTACTGCGTTTTATAACTCTAATATAGTCTGTCATATCTCATACGGACTAGCTTCCGGCAATGCACATTTATACTTTCCTATATTCTAATCTTATCTGTAGACTGTCTGTCATGTTTACTTTAAGTTAACAGTATATGGAACAATCAATTTTGCAGTCTTCTCTTGGTTTGTGTTTCTGTCTTCTCAACTTACAACTTCTCCAACGTATCCAAATCGGTGGTCTCCAGCTTACAGGCACCATTCTCACCGACCAGAAAATCATTGCGCACCTGCTCATCGTTGAAGCAGGTGAGAACGTTTTGCATGACCAGCAGATCACGGATCTTGGCAGTCTCAGCGATGGTCTTGGCTTGGTTGTCCTTCGAAACAGCAAAAAAAAACACCTCGAACATTAATAAGATAAATATGTTCACATAGTCATGATGACCTTACCTTGCGTGCCTGTTTCTTCTGCTCCTTTTCGGCCTCCTTGAACGTCAGCTGCGTCTGCTTGGACACATCACGAGCGAATTCCAGAGTCGCCAGCACAGAATCGTATTTGGCAACAGCAGCGGCCTGATCAGCGCTAAGTTCCTTGCCGCCAGTCTGTATGGCGCGATACGATTCCAATTTGGTCTAAATAATGCATGACGAATGACGCATGAAATTAATTCTATCACAGTTGTAAAATATTGCAAACAAATAAACAAACAATGCGCAAAAAGGGAGACACAATTGGCAACACAACAGTTCAAATATGTCGGGCCACATGCGGCTACAAAAGTTGCCAGATCTCGATGTGGTCTGCTTGCTTAATAAATATCTCTATGCACGAACATATTTTCAAATGATTCTTTACGTAATTTTATTAAATATATAGAAAATTGTTGATTTTAATTGTGCTTTTAAGAAACACATATCCACAATTTAAATTTTTTAAGCGCGATATTCTTTTTGTCACTCTTTTTCACGACCATCAGTCTGGCAACTCTGCGAGATAGCAAACATGGCGTCGCGAAAAATCTGCGTGCACAAGGGGGAAAAAGCAACACGAGCAAAAAAAACCGAAACAAAGCGGGCGACGAATGAAAATAAAAATGGTGGGCAACCACTGGGTCCTATGTCCTAATTGAGGTTTATAGCCTATATTGGCCACACACACACATACCTTGCGCTTTTCCAGGTTACGAATCTTGTGCTCAATGGTGACCAGAATTTGCTTTAACGGATTGTACGGCTCAGCAGCGGCGGCGGCGGCAGCCGTCAGTTTTAACGCTTTGGCATTGACATTATTGTTGTTAGTCAAATCAGTTTGGCTCCCTCCGGTGCCAGCTGCTGCTCCGGCTGCCACAATAGTCTTGGTACAATCAGCAAGATTGGTATTGCTGCTGTGCTCTCCATTGCTATTGTTGCAGCCGCCGCTACCGCCACCACCCACGCCGCCGCCGACGCTGCTGCTCGCACCAATTGAGCTGACCGAGGCGCGTTTCTCCTTACTATTGTTGTTGTTGTTGGTGAATGTGGTAGCAGCCGAAGGCATTGTTTGCCGTGTGTTCTTCTGGTTGCTTACTACTGTTACTATAAATTAGGAATGAAGTAGAAACTGCTGCCTTGTCCTGCCGTTCTTTTTGTTCTTCGAAAAACTTAGAGATCAGTGTGACCGACTCTGGAATAGAAGAATATGACAATGACACAATAAGATTATGCTAAACTAAAAAAATACCATTCCAGTGCCCTATATATCAATAGGAAATTACTGAACACTTTTTGATGCATTAATTCGGTTAAATAAATTAAATGTTTATAAATCGTTATGTGCTTAGTTATATTTATTTGGACAAGATTTTTTTAAGAATGTATTAAGAACATTTAAATGAAATAATTGATTCTCAAAATTAAATCAGTATTTATTTGCAGGGTTGCCAACACACGAAACGGTTCCCAACACACTGCAGAGATATCGATACTCCAATGAATCTATCGATATTTCAATATAGAATTGGTTACCATGGCTACCTTTTTTTTGCCGGGTACTTAAGTAATTTTCAAAATGTTTTGTGTATAGTTTTTATTTATGTATGTTATGAGTTAAACAATCTTATATGTTAAACTATGTTTCATTGTCCACATTTAAGGCAAGTTGTCTGGACGCAAAGTCCATGTACAATTTCATTCCGGCTGCCTTTTTGAAAAATATATATGTCGTATGTACTATATAAGTTTTGATTTTTAACGTAAATGCTTTCCTTACACTTAAATATGCTTACGTACAATTATAGGTTAGAGATACGATTATAATTCATGATTTCAGTAATCGCAGAACTTCAGTTTTTGAACCAGCAAAGGCTTTCTTAAAGCCAACATCGCCAAACGTTCAACCAAATGGCGCGATATGTTTTTTTTGTTTTGTTTTTTGATTTTCCGTTTCAAGATTAACTAAAAGGAGATAGGTACAAGTTGAGATAGAGAGCGGCAGAGTGTTTAGATACAGAAATAGATAGGGGAGTAAACTTATGTAGGAGAGTGTACTACAATAACAATACAATACATAATAATTGGGGGTTTTAAGATTAATAAAGCGTAATTATAAAGATTTCACTACAAAACCAAAGAAAGGCGCTTCGTCTCAATATACAACGTACAAATACAAATACAATACATGCCTAGGCTGCTCTCTTTTGTGTGTGTATAAATATTAAAAATATATAGCTCATTTTTGTGGTCTACATCAAGAATATAAGAGTAGCATAGATCTTCCAGCGCATCGTTAGATTCCTCCAATTATCGCTGAAATAAACTCCAGAGCTTGTAGCTCGAAACACGCTTGGCCAGCTGGGCGGCAGCGCTACTCTGTGGCGCCGGCGTCGTCTCGGAGGAGGCCAAGCGGCGATTGTTGATTAGCTTGGAACGCATCTGCTCATCAATCAGCTCCTGCATGTCCATTTGCCACTGCTCCAGCTGCTGGGAGAGCTCCACCTTCTGTTGAATGGACTCCAGGAGTTGGCTATTAGCCTGCATTAGATCCACACGATTCTTGGCCAGCTCCACCTCGGCCTTGGTGCGACGATCGTTGGCTGCATCACGTTCCTTTTGCGCCTTGGTCAATAGTTCATCGCGATCCGTGTTGTCCACAAGATCACCTCTCGCCTGGTCGCGTTCCTCCTTCACATTCTGCAGCTCCACATCTGTCACTGTCACCTTGGCCTCCAGTTGTTGTATCAGCTGATGACTGCGCTTGATCTCATCCTCCTGCTCCAGCACAAGATTGCGTGTTTGGTCCAGCATTTTCTTAAAGTTGCCAGCATCCAGGTTCAGTAGCAGGCGCGTCAGCTCATCCGACATGGCCGACAGCATTCCCTGGCGGAACTCAACACCGCTCATGTGATCACCTTCGGTGCGTTCGCTGGTCGACATGGTATTATCCATGGACTCCAGATCCAGCGATATATCAGAGTTGAGACCTAGTAGGGAAGGTATGGGATTAGTAATCTATTATATTTTTCAATGGTGCATTCATTAACCCACCGGAGTCATCATCGTGGCTCACTTTCAGCGAATCCACCAGGGATTTCAGCTGTATGTAAACCGAGCGCGCCTCCACCCACATCTGACTGGGTTTTCCCGTCTCTGTAAAGCTAGCCTCATCCTCATCGCATTCCATTTCAAACTGTAGACTCTTCTTGCCGTGCGTATTGGAGTCCTGCGGATAATAAAGATAGAATGAGTTAAGGTTACGTTGAACAATTGAGGTTGTGTTGCACAATGGAGGTTACATTGAACAATTGAGGTTACGTTGAATATAATCGAGCTTTTACCAGAATTTCAATATGTTTCAAAACTATAGCAAAGCTAAGTAGTTGCCAAACGGAACTTTGCTTCAATTGATGTCATATCGAGGTTATAATAGAAATTGAGGTTATGTCTATGTAACTTACCACGCCCAAACGCTCACTGAGCACATTATTCTCACGCTGGGAACGCTCCAATGCCTGTAAGGTGGTCTGTAAAGATGGAACACTTGGTTAAGAATAGCTTTTGAAGATAAGGCCTAAACATATGATGATTTACATCTTTGTAGATTTCAAACTTCAACAATACAATCTCGGCAGTAAAAGAAAGTCGAAGAGATAAGTTTGAAAGCACTTGAGTAATTGCGCAGTTGGTTCTTTGGAACCGACAAAAAGTTATCTCTAATAATTTGAGAATCACGATTTCGCTTTCGTTTAAATTTAGACTGAATGGAAGGGACGTGATAACGTCGCGTTTCCTCTCTGAGCTCACCTCTAATTTTGTTTCCTGCTCGCGAGCATGGCGTTCCAGCATATGAATTCTGTCGGATGCCTCCTCGAGGGACGAGGTGAGGCTCTCCTTCTCCTCCTGCGCATGTTGCAGGCGACGCTCCAACTCCTGGCGCTTGCCAGTTGTGAGGTTAAGTTCGGTTTTGATGGACTCCAAGCTGTTGACGTGCTCCTGTTAAGTTTACACACAATCCATAAGTTATCGATAGTATAGAACGACATCATCATTTACCTGTAGACTGCTATTCCTGTAGTGATATTGATCCTTAAGCTCCTGGATCTGTGCACTGAGCTTCATTTCGGTGGAATGCGCCTCCTGTATCTGCTCGGTGAGGCGCGTGTTCTGGTGCTGCAACTCATCAATAAGTATGGTCTTCTCCTTCTCCGCCTGCCTGATGGCCACATCCTGTGTCTGCAGCTTCTCCTTCAGCTCGTTGAGATCGGACTGCAGCTCCAGTACGCGCTGATCGCTCTCGTCCTCTGCGATAGCCAACTTCTGGCGCAGCACATGCTTCTCTTGCTCAAGTTTCTACAAGTTGCAGCAAAGACAAATGGAAAGTTAATTAGCCACACAATCATTTGTTCTATGACTCGCCAAGCCGCAAGACAATGGAAAGTAAGTAAGGTAAACAATGTGCACGTACGCGAAATTAAAAAGGCAACAAGAAAGGCAACCACAAGGTTAACACAGCTCGACAAGCAATTATACAGATAACATTTGCATTATAGTTGTTTTTTCTATAACTACTTTAAATATTTTGCAGCAGGCGAAGAAATAATATCGAATGGCATCCCTGGATAATTACATATGTTATAATAATTACAGAGGTAAGAGTGAGACAGACTGTGTCACAAATCAAGTGTGCATGATCGAGATTGAATGTTAAAAGGAGATGGCCTCTGTTAAATTTGCATTCGTGCATTTCAGTCTTTCCCCACTGTGCAGAGCGAAATCTTCAACAATGGCGGCGCCTAGGCTCTTGACACCATTGCCGCCGCCAGGCCAAGAAACCACGAAATTCACATCATTCAAATTAAACTGCAATTGAGTTTTCACTTCTTCTCTGCTGCTGCAGCAATGCATCCAACGCGAAACCGTCTGCGCTTTGCTCATTAAGCTGCTGCAGGCGCATTCACTGCAGCGAAGAGCAACAACAAGAAAGCAAAACTGCTATCGCTATTTCTAATTTACAATTGCCCATATCGATAATCGTATTGGACAATTGGTTCTGCGCAGAAAAGATATCAATGATCAATTAGAAATTCAAACAATCATATAAATTTACATAATTGACGAGCAGCGAACGCTGTTATTGCTGCCAGAGTGTGAGAGAGGGAAGGGAATGGGCATTTTTTAGATCAAGGTTCGTGGCGACATTGAAAATTGCATGCAAAGTTTAATCGATATGTGCAGCCTTCGATATGCAGGTAACAAAAATAAAAGCCTGCACATGCAAACAAGTTTTGTTTGTTTATTTATTATCTCAGCTCAAGAAATACAACTAATGGAAAGTTATTTATTGTTATCGGCAATTGTTAATGCGGAAAATGCAGTATAAACACGTACCGCAGCCAAGAAAATTAAGAGGCAGCAATAAATATGAGAAGTCAACGCGGTTTGTTGCCGCTGCCTCTGCCTATCAGCAAATCTTGACGCTAATAAAATGGAGCGACAAAACTGTAAATGAAAAGCTTTAATAAAATTGCAAGTAATTTGCATAAAATGTAACGACGAAAAAAACCACAAAAATTGCTGTCGCTCGCGCGCTGCTCACCCCTTAACAATAATACAATTGCAATTGTGCAGAAAAAAGAAAACTGCAGTCAGACAATGGAAAACTTTGGCACCAACAACAACAAATTTACGAAACTGGCGACGAAAGCCAAATAAAACAAAACAAAATGAGAGAAAAATAAAAGAAAAAAATACAATATTATCGTACATACTTTCTCTGTTTCTATTTCACGCTCAATGAAATGTGTTGATGATGCCCGCAACCGTCGGCTGCGGCAGCGACTGAGGCGGTTTTAACATCAGGCAACAACAGCGGAAGTTAGCAGAGGCTTTGCAGCCGCAGAAATGAGTTCAAAAATACTGCGACAAGAGCAGAGCGGAGCGGATTTGAATTGTTTTGGAAAATTAAATTAAAATATATAATATACGCAAGAATGAGATGTGCGAAGGCCCAACAACTTTGTTCGTGTTGGCCAGTTTTGTTTTCGAGTTAATTTTATTACGTATTTCTGAGTCTCTTATACGTAGTCGCAGCTAATTGGAATTGCATGATCAGCAAACGGGAGTTGTAATTTGTTTTGACGCCATACACACACACAGGCGAGGGCTGGCCGACAATTAGTTGTTGTTATTGTGTATACGCATTTTTTTAAACTTAGCAAAAGTGTGCTAGATATATATCGATATACATGATCCTTGTATATTACATTGATGTAATACGCAATTTGAAACTTAACAAAAGTATGCGTTATATATCGATATATTTGCCTGCATAACGATCCTTTAATGGCTAACGCCTTTTACATATGTATTCGTAACGCAAATCTCTTATATTTCTGTTGTTTATTGTTGCCTTCTTCATCACTGTGTTGCATTCAAATGCGACGTAACATGACCCACTTTCGAGTGGAGTGTGAGTGCTTATTTGGATTGCAAAGAAAAAATTATGATTATTTTTGCAGCACAAATTGCATAGTCTACGGACAGGAAATGCTCGAGTGCAATTGACACACAAATGCCGTCTGTGACTCATCGATGCAACAAGTGTGGCCACAAATGCAAACGCAAATCGCGCTTGTCTAGTGTCGAATAAATTGTGGTAAAATGCGAAAAAGAAATGCCTGAGTACACACAACAACAACGACGGCAATGGCAACGCCAACAACAACGGCAACACCAATCGGAGTGGGAGTTGTTGCTGCAATCGATATTTAGTGCAAGAGTCGTGTCTGCGATTACTTGGCAAATGTAACGAGGCCCTCGCGTTGCCAAACCAATTCGTTAATTAGTTTTGAATGTTTCAACTAAAACGTGACGTCACAAATTCATCAACTGCATGACGTACATTTTGTCTTTCTGCTGGGGTGTTGAAAGCGGTTGCACCAGCAAAACAAAAAACAGCAACTGCATTTGATAATTGTAGTAAATAATTATCTAAATTGCCATTGTCTCGCAGAATCGTGCCAAGCTCAACAGCCGAGACAACTTGGTGCGACCTGTTGCCAACTCTTCTGCTGGGTGATTCGAATGTCAAGTGGCGGCAATTACCTAAGCGGCCTATTAATAAACGTTTGAAAATGACTCAATACCGTGAGCTCAGCTTCACACAGAGAAAAGAAGAGTGTATGAGTCAATGGCCAGATTAAAGCCATTAGGCATTTTACTCTACCAAATTTCCACAACATTTTCAGAGTATCTTTTTTTACTGCATTTTTATGCGTATTTAATGGACATTCCCTGTGGCAAAACCCCGATAAATCAGGGGTAAAACTTTCAGTTTCAGTTGGCTATTGTTATTTCGCTTAAAGTTTCCCCTTCTGCCGCCCCCCATTTTCACTCACTGTGCAATTAAAATGTATTTTATTTAATGAGTAACGAAGACTCCCTGCCCCCTCCCTCGCTGTGCTACTCAGGTATAGAAATTTCACACATAGTGGAAAATTGCATTTTCATTTTATTGCCATGAAAAGCATTATGAAAATTGATCATAACCAACTGGCTAATTGTATTTTGGCCAATCGAGCGCATTTAAATGCCAACTAATTGTTCGACCGATAAACGGGAAGTCTTGTAAAAGCGTTGCCAGAGTTTCCATTCGATTAGCTTATGTAGGCTGCTAAGCTATCGAAAGTGTCGTGTGAAATGCAACAATTATGCGATTAATACCAATCGAGTTTCTACATAATAAGATAATCATCGATTGCTAATGTTCTGTGTGCAGCAGTAAAAATACAAAATTGCAAGTGAGAACGCAGTGCGCACAAAACACGGAAATAAAATAACCTTTGTTTTGGGTCATTTCTCAGTTCGCTGTATTAAAACAGAGTTGTTAGTCAGCTCTCGACAATGAACCCTTGCCAACTGTGCATTTGATGGCCCCAAAAACTTGAAAACTCACTCAACAATGCGACATGCTAATTTTCCAACAATTGCCAAAGTTTTATTTATGCGCTAAGGTCACGTCACAGTCGCAGTCCGACAACGGCCGCCTGTTCATGGGGCGGTGGGCGTGGCGCTACAGTTGACTGCCCAGTTGGTAGCCGAAAGGCGGCCTTAATAATGGAAATAATCATCAAAATAATAGCACATAACATAATGCGCCGCGACGCATTGTTGGGCCTAGACGATGATGATGATGGTCCGAAGTTGGGGCCTGAGTCGAGCTGAGGGTCCGAGGTTGACCAGAGTTTTAACAGTGTCAGCAGCAGTTGCCCAGTGTGCGTTGCAAAAAGAAAGAAGCAGAGATAAAGCTAAAAACAATTTTGCGAGTCATTCGCAGGTTTTGTCACTGTTTGATGATCACTGATCATGATCTCATGTTTTTCTCGGCCGATTAATGTATGCGAAATCAATATTGACACAATCAATCTGTGAAATAGCCCGCATCACTTGGGCTAATGACAGTAAAAAATAAGTAAGGTAGCTTAGTAATTGTAGATTTATTTAACGCTCTTAACATTGGCCTATAAAATCAATTGTGTATTTCTATTTTCGATTAATTTCTTATTTATCGATTTAACTAATTTTTCTCTTCACTTCCGATGACTCTCTCTTTATCTTCTAACTTTTCTTTTTCGTCTTTCCTTTTCCGTTCTTAACCTCAATTTAAATATTCCAAATTATCATTTCCCATTTGTGATTTGTTCATTCCTCAAGGCACTACATTCTCTACAGGGTATATCAGTTGCATGCCACTTGCACAGCCTATTTATCAATTTGGGCAATTCCCAATTTTAGCAATTGCAAAAAGGAAAAACTTGAAACTCAAGCGAATTCATTGCACTTAATTTAACATTTCATATTTATTTTGGCATTGACAATTTCCATTGTTGTTGTTACTGTCTCTTTTGTAATTGTATTTTGTCATTGTTAAAGAAATTGCAAAAACAAAAAATACTGAAAACTGAACTGAAATTGGGTAAGCTAATTTTAGTTTCACATTTTTTCGGAGATTGAGTTTAATGCAAGTGCAAAACGTGAGTAAGGGAGACCAAGAGAGAGGGAGAGAAAGACGATTAATTAAAACTTGAAAAGTAGATCGACAACTTTTATCGATTTATTTTTGCAGGTAGTAGCAATGGGTATAAAAGAGGTAGACAATAAAAATAGACTGGCTGAATTAAACAGAATTAAAAACCTTTTATTTATAATTAGAGCCCAGATTTCTTTATCATATTACAGCAAAACTACAGACCAATCTAAGTAGTTCCCTTGGTTAATATACCCCATAAGGTATTTACTGCGTTAATTATGATTAATTAATGTGTTGTTTTGACTTATACAGAACTTATAGAGTGCCCATGACTCATGTGGAAAGTAAACACAATACAATGTTTTTTATCTTATCGAAAGAGTGCACAGAGAGCAGAAATAAATCAGACCTGCTATCAGAGTTGCGATAAGAGGAAACAACGACAAGCGACAATTTCGTGCTTTTTTTTAGCAAGTGCAAATGGAGGAGGAAGGTAGCAGGGGCAAGTCTTCTTTATCAAGTTGATATTAATTAAAAAAAAGTATTTCCCAAAGCAGCGGCAGAAATTATTAGGCCATAAATTCGAGATGTTACGGCAAATTGTGACGCCCACTGCGCATGCGCACAGCGCGAAGACCCAGAGTAGGTGGAGGAGGAGGAGGGGCAGGTAGGTTAAGCTCTCTAGAGTTGCTACGCCAAGTTCCAGCACATTCTCCAACATCTTTCACGAATCCAAAGTGCGTGAGTTCGCCTCAACAAAGCAGGCAGAGAGAGAGAAGGGTACGAAGTAAAGCCACAAAAAGAGTTGCCAGCTGTTGGGGAAGATCGTTCAGGGGCAGCCCCGGGGGTTGTCAAGAGGCGCAACTTCTACAATTAGTCACCGTTGGGACTTAAGAGACCGTCGGGGCCAAACAAGTTCGTTACAATAAAAAGATGAAAAATGCCTGATAGAATACACAAAGCTTTAGGTACCTCTATAACAGTCTTTAACAATCCCACTATAGAGGTTCTTCAGGTAATGCCACAATATTACTGTGTGGTTTGCCAAGTGGGCGAGAGCTTATAGAGATTATAGAGGAGCATACACTGCATACAAGTAAATGAAATGTAATTTATGTTATTGGAACTTAGAAACTTTCTAAGATACTCCAAAAGAGGTACTTATACTCGATTCTACTGTCTTATATCAACCATAGCACACCCAACAAGGCCAATAACCATCATCAACAACATTGTCTAAAGAGATTCTCATATGTTTTCCCTCAAGTGATTTAAAACATGCTCAAGTAAACAATAAAATCTTGTTTTGCTACTTTAATTGCGCCTCTCGACCGCAATTCTTTTGTTTAGTCAAAAGTTAAAACAACGCAAAGACGTCAAGTTTGAACAGTTTTTTAATTATGCTGACTGCGCTAATGGAGATTGCAAAAGACGCTAAAAAATGTAAAAATAATACATCAAATTATTTTAAAACAATTATCACTGTGTTGGTTTCAGGCTGAAAACTGAAGTTGAGGCACAAAACTTGAAGCGAGCAAACGAACCCGAACAACTGTTTAAATATCAATAAAAATAATAACACGGATTACACGATGACGAAATTATATTGTCAGGAAAGCCTTAACTTCAACGAGTTGATTGATTTATTTTTGGAAACCATAAATCGCAACAGTGCAAATTTCAATAAGGGAAAGTGAAATGAACTCTATGAGGAATGCATAATGAATGCAAATAAAACTATTCTTATGTTAATAGTTATCGTATATTTTCTCTATCAAAAATGGCCAAGTCTTATATTGACTTCTGCATGCATTCATGTATTCATTCATATTCAACTTGTTTCTTTCATTTTTGCACCTCACAGACTCCCGAATTGCTTTCTTTTCAGGGCCAATCAGAAGAAATAAATTCTGTTCCTGAGATGAGCTCAGCTCCACAGTAAAATTTTTGACGTGGTAGTTAATCTCGCATTAAGCTTCAAGAACTGCAAGTTTCTTTGTTCTCAACTGGGAACAGACAACAATTTATGAGCTAATTATGTATGGGAAAAACATGTTTTATGTCTGCTTTGCCAAGATTAATTTGCCGTTGTTTGTCTGCCTTCTTTTAGTTGGCTTTTATCCACCCCAAAGTTGAGAAAATTGTTTGTTAGGAATATTGATTTACTTGGAAGATAAACAGACAACATTGTGACCTCAAATTGGGGCAAGTGCAGTTGAAACTTCCCAGAAATAGCGATTAAGTCATAAATAAAACCAATAAATCTAGTGAGTACTCGTATATTTTATACGTAAAGAAAAAATACGATTTTTGCTGAGTTATATTATTAATTTATATGGAGTTATTGATAAGGGAAGCTTCAATTGGATTGATATAAAAATATGGCTTGAAATTAACCCACTGAGACAGTAAATCTTTGCCATCTTCAGCCCCCATAGTTCTCTTTGTTCCCACACTACAACGACTTGTAAAAAGTGTTAACTTTTTGTGGCCTCATCTAAGAAATGCTAGGTTTATAGCTATCGTTTACCATAAACTCGTGTGTACTTATAGACGCAACTAACTCTCCTCTGGGGTCTGTTATAATGATACCGCTACTCTAGTACGGCTATATTGTGTGGCAATCTGTCCATAACTTAGGCGCACATTGTCCAACAACAACAATAACAGCAACAATGGCAAATAGTTGCCACCTTTTGCTTCGGTACCAGTTGGATAATTGCAGACCAGGCTACTCCAGGTGACAGGCCCGACTTGGTTCTCAGGCTATGCTAAATGCTTTCCTGTAGCCCGATAAAATGCGCCCTAAGGCAAAACACAAGTTGGAATTGGACAGAAACAGAAAAGCATTTACGCAAACAGCTAAAAAACAATGGCAGAAGAGCGCTAATTACACGACAAAAAACAGAAAGAGTGAGAGAGAGCCTGATATGTGTGCATGGATAGAGAGCGAGAGAGCGTGTTATATGTGGAGTAAATTGAGTTAAAGTCTGGAAAAGTGCAGTGCAGCTATGAACAATGGCAAGACTGAAGAAGCAGACAAAGACGAGGCAAAAAAAAACAAACACGAATCTACAAAAAAGTGCAGAAAACACTTTGCAAAATGCGCGAAAATATAGCCGTTTAGCCAAAAAGACCGTTACATAAGAAGGCAAACGAACTGAGAGCTGTGCTCGCATTATACTGCATTACACTACACTACACAGAGATACATATGTACACATAGTAGATACAGATACATAGTATATCTAACTGTAGTCTGCCTTGGTATCACATAGAAGTCTTTAAACTATTTCAAATGCAGTATTTAATACCTTGTATGCATTGAGACTGTAGGGTACGCCTAGTCTACGCAGGGTAAATACCATATAGTATTCTATTTGTAGTTAGAAAATAAGAAACCACGTTAGGAAAACTCGTTTAATAAATTCTGACATGTCTAATAAGCCTTAAAATTATTATAAATAAGAAACTACGATTATAAGAATAATTTTAAAGTTAAATTTCTTTATCTGCAATATTTACAGAGTATTTGTGCGTGCAGGAGCAACTCGTAGCTTTCGTATCTGCTTGTTACCATCGTCTTTCGTTCTCTGCGCCGTCGCGCATGCGCAGCAGAGCAGTGACGCCGCCTCTGAGTCACTCGAAACGGGTCAACTTTGTTGTTGTTTAACTAATTTTATCGAATTGTGCAATGCTTGAGTCAATGTTGAGTTTTGGCAACTGATCATCTCTGGTTTTTTTCTTGTTATTCATTTCCCTTTCATCTATAGATCTCTAGGGCTTATCGGGTTGTTAATTGGGCATCAAATTGGTAGATAATTGTTTGTACATATTTCTGTGCTGACCTTGCGCTGTAGCCGATGGGCGCATTTAAGTGAGGTTAGATAGGGAAATAAAGTCTAAATTTGAGCCCTAATTTGTGTGAATAGATGAATACTTGGTGGCTTAACTAGACAGTCAACGATTAGACCCCTGGGCTGCAGATACAAAAATATTGTCTATATATAAAAGTATCTCAAGCAATTTAAAGGCAGAAATGTATCACAAAATCAAACCCAGCTTCCAGTTTAAGATACTATATAATTATTTTACCATAAACAAAAGAAAACACGCGTTACTGCCATAGTTATCTGAACTATGAAGATCTCAGCTCAAGTGCCCGACAGTTGTGTGTCATATTTTAGGCAAGTCTCAGAATTTATGCCATAGTTAACATAAATGTGCATGATAACAGTACCCAGACAACGCAGTAATTAACCAATATCTGTGGTTATGGTTTAACCATTCGAATTCGAACTGTAAACGGGAACTGGGCGGGGCAAGAGGGGTGCATAAATTATAGTCTTTGGCACTGGAAGTTGAGGAGTTAAATTAAATTAAACACGCCAAATGTACTGTCAAAAGACTTGGAGCCAATTTGCCAGTGCCAAGCCACGCTCGCTTGCCTCCTCGCCTCCAACTCGGACACATTGTTTAGGCCACTTTGGCAGACACTCAAATTTGCTATCAGATTTTGCGTGTGAGGCAAGAGACGGCGAAAAAAAAAAGTTTGGCCAATTCAGTGCAGTGTATTTGTATTTATGGTTCACTCCTTGATACCCAGTAACTATAGGAGTAGTGGGGTAGGTTGAACTAAGATATAGTAATTGTTCATTATAAACTGGATTTGTTTATTTTAATATATTATATTTATTTCCTAAACGAACTTGTGCTTCGTGTATGTATTTTCTCTTTTTTTTACATTTTTTGAGCAAGTTGAGAATTAACTTCATTATGTTATTTAACATTACATTATGCTGATTTACTCTTATAATTAACATTACAGATCAAGACCTACACAATAATTCCAACAGTAATAGAATAATACTCAAATTATATAATTTTTTATATTTAAGGAACTCAGTGCACAGTTTTGTTTACTGAGCAACAGCAGCAGGGTATTTTTAAGTGTAACACATATTTGTTGATCTTTATTTTGGCTGCGGGGCATTGTATTTTGTGAAATCGTCTATTATTGTCATCATGCTAACGTTCGATTGCCATATATGAATGAATATATGTATAAATATGTATGTGTATGTGTGTGTGTGAGTATTTGCCATGGTACACAAATGTACATATGTGTGTGTGTATCTGTGTGTTTAAGCTTGTTCATGTATTTATTTGCATTTGTTTGTTGGCTTTTTGCTCGTTGGGCTTATTGTCTCTTAGTCACAATTCAAATATTTTTATTATTGCAATGAAAGCTGGCCAATTAGCAGGCTTCAAAGCACACACACACACACACATAGGCATTTACATATATGTATGTATGTATGTATATGGGGAGTGTGTGTACTGTGGGGAATATAGATTTGAGTATGGAGATATTGTTAATTAAATGTCACTGAGTCAGCGCCAGGAAAGTGGGTGCAGATATCTATGTACACATTGTGAGTTGATATGGTATCATATAGTATATGTATGGTATCATATAGTATGATATATCATCTATTATCGAAGCAATGCTTGCTATCCTTATCGAAAAACATTACTATCTGTTATATAATTTCCCAGAAATTCAAAATGCATTTAGATAACAGCTAAAAATTGGTGTAAGGTGAATCGTTTACTCGATGACGATTGGTAACACGAAGTAATCGATTTCTTTTAGATTGTCTCGCTTAGTGATGGACCTCTTATTTAATTTGAGCCTTACAAAATAATTGATTGTCAAAAATGAACTCAAGAATCAATTTTTTGTGGTACAAGTCGATTTAAGAAGTCATTCTAATATAATCCTAGCATTATATGCAGAAGCTTGGGCTACCAGCTTTACATGCAGCACATATAACCAGTTGGCTAAAGATCTGAACATACACAGATCTATTCGCAAATTCCGAACTCTATTTGTATTGTTCCCAGGCTGTGATCTGTGATATCAAATTGTCTTGGAAAGTGAAAATGCTTTCACCTTCAACAATTCGTTATAAAAAAACTAAAATGAAATGATGGCAAAGTTGTATGTATGTGTGACTAAGAAAGAAAAAATTAAATAAAAAACTATACACACACACACACTACATATGGGAGCTGGCATTAACAATGAACAGGGGTGGCCAAAGAAGGTGTCGCATTGTGGGGCCAAATTGGATGGGAGGCTCGTTTCCCAGAAAGATAATTGTAGACTGAGAGTTGGGGATTATTATTTGCACATCAATGGAAACTTTGACAGCATCGCAAACGATTTGTTGCCCCGTTTGAAGACAGTCTTCAGCGCTGTCTATCCGAGCACCATTATGTAATTAAGCAAATTGAATCAGTAGTAAACGGATTATATAATTAATTTATACCGGACATGCAGCAGTATTTAATCTTTTCCTTCCTTCATTAACTATCATGGAAATATGAACGGGAATTTCCCTGTTTTGATACTTCTTTTCGAAGTAAGTGTTAAGTCTTCTTGAAGACTTTATCCTTCAAGTAATAATGAAATTTATGATTGAATCGAAGATTGAGGTTTGTTTAACCTAACCTAATAAAAGTGTATAATGTGTGTTGAAGATTCGTGAGTGCTGTAATATTATTGCAAAAAGGAAACTCTTTATTAGCTCATTAGCAGCGTTCGAAAAAGCAAAAGGGCCCGGAAAATCCGCATAAAAAACTTAAGTTTTCCTCTTATGACACAAAAAAAACAGCACAACAAGGAAAGTAATTTGTAAAATTGTACAATAATAACAAGAGAAAAAACAAGGTAGGAAAAAGTCACCATGACCAGCGAATAGAAACAAAACAGACTAAGACTACTAAATGCCATTACTCCCCATACGTACGGGTCAGTTTGTAGTAAGTAGTAGCATTATAACTATGCTGGGCGACCCTAATTCGCACGAGGTGGCACTACAAACCCGAAAACTATCCAGCAAGCAAGCAGAGGCAGGTCGTCAAGTCACGCAATTCGCAGAAGAATTCGAGAGTGTAGGGCCAAGAGAAATGCGAAATGCTAAATGAACTTTTAAAGCGCAGAATAAACAACAATATATATTTACATATACAATACATATACATACATACATATGTATGTACATATACATATATTCATTTATTTATACTTAATTTTATGAAACTGGTTTCAACGATTGAGGACGGACACAACGTGCTCGGAACTCTCGGCGCTCTCTCACATGCAAATGAGTTAATTTTGAAATTTTGCAGCTTTTTTGTTTTTGGCAAACTCGTCGATTAATTTGTTGAGACCGAGACAATGTGTTGATGACTTCACCTCAATAAGTTCGTTCGACTCTACGTGCGTCGATTTCTGATTTTGAAAGTAGATAAATACATATCGAGACAAGTCAAGAATACCTCTTTATGTTTAGTATTATCTAACCAGAGGCGAAAACATTGGCCAGCCAGACATGCATGAAGAACACAAGAATACAATCAAATAAATATACATATACCACATATATTGTAAGTATTTATTTTGTTTCTTACTGTATTTCTTGTTACTGTAGCGTGGGCTGCCTTTATTCACACGCTGTTGTTCTCAAGTCTCGCTGTACCTGCTCGATTTGGTCAACCAACGAGTGATTCACCTGTTGTGGGCGGGCGAAAGGCGGAACAACATAATTAAATCACTTCAATAGCCTTTTTTTGTATTATTGATCATCATGTAGCTGCTGTAGGCATGTTATCGATAGTTTCCGCACCAGCGGCTATCGGGCAAGGGCTTGCAATGGCCACAATAGGCTGCTTGCGTTGCCAACTATCTTGTACAACGGCAACGTTTCCGCTAATTACGTAAACGCAGCTCTTTCATGCATTCGGCTGTTAATCGAAATGCAGTTTACATTCTTTATCAAGGTTCTTGGGAGTTAAGTGCACAAATTATATTTAAAAGAATGGCACATGGGCAGTTATAAATAAATTGAAAAAAAACTAAACCGGTTAATCCCAATGAATCAAAGCAAACAGAAACACACACAAAGCAGTAAAGCTGAAACAACTTATTAAAGTCGCTTAGAAAGGCCAGGGGTAACCACAACAAGTTGTACTTTTCATATTTGTAAATGAAATTCTATATATGATATACAAAGAAAAAAAATAAAAAAATCGTATCACACACGCCTACACAAAAACGTTTTATGGGTTTGTTCCGAAATCGAGAGAGAGAGACAAAGTCGAGCCTCATAAAAATGAGTTGAGTTGATGGGAAAGTTGAGCTTGTCCACAACAACAATTGGCCGTAAATCGTGATAAACGAGAGATTGGGAGAGACTCAAAATGAGCTCAATTGATAGACGAAATCGACAATTGTTCTGCGAGTTTAGTTCAAAAATGTGCTTACAAAATACGAATGAATAACTTGGTCAGCCAGTTGGGCGTAAAAACACGTTTCGCAGACAAAGCAACGACATTCAGTTCGATTTAACTGTGAACCAGTTAAGAGCAATGAAAAGTTCCTTTGCTCTACAGAAGGTAGATTTGTATATTTGCAAATCTGAGCTATGAGTAGTTCCTTTGCTCTACAGAAGGTAGATTTGTATATTTGTAAATCCGAGCAATGAGTAGTTCTTATGCTCTATAGAAGGTAGATTTGTATATTTGCAAATCAGTGTTCCTTTTTGCTGAATTAAGGCTGATTTGGCACAGCATTGGGCAGAGTCATTAAATGTTATGTGTGGCATTACAATTGTTGGCTAAAAATAAAAGTCCAAGCTCGTAAATTGGCGCACACGCTTCAGCAGACCGCAAAAAAGGCGCGCACTATGCGAGCCAACACCTACAACAACAGCCCGTCCCCAGTCTAATTACGTCAGTCCAACCATTGGTTTAGGTAGAGAGGTTGCTATACCAAACTAGCAAATATTCATATATAATATAGCTAGTATATATTATAACTAAAATGACCAACGCAGCGTCGAAGGCTTTGCGATTATGACGCATCAGCGAACTGAGTCCGAAAAGACGCGTACAACACACACACAAAATTAATTGGACGCCATTTCTTATTTTTTTGGTATATTTTTTTTTGTTGGACTTTTGTTTTGCATATGCCAAAAAAAACACGCAAAAAACGGAGTCTAAAACGCCACTTGCTAAATGTTGATCATAACCCCAAGTTTGAAGTGTTTGTCAAGGTGAGACATAAGGTGAGAGATTTATGCGACAGGCACATGCCAAAAAGTCCTGAATTCCATTTTCAAGTTGGAATTCCATTTGGCAAAAGTATTTTGACAGTTTCACATGGAAAACCCCAGACCCCCATCGACGACGTAGTTGACCTTTACGGCTTGACCAATTTCATTAGGGCAATAGCTTGGTCAAGTCTTGGAAAGTGGACCATGGGAACAAACATATTATTTCTTGTGCCTTTGTTTCGCTCTTTTTTGGATGGGCGCAATACTTTTAATGGTTTACAGACCACGGAATTTCTTATGGTTTTTAAATAAGCGTGCGATTAGTTTATTGATCGATCATCATTGGAGCATGGGAACTTAAATTATAAAGTGTTTAGATGTGAGTCCTTGGAATACAGATATTATAATATTGTGGGTCATCAGCCCCTTCGAATGGCCTTCGTAGCACCTTTCGGAGGATGAAGTCATGCGACAGTTTTAAAAAACTCGTTGCATGACTAAAGCTCACTGACTCTTCCCCCCTCTACCTTCGATTAGCCTCGCCAGGCGTACGCATACAGAAAGTCAAGTTCAACGTCTGGGTTAGTGACACCTGAGGGCACTAACTTCCTAGAACAGCGTAATTTCCATGCGCTTCCTACTCCAACTCCATGACGAATAGCCAAAAGCCAATACTGATATCGATGAGAAACGCAGGGGCGGGGGGCACTGTCAAAGGCAATAAAGAAATACATTGCCATTAGCCTAACTATCTACTGCAAAGGAGGTGGGGTGGGGGTGGAGTTTTAGGGTAACTGAACAGTTAGTAATATGCTAATGAACGACCGCGAACTTGAGCTCAGGCAACGCCATGAACCAGAACATTTTCGGATTGTCGTTTTGGGATATTATCTATAGGGAAATTTCTATTGTGCTGCGGGTGTGTGTGTGTGAACAGGTGCAGGCATAGATAGACAACACCCACTGTGGTTCAAGGTCGCAGCACAGCGCAAAGACAAACAAGACTTGCGGCTGTTTCTTGCCTTTGTTTTGTTTTTGTATTTGGCTTGGACTGCTGCTCACGTTATCAAACGACGCGAGTGTTTAGCGCGTGTCGACAGTCTGATAAAAACCCAAGTAAAATAACGGTTAAGTTGCAGCGGTTTAAGTAGCTTGGCCTGCAACTAATGCAAAGTTAACGGGCATGAAAAATCGATAGCATTACGTGCAAGCACTGATAGTACACACGCACACACATAAGTAGTATATATCTGTGTGTGTGGGTGTAAATAGTTCAGTAGTTTACTGCGCACTTTTTGTCATACGTTGAATATGACATGTTGGGCAAACATTTCGTTGACCATCCATTCATTTGGTATGGGTCTATATATAAAGCATGACTGACACAACGTGTATTACCTTTACATATGTACGTAAATACTTAATGCACGCATTCATATGCACACACACACACAGTTGCAGTTGATGACAAAGTGGCTGCAATTTGCCTGGTGACAGGAGTAGCGCGTTTATTTGTCTAACACGAAAATCAATATGCAGTGAATAATGCATTGAGCACTGGGAATTTCACACAGGTGTGTACAACTCTCTCAAACTGTTAGTAAATTAATTAAAAAATCAATAAAAATAAGATTAATAAAACATAAGAATTTAATGAGCTCGAAATTTAAGATGTGTTTTAGATTATTAACTAAAGCCTTGATCGGGGCTGCCATTGCAATATAAAATACTGCAAAACTCAACGATAGACAATTAAGCTACGCTTTGCATTAATAATGTAGAATGGCGATCAGTGTTGCCACTGTATAAAAATAAACTGCATGACTCAGTGTTCTAAAACAGCGATATATTTCGCTACTTATTGAATTTGAATTTGAAACTCACCTCAATTTTACCCGAATAGTCCTCGATTAACTTCTCCTGTTGTTTGACCAGATCCTCGTTCTTTTCTAGCAACGCCTTGCCTAGCTCGGCGGCCAATAAAATATCCGATTCCTTTTGCTGCAACTGAGCCCACACATCCGGCTCGGTATCGTTGCGTCGTGCTTCCATGGTGCTGATGTAATGTTCTAAATCAATTGAAGCGTCGATTAGTGATGAGTTCGAGTGCTGTTCGTAGATTCCCGATTTATCGTTAGTTATCGCTGTGGCGTCGATGCTGCTGGCTGTTGCAGTTAACTTGCTGTATTGACGTGTGCGCTTTGATTTGCTGTTGTTGCTGCTACTGCTACTGCTGCTGTTGTAGTTGTTGTTGCTTTTGTTTGATATGGATGAGGCAATACCGGCAGCAGTTATAGGATTTGCTAGCTTTGGTCTATGCATGATCGTTAGCGTCAGACAGGCAGGTAGGCAGGCAGGTGATTGGATGGTGGTATTAGATTATATTATTACGAGTAACAAACAAAACACACACACAAACATAACACAAATGCGATAGGTACTCTTGTTGTTGTTATTATTATTATAATTATTATTGCTTGTTACTTTTTTGATGGTGAAGCGAACAGGCGAGATCGATTAACGTTTAATTTGTTAGCAGCAAGTATCGATTGACGATTGGTGACTATCGATATCAAAGTAGGGTTAGGTTTGCAGAAGTTGCTGTAGCTTTTCCTGTTCTAGCTGTAGTCGTTGAATGTGTTGTTTTGATGTTTTCGTTGTTGTTGTTGCTGTGCCTCGTCAGTGAGAGATCCAAGCCACATGATGATGTCTCCATGGGGGTGTCAGCCGCCCAGTAGCAGCTCAGCATGCGTTTATATGAGGCGATCCAACTGAAGTTTTGGTAAGTTGGTGGTAAGTAAGTGGTTAAGTTTAGATAAGTACATAGCGGTAAATGTGAATTAGAGCCAACTTAGACGAATGTGGAAATATAATTCAAGCACCGCCAGAGAGCGCAGCTGTTCCGCCCCCTCCCAAAATCGGGCACGTAAAGTGAACTAAGCTACCCAGAAAGGAGCGCCGGTCACGTTGCACAGTTGCAGGCACGTTTTGGAGTGGGGCAACGGGGAAGGGTGCGGGTAAGTGGAGTAGGGGACTGAGACAATATATACACGACGATGACATACAAATACTGAGGTTACTCATTCTCCAGTTAGGTTAGGTTTAAACTTAAATTTAGTTAAGCTGAGTGTGGAAAAGGTGTTAATATGGGGGGCATGGTAGGGTTAAGAAGGGGGGTATTATTATCTAAATGGTATGCGTGCAATGCAGACATGCAAAACAAAGGACATTTTCAACTATTGTATATAATCTTTGAAATGTGCTACGATAATTAATCGACAACCCTTTAAGGTGATTTTGATTGATCGAAATGGTGTAGTATTTAAAGTTTCGTTCAGCTCACACACTCAATAGTTAAGATAGCAGTACAGTATATATGGCTGGTATACCGCATTCTAGGGTTAGCACGCTTTCACGTCAATAGAGCAGAGGCAGTAGACCTTTTAAGGGTTAGTGGCCAGTTTCAGTTCACTTGTTGTTGGCTTTAACCCTCGTCGCATTGCCTAGAAACCGAGTTTCAACGCGCCAATTTCGGATAAATTGTTATGCACAGATTTCTAATTTATTTTTTTAAAAGCAGTTTCGTATTTATTATTATAGAAAATTCATTTGGCAAGCACTTCACGCTCAGCTGCTTTTGGTGGCAGCAACTTTTGTTGTTGTTTTTTTGTTTTTGTTGTTGTTTAAGCCAATATAAAGTGCGCTTAACGCATTCGTTTTTGGCCAACATTTAATTTCTGTTGTTGTTAGTCATACACAGTCACTGTTTTAGTTGTATTTGTGTAGCACTTCCGTTATTTGTGTCACATTACTGGATATATCTCGGTGTGTATATATTATTAGGGGTATTTCTCAGTTCTCATCATCATTTTTTATTGACAAAACAAAACAAGAAAAGCAAAACAAATCCGCGCGCGCGAAGGTTTCTACGAGAGACACTTTCCACACTTTCGCAACAAACCAACAACTATCCAACTATATATCTATATAGATATTTGTATATGTTTGTCTATATGTATTATATTTATAGCATAGACATAAACCTCGCTCACACGACGACGACAACAACACAAGCCCAGCAGAACTTCCGACTCCGATTCCGATTTCGATGCGAAGTTAGTAGTTCGCTTCGTTTAGCTTTATTTACTCTTTGTATTTCTCTAGTTTCAGCTCTGTTGACGGGGGAGTGCGGGACTGGCGGGGGACAGCGCTATTCATCAACGTCTGTCTAGCGCGAGTGCTCGGTATTAACTGAAACGCTACGAAAATTGGCAAAACAAGTGAGTAACCAAGCCAACTCGCCGTTGGTAACTTGGCAACAACAACAACCAAACACGCGACGATGCTCTCGCGCTCTCTCGTTCTCTTCGAGCACGACCATTGAAGAGCACAAGCTCTCAACAGGGTTGTCAAGTGGCGGAAAGTCTTGTATGAAGTACGTTATCTAAATAGGGCTGGCCTGCAATTGAAGGTTGGCTAGATACGCGTTTATCGCAACTGGGTTACGCGCTAGATAAGACTTGGAATAAGAATACGCTTCTACTGATAATGTGCCTGATTATATTATTAATTGGTATTTGGCTTAGGAGATAAAAAACAGATAAAAGGGTTTTTATCATTTTGCTTTATTTGATTTACATAACAGCAATATTTGTTGCATTTTTTGAATGTGGTACATTCTTTAATATAGCTTATTCTTATAATATTAACCTTATTCATCTGATTTGTGTGAAATATAGAGATGTTTTGATTGCTAAATACTTGCAGATTATATATTAATATAGAAGATGACAAGGCACAGTTAAATATATCTTCTGACCTATAAAGATATACAAAAATACTTTTATCGGCATAAAAATGAAAATTGCTTTAACTATGTCCGTCTGTATCTTTGTTAAAGGATTAATTTGCTACACGTGCATCTAACTCTACACGCTGTAAATATTTCGGATGTGAACTGATGTCATATGTATTGATTTCATTAAATCTATAGGACAACATTTCTCCTGAAGTACATATAGATACCAATCAACATTAGCATATACTCATGTACATCTCTGCTAAAAGTTGACAACCCTGCACATCCCAATGCAACTTCAAAGCCGAACAGTTAAAAGCGTCTCTCTTAGTCACCAGCTGTTACACATTGCTCTCTCTTTCTCTCTATTTCTCTGGCTCTCTGTTAACCCCTTTGTGGCTGACTGACTTACGAAAGCGTACAACGAAACCGAACATTGAAACTTATTCGGAAATGATGGAGTGCAGGGGGATGGGGGAGTGCGATGTCGGCTTTGGACCTCCAAATTTGCATATGACGCCAGGCCAGGTTAAGCCAGACAACAACAATGGGCCAACAAGAGCGCAAACAACAATGGAGCAGAGTTATCTATGCATGTACATATGTACATATGTACATATGTATGTAGTATGTATGTGTACATAGACAGAGGGTCTAGTGCGTGCTTGGGCTTCCACACCGCCGTCGCTCTTCAATAGCGCAGAACATGCACAATAAAGCTCTCAAGAAGTGAAGAAGACTCGACGCATTGTTCTAACCCGGACACGGACACGGACGGGGAGCATCATCATCATCTCCGGAAGCTATTAGCCCCCGATTGCGGCTGTTGCTGTTTGGGATTGCGTGGTCTTTTGTTTATGTTTACAACGTCTGCTTGGTCGGGGATCTCTTCTTATGGCTACTGTGTTGTCATTTACCAAATTGAAGATTAACCGGGCGTAACCAACAGAAGCGCCAAGTGATACTTCTGCGCTTCCGTTTCGTGATCTTAAGTTATTTTCCTTCATATTTCTGTTTTGTTTCTTTCGTTTTTTTCTAACCGGCTTTGGGGCAGGTTCGCTCATTGCTAAAGGTACTTAAGGTTCTTCTTTCTCGAAGACATTTCTAGGGCATCGCGACTTGTGCTGCAGTTCATGCCGATCTTCAGTCGCCTGTAACGTTCTTGAGCTGCCTGCTGCAGCACTCTCGCTCTTCTGCTGTGCTTGTGGTCAGTCAGTGGAGCCCCCCCTCTACAGTGCCCCTACTCTTCTGATCTCCTCTGTCGTCGCCCAAACTGGTTTCGGTTTTGATTTTGCTCTGCCGCACACAATAGTGTTTAATTATTTTCAATGATGCCCAGTGCAAAGCGAGTAGTATGGGGTGGTTTGTCTAATATAAAGATCAATCAAATTTATATATTGTATATCATACATAATATTATAATTTATTATACTATACCATAATTTAATTTTTATTAGATCTAAATTATTCTGAATTTAAGGCTAAACTGTTTCTTAATAAAAGTTAAAATTGTTTTCGAATTTAAAACTACATTTTGACTGTATTTTTAGCTGAATTGTTTCTGAATTTAAAGTTGAATTAATTCTGTATTTGAATTGCTGATGAATTTCAAGCTAAATTGTTTCACAATTTAAAGCTAAAATGGTTTCTGGATTTAAAGCT
Source organism: Zaprionus nigranus (assembly GCA_018903425.1). Lineage (NCBI taxonomy): Eukaryota > Metazoa > Arthropoda > Insecta > Diptera > Drosophilidae > Zaprionus > Zaprionus nigranus. Next base: position 861,935 of record JAEIGD010000024.1, read on the forward strand.
AAATTACTTCAAAATTTAAAGCAAAATTGTTTCTGAATTTAAAGTTCAATTGTTTCTGTATTTATAGCTACATTTTCTTGTGCATTTATAGATAAATAAGTGTTGTTTCACATTTAACAGCTACATTCTTTTTGTTTTTTCTAAATATAGAATTAAATCTGTGATCTAGTTTTATGAGCGTCGACCCCTGCAGATGAGTCGTCTGAGGCGTTTGACTATTATACAGGGGTTCCGGATCCGAATCCCGGGGAGAAGGCATGGTTTTACAAAAATACAGATTAAACATAAAAACAAAAAGATAACGCTAATTATAGTTAGTTAGCGGCGCGCCTAAAATGGGCAGAATTAATAGATAAAAAGGACACAAAGGCGATATTGGAATTTCCCCGTATGACTTAATATAAAGATAAAGAAAAAAATATATTTAAAAGTTTTATGATTAACTTTGACAACATTTCATTTAAATTAACTGTAGGTTATCTTTGAGGTTAGAATTATAATATTTCAGAGTTTAGAATTCTGAGATCCCTTTCCATTGTATAGGAGACCTGCTGTCGTGTAGCGTACATCAATTACAGGGTATAGTCGCTGTTCGACTCTCAATGTTCCTTAGTTTAATAATCTTCTTTTCATTATAAAATTTACCTGATCTTTTGCATCAAAAATCTATTACAGGGTATCCTGGCTGCTATTGCTTGTCAAGCTGAATTTATCTGACATGTCTTATAATACCATAATTATGTTTCTTTTTTTCAGTTCTTGGCATGAGTCAACACATCTCCGGGCGTATTACAAGCTGTGTGCTTTATGAACAACTTTTTGTTTTTGTTTTTATTTTTTTGTTGCTTTGGTTTTTCCGCTTTTTCGCAATTGAAGCCAATGACAAGAGAACTAGGGGCAGTCAGACGGCTTGGGTGTGTGTTGTTGTTGGTTACTGGATATGTGTGTCAGTGACAGTTAAGGATCTCTTGCCCCTCTTCGATCTCCATGCTGGATACTTGAGGGACGTCGCAAGCAGAGCGCAACGAAAAGAACGCGACTCGTGTAACTAGAACTCTATAGACTAATATACTATAATTTCATCATATTGTAAAGAACCCACAAATAAAACAAAACAAAAAGCAGACTTATTACAAAACTGAAATTGGTAAAACCCCAAAAACTTACCCTAAACACAAAGTACCGTAAAAAGGTCAGAGCCGAGCGTGAGAATTGACAATGAGAGCCGACCAAGGCAGTGGCCAGTGAAAAGTCGAGCCGAACCCAAACGAACCGAAGTGAGTCGTGTCGGGGCTGCCATAGTTTAAAGCCGCTCTATAAAACTAAATAAAGCAACAACAAAACGGTTAAACAGAACCCAACGCAAGTTTACCTCATATGCTGTACAGTTAGTTAGCTCGGGATAGTAAGGGGCGCACTTAAAGAAACAATAACAGAGAGGGAGAGACAGAGAGAATATGATCATCACTGTTCCCACTTTGATCAGGCTTAGCTGCATTCAAAGGGCAATTGCAGAATAAGATTGAAAATTGACCATAATTTGCATAGTATGATCTATACAGATGTGGGGCAGGGGGTTGATAGTAGATCGAACGGAGTGAGAGGGGAACGGCTTTATGTTGTGACCATCATGGTTTATGGTCGGGCCTCGTGTAATCGTTTGCCGTCTCTATTGCAGCAGTTGTAATTGTTGTTGTTGTAACCAAGCGGCATTGAATACATTCGTTGTTGTTGTTGCTACCTTCGTTGAGCAAGCCACAGCAATGAAATAAAGAGTGAGAGGGAACGAGAGAGCCTGCTGTGGAATTAAAGAGTGCGCTTCGTTGTGGTAGCTAAGAGAGTGAGCGCATTTCGTCTTGTGGAAGCTAAGAGAGCGCAGGCATTTCGGCTGTGTGGATGCCAAGTGGAATGCAAACGAGTGTTAGCGCGCCAAATTCAAATGTGTATGAAAGTATTCAATTAAATGACTTTGTTTATACAAAATATAAATTATATATATTTATTATTATTTATTTATTTATATTTATTTATTTTTATTAATTAATTATTATTGATTCATTTATATTTAACAAAATTATTATTAATTTATCTATGATTTTTATTTTAACATAATAAAACACACTTTTTTATTTGTTAAACAACATCTGGAAAATATATACTTGTTTATTTCTGTGTATACTGTATATTAATTATACTCTCATTTGCAAATTAAATTTGTTAAATTTGTTTATTCTCAGTTACATAGATTGCATTCTGTCTTTTATTATTCACATAGTTCATGGGGATAGATAATACATATGTATACATTTCTCTCATATAGTTATCAAAAGTGTTCGCTTGAGTGGGTTTCAGAAGAGGCCTTGATTATTGTACAAACATAAATAAGATAATAATAATAATAAAATATATATATAGAAAATAATCAAACTCTTGTTCATAACCAATGAAAGAGTCTCTCGATATTCCACACATATTGCAGGCTCTTGGGAAATCTCAGCCAAGAAACGTTAACGAACATTAGCAGCACCACAGCGGCCACTATATAAGGCAGATGCTAAGGAAGGTGGGGAGGGAAGGAGTAGGGAGAGAGGATGCATGGGTTAGTTGAGGGTTAGTAGTATCAATTGGGGTTCTGGGCTAGAAGCTGCTACGGCAAAAGCGTGTTTAATAGAAAGCAAAGAAGAGGCGGCCCTTGAATACCCCCTTCTTCGCACCGTTTGGCAGCTAAGACCTTTGTGCTAGCATTAGAAATATGATAAAATATATATATTAAGAGAACCTAACTAGTCCTATCTGCCTGTTGCCCCTGTTTAGATCTGCAACACACGCTTCACATCGACGGTGGGAAAGGCAGCGAATTGTCCACTGGCCGCACGATGTGGCTTCCTCTGCAGATATTCCGTGAGGATGTCCGAAGCGAGACGGGAGGCCTGTGAACTAATCTCGGATTTCTGTGGCAGCGGCTGATGGCGACGCTGCATGGCCACCGTATTGATATCAATGGAGGCGGCGGCGGCGCCCTTGGCCTGCACCTGCAGCAGCGACAGCACCCAGGCGTGCTTCATCTTGGTCAGCTGGGACTCCAGTGCACTGATACGTTGATCCTGCGGCTGTGGCACGTAGATGGGTTCAAACTGTTGCAGCTTGGCGCGCATATCCTGTGCCTGCAGACGCAATCTCTCATTGCGTTCATTATTGAAGGCGCACTTGAGCAGCTGCAGCTCCTCCGCCACGAGGGGAGCAGTGCCAGCAGGCACTGAAGTGTAACTGGCATTGGCACTAGCCGTGCCGCCCATGACTGTGCCGGAGAGATTGTGTATCGAGGCCGAGGAGTGGGAGTCAGAGGTCTGACTCTTGCCTGCGCTGGTGTTCAGCTTGAGCTTGTCCCGCAGATCGCTCTTCTCACTCTCCAGTGCATCAATGTCGCTCTGCAGATGATCCATTGTCTCCTCGAACTCCTTCTCCTTCTGCAGCAGCTTGGCGTGCGTCTCCTCGTACTGCAGCTTCCACTTGTTCACCGCATGCTCGTACTCCGCCTGCAGCACACTCAGCTTCTTCTCGGCGAGATCTTTGCGTATCTGCATTTCGCTCAACTCATTCAGCTTCATCTTGGCCGACAGCTTCAGTTGCTTGATGTCTGCCTCGCGGTTCTCCAGCGTGGCAGCCAGCACATTCTTCTGCTCCAACTGCTTCTTGATCAACCCTGCGCACGTTGATTGATGGGCGTGCTATGCGCCTGGGGAAGTGGACCTGCCGCTGCAGCGGACATAATCTCATACTCCTTGTCCAGCAGATGCTGTGCAATGTGCTGCAGATCCGAATTGGCCTGTCCCAGCAGCGCCTTGAAGTTCTGCGTTGGTCCACGATCGTCTTGCTCGTAGATCCTCTCGCAGGCTGCCGCTAACAGGGACCAGTATTTGTCCTGGGGCAGCGTATGCTCCGCTGCATTGTCGCTCTCCGTGTTGGCCACAATTGCAGCCAACGATTGCTTCGTGGCCAAATGCATGGCGGACATAATGCGACTGATCTGCTGAGCCAGAGCACGCATGGCATCCATTTTGTGGGGCGACAGACCACACTTGATCACCTGCTGATCGTTGGGCAGGCGACGCTTGATCAGCTTCACCTGCTGCCTGATGCTCTCCATGTGCTCGTTGAGGAACTGGATGAGCAGCATTGAATCACTTGTGGCGCCTGCCTCCTCAATGATCACCTTGGCAATGGCCGTATCACTCAGGATGGACTCGCAGGCAGCTCCCAAGGAGGCTACACAATCCCTTATCATCTGCGTCTCATTGAGCAGCTGCTCCCCAGCCAGGAGAACCGAGTTCATGGCATTGAAGAAGGCCACACACTTCTCGATATTGTCCGTGGTGCTGTTCTCATCCAATTGATTCGACTTCAGCAGCTCAATGATGCCATCCACGGTCTTCTCCTGTGCAACCATCTCTGGCAGGGAGTTGCCTGCACGCAGCAGTGTATCCGGCTGACAACTATTCAATCCGTACAGAATCTGATGCAGAGCACACTGCAGATTGTGTATGTAGTGCATCAGGCGACATTTGAATGCATATTGCTGCACAGCATAGCCTTGGGTCACTGCCTCCCTTGTGACTGCCTCCACGGCGGGGAATCTCTCGCGTGTCTGTGACACAACAATGCCGCACTTGAAGACAATCCTGGAGATGAGCAATATGACCAGTATGGAGTCATGATCACCGCCACGATTCATAAAGGATTCGGGCATGAAGGCCGTCAGCATTTGCACGTGCTCGTTGGCCTGACTCAGTTCCACCTGGCGCAGCTGCACATCGATTGCTCGAGTATATGCCTTGGACTCGGCAAACATCTGCTTGTAGTCAATGGTCTCTGTGGCCAGCTTCAAGCTTGGATCCTGCAGAGATTTCTGCTCATTGCTAAAGCTGCGATCGCGTAGCTCAATCAATTGCTCATTCAGCTTCTGAACAAGCTCCCGGAACTTGGTAATGGTCTGATCACGATCGTAGATGGTCTCGATAGCTGCATCACGTTCCCGTAGCACATCCTTCTTGGCTGCATTTGCCATGTCGAGTTCCTCGCGCAGATCCAGTTCCAGTTCATGATTACTCTCGACCAACTGCTCGTGCACCTCCTCCAGTGCCTCCAGCTGTGCGATTTCCTCCTCCAACAATTTAATTTTATCCTCCAGTTCCATTTTCTTCTCTGCCAGCTGCTCCACCATCTCCTCGGCGCCCAGTGCAGCATCCACTTGTTCCTTAAGGAAGGGACAACAATAACAACTTTAACTTTTTTCTTGTTTGTGAGAAATTGTATGAAAATGTTGGGAAATTATGCGGGAAATGAATTTGATTGATGTTTTTTGTATTATTTAAATTTGAATTTACCTCCTGCAAACCCGTATTTATTTTATATATTTAATGTAGGCCGGCAAAGAAAGATTAAACGAAGATTTATTTAGAATCAACAGCGAAAGAATCTTAACACTTTTAACAATAATAAAAAGAAACCCAGAAAAGAAACTAGCGCGCAAAGCAAGAGAAGCAATGAGTGAGTTAAGAAAGAGAGCGTGGGGAAAAGAGCGAAAGCTTTCTACTTAAGAGTGAGAAGAATCTCAGCAAGGGCTTGAGTGTGCGTTATATTAAAAGATCATGGGATCTTATACAAATATATATATATATATATCAACTATGATTATCTCTTCTCACCTGCAAGTCGGCGACTGTGGCTTCGAGTTCATCAATCTTCGAGCTAAGCTTCTCCTTGGTACGCTCCAATTCGGCGACCTCAGAGCGCTTCATCTCCAGTTCCTTGGTCAGCTTCTGTATGTCGTGCTTGTCGTGCGCCGTAAGATCACGCAGACGCACTAGGGTATCCTTGAGTCGTATATTTTGTTGTTCCAACTGCTTGAACTCATAGGTGGACATGCCTCCTCCATCACCTCCCTCTGAGGCTGCCACATTCGACTCCGCCTTGTTCTGCATCTCAGAACGTAGCAGCTCCAGATCCACTTGCAGCTCCTCAATGCGCTCCTTGCTCGACTCCAGTTCCAATTGCAATGTATCTGCCTTTTCCTCAGCCATTTCCTTATCCAGTGTAATCATTTCCACACTGTCCGAGAGCTCTGCCATTTCCTGTGCATGTCTCTCCTTGGCCTCCAATGCATCTTTGGCCTCCTGCTTGGCACGCTGCAGTTCCTTTTGCAGCGATGCCTGAGCGGCCATGATCTTGGTACGGAACTCCTGCAGCTGCTCGAACTGAATCTTCATCTTGTCGAATTCACGCAAACGTTCTTTATCCTCATTGCGTCGCTGCTTCAGCGTCTCCAATTTCTCAGTGACGTCAGCCAGCTGTGTCTGCAGCTCGGCGCTGACCTTTTGGGCCTCCAGCAAAGCGACTTTATCTTCAGTTGTATTCGGAGGCGTGGTAAACGAGGGCGAACGCATGGGCTGCGAAGGAGTAAACTGTGGCTTGAGGATCTCTAGAAAGCCTGTCTCCACAAAGGATGCTCGCTTGGAGGCTGTCGCTGCCGATGATGGTGCTGGGCCTGCTTCACTGCTAGAGGCATCCTTGTCCTTATCCTTACTGGATTGCGGTGCTAAGGATTTACGCGTCGCTAAACTGGTATTGGAGCCGGTACGTTCGCTTAGGGATGTGGTCAATTGTGTGCGTGATCCGAGCAATGATTGGCGACTGGATGAGAGTGAGGTGCGTGAGCCGCTTAGCCGTGCCCTTGTAGGTGCTGTTGTGGGCGTGGCACTACCCGAACCTCCACTGCTGGGAGCATCTGCACCACCAGCTGGAGTTACCACACGCAGCTGCGTGGGCCTCACGAACATGCCGCAATTCTCATCGCACTGGAAGTACTGCTGGCCCTTAATGGAGCCACTGTTCTTTCCCTTCGGCTCGTCCAGCACCACGCCCACCCACTTGCCAACGGCAAAGCTGGTCATGCCAACATAAGCGATCGTGCCGAACAGCTCCTTGCCGGTCAGTTCGACCCGAGCGCCCACCTTAATGTTCTTTTCTGACATGTCTGCGATCTTTCCACCTTTCCAGTTTTGTGCGTGTGTAGGCAATGAAACTGCTAATGTTTTTTGTATATGTGTGTGTGTGTGTTGGTTGGTGTGTATAGTGTAGAAGGACAAGCTAATTAGATTGAAATTTAAGATCTTAAGTTTCTTTGTACAACTCACATGAAGTATTCTATACACCTGCCACTGTCACGTCCAGTTTACAGATATGGCTAGCAATGCCAGTCCAGCTGAAAACTGCAAAGCAAAAGAGAAACCGAAAAATGTTGACATCATTAGTCACCAATACACATTAATATATTCACAACCATTTGCACACAACTGCAAATACAAACAGATAGTGTGCAATTTATACCCTACATAGGTATTACATTTGTAACTGTTTACTCACAGTTAATAAGAATAAAATTCTTATTGGTAACAAATACTGCTTTATAAAATGTTTGATGATTGTAAATTTTCAGACAATAAATCAGCTGTGCGACAGTGATGTGAGTTAGGGCAATATCAGTGAACAATCGATACTAGGTCGTGACTTCTACTATCTATCGATGTTTGGGTTTGCCGGTTTCTATAACTTTCTGGCAACATTGGAATTGTTGTTTACGTTCACTTAATCAGCTGAGAGCGAAGTGGCAGCATTGCTGTGAAGGTTTATCTAAATTTCAATCCATTAAATAGCAAATATCGAAAGAATTTGCAATAATGGACGAAGAGGAGCATCTTCATCGCTTTGGCACGCCGCTAGAACCACTAGAGAAAGGTAAGTATAATAAAAAATAAACTATACAATCACAATTATAATAACTAAATAAACGTTTAGACGAGGTGCCTGCAAAGAAACCATTGTCAATTGAGGATCAAATTGTTAAGGACGAGAATGGTAAGCGCCGCTTCCATGGTGCCTTTACGGGCGGCTTTAGCGCTGGCTTTTGGAACACTGTCGGCTCACTGGAGGGCTGGACACCGCAGAACTTTAAGAGCTCACGTGGCGAGAAAGCTGGCAGAGTGGAGCAAAGGCCCGAAGACTTCATGGACAAAGAAGACTTGGGGGAATTTGGTATAGCACCACAAGGCATACGCACTCGGGATGAATTCGCCAAGGAGAGTGAGCAGGAGAAACGTACGGGACAGCATAAGCGAAAGCTAATGCAGCCGCAGCACGATGGACCGATACCGGGTGTGCCACTCCTGCAGCAACTATTGCGACCAGTGCGGGACAAAGTCGCAGTACGCATACTAAAGAGCATGGGCTGGAAACATGGTCAAGGTGTGGGACCACGACAAACTCGTAAGGAGAAGCGACAGGCAACGGCGCGGAACAAACGAGAGCTGTATCTACTAGAGCACTACGGCGCCGAAGGATTACCCAGTGCAAGTGGTAATCAAAATGAGAATGACGACTCTGATAATCAAGATGATGATGAGGAGGACGACGAAGATATAACCTTTGCGCCTGATGATTATGAACCAGTTTTCTACACGCCCAAAGAGAATCGCTTTGGCATGAGCTACTCAGGACTCAGCCGAGAGCCAGTGCTCTCCAAGGGAAGCGCCCCGGCGACACCCATGCAGCACATTAATCTCTTTGGCCAGTTAGAGGCATCAGCAAAGCAGAAGCAGTTGTCTATTCGTGGCCAGGCATTTGGTGTGGGCGCCTTCGAGGAGGAAGACGACGACATCTATGCGAGGGACGACATCACTCGCTACGATTTCTCTCTGGGGGATAAGCAGCCCAAAAAGAAGAAGGTGCAGCATGTACAGCAGCGCCATGTAATCGATGGATTCAGTGAGGATAAGAACAGTTCCACGCACAATCAACCGTATGTGATTGACTTGCCCCGCGACTTCACTCCACGCAATTGGTTCCAGCGGAAGAGTCGCTTTGCTCCCATGGATGCACAGCGAGCAAGGACGCTGCAAGAGCAGACGGAATATAAAAAGAAAGGCCTTGGGCGGCACGATCTTGATCCCGAGCAGCGAGCGCAGCTGCTGGGTGAATCACGAACCACAAACACGAATCCCTTCAAAACGGCCAGCAGTGTCAGCAGCCAAAAGGATCGTGGCAAGTCTCTGCTTGAACTAATCAGCTCGAAGAGCAGTAACTTTACCAAGGGAGGTGTCATTACCCCAACTGATGAAGAGCAGACTGTGGAGATGAGCAAAGAACAGAAACAATCCAATGCGGCGCTATTGGAGCAGGCTACAGCCAAGACTAAGAACTTGGGTAAGTGCTACAAATCACCTAAACATAATCGAATTCAACTAATCCTCTTCAATTTCAGCCTCTAGCGCAGTGTCCAGCGGTGGCTTCAAGCCCTTTCTTGCCGATGAAGCCAAGCAGAGCCGTTATGAGAAGTTCCTAGCCGCCAAACTAAAGGACGACGCGGAAATTACAACATTTCTGGCCGATTTGCAGCCAGTGACGCTTTCGTTGTGGGATCGTGAAATGGAAAAGAAAGAGTTCATACAGGCAGCAAAGATCTATCGACCTTTAGCTGGTCTAATGCTCGATAGATTCGTCTCGGAGGCAACGGTGCAAGCGCAGCAGGAGCAGAAGCAAGCAGAACCAACTAAGAAGACCAAACCCATTATGGAACGCACGAAGTGCATGTGGAAACCCAACGCTTTGTTGTGCAAGCGTTATAACATCGCTGAGCCATTCGGCGGTGCACTGCCAGAACCTGAGAAGGAACTGAAAACTAAGGCGAAGATATCCGTATTTGATTACCTGGAGACTTCAATCAATACCAAGTCAAATTTCCAAACACCCAGCATTATACCCAGGCACATTGAGCTGCCTAAACAGCAAATTCAACCAGTCCCAGTTCCAGCAGCTGCCAAGGAGAAGGAAGAGAAGGAGCAGCCTCAAACAACAGCCTCCACGGCAGCAGTTGAATCTATTCCGTTGCCCAAACCTAGCTTCGTTCCAACGACGCTACTGGAGCAAGCTGTTAATGAGGCACGTGATAAGCCCATTTCGGAAAAGACTGATCTCTTCAAGAGTATATTCGATGATAGCGACGAAGAGACGGAGCATACCTCAGCAGCAGCAGAGACCCCATCGCAGGAAGAAGAAGAGGACAAATTGTTGGCAATGCAGGAAGCCCTGGGGCTGCCAAGCAGTAGCAAGTCGGCAGCAGCAGCTAATGTACTGCGCAACACATCGCCGCCACGTGGCATATTTGCAGCTCTATTCAATGCACCGACGGAGGAATCAACTGCTGCTGCAGCAGCCCCCCAGCCACCTAAATTCGCACCCATAGAGGGAAATAAATTGAAAATCTCATATAAATCACACGAGGAAAGATTAAAGAATGATAAAGAGGAGGCGATGGCTCAGGTGCCCAGCGATCAGCTATACGGACCCAAGTTACCAGCTGCCCAAGCAAAGCAGAAGCCTTCGGCCGAGGCCAGCATCGATGAGAAGCTTCAACAGCTCTGGCAACAACATGCGCCACCAAGCAAGCGTAAGGCAGAGAATTGGGTGGAGAGAAGACTTGGCAGCAGTACGGAAGACAGTGCCGATAGTAGCGATAGCTCTGACAGTTCCGACTCCAGTGGCCCCAAGGCCAAGAAAATGAAGTCCAAGAAATCACACAAGAGTGGAAGCTCGAAGAAAAGTAAGAAGTCCAAGCAAAAATCAAAGAAAAAGTCGAAGAAAAGTGAGAAATCCAAGCATAAGGGAAAGAAGAAGAGCAAACATTACCATTAAGATTATGTAGATTATGCTTTATATTCTATAAGATTAAAGATTTTTTAAACCTAATAAATAAATAAATATTTTATAATTAATTTTCTGAGTTCGCTTTTTATTTTTTTACAAAACGTAAATATTTAAATACAAAGAAATCTAAAATACCCTAAATTCTAAAGAATCTTATACACCGCAATCATAAGATGTTGATCTTGCTCTGTATAAGTGAATTCGCTCTTAGGAAAAATCTCTTATACTAAGCATAAATTCTATGCGCGAATGAAATTAAAAAAAGATTTTGTTCTCACAGGTTCTACCGAGATTTGAACTCGGATCGCTGGATTCAAAGTCCAGAGTGCTAACCATTACACCATAGAACCGTATAATTCGGCCACGAATTTCTTATGAAGCATTTACGAATTCTTTTCTGTGTTCAAAGAGCATTGATACTGGCTTGGCATTATCGAGTAATAAAATGTTGTATGAGTGTTCCTTAGTCATACGTACCCTACAGCTAACAAAAAGAAAATAATTGGATTAGCCTTATTAAATGAATGGTTGATTGATGATATTCAATATTCTGGGAATTTTTTAGAAATAGTCCACCTATTGTAAAAACTATATAAGTATTTATACCCTTCGACAATTGAAAATGGTAATTTTTTAATTCTATTTGTAAGTGCTGTTTAAAATATACAACATTCTGGCTTTAACAGATACTAAGCTGAATGGAATATCTACGTATTCTCCCAATTGCAATACAATTGGACAATAAACATAAAAGTTATTTAAGAAACTATGACCATAAAACCAAGTGTTTGTGTCAGGGAGGCGGGTGAGTGCGAAGTACGGACGCCATCTGTCGAGAATTATTTCAAAGCATGTGCATATGTATATGTGTACATATGTAGAAACATAGGTCGAAGGGTATCCCAATGTCGCGAGCCGTGCGACTGTTGCTTTCCTTACCTGTTGTAATTTGGCTCGATATCAAAACCATACTTAATACAGATTATATTTTTCATTATCCTTATCAGAAAAGTGATCATCACTATAATATAGAATTATTTAAACAAGTTAGAACACCATTTTGTAAGTTATCAAACGATCGAATGGTTTTCATATCTATAATTAAATGCAGGACAATATAGAAACCGTTTAGGTATCAATCTCTGTATCACTCGTTCTCGTTCCTTTTCTCTTTTTTAAGAGATAGCTTGATAATGTCAATGTATAGCTTTGTGGATACGCCCCTTCTGCTATAAAATGGAGACCAGTCAAGCCGCCGGCTCTAGTTTACGCGCGGATTTCAACTCGAGTGGTTCCTCTTTAAATAAAAAACATTCTGAACTTAAAAATTCTTGTGCAAAGTGAAGTGAATAAATATGAAATGAATGAATAATGATGACAATGTGTTCTGTGAAATTTTCGCTAGTGCCTTTGATCGCTTGGTGCCTGTTCTTCGCGATTGAGGTGGCAGCTGCAGATACTTCTTACCAAGCGCTGCTCCACGGCGACAGCGATGGCAGCTTGATTTTCGAGGCTGCCTCTGATCAGAATATTACTTTCCGTTTAATGGGCGATGCTGCCACGTTGCTCCTGAATGAACTGGATCTTACCTCGCTGCTGCAGCGACGTCGTCGTGTAATAGCAGCGCAGACGGCAGCTGCGCCCCGTGAACCAATGTCGCTGGACGCACTCAAAGAACAGTTTCGTGGAGTACAGCGAGATATTTCTCGGGTGAATCGATGGCTGGGCAACATGCTCAATCGCACCCGTCGTAACGGATTCAATCAGCAGGGGCTGCGTCGTTACATGCAGCGTACCCAGACCGTTAGACACAGCGTAAACATGCTCTTGTATCTCGTACAGAGGGACGATTGCCGATCGAATCCCTGCAAGAATGGCGGCACCTGCTACGATGCCTACAAATCTTTTCACTGCAGCTGCGCTTCCGGCTGGCAAGTACGTAATCCGGGTGGGCGTCTTTTGAAAAACCATTTATTGAGGGGCGTATCTCAGGGCTTATCTCGCTGTATTTGTAAAATGACTATAGAAAGTTTGCGCAATTAATGTGAGTCAAAAGCGTATGGAATAGTGAATGAAGTTCATGTTGCGGCCATTTGCAATTGCCATGCCTGTTTTGGGTGCATTCATGCAAATCTCTGGGCTTGAATTAGCTAGCTTTCCTTTAGCCATTTTTCGAGCCAGAGACCCAAAAAGCAACAACACAATAAAAGAATACTTCATTATTTTTAATTTATCGTATTATTAATTTAAAAAAAAAATATGAAAAATGATGACACTGCAACAAAATGTTATTGAAAAGTATTTTTGAGCGCGAGTCTATTGTGAATGTCAACAGATGCGCAACGGCTCAGCTTTAAGGTATCGATTAGAGACAAGAGATATCGATGCTAAACAGTCTTTTCATAAAGTATGAAACTGCATGATATGTACGGTTAAACAGGAAATGACAGTTGCTCTTTTAAAAATTGGATTTACGAAACATTTTTTTTAGGGGGCTACTTGCGAGGAGGATGTTAATGAATGCTTTGACTTGGCCAGCACCGATGTAAGCATATGCATGAACGATGCACAGTGCGTCAACACACCCGGCAGCTTTCGGTAAGAGATGGCTTTTCTCTCTCTCTCTCTATTTTCAACTTACCATTTTTATTATTGTAGCTGTGTTTGTCGACCAGGATACTCGGGCGCCCATTGTAGGCTGCGGCAGAACACTTGCCTGGCCAGTCAGTCGTCCGAGCTATGCGGCAGCCATGGCACATGTTTGCCAGACAAAAACACAGCGGGCTTCGTATGCATTTGTGACCAGGGCTGGACATGGGCAGATACCAATGCAACATCGGCGAGCCCGAGTGCCTGTAGTCGCGATTTCGACGAGTGTGCTCCGGCTATAAATCCCTGTTTCGATGTGTGCATCAACTTGCCAGGCAGCTTCCGCTGTGGCGCTTGTCCGCCAGGCTATACAGGTTGGTTGCGGAGAAGACAAGAGAATTTAAGACAAGAGATTTCTTCTTAATTCCAATTTTTCCCTTCTTTAGGTGATGGCAAGTATTGTCAGGATTTGGACGAATGTGCCGATGGCAACAACGGCGGCTGCAGTCAACAGCCTAAGGTACTCTGCCTCAATACGGAAGGCTCCTCTCGATGCGGCCACTGTCCGCCTGGCTGGGAGGGAGACGGTCGCACCTGCAGCGAGTCCAAATCGAAGACCTGCAACGGCGAGCAAATCTGTCATCCGCGTGCGCATTGTGAGTATATTTCGGGCACCGTCGTATGCAGTTGCCCGCATGGCTTCTATGGACATGGGTATGGCGCCGATGGCTGCAACGAGGATTCCAGTCGCAAGCCATGCGAGGAGCATGTCTGTCAGAATAACGGCACTTGTGTGCTCAACGGACGTGGCACCAGCTGCATCTGCCAGCCCGGCTACAGGGGAGCTGTATGCGCCGATGCGGATGCCTGCCATCCGAATCCCTGCCAGAATGATGGCAGCTGCCGTCTACTGCCGGAGAACGAGTACCAGTGCATCTGTCCCGTTGGGTACACGGGCAGCACTTGCTCCCCATCCTCGCAGCTACTGCGGAGCCGTGATACGCAACACCACGGGCAGCCTGTGGTACCCGCCCGGCGAAGAGAGCAGTCTGCAGTACCAGCCCAATGAGAGATGCGCCTTCATTATACGCACCCAGCGTGGCATGATTCTGAACGTCACCTTTGGCATGTTTGAACTGGAATCAAGCAAGGATTGCACTGCGGACTTCCTGCAGCTGCACGACGGCAGCTCCCTGACTGCTCGCTTCATTGGACGATTCTGTGGCCAGCAGCTGCCGCTGGGCAATGGCAGTATTCTGTCTACGCAGGAGCAGCTCTTCCTCTGGTTCCGTTCGGACAATCAAACGCAGGCGCGGGGCTTCAATCTCACCTGGAGCTCAACGCCGTCCATCTGCGGCACAGAGCTTGAACTGAAGATGGGTGACACTGGCGTCATCCGTTCACCCGGCTATCCCGGAAAGACGCGTCCAGGAGTCGATTGTCGTTGGCAATTGGAGGCGCCATTTGGCACTCGTGTTCTGTTTCGCTTCTACGAGATCAACCTGGGAGGACCACTACGAATCCCAGCGAATCCAGACCAGAACAACTGCAGCAACAGCGACTTCCTTCGGCTGCGTGACGATGATCGACTGCTCTATATGGCCTGCCAGTCGGCACATCCAGAGCCCATCTACAGCTCATCCAACCTGCTATCCCTGCACTTCCACACGGATGCGTATCGTGCAGACAGTTCGTTTCAACTGCACTACGAGGTGGTTGCCGGCCACCCTGGCTGTGGTGGTGTCTTCACGGAGCGTCAAGGCGTCATCGCAGGCCACATGCATGCAGAGGTTTGTCTCTATCTCATTACGCAGCCGTCGGGCACAAAAGTCCAGCTCGACTTTCAGTTGTTGGATTTGTTGCGGTCCGAGGATTGCAACCTGCAGAAACTGGAAATTTTCGATGGGGCCAACGAGGAGGCATCTCTTCTCGGACGATACTGTGGTCAGCCAGAAAGGAGTGAGCTCCAACCTGTGGTCTCCAGCGGAAATGTCGTTCTGGTGCGTTACTTTTACGCACTTCAGGGCCTTCGTCTTTCCAAAAGCTTTGAACTGCGATATAAACAAAGTGAGTTGCCTTCGCGTTACCTTGAGTCATCTTTCTCTTAACTCCTTCTTTAGTCTGCAGTTTCAACATGACCTTCGCAGACACTGCGGGAGGCATAATATTTACTCCAAATTATCCGAGTCCCTATATTGAAAACCTTGAGTGTACCTACAATATTGTTGGACCCACTGACCATTTGGCGCGTATCAACATAACTGATTTGTCCCTCAGCAAAGTGGATTCTCTGCCAACTGTCGACGGCAACGATGAAGAGGATTCCGTACCTGAAACTATTACAAATCAGTCAAGTTATCTGGATGTTTATTTGTCCCGCAATGCCAAAGCGCAGCGCATAACCAAGAACTTGACAAGTCCACTGGAGCTGATGTCGGAAAACAACCAGATACGTCTGGTGTTCCATGGTGCAAACAATCCCCAGAATGGGCGCGGCATGCGTGTTGAGTTTGATTTCCATTTACGTGCAAACTGTGGAGGCGTCTCGACCACGTTAACTGGAACCTTAACTTCAATGTTTCGCGATGCTTGCCAGTGGGTTATTGAGACGCCAGGCAGGAAGCACATAAAAATCAATGCTAGAATGATTGGGACAGCACATGTGATGATATATGATAACAGTACGGGTACCCAAGCAAGACTTTTGGTGGATGAGACAAAATCTTTATATGAGGGTGGTTACAATTTCAACGAATACATTGATTCTAATCTCTTGACCATCATTGTAAGAAGCAGATTCATGAATGCATTTGCTCGTATAGATTATAAGCCGGCTACATCAGGTAGGAGCAAGGGTTTGCAACATGCATAGGCACTTAACTTTTGTTGTTTTGCATTTACAGATTGTGGCGGCAATTTCAAGACTCGCTATGGCATCATCAAGTCCCCCAACTGGCCCGAGGATTACGGGGAAGATGAGAACTGCACTTGGATTATACGAGCACCTTTAGGTCAGAAAATCGAGCTGGTAGTTCACAATTTTAGTATTGAAAACACATACGACTATGAGTCGTGTGACGACTATTTGGAAATAAGGTAAGGTTATATCCATAGATTTTTCTACCAGGCAAATTCTCTGCGACTGCCTAGCCTTGGTATGGATGAAGGGGAAACATAAACACATAGAAAGACACAGGACGTTAACTCATCGACGAAGCATCTGTTTCGTTTCATTAGCGGAGCTTTTGTCAAGTTATAGGAGTTGTAGGAGAATTCCTTTTAATAACAAGTGGATGCACAAAATTATGGTGCACGGAAATTGGACCAACGGACAAAGGAGTTTTAAAACAAGACCTTCACACTTTGGTGGTAAATTTGCAAGTGTTTATTTCTCTCCTCTTTGCTTGCCTTCAATGGCAGCTGAGCTCTTATAACAAATGCTTTAAACGTTAACAGTAATATCTTTATATGTTAAATACTTTACGTTAACATGAATGCAGTTAATAGGAAATTTAAAATTAGTGTGCATTTACATGGTACAAAATTAATACTAAACGGCAAATGCCGTAACAACAAGAATAATAATAATCTAGGAATGATAATTCCCCATAAAATTCCAGATAATTAGTTGCCTTACTCACTTTGTTTCTTACGCACAGAAATGGAGATCGGGCAGAGTCGCCGCTTATTGGACGCTACTGTGGAGATCAAATACCGTCGCGCATACCATCGTTTGGGAACGTGCTTTACTTGCATTTCAAGACAGACGGGTCGGTCCATGAGAAAGGTTTCTACCTCAACTGGGAAACTGCGGCCACTGGCTGCGGCGGCAAGCTAAGCTCTCCTGTTGGCGCCATCTATTCACCACACAGCATAGCGGACAATCGTGGTGCGGTCGCCTGCGACTGGCAAATCAATGTGGCCCAGGGATCGACGATAGTGCTGCAGCTTCAAAGCCGGGACAATGTGTGCAATGGACAGTTGACCCTCTTTGACGGACCGAACACACAAAGTCCTCGCTTGCCGATGAACTGCAGCACGGATAGCAGCGAGCAGCAGACAATGACACTGCGCTCCACAGGGAATCGTGTACTTGTGCGTTATGTGGTGCCCTCCGACTCCCCCGACGGCCTACAGTTCATGCTAGACTACTCGACGAACTGTCAGGTGCGACTGGAGCAGCTGAACGGCGTTATTGAGACACCCAACTTCCCGGACAACTATCCACCCCAACTCAACTGCGAGTGGGACATACGCGCCGGTGGAGCGAACAATCACATCCAATTGGCTTTTTCCCACATGTCCATGGAAGGGATGGACTCTTGTTTCTTCGATAAGGTCGAGTTGCTGGACTACAATGACAATGACAACGAACCGCTGAGCCAGCAGCGATTGTGTACCGCCAAGAATTTGGTGATCACCAGTAAGGGTAATCGCCTGGTGGTCAAGTTCATCAGCGACCATTCGAATCAAGCGCAAGGATTTCATGCCGAGTACAAGCGTATTGGCTGCGGAGATAAACTCCAAGGAGCTTTCGGTGGCAGCATCAAGACGCCCAATGCGCCGTATAGTATGAATTTGGATTGCCACTGGCAGATCATAGCGCCAGCTGGCCATCTGATTCGTCTGACTTTGCATGAAGTGCACATCGAGACGCAGTGGCACAACTGCAGCCAGGATCTGCTAACAATCAACTCCACTGACAATTTACCTGACACTTTGTGGCGCAGCTGCAGCATCGAATCATCAGCGCAAACGTTTACATCGCCAGCAAATGAGTTGAACATCTATTTCCACAGCAGCCCGCAACGTGCTCGCAAGTATTTCAAGGCCAGCTACGTCATGGTGCCAGCCAGTTGTGGCGGTCTGATCAGCGCAAAATCCTTATTCATTGCGTCGCCCAACTACTATGATCAAGGGCTGAACTCTTACGACAAGGATGTGGAATGCGTATGGGACATAGACATGGAGGTGGGTACACAGGTTTAACTTGTATGCCAATAGAGAACAATTGTGCATAAGAGTTGAGCAGACGCCTTGGAGTTGCTCGTTGTGCTCTAATCTCACTCTGACTGCCTTAAACGACCCACTCCAAGGATTGGTCTTATAATGAGACGCTTTACTTAGTTTTATCGCTTTCTTTAGCTGCTTGTTTGCATCCTTACAATGAAGAACTTCCCTTTGCTGCTACTTCGGCATAGGGTGCTTCTAGCTTAAGTTTAGAGTATTGTCTATCCTTATCAATTCAATTACTGATCTATATATATCTTCTTCTTAACCACAGAACGCCTATGGCTTGGTGCTGACATTCCAGAATTACAATTTGTCAAACTCGACCGCTTGCCAAAAGGCCATGCTGGAGCTATCCGGTTCAACTGTCCAAAACAAAAGGTTTACTGAACGATTTTGCGGCGAAGGCTCAATAATAAGACTAGTTGGACCAAATACAAATCCAAGATTACGCTACAAAGTCTCGCAGGGATATACGGGTAGATTCACTGCGACACTTGCAACGACCTGCGGAGGCACACTCAGTCAAAGTGAGGGATATATTCGCTCGCAGCTGGATTCGGCGTGTTACTGGAGAATCTATGGGCCTGAAGGCAGCAAGATCAGTTTGAATATACTTCATCTAGAGTGTCCACGCTGCACGGCACCTGTAAGCAATTGCACTGCAGGAGTACGGATTTACAACGATGAAGATAACGTGCTCTACCATAATCTGTGCGGGGAACACACGGTCGACATGACTTTGCCCACCAACAAGGTACGAGTGGAGGCAGTCGGCACTGTGTTGACGGCCAAGTACAACAGCATACGGAATTCCTGTGGCGGCAGCATAAGCTCGGCCAGCGGCACACTTACTTCACCCAACTATCCGGACAGTTATCTCTCGGATGTGGAGTGTGTGTGGACCTTGGAACTACTTGACGGCAATGCCATTGAACTAACCTTTGATGCAATGGATATAGCAAAATCGGAGCACTGTAACGGCGACTTCCTGGAACTGCGTGCGGGTATTGCTGGCAAACTCTTGGGCCTCTATTGTGACAAGGTGCTGCCCGCCGAGCCAATAGTCTCCCCGAAGCCAATTGTGGCTCAAGTTTCGTAGTATGCCTGGAAGTACTGGCACTGGCTTCAAGTTGCACTGGGCCTATGGTAAGTCTTCTTCGGGCAATGACCCTTCAGCAAATATATATTAATCACGCGTGTTGTCACAGTTCACGACATTGAGCTGACGGAACTAGCCAATGGTAGCATAAGATCTCCACCAACGCTGGCAGTTCGCAATGATGAGACACGCTATAGTTGGCGAATCATTGTCGAACGTGGCTTGCACATCGTCCTCCAGTTCAAGGAGTACAACACAGGACTTGAGGTAAGTATCTGCATATTCCAGAGTAAAGTATGTGGCAGAGGGAGATGTGTGGGATTAAGCTGAGTTGCAATTGCTTGAGGACAGATACCACAATATTATCGGACATACAGGCAGCAATTAAGGCACTCAGTTATTACAGAATTAAATTAAAGTTAGTAATAGTACCTAGAAAAGCAATGGATTTCCTTAGAAAAACTGCAGGAGAATAGATCTGCAAGGTCGCAGTACAGTGCAAATAATACAAACAATATTTAATTATAATAATCTCATTTAAAGTCTGATGCAAGTAATTATAGAGGTATCTCTAAATTATCGGCTATACCTAAATTCTTCGACTCCTCACTTGCAACATTTTAGCAGATCCGTTATATCCCCTTTTCAACACGGATTCGTGAAACGTCGTTCTACCACTACAAATTTGCTTGAGCTGAGATCCTTTGTGGTAAGAGAATTTCAGAAAAATCTTCAAACTGATGTCATTTATACTGATTTCACTAAGGCATTTGACTCAGTCAACAATACTTTTCTTTCACATAAACTAAACCTTCTCGGTTTCTCACCAAAACTTCTTAGTTGGATTGTGAGCTATTTGGGTGACAGAACCCAACGAGTCCTCTTTAAAAATAATAATTATTTTCTATTGTAGCTAACAACAACAATAATTCTGTATCTAGCTTAAAATTACATATCCTCATCAACCTATCTAGTAACTAGTTAAATATATAATTATCTTCTTTCTAGTGACAGTAGATTTCTTTAGCTAATTGCATGTTTAGAACATTCTACTCGCTATTTTAATTAGTCTTTGCTTACTAACAATAACTCTCCTGATCTGATTGGGTTTTCCTACGTTTTCCCCAATCCCCTGCAACAAATGTTGGATCGGCTCTTTCTTTTTTATCCCAACTTTAATTAAATTCAATCAATTTCTTTTTTTCACAATTAAGATCTTACTTATAACTTTAAATTATTCTTAGTTTAATATTTCAATTTAAAACTTAAATTATAATTATTAATTGATTTTTACTTTTAAACAGTCTACTGCCCATAGTTCGACTTTAAATAAATAACAAAAAATAAAATTCCTTCCTGTAGGTGTTTGATGGCTTCGATGAAACCGCTCTGCCTCTGGAGATCGCCTACTCACCATCCCAACTGACTTCTAGCAGTAATGTGATATATCTTCGCACAGTTAATACCAACTTTGACGCCTTCCACCTGAATTGGCGCAGCGAAAACGATTCCGCACTGAATGGAAATATAACGTTGACAACCAAAGACTGCGGCCAGCAACACACTTTGGGACCTGCGGGCATAGTTTTCATCCATTCTCCAGGTTACCCACATGGCTATGAGCCCAATCTGTATTGCGAATGGATTTTCAAGTCATCTGACCCTTCGTACCACGTGTTTGTCGACGTGTTTGATGCCACTCTGGAGGCAACTGCTGACTGCCACATTGACTACCTGAGCATAGAGAGTTCCAGCAATTTATTGCATTGGCAGGAGCAGAGCCGTGTCTGCAATGGCAGTGGACTGCCCCTAGTGCGGGTGCATGGTGCGCCGTATCTCAAGTTAAAGTTCAAAACGGACGCAACTATAAATGGAACGGGCTTCCGGGCTAAAGTGCAACGTGCTTGCGGCGCCAATATGACTGGATCTGTGGGAACAATCAAAGATACATTCCTGCTTGAACCTCAGATTGAAAATAATTGCGTGTGGAATTTCGAGGTCCGGCCCGGCAGACAAATCGACATTCGAATTGATTACGAACATCCACCAAAGAATACCAGTTGCCAGCGCTACGGGTTCATTCACGACGGTCTAGATGAGGCAGCTCCTCGCCTGGGCATGTTCTGCAATCGTTTGGGGAACACTAACACATTCCGCACGAGCGGCCCTCATGCCACAATCAAGTATGACTTTCCATTAACAACTGATTGGTACGCAGAGCTCGATTATGGCTCTATTTGGACGCTCACCTATCGCGAGTTCAGAGACTGTGACAACGAGGTGCGACTCACTCCGCAGGCCAGCAATTATACGATCACCACACCCGGCTATCCTTATTACCCACATGCACACACCGATTGCACCTGGACGATTATTGCACCGCCTGGAGAGACAGTTGCAGCGAACTTCATCGATTTTGACCTGAGCACGCAGCATTGTGATCAGGAGTTTGTTGAGCTCTACGATGGCTCCACAACAATCTCGCGTCCATTGCTCAAGACATGTCGCCTTCCCGTGTCGACACACAGCACGGGAAACCTCATGCTGGTGCACTACCAAACGGAGTTGATTGAGCCCCACTCCGGCTTCAAGTTGAACGTATCCCTCAGCAAATGTGGCGGCCAAAATGTTGGCCGCAGTGGGGTTATCACCTCCGTAAACTATCCCGCCCTGGGCGCCTACCCCACGCCCGCCATCTGTGAGCATGTTATTAAGGTGCCGAAGAGCTTTCACCTCGAGGTTTCAGTGGAGGATCTGCACTTGCCCTTCAATCCGAATGACTCTGCTCCCGCCCTGGATTATGTTGAGTTCCTCGATTTGAAGGAACAGGGTCGCCTGCTGCAAGTTCTCTACGGCAACATCAGCACCTTTCCCTTCGTCATGACCTTCCAGACAAGTGAGCTAGGTGTGCGCTTTGTGGCTGCAACCACAGCGGCCCACAGCTACCGTGGATTCAAACTGAAGTACGAATCGAAGCTGGGCTCATGCTATAAGGAAGTGAAGGGTTCATTTGGGGAATTGCATATCAAAGGGGATACCGAACATGTTTATTCCGTGCGACGTTGTCGATGGCGTATCACAGTGCCCAAAGGCCAACGAGTACGCCTCGAGTTACTTAACCTGCCGGAGTTGATAGCGGGCAGCACGGCGAGTCCTGGACGTAATCAAGGATATATGCCATTAAGGTTTGGCGGCTGGCAATCAAGCAGGCGGAAAAACTTCGAGTTCTACAACGATGACGAGCAGCGATCGAAGATAACTGAATTCAATGTGCTCGGCTACAACGGCAGCAACGTAATCGAGTCTTCGGACAACTTCATGCTGGTGCAAATGGCGCAGACGGAACCACTCGCCAGAGTGAACACACGGGCACGCTATAGTGCAACAGCAGCCTCACCTTGTCCGCCAGACATTGGCGACCAGGCATTTGGCACAGTTTCCAATCTGGAGCTGATCGAACTTCCTAGGTATTACTGCAGAGTCAGCTTCAAGGCACAGCCGGAGGAAACGCTCGTCTTCGATGTGCAGGAGTTGCCAACCAGTATTGATAGTGGGATAGTGAAGATAGCGGATGATGCACATTACGGTTCGACCTTCTTGCCCCGCCTAACGAACAGCACCATCTCTCTGTCCACAACAGACGGTCATCTTGATATACTGAAGCGGAGAACGGAGGGAACGATGCGAGTTCGTCTCGCGTATCGTCGTTATCCGTGTGGTGGCTATCTGAGGCTGCAGGAGGGTACCACTATTGAGCTACCCCAGCTGCCAGCGCACGTTGGTGCCATTGAGTGTGTCTGGACGCTGTTCAACTCCCGTGACTTTATGTTGGATGGCAATGCTAGCCTCAGCGATAGCTGCGATCGCGAGTACCTGACTATCTTCAGCTATGATAATGAGATAGAGTTGGGAAAGATTTGCCGTGGTACGACGAAGGTGAACACAATTTTGCTGAATTCACGACGGGTCAAGGTGACCTACCATGCCACAGTCTTCCAATCCGGTGGCAGCAGTCAGTTCCTGCTGAAGGCCAGCAGTCCACTAGCCACAGCTGGCTTGAACAAAATTGTTCAGGTGGAAGATTATTCGTCGCCGCGAATAACAGTGGACAAGGCCTCCTATAGAAACAACATGGAGCTAAGCTGGCAATTCGAAACTAGGCATGGCAAATCACTTCGCCTGCAGTTCGAGGATAGATTCTTCATTGAGCAAGCGCCCAACTGCAGCCACGATCAACTGCAAGTGCTGAGTAGCACAGAGAGCGGCCTGTGGCAAACCGTTGCTATCTTATGCGGCCGAGAGATGCCGCAACCAATGTGGATGCAGGCCAAAAAGATACGCGTGGTATTCCGCACCAATGGCAATGTCACTGCCGACGGCTTCACTTTTGTTGTACAGACTAGCTGCGATGTCCGCCTGCGAGCCACCGGCGAGCTACAGTCAATAATCATAAAGCAGCAAACGAGATATCGCCCGATAAAGTGCAATGTTGAGATCTCCAGTGATACCCAAGAACAGTTGCTGGTCTCGGTGAAGGGTATAAACTATAGATCCTGGCTGTGCGAGTTCGAAAACTTCCAGGTCTATCGCCTGGAAGGTGGCCAAGAGCAGCTCATCCACAGCAATATCTGCCCAGACTTCGAGGTAACTGGCTACGGGCTTATCCACCTGATACAGGAGAGCAGCTTCCGCACCACTTACAACTTGGAGTACCAGAGTGTTGGCTGCGGTGGCAACTACACAGCACCCTTCACTCTACGGCAACTGCGACAGTTGCAGGACCACCAGGAGGAAAACAGACACTGTGTGTGGCACGTGCTGGCGCCGCCGCAACATGCGATCTTTGTGGTCTTCAAATACCTCAACATGTACCAGAGCGATGGCTGTGAGAGCGAGAACCTCACTGTGTACCGTGGCAACGGGCGCAGTGCCGAGCAGCGTGTCAGCGTGCTCTGCGGCAATCGCACCAAGCCCTTCTCCATCATGATCGACAGCAATGAGGCCCTGTTTGAGACCCACCTACTGCGTCATTACGGTGACGAAATCTTGGGTGATTTCATGGCCAGAGTTGAGTTCACACCCAACTGCAATGAGCATCTAGTCCTAAGCGAAGGCAACTCGCGCATAAGTCTTGTGCGGCACTACCAGCTCAATGGTACCGATCAGGAGTTGCACTGTTACTTCCAGGCCACTGCGCCGCCAGGTCATCGGCTCTCCATATGGCTTAAGCAGCTCCAGCTGCAGAACGTGACGAGACGATGCGTCAATTGTAGTTCTCTAGAATTAATTGATGGCTTTAATACGGACAGTATCACTCTGGGGAAATTCTATTCTATTGTTGGCAATGGCAGCAGACTTTTCAGCTCTAACCAGGACCTGATCATCCAGCTGAGTGTCACTCGTGAAACAGCTAAGTCTGTCAATTTTGAACTCGTTCTTGAAATGACAACCACAGTCTGTGGCCAATTGGAGTACAATCTTGAAGGCAACGAGGTAAGCAACAGCACCAGCTTGATCATTTGATGTGGAATACTAATCTCTTTCTCTCGTTATATTAGACTGCACGGATAAGGCTCTCTTCCGACAGCTCCAGCAGCTACGAGGGACACGTCCATTGCTCCTGGAGCTTTAAGTCCGACAAAGTAATGGAAATAGAGATACATACAGCCATGCTGCCAGATATCTCCCCCACTACAGGCAAATGCATGGACTACCTGCTCATTTCTAAGAGTTATGTAAGTCATTTAGATCACAATCTACACTCCAATTGATACTTATGTCTCATTACATTTCCCTCAGATGCCCACGCAGAACTATTGTGGCCAGTTCAATAATACCCATATAGACATACCGAGGGGCTCTGGCTTCAACATGGTATTCCACAGTGCGGCACAAGATAATACCTACGTTCTGGATATATCGGTCAGAGTGAAGTCGAGTAAGTTGACAGCATGTTTCAACATTTGCTATAGAGTTGTAAAAATAGATCTACACAGTTCGAAGAAGTGAAAAAACTAGAGTTAATTCTAGCAGAGATTAGTACAAATAACAATGTTGCAAGATTCTATCCTCCTTGAATACTTTATACTCATTTCAGATTGTAATCGCACCTTGACCTCGCTGGATGGCTTACTCCTGATCAATGGGGATTACAGTGAGTCGTTATTGGAGTGCTACAACGACATACGATTACCAAAAGGATACGCAATATCCATAGAATTTGACTTCGTTCAGCTTCAGTCAGATTCATACTTGACAGTGCGTATAAGATGACGTCTTTAATTCTATTTCCAGTCACCTACATTCACTCTCTTCATAGGTAACTGACCTGAGTGTAAATAAGAGCGTGCTCTATAACACAACAAACGAGTTTCCGTCTACTCCCCAAACCATTTCAACCTATAACAATGGAATAGGTATTGCGAATGGTGGCGTAAGGTATATGAAGCTGTACTATCACTCGAATATTAATACTCTTCCCATTGGATGTGGTGGGGTACTGAGAAGTTTGTCGGGTCAGTTCTCCAATCCCAACTACAACAATCGCAATTATTCCGACTGCACTTGGCAGCTTATTGTGCCAGCAGGAACTCGACTCACTTTCAATTTCAGAAGTAAGCTGCGATTACTTTACTCTCTTTATCTTGTCTTATAAATACTGATTCTCTGTGGTTTAGAATTCGATATGGGTCCCGTTACCAATTGCGGTCTGGATAATATCAAGTTTTACGAAGTGTTGCCCGATAATACGGAATTATTGCGCCATTCCTTTTGTGGACAGATTGTACCCGTACATTTCAACATGGCTGTCAATCGCCTTAAAATAGTGGCCAAGAAGTCACCCAACTTTGATGGAACCGGTTTTCAATTGCAATATGATTCGCAATACATTTTTTAAATACCATACCACGCATGCTACAACTTGCGAGTCCCGCTGTGCAATGATTAAGCCGGCTCTCTCTCTCGTAATACTCTTGCTGTTCACATTTATATATATGCATTTGTATTGGTGTACTATATAGTTGTATATATTATAAAGATTGCCCACTTACATTGCACTTTATTTGCTCTAATGACCTTTCACATCAGACCTAGCTGTTTTCTGTTAATCTAATTCAAATCAAGACAGATTTGTGATTAAGTTTATGTATGTATGTATATATATAGTATATCAGTGTATACTTTACCTAGATACTCGTACCTATTTACCTACTCAGTCTCATTTGTTCACTTTCAAGCATAGCCCAATTGACACTGACCTCGAAAACGCATCAAGAGTAGCGAGAGGAGGAGCATCATTTACAGTAGTTTAAGTTCTCAATGAAAGCAAAAGATAAATACAAAAATATAAACATAAACCAAAAGATCAATAAAATAAAATTGTATCAGAATAATGATAATAATAACATAACTCATTATTCATTCATTAATTTGTTATTTAATTTTAATTGTTATTCAGTTGACTTTTTCTGCAAGTGTAGCAAATGGCAACGGGCGACTATGACAACGAAAATAAAAGCAAATTCAATTAATACAATAACAGGCTGTCTTCTCTGTGTGTGTATTTTTGTACATCACTGTGTGTATACATATGGATGTATGTATGTGTGGTAGCTATGTATTTTTAAATCGGAAAAGCAGCAACAACAACTGAGCAACTTGTTGTTGTTGCCATATTTTCCTCATCGCTGCCGGCGTTGTTGATTTGATTTTAGTTCCACGCGAGGCGTCTCAGCGAAAGTGTGAACGGGAGTCGTCAGTGCAAATATTAAGTTTACGCCGCATAATGCCAGTTTTCTCAAAAATACTTTCGCTGCGCTGCGGTAAGCAATGATAAGGAATTAAGCTACTCTCAGAGCATTCTACCATGCTTATACTAGGGTATTTACTAGTGTGGCATATTCAACTAAGTTGTTGTTTTTCTTCTGCTTTGGTCTTTCTCTTTCGCATTATGCAATTGCCTTGGCGACAACAATCTCCTCACCTCTCCTCCCATGATCCTCGCCTTGAACAGTTGTTAACCAAGTGCGTGGCGCCAGCAATGCAGCTCAGTCGCAGCTGCGTCAAGTGTTGGCAGAGCAGCTGAGCGGCATTAAGGAGGCGGGCACCTTCAAGGCGGAACGCATCATTACCTCCTCGCAGAGTACGCAGATAACGGTGCAGGGCAGCGATAAGCGCATACTCAACTTTTGCGCCAACAACTACCTTGGTCTAGCAGTAACTGCAGCTCCCCCTCTTCCCCAATTCCTCCTACTCACATCACAATCTTCTGCTTCTTCTCGCAGAACAATCCGGAGATTGTGCAGCACAGTCAGCAGTTGCTGGAGCAGTATGGCGCTGGCCTGAGTTCGGTGAGATTCATTTGCGGCACACAGGATATTCACAAGCAGCTGGAGCAGAAGATTGCACAGTTCCATGGACGGGAGGATACCATCTTGTATGCCTCATGCTTCGACGCCAATGCGGGTATCTTCGAGGCTATACTGACACCCGAGGATGCCGTCTTCTCGGACGAGCTTAATCACGCGTCCATCATCGATGGCATACGGCTGTGCAAGGCCAAGAAGCAGCACTACAAGCATCGGGATCTGGCAGATCTTGAGCAGCAGCTGCGCGGAAGTGAAGCTCGCCTTAAACTCATTGCCACCGATGGCGTCTTCTCCATGGATGGCAACATTGCACCGCTGGCAAAGATTGTCGAGCTGGCCAGAAAGTATGATGCCCTCGTCTTTGTGGACGAGTGTCATGCTACGGGATTCTTTGGCGCCACAGGACGCGGCACTGAGGAGTATGCCAATGTCTTGGGTGAGGTGGACATCATCAATTCGACGCTGGGCAAGGCACTGGGCGGTGCCTCGGGTGGCTATACCACCGGACTCGCTGAGCTGGTCTCGTTCCTTCGTCAGAAGTCACGTCCGTATCTCTTCTCCAACACCCTGCCGCCCGCTGTCGTCGCCGTCGGCCTTAAGGTCATGGACATGCTGCTCAGCTCCAGTCAGCTCTGCCAGCGTGTGCAGAGCAACACGCAACGTTTTCGCAACGCCATGACCAAGGCAGGTTTCACCATTGCCGGCGAGAATCATCCCATCTGTCCCGTCATGCTGGGCGATGCTCGTCTGGCCTCCAACTTTGCCGATCAGATGCTGAGTGAGTGTAACCCAGATTGGTGTACTCATTGAGTTTACTTAGCCTTCCACCTTTTCTCTTCCAGCTCGCGGCATTTATGTTATTGGCTTCAGTTATCCTGTGGTGCCGCAGGGCAAGGCTCGCATACGCGTGCAAATCTCTGCTGCCCACACTGAGCAGGCGATTGATCAGGCTGTGCAGGCCTTCATTGAGGTTGGACGTGAACTCAAGGTTATCAAGTGAGGCTACGAAAGGTCGCAGTGACCTCTTTAAGTATTTTCCAGTTGCATTTATTCAAAGAAAACTCAATAAACAAACAAGTAAAGAAAGCTAAAAAGAAGCGTACTCGACTACGCTATACCCTGCAGGGTGCAGTCAAGATTTGAATTGTCTTACAGCTGTTAAGTATTTTAATTGTTGTTACCTTGTGAGAAGGAAGATCAACATTCGAACTGATTTATACACAGAAGCCTTACAGAAGAGCATTCTGTGTTCGGATCAGTTATAAAACAATGCGATCCTGTGTATATGATCAAGATCTTATGCAGCTGCTTTTTAGATCATTCACAACGATCTTATTAACTTGTAAATATACTATAAATGTCTCTCAAATTTATTTATGAGTATATTTAATGTGTTGCAATGACATCTCTGTATCCAATTGAAATAACCTTCACTTCTCTTAAAAAATTTCAAAGGTTCAGCTTCTGTTTTGAGTTGCTTTATTTATTCTGATTTCGGACTGTGACTAACTAAGCTGCTTGCACTAAGTATAGACAACTAAAAGAGTCAATAACTAAGCGTAAATCAATTAAGAATAAACACTGAACTTAAGATTAGATTGCACATTAAACGAATGACTCTGGCCACAGTGGGTGGTCACAAATGCAGGCGCCGCCCGAAAAGCAATAACAAATCAGTTAAATAATAATTACAATAATAATAATAATAATCGATAATTGTTAATCGGTAAAAATAATTATAAATGTAACAAAACAAAAAGGAAAATGCAAAATACTTTCAGAAAGCGCGAAATGTGCGAAGATTTGCAACTAGAACAAGGATTCGATACGATTTTTACAATGTGATTGTGACTATGAGAACTTTGGTTAGTGTGATGTCGCTGTGTGTGTGTAAGTATGTGTATGTGTGTGTGAGAGTGGGGTAACTACTTGTTAACCAGTCCACGCGCCTTGGGATAAGCCGAGGCAGGTTTCTTGGGCTGCACACGGCCAGTGGGCGGGCGTCTATTAGAGTCCAGAGCGGAGCCCGGACTGGGCAGACCACTACGCGTGGACTTGACGTGGCGCACAGCTGCTGAAGGTACTGTGCCGGCGGCGACAGGTGTGCCCACTGCCGAGGATGTCAGAGATGCACCGCCAGCATTGGCATTGCTATTGATGATGTTCTCGAGGCGATGGCGCAGTGAGTTGGTGTGCGAATCAACAATGTCAATGTCATCGCCGGTCTGCATGGCCTGGGCGAGCACAGCCTGCAGCGAGGCGGACACCTTGGGTGTGCGATACTCCTGCGTGGTGCGGCAGGGCATCTCCAACTCGTAGCTGACAATATTCTCGCTCTTGAAGCGCAGCGCACTGGGTGAATTCGACTTGGCCTCCTGCAGTGCGTACTCTGAGATGGGTCGACGTCGCTGTGGATGCGAAACAGGACGTTTGCCACTGAACTTGCCATCGCCGTTGGCTAATGGCAGCGGAGTGGTGGCGAACTTCCATTCCTCCTGCTCCTCGTCGTACTTGGCCTGTGTGTAGAGACGCTGCTTCACCTCCACGGGCACAAAGTTGTCGATGATGAGCAACTGACGCTTTAGCTCCTTGACCAGCTCGTTCTGTGCCATCTCCAGTTCACGCAGATCCTGGTTATGATCGTGCTTGCAGTCGTTGAGCTCCTGCTGGAGTGCCAAGTACTTGGCATAGCACTTGGACAACTTGCGCTTCTTCAGCTCCACCTCCTGCTCCAGGGAAACGTTGCGTTCACGTATCTCCAGCGTTGTCTCCTCCTGCAGCTCAAGTTGCTGTTGGATTTCAATTTCGCGCTTCTTGCGCTCTGCAATCTCCACCAGCTTCTTTTCCAGCTCTATCTGACGTTCACTGTACGTGTCCAGCAGATTCTTTCCACCGCGCACCAACTGACCCTCTAGCTCGGCCAGTTTGGCTGCCAGCTTGGCGTTCTCCACACGTTCCCTTTCCAATTGATCACTCGACTTGGCTGCCTCCTCCTCGTTCTCCTTATCAGACTCGGGCTCTGAAAGTTCACCTTCGCTCTCGGGTTCCTCCTGCTCTTGTTCCTCCACTTCCGCAGTCGGCTGTGGATGCAGTTCCAGTTCACGTTTGGGTTTCTTGACGCGCTTCTTGGAAACTGCAGCGAGTTTCTCACTGCGTTGCTGCTGTTGCGGCGCAATTAGCCGCTTGAGTCGCTCGATCTCCTCCTGGTATTCCTTCAGCTTAGCATCCTGTGGGTCTTCATTCTTCACTGGTTGATTCTGTATGTTCTTGGCACGCTGGGCATATCGCAGCGTTGTCAGCGTCTCGTTGTAGTTGTAATTCGAGGGTCCAATGTTGGCAATCATGATGGTCTTGGAGTTGCCACCAAGCGAATCCTGCAGCAGACGCGTCAGCTTCGAGTCACGATACGGCACATGGGGCGAGTTCTCAGCCAGAGCAGAGATGACATTGCCCAGCGAGGACAGAGCCAGATTAATCTTACTGGCCTCCTTGAGCCTTTCTGCGGAAGCACCCGTCTTCGACTGCCGCTCGCTGCCGGCCAAATCGATGAGATTCAGTTTGCCCACCTTGATGGTGTTCGTCTCCGTGTCGCACATCTCGATCTTGATCATGAATATGGCGTGAGAGCTGGAGAGGATTGATACGACTGTTAAAAGGGAAATGGAAACCAGGTACAACTGCTTACCGTGAGCTGTGCTCGTTCATGTTAGTGAAGCCCACTGTGCGGTTCTTGTTGCCCACCCTCATCACGTTGGACATGTCGTCGACGCTCTTGCAATTGATCGCATGCAGATTGGGCACATATACACCAGATCCGCGCTCCCGCACCTCCAGATGCTTTGAATTGGGCTTAAGCAGATCCCGCAGCTCCTCCATGTAGATTTCCAGATAGGATACATCTACCAGGAACTGAAAGTTCTCGGTGCGATTGATGTGCAGCCAAATCTGCTCAAAGGTACGTGGAATGATGCCCATGAGGTCATCATTGCCGCGAGCTCCCTCCATGGTAAAGGTTTTGCCCGTGCCTGTCTGGCCATAGGCGAAGATGCAGCCATTGAATCCCTCCAGCACTGAGCTGACCAGCGGAAAGACCACTTCATGGTAGAGCGTCGTTTGCGTAGCACTCGCATCGTATGCCGCATCGTAGGTGAACACCTTGCGCTGTTCCTTGTTCGCATCCACCAGATTCTGCAGCTCGACCACACCTCGATTGGGATATACATTAACCACTTCCGGAGATCCATCGGAGCGCTCTCGATTGCTCATCGGACGGCATCGCACAACGACCTGAACGCACTCATTGGGCGTCTGACTATTCGCCGTGCCCGGGCGTCTGTTTTTCGCACTCATTCTACTGCTGCAGCTGTTTCTACTCTTCAACTCGGAGACGGTGACGGTGACTAAAGCAGCGTTGCCTTTGTCGCCCTTTCCACCCCACTGTAGCTGTGACGACAACAAACGAAAACAAATGTCAAATAAAATCAATAATTTTGACTGCGTCGGTAATTTGCTTGTTATTCAGTTACGTTGTACTCCTTTGTTTATGCACAAATGACGTAATTTTCACTATGTATTCTCTTTGCGCCACTTGAAGTTAATAATTTGCAGTAATTACCTGTTTTTTAAAGCCAAAATAACTTCACCTTGAGTACGTTTTTTTGTTATATTGTTCAGCTGCTACCGCTAGCAAACTATCGATAGCTATTAACATATCGATTTATGTAATTGAATCGTTGCAATAAATCGAAAATACTGATACCATTACAACAGAATTCAAACAAAATACGTTTTAATTTATGGAAAATACCAATTCCAGTATCAATTGTAGAAAAATACTAAATTTTCAAAATATCGTTAAGCTAGTTTGTTGTTATTGCAATAAACTTTATTAATAAAATCATCATCGTCTTGAAGATTTGGATTTACTCGTCGATTTACTGCTGTCTGTAGCACCTCGTTTACGTTTGTTTAGAGGATTACGTGGATCGTAGGCATCATACCAATCATCCCCCTTGGTCGATGCATCTTTAGCCAACACTGGCGCATTATTATTGAAGTTCAATGAATGCGCTAACCAATCGTCCCCCTTGATTTCCTTTTCCACTGTATTATCGTCTACATTATTATCATGTTCTTCATCAGCATTCTCTTCACTCGATTTATATTTTAGATTATCCAGTTTAGATTTGAATTTCGATAACAATTCCAGTGTGTGGCTCTCTCTGTAAATAAATTATTTATATAAACAATTGGCAAAGGATTTATTTAAGTTAGCTAGTTACCTGAGTTGTCCCTTTAGCTTGGACTTGGTCTTCTCCGTATACTTCTCTTTAGTTTTCAAAAAATCATTAATGTAATGATTCTCGCTGCCACCTTTAACGGCTTCAGTCTTGGAATTCTTCTCCGACTCTTTAGCAAGATGTTTATCCTTTGTCAACTTATCCTGTTGATATTGTCGCTTAAGGGAGGCAATTTCCTCGCGGATTTTTAATCTAAAAAGGCAAATAAATTGATATATAATTGATAATTGGTGGTAAACCTCAGACATACTTTTCATTTGTTGCCTTTTAGACTTTGTTCCTGTTCCTGTGTCATCAGCTTGTCATCATCATCATCAGAAGAGGATTCCTTTTTGATCTCTACGGGCTTAACTGGTTTTCTACTAACTTTTGATAACCTGGCAAGTTTATTCTTCACCACATCGGAAGAGCTGTTCGATGGCTTCGTTCTTGTCTCCTCGTAGTCATCGGAAAGACGTCGCTCCTCGCTGCTTGCGCGCTCTGTTTTGGGAACCTTAAGGGGTTGCTTACTCAGCTTGGGATCGTCTACCACATCATGCAAGGATTTAGCCTTGCCAGCATTTTGTTTAACAAATATGTTCGTTTCTTGCTCATCATCTTCAGCCTCCTCACCAAAGGAAAGCAATCCAAAGTTCCTATAATGATATATAAATTAATACTATAATAATATTTGAATTATATGCAGAACTCACTTGACACCTTGTTTCTCCTTTTTCGGTTTCTTTACTTTCACAGCTGCCTTGTTCAAAGTTCGTGGTATAATATCGCTGAACGGGTTGCTGAGAACCTCTGTGGAGTTAATACGATGTGTGTACATAGGACGCTCATTATGATCAACGTCGCCCTCCTCCAGCTTGAGCATATTGAACACAGTATCTCCTGTGACCTTGCCGAAGAGCGTGTTTTTGTTTTCCAGCTCTGGTGCCGCCGCAAACGTAAAGAAGAACTGTGAAGCATTGTCATTCTTTCCTGAATTGGCCATGCCCACCAGGCCACGTCGCGAGTAACGCAAACGTGAATGGAACTCATCCTTGAAGGGGTCACCATAAATGGATTCGCCGCCAGTGCCATCGTCATTGGGATCACCGCCCTGCACGATGAATCCCTTTACAAGCCGGTGAAATGTTGTCCCGTTGTAGTAGCCCTCCAGGCAGAGTTGGATGAAGTTACGGCAGGCCTTGGGGCACTCGCGAGCCCATAATTCTATATCTATATCGCCTACTGTGGTCTTCAATAGCACCTTGCCCGATGTGGGCGGCTCCTGTATATAAATATTGCTCATTTTTAAGCAAATAAACAATTCGCTGGAGTAATTTCTAGTTTAGTGTACACTGGCAAATGGTTGGCAACGCAGACATTAACAGGGATGCAAATACTGGTCTGTGTATGTATATCGATATAAATAAACGATAGTTTGTGGATGCGATGTATTCCAATGTTAACAAGCAGTTTTGCAACCTGTTGCAAAGTATGTTCAAGTGTGCACACACTGCAATTTGAAAATGTATTAAATATTACCAAAAGTTCGTTACTTAGCAACGTTGGCTTTGAAACATTTGTTTAAGGTTTTTCTTTCATTGCAAAAAAGAGTTTAAGAAAACAATGAACTTCAGCGACGATCCACTTGCAGATCTTCTTAGCGATAATAGCTTGGATAATGATAATTTCTTTGATGCGCCCGCAAAGAAATCAACAAAGTCTACAAAAAAGTAAAGGAAAACTGGAAGATCTCTTTGGTATAAAAGAAGAAACAGAAGCGGACGTACAGAGTCCGGGGAATATTACAAGCAGACCGAATGCCACAAGCACACCACGCATTGTGAAGCAGAAACCCTCGTTATCTATGGACGATGCCGATGATGATGACTTGGGATTTGATCCGAAGCGCCCCAAGAGCGGAGGAGGAGCTCGGAAGAATCTGCTAGATGATTTGATTAGTGCCGCAGATCAACCCAAGGCCAGAAATATATTCGATGACATTTTGAACAGTGGCGAGACTCCAAAGAGACCTGCTACAGCAAAGCCTTCCATGTCCCGCCAGTCAACAGACACGACTACGGAGAACTCCAACATACGACCCAAAACTGCAGCTGTTTCAGGCAGACGTAGCTCCGCTTCCGCCCAGTCAACGAACTTAAATGCAGATCCCTTGGGTCTATTTGGCAGGGACAAGGAGACGAATGCCACCGTATCCGGCATGTCCACTCCGGTGTCAAAAAAGCGGGGCACAGCTGACTGGTTGGGATTGGGTGCAGGTGTGGAGGTTGTCCCAGCAACAGAACCAGACCCGGAACCAGAATCTGTGCCTGAGCCAGAGCCAGAACGTGCTGCCACGCCCCCACGTACTCCCCGGAAAGCCAGGCAGGAGGTGGAGCTGGATGCACGCCCTGTGCCAGACTCGACAGCCCAAAAGATACTGCTGATGAACAGCCTCAACTTGGAGAGCAGCCAGAGCTTCAGTGCGCTGCAGCAGCAGGAAGCGCAGTTGGTGATCGCTGCCCAAATGAAGAGTCAGGAGCGAGCACTAGTGGAGATGCAGCGCAGGCAGGAAACACAAGATCAGAAATTTCAATCCCTGCTGCAGCAGCAATTGCAGCGTCAGCTGCAAATGGAGGAGCACATCAAGGTGCAGCAGGAGAGGATCAATATGCACCTGCAGCTGATGATGAGTCAACCTATTGTGAGTAACATTGCTGCCATTGAGGGAGCCTTGGAGCAGCCCACCACCGAGCAGCAGCTACCGCTGCCCATGTCGGTGCCTGCACCACGAGATGAAGGCAAGGAACAGTTGCTGCAGCTGGAGACTGATGTCAAGCGTTCCCAGCTGGAGAAGCTACGACTTGAGGAGCTGGTGGCCAACATGAAGGTCAACTACGAGCAGGAAATCGAAATGATCGAGAGCTCCTACAAGTGAGTTGCTGGATAATCTTAGTATACTCATTACTAATCCCTAAATCCTCTAGAAAGCAACTCAAAGTGCTGGAACAGCACTTGGCAGCAGTGGAGGAGCGTCTAAAGCTAGAAAACTCTGAGCTAAGGGATTATTACACAGGAAAACTGGAGAAGCTGAAGGAGGACTATGACTCGCAGTTGTCCACGCTGAAGCAGGATCACGAGGATGATCTGCGCCAGCTGCGCAGTTCCCATGAATCCGACATGGAACGCATTCGACAGAGCAAAATGCTGGAACAAGCGACGCTGCGGGATCATGGCAACTACTTGGAAACATTGCGTCTGGCATCCAGTGATCTGCAGGAACTGCGTGAGGGCATGTCCAATACCAAGGAGCGGGAGCAGCAGTTGGAGGCACGTGAGCGTCGTCTGGCGGATGCGGAGCGACGCCTGAAGATAGGCGAGGAAAGTGCTGAAGAGGAGAAGCGCCGTCTCATGGAACTGGTTAGTACGCTAGAGCTGCAGTTGGAGCGACTCTCTAAGGATTCAGCCGAGGAGAACTGGCAGCTCCGGCAGCGCATGGCAAGTCTGGATGCCGAGAAGAAAGCGCTCGAGCAGGAGAAAATCTTCCATCGCCAGCAAATCGATCGAGATGAGAAGCGCCTTGAGGAGCAGAAGACATTCCAACTTGCAGATATAGAACGCCAGCAAGTCGATATGCAGCAGGAGCGTACCCGACTCTTGGTCGAGAAACAGAAGCTGGAGATGCAGCACAGGCTGCATGGCTCCAGCGACATGGACAAGGAGCGCATGGAGCTGGAGGCGCAGCTGCAGGTGGCCAGAGATGCCATCAAACGTGCTGATGATCAGCGCGATCGTTGCCACAAATTGCAACGAGAGCTGGAGCAGCACAAGCGGACCGTGCTGGACAAGGAGCAGGCACTGAACCTGAAAGAAGATGAACTTGCTCAGGCAAGCAGCGCCTATCGCGTGGCCATCAATCGTAGCCACATGGCCGAGCAGAAGGCACGTGAGGCCGAGCAACTGTTGCACGCCAAGATGCAGTTACTCGGCAAACGCGCCCACGAGCTGAGCGAGAGGGAGGCGCAGCTATCGCAGGAGCGAATGTTAATTGCCCAAGATCGCATTGCGCTGCAAAAGACAAAGCAACAGATTGGCCAGAGCAAGTGCGCCCTGTGCAAGATGGGTGTGGAGAACGTGGAATTTGCACAGCGCATGGCGGGGCACAATAAAGCATCCAGTGGAATCCCTCGTCAGGATGGGCAATCTCAAGCCCAACAAAACCCAACTCTAGTACCCCCTGCCAGCAATATTGTGGATCGTATGGTGGACGAAAACATCGAGGCCTCCTACCGCAGAATGTACAACTTGTCGGGTAATTCCGATTTAGATTTGGATTATTGGACTACAGTGGGACTGGACGATGACTCCAAGAAAATGGCGCTGGACAATGGTAATGCATTGGATATTGAAGACTTGATGCTGGCAAATCTAAATATTAACTGATATGAAATAAATATGAAAATATTTTGTATTCTTCGGTTGTTTTTAATTTTTGAAATAAGAATTTCAAATTTGAAACAATGCTTTGTTATCGATAGTCAATAACTATCTTCAAAAGTCTACGTTCAGTGTGTACATATTTCTGTTAGCTATTAGCTTATTCTCCTCTGCTTGTTGCATTCCGTTTTGTGCATTTTTCCGTGTCGTTTGTTATTATTCGTGTGTGTCAAAGTGACGGCAGAAAATTGTAATACTTAATTGTTCATAGTTTAAGTATAGATTAATAATCGTATTGTAAATAATAATGTGTTAATCAGTATTTTGCGTATTACGCCTACGTGTTAAGTGTGTGTGTTTTCATTTTCGTTTTGTATGTGCAAGTCACCATTGTGTCTCAATGTATTAGTGTTATATCTCTGTTTGGACATTTGCATGTGTGTATATGTGGAGGAAGCTCCAAAGCCGCGAAAGAAACGAAAAATTCAATGAAAACGTCATAAGTAATATACATATATTTGAAACTTGAGGCACCAACAATAAGCGACGACAAGTGCATAAAGAAACAAAAACAAAACATGTAAGTTGGTGAAAAGTGAAATTAAATATTAATAAATTTCTGTGTATGTACCTAGGAATGTAAAATACGTTCATGTTTTTGCTTGTATGTTCATTTATTTAACGACAAGCCCCATTATCTGTATATACAGAGTGGTTTTTCATTCGTACATTCATTTGCGTGTGTGTGTATATCAGGTGTGGGCTTAACTTGGTATTCTTGTTTACGCATACAGTATCTAACATTGTATATAAAGATCCAAATTACAAATTGCATAATTTTTTACCCATTACATATGTTTTATTGATTTATTAATATGGCTTTGAACCTCACCTAATTATCTTGCTAGCCGGTGTATTGTTTTCATAAATGTCCTCATTTGTACTCATTGCCAATACACATACACCGGTCCCACATCTGTGTTGTAATGCGCAAGTATGTGTGGGCGTGCGTGTGAGTATGCTGTCGTCATGCATTCATGCTGAACAGCTGTTCCTCTTAAGGCAATCGTGAGAAAGCCGCGGATTTGTTTATTTTCATCTAGAGACGTAAATCCAGCAACAACTTTTGCCTTATCGCTTCGAAAAAAACATAACAACAATATATAAGTAGATTTTTGTTGGTATTCATTTATTTTGGGAATTAATATATATAGATATATGTATGTACATATATAATGGCTCATTGAATAAAATGTATATTTATTCTAATGATTATAATGGAGAAAATGCATATTTCTGTAATAAAGCACCCCTTACAAAGGAAACTAACTGCTGTTAAATATTTAAAATGTAGCGTAATATGAAATAAAATAGCACTTAAGATGTAACAATCTTAAGTTAAAGAAAGTAAATGATTCATGCCGACCTTGAGCTAGTACTCCAACCCAGCAAAATCCTATATACTTCTCTATGTCCCTGTATAATTGCATTACCCACAAAAACATTCATGGACTTTAACAGCCACATATGGTATATGTATGTGTCTGAGTGTATGTTTTGCAGGTACGAGTCTGTTTTACAACCCGTAATCGCGTATATCATAGCACTTGCTATCGCACAGCTGAACGGGGAGAGCGTAGATAAGCGAAATAAAAATATATAGAATAGAAAATATCAGTCGACATTGTTCGGTTCGGTTTTTGTCGAACACAGAGAACAAAATTAAACACGAATACTTACTTTTTGTGTCGCTCTAAATTCTTTGCAGTTGGTCGTGGGCGAAGATCGAGAGCGGATAATGTCGAATCAGGCGCAAATCGATAGTGAGCGGCAGTTCCAAGAGGATTTGGCCAAGGCGACTGCACTGAGCTTGGAACAACAGGCGCTCGATGACTACAGGCGGCACAAGAAGTATGGCAGCGATTACTACACACAACAACAACATTATCAACAGCAACAACAGCAGAGAAACTACAATATTGCCCAGCGTCGCCATTCCGAGGTGCATCAAGGGGTCTCCACGCTGAGCAGTGCCAATGAGCGTTCGCGTACCCCGCCGGCTCAAACAGGAAACGACAATGGAAATGGGAACAGCAACAGCAGCAATGGCAATGGCGAAAGCGATCTTATCTGTTTTGCTAGTCCCACAAGCAAGCTGCCGACAGGGTCAGAGAACGGAGAGACTCCATTCGAACGTTTGATTGAAGATCTGCAACGAATGCAGACAAACCATCCACAAACTGCCCTCGTTCCTGTGGGTCCAGCGGCTGCAACACCACCCGTTGCCATGCTATATCCTGGAGCAGCAGCACCAACATATGCGACAGTTCCAACTGGAATGGGCATGCAACTGGTGCCGTATCAGCCGACTACACCATCAACACAACAAACGCGTCCACTTAATCATGAGGAACTGCAGCGGCTCTATAGCATGCCCAGTCAACTGGCTGTGCAGCCAATCCAACCAGGATTTGTTTACTATCCAACACAATTTACGGCTCCCGTTGTACCAGGTTCTGCCGCTTATATGCCTCCACAATATCCGGCGCATCCCTATGGCTATGGCTTCTCCGGTGCCAGCACTCATGTGGACTTCTCCCGTCCGCAAAGTACACCAGTAGCGTCCAACTACAGAAGCAGTAGCCAGTCTACAATCCAACATTCCACTCCAGCGACACCGGCTCCAAGCGTTGCCAGTTTCAATGTGCGTCGAGCCACGCCTCCCGTCGGCAGCACACCCTCTGTTGGGCCAGCTCTCCCCCCCAGCGCACTGGCAACGATTTGATTGATCTTAATAAGGACGATTAGTATGTCCTATTGAATTTATAGAATCTATATAGAATGAAGATTAAAACTGATTTATTTTCTGTAGTTCCCGTGTGAGTGTTCTGGAGGCATTTGATCCCCTGCTCAATGAAAACTCTGGTAAGCTATAGCTTTTTCTTGTATAAATATATCTCCAATATCCAACTTCGTCCATTAAAGCCATTAGAAATCTTCAAACACAAATTTATGGATAGAATTGATGACTTCGCTTTTAAATTATAGTTTATATAAGGTTTAAAGAACATTTTTAATAAAATTTAAGGTATAAGGCATTTGATATGTGAAAGTAAAAATGTTGAGTTTTTGTTACCCATCTGGGTGAAGTATGTGAGTTCTTTCTATATGTATATTTCACATGTCGGCCTCTTATTATTACAAGGGTACTGAATGTATATACAATTAAAAAAAGGTCTGTTCTTTATCTGCTCAGGGTACTTTAGCTTCGATTGAGGGTAATTTGAATTAGAATCCCATCACTTCCACTTTTGATAACATATATCGTAATTTGTAGTTGTCCCTCCTGTTGTTGATGTTTCTTTTTGTTGAGAAAACATCAAATAAAATTGTTATATTGAATTCCTCTGATATTTCTGTTTTTCTATTTTGCAGTGTCGCAAAAGTAATACATATTTTATTGAGTACGTCTACTACTTTCCATACTAAGTACTACTACTACTACTACCAAAACTGCAACTATATAATTATGTAAAACCACAACACTCCACCTACTACTACAACAACAAACAACAAAAAGAAAGAATGAAAGAATACGCAACTGACCTCAATAAATACGGTGTAAATAAAAGTCAGGTCAGACACACACACGGCTAATGGGTTCAGGGTTTTGGTATGGAAACAAAATAAACAAAGCATCATAAGCCATGCTAATGTTAATAGAAACACTTACAACCACCCACTAGAATCTACACACCGCACACAATACAAGAAAAACTCGTGCCTTCTGCGACTGCAGTAGTATAAAAATGCAGTGGTGTTAAAATGCAGCAATTTTTGCGAGCAAGAAAGTAAAGTCGAGAGTTTTTTTAAATACCAACAGATCACAAGATTTAAATATCAAAAAGATTTAAATAATGCTAAATCAGTATACGAAATTTTGAGAGACGATTTTGACAGCTTTGTCCAATAATTTCATTTGGTTCTCAATGAATTTTTAAATGTATTTTATTCGAGTATTACGAAACAATGAAAACGAAACCAAATTGTGATTTGCAGCTATATACATAATACACATACACACATACACGTATTCATATTTTACTATATACAATATATACATGCATACATATGTTTAAACTTGTACCACTATGAGACCAATAATAAATTATGTCTGAGAATAAACAATACCAATTTTATGTTGTTTTATTAAACATTTGTTTGACTTTTTCAATGCGTTCACATTTGTTAAACTTTCATGCAGGGCAGTATAAACATATGTATGTATATATAGACCTTATAATTGATGTAATAAGTGTTAAATCGGATATCATAAACGATGTTATAGCTCATACTTTGTTGTTGATGGGGGCTCTGAGCAGAGCAGATAGGAAAAGGTCATTTGTTTTTGTTTTGTCGTCTAGTTGTCGTACCGCGTAGGCGTTCACTGAAAGCCAATTGATCGCTGGGGAGGTTGGAGAAGAGGCTGGGAGAGATCTGTTAGCATAGTTCTGTGAACTGTTTGTACGAGGCGTGCGGTCTTTATTTTTGGCTCAATCCGCTCGCTCGTTTGCCGTTTGGCATTTGCATAACGGCGTGCGATGTGAATCGTTTGTTTGATTCATTTCGTGATTCGTTTGTTGTTTTTTGTTCTGTGTTGATTTGTGAGTCTCTCGCTGATTATGCACTCGTTACTTGCAGGCAATGACGCGTTGTCCGACTGCACCTCATACTATGCGGAGTACGATCCCTTCGACTTTCTGTATAGCGCGGATAACGGCACACAGTACTCGGATCCCATGTACGAGGCGGTGAATAGTTGCGACAAGACAACAGCCTACAGCGGAAGTGTTTCTGCCAGTTCCATTGGCTGGCGACAAGATTATATCACTCAATCGCCATCACCTTCGCCCACACCATCAACATCAGCAACTGCAGCAGCTGCAGCAGGAGGCGCATCAGCAATTGTGCGTACCTCCACCTCAGGCTCTATATCACCGCCACCACCATTACCGCCTCGCAATCAGCAGCTCTATGAGGCAACGAAGCAACAGTCACAGCAGCAGCAGCAGCAACATCAACCAAGTCCCTTCACTGACAGCTTTAGAAAGAATATACCAGCAAATATTGTACTCGATCGACGGAAAACATGTGCTCGCCTCTACGAGCTGATTAGCGAACAACCTTCGGAAGATGCCGAGCTGTTGGAATTCTACCATATGGTGCGGGAACTGCGCGCCAGCTATCACTATACGGATGAAGGGACAAATGTGGGTCATGTGATTGCCGCTGAGTTCAACTATCACTATATGATGGACACCAGCATCAAGGTTATAGTGCATCCAGCAATGCATACGCTACAGCAGCATGCTATGATCAGTTCACTGGGTGGAGAGCAGGTCAAGGGTTACGGCGCCCCCGCTACGTTTACCTGTGACAGTAAGTCACCCTCGCGGATCCCTGAAGAGCGTCACTAATGTATTTATTTATTCCCTTTCAGTTGACTCTGTGGTGGCTCAGGTTGTGGCACAGGCGCTGGCCTCACTAGAAGGTCAGGTGAAGGGAAGCGTCAAAGATTATGTGGTTAAGGTAAGCCCGGCGATATTCCCCCATTTATTACTCCTACTAACTATGTCATCTCGTAGCCCATTGGATTACTGGAATGGCTGGCGCCCACATCGAAGCTGAGCCAGTTGGAGTGTGTGCACAATAGTTTCCAGCTGGAGAAGGATGTGCACTTGGGTCTGTGCATGCGCAGCACTGCGAATATGCAGGCCATTGCACGGACAGCACAGGACGATGAGAAGGACGCTAATCTGTTGCCCAAAGAAGTGTTGCCCAACGAAGTGGTGGCCATTGTTACCTATGAAAACATGATGATACTCATCGAAACGCTGGAAACGGAGATAGATAAACTGGAATCGGCTGTGGACGGAGCTCCTGCAGCGGGACGAAGCAGTGTTGTTAGCTGCTCGGGTGTAGTGCAAGCTGTCAAGGCTATTTGTGCCCTGCTTGGTTCGATAGACACACTGGAGATTGCACGCTGCATTGGTGACTTAAAACGCACTTGTGAGGAAACACAGACCAAGTTTGCTCCGCTGGCGGGTGCAAATAATCCAGAGATCGTCAATGACTATGGGGAATTTGCACAAGTGCAACTGCGACCTCGTTCAA
This sequence comes from Zaprionus nigranus, assembly GCA_018903425.1. Taxonomy (NCBI): domain Eukaryota; kingdom Metazoa; phylum Arthropoda; class Insecta; order Diptera; family Drosophilidae; genus Zaprionus; species Zaprionus nigranus. Next base: position 905,650 of record JAEIGD010000024.1, read on the forward strand.
TGTTGGAACAGGTTAAGTTAAAGTGTAATCGATTGAGGGATGCAGTGCAAGAGCTCGTCGAGCTGTACGCGAATGTGTTCCGCGTTGCCTTCTCTGTAAAGTCGCCGGATTATACGACAAGTGAGTGGATCAACTATATATCGATATATTTCTCAATCTCTAATGATTCCTCTTTTCTTTCTCATTATAGAACCCATACCCATCTCTACTGTATCGAAGCCAGTTGTAGTGAGTATAAATTGCTTGCACAGGCCGCCGCCGAACTGGAAGTTCGAGGATTACTCACTCGCCGTCCAGCTCGTCTATGGAACACGTTTCTTGTCCAAACCGCATGTACTTTCCTGTTCCAATGACACCAGCGGCGGTCTGTTTCCTCGCTTGAACTTCAGTGCATGGCTCAGATTCGAACAGCATCCAATCTGCACGCTGCCTCGCGAAGCACGTCTTCTATTCGTGCTGTACGGCAAGCAGGCGGCTAGTGAGAATGAACCGAATGCAGAGCCGAATGGAGAAAGGCGTCAGGTAACCACCGAGCTGGGTTGGTGTTCCATACAGTTGTTCGACTTCAAACGCATCATGCTCTGCGGTCCGTATCTATTGTCCGTTTGGCCACCGACCACAGATAAACTGCTTGGACCTGCCCCGGCTCGTGGCTGTCATCCACATCCGGATTTTTGTCCTGTGCTGAGCATCGAAGTGCCTCCCTATGGCGGTCCCATTGAGTTCCCGGAGCACCAGGAGGCGCCTAAACAGGCTCCACAGTAAGTACACACTGAATATCATGAGGAACACTTAATTTTATTGTTTATTTCCTCGTCTAGTTATGACTTTGCCTCGCTGGATGCAAATCTGCAGGAGGAGCTGCTCGATACGGCGGAGCTGGGATATTCTGGTGCAACAGAGCGTCGTGAGGTGTTCTGGGAGAAACGACTCTACCTGCAGAACTATCCTAATGCATTGCCTAAGGTGTTGCATGCCGCACACAGTTGGGACTATGCAAATCTGATTGATTTGCATTCGCTACTTCATTCCTGGACGCCATTGTCTCCTCTGCAGGCACTAGAGCTGCTATTGCCGCGCTATCCCGATGCTAAAGTACGCGAGAAGGCTGTGGAATGGATCTCAAAGATGCCAAACGATCAGTTAGTGGACTTCCTGCCGCAGTTGGTGCAATCCCTGAAGCATGACACATATGAAGCCTCTGCGTTGGCGCGTTTCTTGCTCTCAAAGTGCTTGGAATCGCCTCGCTTTGCACATCACCTCTACTGGCTGCTCGTGCATAGTCTGCCTAATGATCCACTCAACTCAATCGGGGCGCCAATGGTTGATCAGGAGTACGACGAGTCGCAGATAACTCAGGCACGCTATTATCGCCGCAACAAGATGATGTTGCGGGCCCTCATGGCAATATGTGGCGAGAAGATGCTCAAGCGTTTCCTACACCAGCATCGTATGTGCCAGGTGAGTTTGTAGACTCTGTCTCCTCATCCATTGTTTATTTTATTCAATTGCTTTCTTTAGAATCTAACGAAGATTGCGGAGTCTGTGAAGGTAGCCAAAGAGACAAGTCGACAGAGAAGTTTAGTAGCAGGCATGGATCAGGTGCATCAGGATTTGTTAGATGAGCCCACTTGCCTGCCTCTGGGTCCTGAACTGGAAGTGCTGGGTGTCAACGTGCGCAACTGCAGCTACTTCAATTCCAACACACTGCCACTGAAGATTACCTTTGTGGGACCCGATTCCGAACCATTGCCTGCGATCTTTAAGGTACTAAACAGTTTATTGAATTCTCAATTAGATATGTAAATAACTCTCTTTTTACCTTGCAGTGTGGCGATGATCTGCAACAAGATATGCTGACCATACAACTGATAAGGATCATGAATAAAATGTGGCTGGCTGAGCGTTTGGATCTTAAAATGGTCACCTTTAATTGTGTGCCCACTGGCTATAAGAGTGGCATGATTGAGCTTGTCTCCGAGGCGGAAACTCTGCGTAAAATTCAAGTGGAATGCGGTCTAACTGGTTCGTTCAAGGATCGACCCATAGCCGAGTGGCTGGGCAAACAGAATCCTAGTCCGCTAGAGTATCAGAGTGCTGTGCGGAATTTCACATTGTCCTGTGCTGGCTATAGTGTTGCCACCTATGTCCTGGGCATCTGTGATAGACACAATGACAACATAATGTTGAAGACTTCCGGACATTTGTTCCACATTGATTTTGGCAAATTCCTTGGCGATGCACAGATGTTTGGCAACTTCAAGAGGTAAAGGAAATGGATAACAAGGCAGGACACACATCATTAATGTTCTCCTCTTTACAGAGATCGCACTCCATTTGTGCTCACCTCAGATATGGCATATGTAATAAATGGCGGCGATAAACCATCGACAGACTTTCACTATTTCGTTGACCTTTGCTGTCGTGCATTTAATATTGTGCGTAAGAATGCGGACCTACTACTTCATACGCTGGCGCACATGGCGACAGCTGGCATGCCAGGCGTGAATTCCGAAGCGGTAACCTATGTACGACGCGCATTGCTGCCCCAACAATCGAATCCCGAAGCAGCAGCCACGTTCGCCAAAATGATACAATTCTCGCTGAAGAGTTGGTTCACTCAGTTCAATTTCTTTCTGCACAACTTGGCACAAATGAGATTCAACAATGACGAAGGCACTGGAGAGCTGCTGTCCTTTGTGCCACGTAAATATACGTGAGTTCCATAGATGCACCTTCCAATTACTGTCATTACTTAGATATATTATTATTTTACAGTATGCAGCAGGATGGACGCCTGAAGATAGTGAAAGTGGTGCGTTTCCAGAAGCATTACAGCATGGAGAAGTATTACATGTATATACTGCAAGTAACACGACATAATCAGCCCGATCCCACGCATCTGTTTCGCTCGTATCGCGAGTTTACAGAGTTCCATCAAAAACTCTGCATACACTTTCCATTGGTCAAGCTGCACAGGTGAGTAGAGGGTGGGATTGAAGTTGAGATAACGCTCTAGTTGGCACAACATCAGGCGAAGCAGAGACCTGCATACGCTGGTCTTCTGTTCCTCAAACAAAGCATGAATTATGAACAATTTGATATCCAGCGCATCAGATCTCTGCTTACATAGGATTCATACTTGTAAACTCATCCCAATCAACCTCTCTATTTGTGATAGCTTTATTTAAACATAATCAACATAATATGGCAATTTCTAAAATTTAATTGGATTTTACTTAGATGTATAGATAATTAGGGATTGTTATTTGGAATATATATACAGGAAAAAATACTGTCTATGCTAAGGAAATGTAAAGCAGCATCAGGATTTGCTTATAGGTTTGTTGTCCTAAGCCTCAGTGTCATTATATCTAACTCTGTTTTCGTGGAGAACTCGTTCTCCATTCAGTTCAACAACTGAACGTAGATTGTCTGTCATATCGCGATGCTGTTGTATAGTTCGTGTAAATGTATCATCCTCATCCTCATCATCGTCATCGCTATATTCCTGCGTGACTCGTGTGCCAAAGAGTCTGGGCGAATCATCATCTTCCGATTCTGTGGTGCTGGGTAACTCTGCCGACTGATAATATTGCAGATTTACCACATCGAAACGTACCTGACGCTTGGCAGGCTTTGGCACTACTTCCTCATCACTGGAACTGCTGCCGGGCAGTTCCTCGGGTGCGTAGCAAGTGAATGGCACCGCTGCATTGCCCCGTGTATTGAGTGTCGTCGACTTAGTGACACGCGGTGCTGGTTGCGGCGCTGATCGGGTTGCAGGCACCGGGGAGGCGGCAACAATATGCAACTGCTCGCACAGCTCATCGAAGTTGTCCACCTGTGTAGAGTTGTCCGTGGCAGATGTTTCCCCGTTCACCTGCAGCTGCTCAAACAGATCGTCAACGCTGCTCACACACTTCGCCTCCTTCTCTTTAACAACATCCGCGTAATTGGGTAAATTTCTACGATTTGTTGATATCTCCTGTTGCATGAGGGATTCATAATCAGGAAGAATAGGCAAGGGGGGGTAAGACACTGTAGTGCTCCTCATAGGGAGGTACTTCAGCAGGAAGTGCTTCTTCTACTTCCGTTGGATCTATTAGTTCCAGCTCCTCAAAGAGCGTAGCCTGTTCTGGAGTGATTGGCGACTCCAGTAAGGCAGGATGCACAGCCCAGTTAGGTTGAGGCAAGTCTGCCACATGGTCTAGGTTCTCAAAGTTCTCCCAATCCTCATCGATGCTCTTGCCAAATCCAGGTGGACTGCTTGGACTTCCGACTGTCTGCAGTTCACTAAAGTCTGGCTGCATGTCGAGTATATCAGCTTCGTTCATTTCGTAGGATGAACGCTTCAGCTCAAATTCCGCATCCATTTCGTGGGTTCCAAGATCCAGATTATCAAACAGACTGGCAGCTACTAGCGGCTCAATAGCGTGCTCTGTTGAATCTGGTGTGCCCGCAATGATCTCCACAACAAATGCGGAATCTGTGTGCTCGAGTTGAAGTACTTTTGGGGACTCTGTGGACTCCACTCTCTCTTGCTGTAGTTGGGGCTCTGGCTGAGCTTTTACTCCTGGCATCTGATGCACCATTGCAGCCACAGAAATAGCAGCTCCCCCCTGATCATCATCGGGTGTTGACAATTCTGGCACATCATCAACCTGTTCATACTTGACATAAATGCCGCTCTGCTTCCCCTCTGAATTAGCACTGATCAGTGCATATTTCTCTGCAAAGTGATCGAAGTTGGGTATGTCCAGTTGTGTTGGAGGAGGAACAGCCTCGTCAGTGATGGGTGGAGCAGGAGGTAGGCGCGTGGGTGGTGGTACTATATGGTAATCATAACTGGCACTATGCACGTCATGACGTCTACGACGAGTTGCTGCCTCTGGAGCTGCTGCCGATGCTCCTTCTGTGCGATATGCAACCACTTCTGGTAGTTGTGGTAATGTTGTTGTAACCTCATCCCTGTATTCCCGGCGAGGAGGAGGAGTTGGAGACATTGTAGCCAATGGAATGTTGGGCACGCTGCCAGTGAATAGTTTATTAGCTGAAAGTAGAAATGAATTAATTTCCCACTTTAACAAAGAGTTTCTTTAAACATATTCGAGGTTTCTAACCTCAAACCTTTATGCACTCAATACTTTCGTGGCTCCATGACAGTGCAAAAGATGAGATAGCGCGCTATCTTTGGCAATCAAATATCAATTGCAAACACATTAAGCAATATAGCCAGCACCAGGTGATTGTGTGTGTGTTATTGGGGGATCTTTACCTGCTGAATTTGTGGGTCGGATCGCACTCTCAAATTCCTCCGTATTACGCTGTCGAAAGACTCCATGTAGAGCGTTGTCGGTGCCATTAACCTGCAAATTTATTCGATTATTTCTTTTGAAACGTGTTTTTTATAGTGCCCCATTCTCTGCCCTCCTCCAAGTATCATACATAAATTCCACAATTGCTTGCGCTTAGGCCAATAATAAAAAATAACAAAAACAAAACAGCTGTCGGTGCTCAGCTGTTCGCACTAACAACAACAACAACAGCAGCAGCAGCAGCTTTAATAGACAATCGCATGCATGACATACATTATATGAGATACAAATAGGAGTAAGTGTGTGTGTGTGACCCATTGGGCTGTGAACGTGCAAAGATTTGTTAAGTATTTTTTGTTCTGCAACTGAACAAGAACTTTCATTTATCTTGTTATTCGTGAACTACCTTGACGGAGTCCTGCATCGCAGTTTAATTATATTCACGTTGCTCTATCAATAAATATGCGATAAATAAGTTACACACACCCATATCACACACACACACTTACAAATTCAACAGATTTGCAGCGTATTTGCTTGAGTCTTATCAGGCAAAAAGTATGACTCGCGTTGTTATTATTGTTGTTGCTGTTGCTGTTGTTATAATGAGCATGAGGTGTCAACCCTAGTAGACCAATTTATTTGTAATTATTGTATGTTGTTTTTTGAAGACTCACTCACCTGCGATTCATAGGCGGCATATTGTGGCGGCTGCAACTGTTGCTGCGATGTTGCTGCTGCTGCTGTTGATGTTGATATCGTACGATCAAAGCGCAGACGTCGTCGGAATCCCCAGAATTTGATGCCAAGCAGAGCAAAGACAAGACTCAGTAGCAGCATTGCCGTGGCAGCCAGAGGCCCAAAGACTGCAGCTGGAATTTAGATGAGCAGATAAAAGCTTGAGGGGATGAGGGCTACACAGTAAACTTACCTTGGCCCACATTGTTGAGTTGAGCCATGGCTTAAATGCTTTTAGGGCCTTGGCATTTCTCAGTTTTACACCTGATTTTACTTTTTTTTTTATGATTAATTTTGTCGGTTCGGTCTTCAGTTCAGACTTCTCCACGTCGTCGTTAATCGAACGCCAATGCCGCAGCACTTTTGGCTCTCGACTTTCGGCAGCGACTCCACGTTCTCAGCGTTTTGCTCTTGTTGTTGTTGTTTTTTTTTGCCACCGTCCGCTTTGCCGCTCACTCGTTAGCTGATTGAGCGTACGTTGCTGTCGTCGCCGTCGTCGTTGTCGCTCGAGTGTTTCTGTTATCGTTGCGTTATCGTGATGACTCTCCCAATGCTTCCACTCTGTCTCTCTCTCCCGTGTGATATTGCTCTCTTTCATTTCACCCACTGCTCGCTCTTTAGCTCGGCCTTGCTCGGACGCTTCTCTGCTGGTACTTTTTTTTGCTGATTTATCAGCCATTAGCAGTGTTACCGGTTACCTGTCGCCTGCCCTCGTGCCCCCCGTGCCACTGGGCTCTCTCGTTTGGCGGTCGTTCTGATAAGCAATCGTCTATGTTCGTATTTCATTTATCTGTTGTCTGTTTTGGGGCAGTTTTCTTACTACACCAAAGTTCAACTTGAAATATGAGGGACAGCAGAATTTAAAAGACCTTAATTTGATATGGGGAAACCTTTTTATCGATATTAGAATGAGTTACATTTTGTTTTCTTTTGATGAAACTCCAAAGTCTAAGGTATTTTCATTGAATAGTAATTCACACCTTGATATATATTATAATGGTTGAGTTGTCAGTTTAATATACTATCTGTGTTGAAGATATTAATTAAAAATTGACATGTCTTTCATGTATGGCATGCATATCTTTGATAATCATAATCAATCATTTAAATATCTTATGTATTTCTTTACCCTTTTATTAGTCTACAAACTATCAACCGAATATATAAAATATTTAATATATACTCGTATTTCTTTTATATTACATTATATCTTAGTCTGCCGGCCGGTGTTCATGTGGGTCGTTCTAATATCAAGTCTGTGGCCGAGAAACGTTTGCCTCTCATTCAGCGTTTCCTCAAATCACTTTTCGATGCAGCAGAAGAAATTGCACACTCGGATTTGGTCTACACATTCTTTCATCCGCTGCTGCGTGATCAGCAGGAGGCGAAGCTGGAGATGCCCAAAATCAAAGGTGAGTCAAGCAAGGAATTAAAGGAATTTATTTCGATTTATTTATAATAATCTCTTATGTTTTGTTTACAGAGGTCAAGCGACAACCATCGCTGAACAATCGTAATGAAATCGGTCAAATACGCCTATCGCTGCAGTACCAACGCAACGTGCTTACTGTGATGGTGGGTATTCCTTACATTCCTTTCGAATATTCGCAATCTAATGAACTTCTGCTTATAGATCCACCACGCTAAGGGTTTGCCCATGTTGCCAGGTGGTCAGGAGCCCAATACATATGTCAAATGCTACCTGAAACCGGATCCTAGCAAAGTGACCAAACGAAAGACCAAAGTAGTGCGCAAGACATGCGTGCCCAGTTTCATGGAGACGGTAAGCAAGCATGTGATTCTAATGAGGGAACCTTATAATAATGAAAGCATTCTTCCTTCTAGCTGGAGTACCGCATGCCACTGGAAGTGGTGCAACAACGACGACTGCAGGTTACTATCTGGTCACACGATACGCTGCAGGAGAACGAACTGCTTGGCGGCTTTGAACTGGATCTATCGAAACACGATTTACGACAGGAGATGATCGATTGGCATCGCTTAGGTTCGGTTCAAAGAAATGCGATGTGATGCGGAAAGGACAATTCTAGCCGTGTTAACGACAATCTGGTTACACACACACCCACACACACACACACACACTGAACACATACATATAGTGCCTGTCTTTTGAAAGCAACAATACTTACATACTCGAAGTAATTGTACATTCCATATACTATATTTAAATACTATCCTTATACAATTATCTATATAAAGTTAGCACTTCTTCGTATGTGTCTGTGTCTGTGTGTGTGTACTCACGCATATCCACACATTGACCTCCTATTGCACAATCTATGAAGCTTAGTATGCGTAGTGCTGATCAGATTATATATATACACGTAAAATGTCTGTATAACAATTCAATCTGGATCAGTTCTAAGGATTGCGTGCACATTTCATGCGTCAATTTGTCATAACAAACAGAAAAGCCCTGGTAGAAAATTTAGTTCAGTATTAAAGAGGTTCGGATATCATAAACATAGTATGACATAATCTTCTAGAAGTGGGCTCAAGTCCAAATATCAATAGCTATTTTTTGTATATCTATTTATAATTGATAGAATATGATTCAAACGCACACGTTCCACACATTGAGAATCCCTTTAGTGCTCAGTATCAAAATCTATTCTGACATCGCCTACTGCCAAAGCAGCAGCTCGAACGATTGATTCTTCAGGTCTTGAGTTCCAAAGAATATTACACGATCTGCAGTGTATTCACAGGGTCGCTGTCTAGTATGCTGTTATAAAAAATGAACTACAAGTTTTATTTTTGTATACAATGTGACTTTTTGTCGTATACTCACAAGAAAACTAAAACAAAAAAAAAACAACTAACGACAAAAACAAAAAATGTATTAATAAATAGAACATCTTTTATATAGTATATTTTTCTAATGAACACATGCAAAGATCTTTTAACGATGTAATACGCTAATTACAAAATATATTATATTATATATTATTAGTAAACCTAAATATAATTTTATAGAAACTGGCAGAATTGTATGATAAACAAACAAATAATATTTATGCTAACAAAAATAAATGCAATGTATCAAGTGTCTTATAATTCGTTGGGTTATCTTATTTAAAGGGTTTTCCACAATGAGATTACGGAATTACGGATAATTATACATGACTATAGCTTTGTCAGTTTGAAATCGAATTCAAAACTTCTCTCGTCGTGACAACACTAGCTTTTAAAATACTGTGTGTGTTTAGATAGTGTGACAAAGGAAATAAAATATTTATTTTTATATTAGGATTGTTTAGAAATTGCAAGTTAAAGTAGCATAGAAAGAGAAGAAATGGCGCATGGTCAGCAGGAAAAGGGGGAACTGATGAGTCAAGTGAAGCAACAGATTGCGCTGGCCAATGCCCAGGAGATGCTCTCCAAGATGACCGAGAAGTGCTTCAAAAAGTGCATAAGCAAACCGGGCAAGGCTCTGGACGGTTCCGAACAGCGCTGTATTACGCAGTGCATGGATCGTTTCCTGGACACCTGGAATCTAGTCTCCCGTACCTATGGCAATCGTCTTCAACGCGAACAGGTTAAGCTGGTGGACAACAATGATGCTGCGAACTGAATATGCTAAGAAACTGTATTGATGTTGTAATAAAATAATAGTTTTGTATACTTCTGTCCATTAGCATCGTCTTTATTCTGTAATGGAGGCTCACACCTCTGTCTATTGCCCTCATAGTTAGTCACTTGCTTATCACTTGTGAGTTGGCGATAAGCACTGATTACCCGGCCTTTTGTTTTCTCCTCCGCCTCCTCAGCTGGGGGTGTTGTAATAGATCTGGCAGAGCTTTCAGCTTGATATGTGCAAAAATCAGCGATCACTATCGTGTTTGGAATGGTCTCGTTAGCTAACGGATGTCCGATGAATGACCATAACGAGCCAAAGTGTTGTATAGTTTCGAGACCACTCTAAACCATTGCACCTGCTTTCGCCATATGCAAATTTTGATAACACTTCAACTTTTATTGGTTGCTTTGAAAATTTTGCTCTTGAAAATTAAGAGGAAATGTTTTTGCTGAACTTTTTAAGAAATAAACGGAATAGACCATTTGAAAATTTCTGAAAAATATATATGAAGTTTTCCTGAAATTGCTTGTCATCGTTATATTCGATTTAAATAGGGAACCCCTTTAATTTTGTAATATCAAAATATACATTTACCCTTTAGCATAAATAATGTTCATTGAAAGTAGACTGCCCTGAGGGGGTTTCTAAAAAGAAACTGTGTTATAGTGTCAAATTTGTAATTTTGGCAAAAGTCGTGAAATCTGGCGATCGCCAATGTGGATTTATATGTTTGATAGTGACTAAAGTTTTGGCTGTCGCAAGTAACGCTATCAATGCGTGTGTACATTGTTCACTTGTAGGTGCAGGTGACCCGCTGCCAAAAAAACTTGCTGCAGAAATTAGTAAAAAAAAAGAAACAAAAAAAGAAATAATAATAATAAAAAATGCAAAAGATAAAATGCGATCCGGTGGCCGAACTTATTGGCTCGAATACCAGAGGCAACAAAATCCAATACTGAATTCGTTCTCCTCAACCAGGTACATTCGAAGCCACACAAGTTACGATAAGAGTCCGGACCAAAAGGTCTATATATGATAGAGCATTGTGCTTTGCAGCAAAAGCTTTGCCACCAAGCAAACCCTAAAAATAGTATCACTAATACTAACAACAACAACAAGAAAAGAAATTACTTATCATAAGTAGAGCCCTCGGCACCTTATCTCAGCAACTAATCGCGCCTCGGAGGTGTCCGGCGGAGCACGGCAGGTTCTGATTAGAGCTAAGACAAATCAGAAAGTAATGCCAGGAAAAGCTGAGACAATTACACTATCATAACAAACATAGAGCGCAAGGTGATTAATGATAAGGTGCACTTGACAATTTGTAAGATTTCTCGGCTTGGGATGGGCCTCAAGAAGCGTTCAGAGAACGTCACGACGTTTGTGCGTTCTTCAAAAGATGTATACCAATGTTTGTACATTTATTTTAAAGTATGAGTTAATGTCTTGGGTCTTTCCGGAAGAAAGAGAAAGAGTTACAATGAAAGTAAATCACAATAACAGAGAATAACGCGTATACTTGATCGCACGTGTCTAAGGTAAAATGTAACATGTGTCGAACCGGAATTCCTTTCTGTTGTCTCGAACATGTTTTCTTCGAAACTTGGCGAGGTTTTTGAAGCAATAATACTCTGTACAGTAGGAAATGGGATGAGGATCACTAATCTTAGACTGAATTGTTAACTATTTAATGTCTCATATCAATTGTTCATAGAATATACACATATGCATTAATTCATACCTTAATATGAGGCATATTCTTTATATCTCTATCTATGAATCTTCACTGAAAAAAATTATTTTTAAACTAACCAACCCACTATAAGGGTATTGTCTCCCATTTGGTAATATCATTTATTTAAAATAAACCGACTGTTTACAGAATGTTGTAAATTGTTTACAATGCATTTTTCAAAATACGAATATGGAAAGGCTTTTAGGTAATTGTCTAGCTAAAGGTATAAAACAGTCCGTACAGTCGGAGGTCGTCGTCTGTAACTAGATGAATATTTAAAATGCTATTGGGTGAGTCGAGCGGACAACTGCTAAGGAAATGCTGAATCAACCATTGAATATAATTTGCTTACAGCATATTTCCTGTGGACTGGTCTTCTGATACTTCCACAGGCAATTGCCTTGGATCCCTGCGATGGGCAGAGTTTCGGATTTAAGGCCGTTTGTCCCGATGATCCACATGCATATTTCCAATGCCTCGGCTTCTTGGGGAAAATTCGAAGCAATTGTGCCGAGGAATTCCGATTCAACCCTTCAGGACAAAACTGCGCACTCGAACTTGTCCCCAATATGCGCGCCCAAAAAGAGACCCGAGCTGTACAAAATGAGATCAACATTAATCAAAATATCACCATGGACAGGCCAATTATTTTCAATATATTCGGATATTTATGGGATAGCATCCCAAAGCCCCCCTTTCCCTTTCCAACGCCACCAACATTACCGCCGCCCACATCAACCTCACCAGGAGTAACGGAGCCTACAGAAAGTTCAACTGAGATCCACAGCTCCAGCTCCGAGGGCTCATCGACCGTTTCAGGGGTAACGGAGCCATCGGAAAGCTCTACAGAAATCTTAAGTTCCAGTTCTGACGCGTCATCAACCTCTTCGGAATCAACGGAGCCATCTGAAAGCTCCACAGAGACTAATAGTTCCAGTTCGGAAGACTCTTCAACCTCTTCGGAGTCAACGGAGTCCTCAGAAAGCACCACAGAGGCAAATAGTTCAAGTTCGGAAGACTCTTCAACATCTTCTGAAACAACGGAGTCATCAGAAAGCACCACAGAGACTAATAGTTCCAGTTCGGAGGACTCTTCAACCTCTTCTGAAACAACGGAGTCATTAGAAAGCACCACAGAGACTAATAGTTCCAGTTCGGAGGACTCTTCAACCTCTTCGGAGTCAACTTCAACCCTTAGAGCGGAGTCATCAGAAAGCACCACAGAGACTAATAGTTCCAGTTCGGAGGATTCTTCAACCTCTTCTGAATCAACGGAGTCCTCAGAAAGCACCACAGAGGCTAATAGTTCCAGTTCGGAAGACTCTTCAACATCTTCTGAAACAACGGAGTCATCAGAAAGCACCACAGAGACTAATAGTTCCAGTTCGGAGGACTCTTCAACCTCTTCGGAGTCAACGGAGTCATCAGAAAGCACAACAGAGACTAATAGTTCCAGTTCGGAGGACTCTTCAACCTCTTCGGAGTCAACGGAGTCATCAGAAAGCACCACAGAGACTAATAGTTCCAGTTCGGAGGACTCTTCAACCTCTTCGGAGTCAACGGAGTCATCAGAAAGCACCACAGAGACTAATAGTTCCAGTTCGGAGGATTCTTCAACCTCTTCTGAAACAACGGAGTCATCAGAAAGCACCACAGAGACTAATAGTTCCAGTTCGGAGGACTCTTCAACCTCTTCTGAAACAACGGAGTCATCAGAAAGCACCACAGAGACTAATAGTTCCAGTTCGGAGGACTCTTCAACCTCTTCGGAGTCAACGGAGTCATCAGAAAGCACCACAGAGACTAATAGTTCCAGTTCGGAGGACTCTTCAACCTCTTCGGAGTCAACGGAGTCATCAGAAGACCAGACTTCACCTCTTGGTCGGTCATCAGAAAGACCACAGAGACTAATAGTTCCAGTTCGGAGGATTCTTCAACCTCTTCAGAGTCAACGGAGTCATCAGAAAGCACCACAGAGACTAATAGTTCCAGTTCGGAGGACTCTTCAACCTCTTCGGAGTCAACGGAGTCATCAGAAAGCACCACAGAGACTAATAGTTCCAGTTCGGAGGACTCTTCAACATCTTCAGAGTCAACGGAGTCTTCAGAAAGTACCACAGAGACTAATAGTTCCAGTTCGGAAGACTCTTCAACCTCTTCGGAGTCAACGGAGTCATCAGAAAGCACCACAGAGACTAATAGTTCCAGTTCGGAGGACTCTTCAACCTCTTCTGAGACAACGGAGTCATCAGAAAGCACCACAGAGACTAATAGTTCCAGTTCGGAGGACTCTTCAACCTCTTCTGAAACAACGGAGTCATCAGAAAGCACCACAGAGACTAATAGTTCCAGTTCGGAGGACTCTTCAACCTCTTCGGAGTCAACGGAGTCATCAGAAAGCACCACAGAGACTAATAGTTCCAGTTCGGAGGATTCTTCAACCTCTTCAGAGTCAACGGAGTCCTCAGAAAGCACCACAGAGGCTAATAGTTCCAGTTCGGAAGACTCTTCAACATCTTCTGAAACAACGGAGTCATCAGAAAGCACCACAGAGACTAATAGTTCCAGTTCGGAGGACTCTTCAACCTCTTCGGAGTCAACGGAGTCATCAGAAAGCACAACAGAGACTAATAGTTCCAGTTCGGAGGACTCTTCAACCTCTTCTGAGTCAACGGAGTCATCAGAAAGCACCACAGAGACTAATAGTTCCAGTTCGGAGGACTCTTCAACCTCTTCGGAGTCAACGGAGTCATCAGAAAGCACCACAGAGACTAATAGTTCCAGTTCGGAGGATTCTTCAACATCTTTTGAAACAACGGAGTCATCAGAAAGCACCACAGAGACTAATAGTTCCAGTTCGGAAGACTCTTCAACCTCTTCTGAAACAACGGAGTCATCAGAAAGCACCACAGAGACTAATAGTTCCAGTTCGGAGGATTCTTCAACATCTTCTGAAACAACGGAGTCATCAGAAAGCACCACAGAGACTAATAGTTCCAGTTCGGAAGACTCTTCAACCTCTTCTGAAACAACGGAGTCATTAGAAAGCACCACAGAGACTAATAGTTCCAGTTCGGAGAACTCTTCAACCTCATTTGAATCAACGGAGTCATCAGCAAGCACCACAGAGACTAATAGTTCTTCGGAGTCAACGGAGTCATCAGAAAGCACCACAGAGACTAATAGTTCCAGTTCGGAGGATTCTTCAACCTCTTCAGAGTCAACGGAGTCATCAGAAAGCACCACAGAGACTAATAGTTCCAGTTCGGAGGGCTCTTCAACATCTTCGGAAACAACGGATTCATCAGAAAGTACCACAGAGACAATTAGATCTAGTTCGGAGGACTCTTCAACCTCTTTGGAATTAACGGAGTCATCAGAGAGCTCCACAGAGATAATTAGTTCCAGCTCTGATAGCTCATCAACAAGTGCAGTAGTGGAGGGTACATCCGAGAGTTCTACAGAGACCATCAATTCAAGTTCCGAGGACTCATCATTCACTTCAGAAGTGAGCGAGCCAGCAGAAAGTTCTGCATATAGCCCAAGCTCTAGTACTGAAAAGTCACCCACCACGGAAGTAGCGGAGTTTTCAGAGGAATCTTCAGGAACAACGGATTTATCGAAGAGCTTTGAATCAAATTCAAAGCCAGAACTTTTCGCGTTCCTCAGTTCCAGCTCCAAGGACTCACCCAATTCCCCCTCATCTGAATCGAACCCAAGTATGAAGAATCTCCCACTAGAAAAAGAGAACTTTAAAAACTCGATACATTCCATCAAACATGCTGAACAAAGCTCAATGCTGACTAAAAATCCTAGCGGGGTTAACAAAGAACTAAGTAATATGGAATCTTCGGAGTCATCAGAATGTAATTCTCTACCAAATGGTGCTTACCTTCGGGATCCACAGTCTTGCAGTAATTTCTTCATATGTGCACATGGAAAAGCAATTTTGCGTAGCTGCCCCAGTAATCTGTATTTCGATATCAAATCAAAGGTTTGCAATTTTCCCAGCTTAGTTGAGTGTGTTCCTTCTGAACTTAAAGGTAAAAACATTTTAAGCTCGTCCACAATACCAAAGAAAGCAGTAGGCATAGATAACCTTACCGTTAAGATGGATAAGGCAACTATTTCCAGCTCCAAGAACTCACCCAATTCCCCCTCATCTGAGTTGAAGCCAAGTATAAAGAATCTCCCACTAGAAAAAGAGAAATTTAAAAACTCGATACATTCCATCGAACACGCTGAACAAAGCTCAATGCTGACTAAAAACCTAGGGGTTAACAGACCTTACCGTTAAGATGGATAAGGCAACTATTTCCAGCTCCAAGAACTCACCCAATTCCCCCTCATCTGAGTTGAAGCCAAGTATAAAGAATCTCCCACTAGAAAAAGAGAAATTTAAAAACTCGATACATTCCATCGAACACGCTGAACAAAGCTCAATGCTGACTAAAAATCCTAGCGGGGTTAACAAAGAACTAAGTGATATGGAATTTTCAGAGTCATCAGAATGCAATTCCTTACCAAATGGTGCGTACCTTCGGGATCCACAGTCTTGCAGTAATTTCTTCATATGTGCACATGGAAAAGCAATTTTGCGTAGCTGCCCCAGTAATCTGTATTTCGATATCAAATCAAAGGTTTGCAATTTTCCCAGCTTAGTTGAGTGTGTTCCTTCTGAACTTAAAGGTAAAAACATTTTAAGCTCGTCCACAATACCAAAGAAAGCTGTACACATAGATGAGCTTACCGTTAAAATGGATAAGGCAACTAGTTCGAAAATACTAATACCGATAAAAGATTCAGTTAGAGACCTTGCAACACCCGTTGCTACACCAAGTCCAACAAAGGTCGAAGGGGATCAGCTAGTAGTAAAAGCTAATGAGTATGACGCCCAATGTTATATTTTGCCAAACGGCGTCGTTTTTGAGGGATTCACAGTCCTGTGGCAAGTTTTATGTATGTGCCAGTGGGCGAGCTATACCCCGAAACTGTCCCGGAGTACTTTATTTCGATATTAGAAAGAAAGTCTGCAATTTCCCGAGCTTGGTAGACTGCTCCAATGACAAAAATCAGGGGTATGTCTCTAAGATATCATCAGCCTTGCCGCCCAGAAAGCATTTCAATGAAAAAGACGATAGCCTCTTTATCCCTGACTGTAGTTCCCAGGCCAATAACGTTTATCTTAGGGATCCTCGATCCTGCAGCAAATTTTATGTATGTGCCTATGGCAAAGCGATTCCCAGGCAGTGTCCAAAAGGCCTTTACATTGATACACAGCTAAGGTATTGCAATTTTCCCAATATGGTAGACTGTTTCATAGCTACTCCTGATTGCGGCGATAAAGAAGATGGCACCATTATTCGCGATTCAAAGCACTGCAACAAGTACTACGAATGTCAAAATGGAAGCCCCAGAGCCCATTTCTGTACACCGGGAAAATGGTTTGATCTTAAACAGGGAGTTTGCCAACAAAAGAATTTGGTCGAATGTAACTGAAGAAAAGGTTTTATAAATGAATATAACACTATGAGGTAATCATAGATGTATTATGTAAAAGTGAATATTTTATGGGATTAATATTTAAAATTGGTTATGGTTATTATACATATATTATCAATTATTATTTGGGAAAGGTACATATTTATACATATTGGGTGTTGGTATATAACAAGGAATAAACTATCTGATTATTTTAACTTTACTTTTTTATTTATATTTTAAAATAGATTTTCAATTAATTAATTGCATTATTACTTTAACTTTGCCGCTAGACTCCCTGTGTATGGTAATTATTTCGTTAGAGATTGGTTGCAGTGCGGCAAAAACGTGGGGCACCGTGAAATCGATTTTGTTCCCTCCCGATTCGCAAAAACGGGATCCAGACAGCAGACCGTAGACAGTCTAACGTTTTGAGTTACACACGAGCAATTTGATATGATAAGAAAGCGTTGACACCTCGTCAAGAACCACCCCGGAACACAGAACAGTCGTTTATCAACTTAGAAATTCGCAAGGACATTCAAAAAATAAACAGGTAGAGTACATTAATAAATGCTTGATAACTATTTCATTTGTAATGTCTGGCTCATTAAAGATATACATACATACTCATGTATGCATGTGTGTGTTGATGTTAACTTTAGTCAGATGCAAGAAAATTAGGCGCCAAAACCAGTGTGTACAGTAAAGCAACCAACTGACTGACACAGTCTAGCGATACCAGAGAGTGAGACAGCCTAACTGGGTGCATGGGGCAGGGCTGCCAAATGTTAAGATTAAAAAAGGTCAACTTTTAGTGATAAAAGAAATAAAAAATGCTAACAACAAATTTTAAAAAGAATCTAATTTTTCTTGAAAATATCAAATTAAATAAAATATTGAACAAAGTGAGTTGTTAAAATTAAAAATGTTTTAAAAAAGTTTAATTTAATGTGAAAATTCGGAATTAGGAACAGTTGTCAGGGTTGCTTTGCACTGGTAACACTTGGGGTGGCTTGCGACTACAATGCCGGCTATGCAATAACCGCAATCAAAGTTTGATGCTCAAAGATTATAAAGTAAAAAAGTTAACAAACAAGTGAAAAGAGTTTATATAGTGAACTTGAGTAGAGGGAAATACAGTGGATCAAGAATGATTTAATGTAATAAGCAAAGTAATTTAATTAGTAAAGAAACAACAATAAAAAAAGATTGGAGCTGCTGGAACAAACGAACTGCAATATTGTTGTCTCCCTCGCACAACTCATGCACACAACATTTAATCGATAAACTTAACAGAGGAATGCCAACTCAATGTTAAATACGTTTAGCAAGCTCAACGAGTAGAGAACTCGCAGTCGCAGTGCAAACGTTGAAACGTTCGCAACGAAATGTGCGAAGTGAGTGAAATATGAGAGGACTATATATTGTAAGCAAATTAAATGAATATTGAGCGAAGCAAAAACAAAAGCATAACATTGATAAGGTGAAAGTACAGTGTGAAGTGTCTCCAACAGAGTGAAGTGAGTAGCAGTGCTTGTAAATTATCGATGTGTGAGTATAAAACTCGTCTGCATATTTAACGGGCGTTGACTGTGATCCAAAGCACAGTCGTTGAACTATCTGCAGTTAATAGAGAATACAGAAATATATGCAAAGAAACAACACAATAATAATAAGAATACAAAAAGAGGCGCATTTAAAGATTGACAGAAGTTGAGGCAAAGCAGCAAAGTAGCGAGTAAAAGCGGTCCGCCCCCGCCCACTGTGCCTGCGTACGGTGACGGCGGCGGCAACGGCAGCAGAGCAGCAGCAAGTGCTTTGTCGGTTTTGGTGGTTGTTGTTTTTGTTGTGCTGTGCTGTGCTGTGCTGTGTGCGCCTGTGTCAGGGGGTTGCTTGCGGCATCACACACACACGTACATAGTATGCCTATGTGTGTGTGTGAGTAACGGTTAATCTCATTCATCAGAGAGCTAAGTTTTACACATTTTTACGACAGCGAGTGTACTACGCGGAGCCATCAACTCGCTGCCTCTCTCGCACTCTCACACTCTCTGTACAGGAGAGCAATACTCAACTGTGCTGTTAATGTAGCTATCTCGTTTGCACTCGCTTGAGCTTAGGCGTAGTTAGTGGTCGATTTTAAAAGTCCTTCACGTAGCTACATATATATTTACATGACGGTATGTGCGTGTGTGTGTATGTACACTGTAAAAGTAGTGCCATGAGCTGTACATAGGCAAATAAATATGTAAGCGCGCGCATACATACATACACACACTCGCATACTTATGATATTCATGTCGGGGAGGAGCAGGTGGAAACACCGTAGCCAGGGTCAGGATGTGTGTAATGAAATATCATTCTGTTGCGTTTTTAGTACATTTCCATTGTAGGCTCGTTCAGGTGTACACACACACACACGCAGACACACAAAGGTGTTCTATGTGTGTGTGTTTGACAGGTGCAAGGAAAGCTAGTTGATCCATGTTAAGTTAGTTTCCCCTCTATATATGGAGGCTGCGTATCCGCCAGCAGGCAATCGTATTAATCATTAGGCTGACCTCGACCCTTTTACGTTTCCCTCCTCCTCGGATTCGCTCTTTCAATTTGTCTACCGGGGATACTTGATATGTCGCCTGTCAGCTTTTTATGCTGCGTTTGCCACAAAATGAGAAAAGTGCCAACTGCTAAACATAAAAATAAATAAATAAATCTGATTGCGATTGCGTTCTGCTGCGGCCTGTTGTTGCGGATTCTCTGTCGACAGTCGTCAGACATGTCCATGAACTCCCCCTCTCCTTTACCCTCCCTCCTTCCCTACTTCGCCATCCTCTTGGTTCACATTAATCTGTTGGCATCCAAATCGAACGAGAATTTTTCGCCTTTGCTATTCTTATTCCTTCGCCCATCCTGTTTGTGTCTTGGGGAAATCTTTAGCTCTTACATCACTATGCCATTCCCACCCATTTCTATTTTGTCATCGTACAATCCTATCTGAAAATCATGATTTGGCACTTTTGGCGCTCAAGGAAATGAGAGTTATAAGTGGTTAAGAAAGAGCGCGGAAAGTGCTTCATGTGGTGGATTGAGAATATGATAGATATGCAGTATATCTATGTGCTTCTATATGAATCTGAATTGATCTAGAAAGTAGTATACCTTTGGAGAATATTTCCCTAAATGTCCTGACGAATATACGTATGTATGTACCTTGGAAACTGATAAAGGAATCCTTTCTATTGTGAGGTACAAGTCACTATTTGCTTATGAATATTCTAGAAAATATAAAATACCAAAAGAACATTTGTTGTAAAGTCCTGTCAAATATAACTAGGAAACTGTTGAATGAACCCTCTCTATATGACAATGACTATTGAAATAATCCTTACAATAAATCTAGAAAGTATGAAAACTTTAAATAATATTTCATTAAAAGTCCTGTCGTATACACCTATCGTTCTTGTTCTCCTGCCTCGTTACATAGCATAAACAAATTAACTTAGTATTGTGTAATGTTGTATTGTTCCCGAGTATTTTATTGACCGCTTAGTACTTGCCAGGCTCGGAATTTGTTGTCCGAGCAGTCGGGAAAGAGTGTTTGTGCATCGATGGGCCAAGCCAGAGATAAACATTGTGGCAGATCGCCCTTGGCAGTTGCTGGAACATCCTGCAGCAAAAGATTGAATACAGCCTTCATGGAGCTGAATCCCAGATAAAAATAGATGGGCTATGCATAATCAATAGCGACTAGGCGAGAACGACATGCGGCCTACAATCATTTGATGATACAGAGGATACAGAATACGTCCATAGCGGAGATCCCAATACAATACCTTGGCATTCTTTACACCTGAGAACCCTCTGGTGCATCGGTTGTCAAG
This sequence comes from Zaprionus nigranus, assembly GCA_018903425.1. NCBI lineage: Eukaryota > Metazoa > Arthropoda > Insecta > Diptera > Drosophilidae > Zaprionus > Zaprionus nigranus. The sequence continues at coordinate 926,407 of JAEIGD010000024.1, forward strand.
TAACCAGTGTGACCATGATAGCTGTTTCGAAATTTGCAGTGTGTCCGATCCCAGACCTTGACAGTGCGATCCCAGCTACAAAAGAAGAGTAGAGAATTGGAATGCTTCGGGAAGAAGCGAATACGCAAGACATAGTCGCTGTGACTGTCAGCGGTTATGGTTAACTTACAACCAGCCAGAGTATTTCACAGCTTGATGGAGCGATTCCTTGAACCAGATACAGTCTGGCGATTGTCTGGTGAGAATGTCACCGATAGCACATCATTGCTGTATCCCTCGAAGTCGCACTGGCAGTCAGATCCCACAAACGTATAGTGCGATTCCAGAACCCACAGAAGGCGAACGTCGTTGATGAAGTGCTAGTGACTGTAGTTGCGCCCTCGCGAGATAGACGCCATACAATGATAAGCCTATCGCGCGATGAAGTAACTAACAAAACCGGGTCCGAGAGATGCTGGGCCAGCTGATTGACCCAGCCATAGTGGCCCGATAGCACGTCAGTTAAAAGTATAATTTTTGGCATATTGTGCTTCAATATGTTGATGAAGTTGAATGCCGACTGTCTTCAGGTCTACCTTGTTCACAGATTGAAGCTTGAGCATTTAAAGCATCTTATGAATGGAAAAGCATTAGCCGAACTCCATGTTGTGTTTAGAAAACGAGTGAGAACATAAATTGTTACCTTTTTTCCAGAGGTCATCTATCAATATTTAAAAGCCTGGCAATTGTTCTACATTCTGTCTGTGCGAAGGTGCGTGTCGGGCTTACGTGCCTCCTGCCTTGTTCCACCCACGCCCCGCCCTGCACTTAACGCTAGAGTAGTGGGCGGGGTGGAGGAGGAGATGGGGGCAGGTTGATGACGTCAAATGAAAAATGACGTGAAGTAACGCGAAAAACGAAACGCTTTGCCAGACAAGCCAAAAAGCGGACGATGGATAAAGGAGGAAAAACAGTGAAAATTGCTTTAAAATGCACATGCATAAGTGCAGTAAGAGGTAGAGAGAGAAAAGGAAGGGGACAGAGGGAAAAGAGAGAGAGACAGAGAGAAAGAGAGGGAGTGCACTGGCCAAAACAATGCGGCTTTTCGACGACTCGCCTGAAAAATTACTCATACGGCAATGAAATTCGAACGCATAACAGGCAAGTCCTGTCTGTGTGTGTGTGTGTGTATGTGTTAGGGTGTGCGTGCATGGGTGTGTGTGTGTGTGTAGCTGGCGCCAGCAGCAGCTCAGCTGTTGTTGTTGTCATTGTTGGTGTTGGTTTCCATTCAGCAGACAAATGGACACGGACAACGCAGGGCGGGCGGCCCAGACTGACTGGCAGACAAGCAAGGCGAACAGGCAAGGAAGCAAACGAGCAAGCAAAGGTACAGAAAGAGGGAATGAGGAACAGAGTGTTAAAGATTGCATAAGGAGAGAGAGGGACAAGAAGGGAGTGCAAATTAATACAGAGACACCGAGCGAGGAGTCCTTTTTGCATTCGCCGGCAAATTGCTCCGCAGGGGAAGGGGCAATGTTCTAGAGGGAAAGAGGGAGTAGGGGGGACGGGAGGTAGATAGAAGCCTTATGCGGGTGTTGGTTGAAGTGTTGCCAACACACACATAAAAACACTTTGCCGTTACATATAAAGTAATTTCTTTTGTTTATAGCAGACCAGCAGTTAATATAGGTGTGTGTGTGTGTGACCGTGTGTGTGTATGTGTGTGTGTGATTATATTTATGTTCGTCTTTTGCTTTTTTGCGGATTTAATGTACTGTTGTTAATGGAAACATGGAACTGTAATGCAGAGCAGAAAAACAGATTATGGATGGTACATGAATATATAAATATATTAATAGATATAGCATAGATACATACATATACATATTTATAGATATAGCATAGATACATATAGAAGGCATATAGAAGGCTTTCATTTTTAAACAAAGCAGCATAATTTGCATGGCAAATGGAGCTGAAGTTTGGCATATAGAGTGCTCCGATATCGTTTGCCTTTCAAATCGATTAATGGTCACGCATAACAGAGTTGGAACTATAGATCAACTTTGCATAATGACATGAACTAAATTCGGAACAATAAAGAGTTCTTTGGTTGTGCACACACACTTTGTGTGTATTACATATCATCCATCTTTCTACACTGGGAACGCAACTCCGCTGCGATTGCCCGATGAAACCCCACAGAGCCATTAATTGTACGTCAGAGTACATAGTTTTTTTCTCCGCGTTTTCCATTTCCCAAACACACAAACACACACACACACAGCAACACACTCTGGCAGTTGTTGTTGTTGTTGCTGCTGTTGTTAGTTCAGTTTGTTTGGGCTGTCTAAAGCGGCTTTAGACGCGTTTGTTGCTTTTGGCCTTTTGTTTCGTACAATTTTTTGTTGTTGATATGCAGCCGGTGTTTGTAATTTATGCGGCTTCCTCTCGCCTAGTTCCTTCTCTCTCCCCCAATCCCCCAATTTCTCTCTACCACAACAGCAACAACAATTACATTTTACGTGTTTTCGGGGCTTGCTAAAAGCGAAACCTCCCAGCTCCTTGCCCACTAACCCGTTAGTTAAAGCGCTATCGGGTTCTTTGTTAACTGTACTCTGTACTTCAGAGTGTGCTTTAAAACTCTGTCTTAATAAATAATACTGTAGATGGCTTATTAATTGGCTGAGCATAGCTGGCAGTCTTTATTGTTTCTCCATTTAATTGGACGCCAATCGAGCGAACACAAAGTCTAATAAAGGATTTTAAAAGCGCATTGCATTGTGCTCTGCCAGAGCTAATCGTGTTGGTTGCCAAGGCAGCCAGAAAAGGGCAACAACAGCAACGTGGGTAGCAACACAGCACAACAAACTATATAGAGTCGAATCCCTCGTTGTACAATCCCACACAGACACACATGCATATAGCATAGCATACGTACTATATATAGTATGTATGTGTGCGAGTAATTCGTAATTAGTTGTTTCGCTTGCTGCACTACATTAATTAATTTAATTGACTTTTGAATGAAATTAATTTAGTTGGTATATACCATAGAAACTCCTAGTATTATGTGAGTGTTTATGTATATTTTAGATGGAGAAGATAATAGAGAAGATTGTTAAACAACAATATTCCTAAAGTATAATGGCAATCGCCTGTCGACTCATGATCTTGTGTTTATGTATCTGGCTTTTAGACCTTTCTTGCTCTTCGTTGCAATCTTTCTACCTTTTAATTCGAATATCTCCATCATTGTTATGTGATTTAATTCCATGTAGTCTTTTAAAAACGTACTTTGATTTGAAAGTTAGCTACCATTTAATCTGGTTTTTACTTAAGTTAGAATTTACAACAAAATGGCTATTTCATCTTAAAAGCTTTCAGACAGTAACTGTAGCCATTTTGGACATTTATCACTCTTCAAATTGACGTGCTTGCACTGCTGAACATCATCAACATGGCTGACCTCACCGGGGCAATGCATTGCCTCATCTTTTTTAGAACATGTCGACACATTTTGTGCGTATTTTTAAGGCAGTTTTGGTTTGCCATTCAAATTGATAAAACATATATCAATCAACGTTCCTTTGGCAGACAGAAACTATGAATGAAGTTAACTTATTAACGCTTGAGTGATGTAGTATATGTGAATATGTTGCATATACTTAGTTCAGCTGCCACAACTGAGTGCTGAATCCAAACATGTGCACTGCATAGAGAAGAGCAGAGGAATTCGCCTGTTTGTAAGTATGCTTTCAATGCAGAAATCGATGCATAAATGCAGCCAAAGGGGACGATGGCGATGGGCAATAAGTTGCAGGGGAAACGGGTCGTATGCGCATTGGCAAGTGGATTGCAAACGAGATATTGCATATACGCAGCGCTGCACACTTTATCATTGGCACACACTCGCTGCCAATATTCATATGTGTGTGTTTGTGGGTGTTCTTTTTCTCTCTGTGTGTGTGTGCGTTTGAAATAGTAATGAGGCTCCCAGTGCAACTGCTTGACGGGGTAATAAGAAACTAACGTTGATTTTAAAGACTCGAGCGGCGCAGCTGCTGTCGTAAAACTGATTTCTTCGGGCAAAGGTGAAGGGAGGAGGCAGGGGGAGGTGCTGTGGCGCCTGGTGCACAGTTAAACAGTGGCTAACTGCAGCTGGTCGCCACGGGGCAGCGGCGCAGCGCCTTTGTGCCATCAAAAGTTTATCACATTAGAAATCAACGGCAGGCGCCAGCGAATGGAGCTCATGCGCTCTCTCCCAGTTCGCTTGCCGCCCCCTGGCCACATCTCCGCATGCTATACTCATTCTATTCTTGTGCCACATAAAAGGCAAAATAATAATGAGAAGCCAGAAGCAGCAGCAGCAGCAGAGGCAGTAGAAAGAGAAACAGGAACAGAGGCAAGAGCAAAAAGCAAAAAGAAAAATTTATCACACATATTTTGTTGTGCTTTATTTGCCTTCTCTCCCTCTCACACACACTCCCTCTGTGCCTGTGCTCTGCGCTGCCTGGCTCCCTCTCTCTCTCTCTCTTGCTCTCTCTCTCTTTCTGGACCATTCATGGCTCTCGGACTCTGGATGTGTCACATACACGCGCGCTGTTTGTTATCCTCGCAGCGTTCCAATTTCGCCTTTAATTAAATTTGATTATAGTTTTTCTCGACTTGCGCTCGCCCAAATGAGTTCACCCGGGGGGCGGTGCCTGGTACAGCTGGGAAGTTTAAAGTCTTAAGGATATCGTACAATAGTTGGCAGAATTGCCAGAGAAGTTCTTCGGATTGTTTGAACTGCCAGAATAAACTTTGTTCTTGCTATATTTTGTTTATGCAGCTTTTCAATTTCTAATTGTTGAACTCTCTTTCTCTTTCTTTTTCTCTATCCTCTTTTTGCAGGCTCGATGACAAACGCAGCAACCGCTGGCAATTAATACGAAATCGGGCACAAATCCGACTATCCAAAGAGGGAGAGAGAGAAGGAAATATTGCACGGTGGAGAAGTCAGAATCGAATGCTTTTAATTGCGATACATTGACTAAAATATGAGACAAACGGAATGAAAACTATTTGCCATAACGACTGCAGCGAGAAGCGGAACGAGCCGAAGAAGTGCAACGAGGAGGAGGAGAAGAAACAATATTTCTGCCAACCGCAACAGTGAAAATTGTGAAAATTGCGAATCGAAAATTGAGCGAACACGAAAATGCTGCTGATGCCGACATCGTGTGGCCCGGGGCCACCGAGTGTGGACACAGCAGACGCCGTTGAACTTGGCTTAACCCACAAACAACGATGCGCACGTCCGCCGACCAGCAGCAGCAGAAGCAGCAATAGCAGCAGCAGCAGGAGTAGCCACACCCACGCCGGGACCCACTTGCACATCGAGAGCAGCAGGACGAGGGTCAATGCGAGCGCAGGCATTCCCAAATGGCTGCTAATACTGCTCCTGCTCTTCGCCATCGTGGCCCAAACTCCGCAGCGTCAAGTGGCCGCTGAGAAGAGTAAACATTGTGAGTATTCCTAGTTATCCACAAGCAAACATACTTACAATCTCACACACACTCAACAGCACTTACACAGTTCCATATGTATTTGTGTGTGTGTATATCATTTAAACGTTTCTTGAATTCCAAGTTTCGGCTCACTTTTTGTTTCTCGTCACTAACTGTTTGTCCCTTCTCTTGTGTCAAACTTATACTTGTAATTATTGTATACATACAAACTTGAGATACATTCGAGTGTGTATTATATGAACAATTTATTATATATTATTATATTAATGGATGAGTATTATTGAAGAACTGATGCTTCTCCCATGGTTCTCCCATTTCTCTATATTATAGCCCATGGAACTAAATAACTATTATTATATGAATAAATAATAAATAAATATTTGCTTTCAATATTTCCCAAGAAACAAAAGAATTGTAGAGACTTCTAAGCTCAACGGAGTATAATAGATCTACGAGTAGACAGTTCTCCTTATAACAATAATTATACAACACAAATATGGTATCTGCAATGCCAGAACACATACTTACTGTCCGAGATTAATGCGTACAAGATGTGCAACACTAGAAAGGCACCTTCTAGAAGTTGAAGAGATAAGGTCAATAGTCTATGGAATATATTAGAATTCCTAAGATACAATGGTCCTTTTAATAGAGCTATAAGCTCAGCAGGGTACAATTGATCTTATATACAGTACATAAATATATTGTACTATTGGATTATCTAAATACACTATATACATAATACTCATGGTTTACTCCTTTACCCTTTTGATTTTAAGAGCTCATTGAGGACATAGTATTATCCTATATAATATCATCCTAAATATACTTAAGTTTTATCCGTAATACTCATAATTTACTCGTTAATACCCTTCACTCCTTTTCATTTTAAGAGCTCATTGAAGACAGAAATTTAAATTTGCCTTAACTTCCCATACAATTTGTCACATTTTGTGGCTTTTTATCAGCTTCAACTTCTGTATATCCATCAGTTTTTGCTTTATGTCTCTCGCTTCAAAATATTTATACACAATTTTGCTTTTTATTGTTTGTGTGTCTTTGTGTGAGGGGTTCGTGCAATAAAATTTTCATCGAGCAAATGTAATAAAAGTGCATGAAAATGTTGTAAAAAGCGTACGAAACAAAATGCTACAACTATAAAATACGTATACATGCAGCTGTGTATGTGTGTGTATATGTATATATATCTGTGTGTTCCTCTGTTTTTTCTCTACTGTGGTAATTCGTTCGCATTGTCTTACACATTGTTTCTTCGAAGAATAAACAACATATAAATACAATTTTACGATGAGAAAGCAACTTGCATACTAAACAGCTTATACAGCAAGTGTGTGTGCATGTATGTGTGTGTGTGTGTGATAATGGGGATTTGTCTGAATGTGCGATACATTTATCTTGGCATTGACAAAGCACAAAACATTTTAATCAAAGCAGCAAAACAAACGAAATGAAGACCCAAATACAGAGTCTGTCTCTCTGTTGATGCTTCTTTGCTGGATACGCAGAAAGATCCCTAAGTAAACACGGGCAAACTTCGCTAAATTGCACAAAGTTGTGAAGGAAACTTCTTCAGGCAAATATCTAAGGTGCTTCACTTAATTAAATATTATTTCATACTCTCTTTATTTCATATATTTTCTCGTTATTATATAATGTTTACTTATGTACTCCTTTTACTTTGCTCCCTTGTCGATGCTTCTTAACGAACTGTTTGCATAAGCTCCTCAATCGTTTCCTGCTGCAGCCCCAGGCACTCGCTGATAAATAAGAGAAACACGCAGCGCACACACACATTTACAAATAACACACACACACACACACACAAATATATATACTATTGCAACCCTGTGTGGCGTTGCGCCATGAATGCAAATTGTTGCCGCAAATTATTTATTTTAACATTAATCATAATTTATAAAAATTACACTGAAGTAAAACAACTTACTGGTGACGCTGACTGCGACGCTGCGTCGACGCAGCAGCAGTAAAGTTTGCGCAAAAAGTTGTTGCATACTTTTTGGGAACGTTTCCGGCTGCCTTCGTTGCCTTTGCTGCAGCGCCATGCGCTTCTAATTACTTCGCCTCGCCCCTCGTTTGCCCCTGCAGTTTGCTGCCCCCTCTAAACGCAGCTTGGGTGACGATTCTGTTGCCAGTTTGCTGTTGTTTTTATAGGGTATATTGAGTTTATACATATACTTTATACTATATTTGTCATTTCTTCTAGGTTGGCATCACTTTATGTGCCTGTGTGAATGCGATAAACTCATCTATTATAAATGCTACAAAGCCTAGATTCAGTATACAAATTTATGCATATCATACGCAGTTATTGCTTAGGGTATCTTGCTGTTGAGTGTACTCTCCTCTTGCTTACGTTACTTGTTGTTGTTGGCTTTTTACTTGCTCATTTCCGGAGGCGACATCGCAACAACAACAACACAAACAGCGACTGCGTTGCTTAGCGCTGCTGATGCTGATTTTGCTGTGGTCACACACACACACACACAGACAAACACACAGTCCTCCTTGCCCGCTCTCTCTTCTGTTGGCCTGTCCCCTGCAGACTTTATGGCCCACGTGGCGTGTACTTAATTTTCACCAGGCTCATTGCCAGGCGCGCTAAAAGTTTTTCCTCTCTTCTGTTTTATTTTTTTTGTATGCGCGCTGCACTTGCTCCTAAAAGTGGGCGCGGCCCGTAAGCTTAAGCTGCCCAACCCCTTTCCTACCCCTCCTCCTCCCTCTCGCTACCTTCCTCCTTCTCTCTCTCTCTTTCTTTCTCCCTTTCGCTCTTTCTCAAAACTCGTTGAACAAAATTTTGCACAAAAGTTTCATAATTAATTTCATGTTAAGTGGCAATGCAAACGTTACGTAGGCCGGAGTTGTTGCCTCAACGCTCACCACCTTGCCCCACCCCAGCCAGCCTGCCCCGCCTTGCCCGCCCACAACTGCGTCGTGCCACATTCGTGCATTTTTTTGGAGCCTCATCTTTAATTTGAATTGTCATTTCCTGTCTCAAACACTCGACGCTGCCTTCCTCCCCACTTCGCTTCCCCTATCGGTCTGCCAGCCATCCGGCTGACTGCCACGCCCACCTTTTCTTCATGCTGCCCTCCGCCTGCCTCCCTCCATTTAGTCGGGTGATGCGCACGTTCGACTTGATTAGCGTAACTCGTAATGACTCGCACGAGCTGCGACTCGAGCCGAAACTTGTTGGTGCCTCCCCGTCGAGGCCAAACATTCGCTTACATGTGCAAATATTCACTCAGTATGTGCGTGCGTATGTGTGTGTAAGAGAGTGTGTAAAAGCGTGTGTGTGTCTGTCTGCCTGCCTGTCTCTCATATTTGCAAGTGGTTTTCATAATTACTTTGTGTGTTCACTTCAAATTATGTGAGGCAAAAGTTGTCTCGCTGCTTCAATTATACTTTCCTAACTCCTCCTCCTCCTCTTCCTCTTACTCCTTCTCACCTTCTCCTCCACTTCTTCTCAAGTACTTTCTTTACGCATCCTTTTACTGGAATGTGTAACTTATTCAATTTGCTTTCACACATCATCGTGCCTGAGTAAACACTTCGATCTAATGAGTTGGCTTTTCATTTCGCTATTTCTGCTTTTAATGAACAGTTATGTATAAGTATTAAGTATATATTGGGTTTCTATTCCCCTCTTCTTTCTCACAATCTATTTGGCATGATATTTAGACAATAAATTTCATAGAAATTCAAAAATATTAATAAAAATGTCTGTATGAACGCCTATATCTCAGAAACCATGCAAACTATAGCCACAAAAATTATCTGACAATACTCATTTGTAATGGTAGTTTGCTTTAAACTATGACCATGCCCCTTGCCGCCTTTTAAAATCAGTAAAATGCATTAAAATACCATAATAATGACTCTTTAGCCACTGTAGCTGTTCTTACTTGTTTATTTCAAAGCTGTCGCAGTTTGTAATTGATTTTGATTTCGCTTGAAGAATAATTTGAAAAATTCTTTCTGGATTTTCATCGTTTCCACTTTGTTGGATTGCGCAGAAGGAAGGAAAAGAAGAAGCAATCATTTTCTTAACGAAATAAGCTTTCCAGTTGGCACTTTTTCCTGCTTTTCCTTCTTCTTCCTGCTTTCATTCCCTTGGCACCCCTGCTCCACAACGATTGTGTTGCTTTGTGCGAATTTGTGCAATAATACGAGCATTACACAATTTTATAAAATGGGTCACGTTGCCAGCAGGAAAAGGGGAAAGCAGCGGGAGGGGAAGTGCGAGGGTGTCCACTTGGACAGACTCCAGGAGACGCTGATGGCCGCATGCCAATAAAATTGTGAGAAAAACAACTGTCGACGACCAAGAAATGGCATAAAACTTTTGCTTTTTGTTTGGCATAAATATGAATGGATGGATTTGGGTCTTGTTCGGGGTGGGGCTGTCGAGGGATGCTGTGGAGAAGAAGAGAAGAGAGAGGAAGATTGTGGCGGTACCAGTTGCCACTGCGGCATATTTCAAAATGAATGAAAGGGACTAAGGCAAAGCAAAGGCACGTACCAGCCTGAAGGGAACTGAAGAAAGGGGGGAGGGGAAGGAGGTGCGGCATTATGACATCTTTGCGGAAGCAATAAATTTTAATTTAATAACAATTCATCTGCATGTGAATAAGAAATAAAGATAAAGATTTCAGATATGCAGCAGAAACTTAGAAATGCTGCTTCAACGTTATCGATAAGACATATTGAGCTGTTATCGATAACGACTTTAATATCGCAATCCCTACTCAAAGTTATTTTCATTGTCCCTGCTGACATGTTCCCAAAGGGAGCTCTTTAAGCGGGTTAACAGTCGTTAACTCGATTCACTGGCGAGTGTTTAGATACACACACTCGCACAACACACACACATACCCGCACAACACACCGCACACACACCCGCATGCACACAGAGCCGCTGATGATAAATTCATAGCTGTGAAATCGAAACGCGAATGAAACCAAGCAAAGCATAACAAATGTCATTTATACGCTAGGCTGAGAAAAGGGGGCTGTGGTTGTAGGCGGGGTCGTGGCAGTGTTGGCGATTGATGCGCTGCAAGCCTCGGACAATTGCCACTAGCAAAAGCGCCCCTACCTCCTCCTTGTCCCCCTCACCGAGCGAACACGCAGAGAAAGCCAAACAATAAATTGGCCAAATTGTCCATGAATTGGGGCCATAGATTGTGGGCAGTACTGGCGAAAGGGGCGGCACGAGCACGGCAAAAGGGGGCACTAGGGTTATTTATCAATATTTCCGGTCAAGCGATTGAAACAGTAAACTGTTATTATTCAAAATCGATATCTGATATGCATCGATGCAATGCGATGCGTATTTTCAAATTTGTGTATCTCACACTTGGTGAATATCGCGTAGTTTCAATTTAATTTTAATGTCTGCAACTGTCAACTTTATTGTTTGTATTGTTCTTCATTTTGTTGTTGTTGTTGTTGTCGCTGTCGTTGTTGTAGATAATAATAAATCGTAATTTGATTTGATTTTGCCTTTTTATTGCCCCATTTGCTTGCCATGCGATTTATTCTCATTGTTTCTTTAATAATTATGAATTATAAGCGCCATTTGCAGTATAATTAAGTTATTAAAGCGATTATAATGACGGCCTGAATCGGATTACGGATAAAGCAACTTAAACAGATCGAAAGGGGGCAGCGAATGCGATTATAACAGTTTGAATGACTCATTGCATGGCATGTTTAACGTTGTATAATATATATATAGATATATTTATATTTATATACATATAGACTATAAAAGATCAAATTGTTATGTATTTTTATAGGCTAGTAGCTCCCTCAAATCATGTACTAAACAAAATTCCACTGCAGTCCAGATAACTCTAACAAACTGTCTACAAAAAACGCATGAAAGTGTGTTGAACGTTTCCTTTGTGGCTTTCATTAGGCGCGTGAATCCCTTTTGTAATCAAATGCACAGAAAATTCTATTCCGTGCTCTCCCTACAACAACAACAAGGAATAATATAAAATAGAAGGGAGAGAAAATAGACAACGAAGAGCGAAGCGCACAAACCTTTTTCGTGTTAACTCTGATGGGCTTTGTGTTTTGGCGACTCTGCTGAGTTGTGGGCGCTGTTGTAGCCCAGCTGTATCCCGGCTGTATATCCTGTCTATCCTGCTACTGTGTAGCTGTAGTTTGGCCCGCTCTATGCCCCTCTCCCTTCCCTCACCTCTTTGCTCTACTTGCGCAAATGAAGAAAGAATAAAAATTCGCGCGCTCGCTTGCCGAAACAAAGCAGACAAAATTAACCCACTCTCGTTGCATTCCTTTTGAAAATATGACTACAAGAGCTTAGAAGTATTAAACAACAACAAAAGCGAATAACAATAGCGTAATAAACTAGCAGAGAAGCAAAACTTGCCAAACAAAACAGCAACAACAGCAACAAAAAGAAAACTACACACGAAAATAATGTTTGCTTTGTTCTTCATCGGTTTCTTCTCTTTCACGCTGCACGCAAAGCGAATTCTTTATTAAATGAATAAAAATAATTTATTTCGCTAAATATTTAAGAGGTTTTATGCAGACACGCGAAGCAGCAAAGGCAGAGAGAGAGATGATAGAGATAGATAGAGAGAGAGAGAGCGAAAGATGGGGCAAGTTTAATTAACAATTTGCCGAGCGCAAAAAGCAGAGAAAAGTTCAAAAGGCATTCAGATAAAACTTGATAAGCTTTGTCGGGACATTTCTTTTCCATTATTTTTCATTTTATTTGCTTTGCTTTGCTTTCTATCTGTTTTTTTTTTCAATGTGCCTTCAGCTGGAAATTATACGCAGTAATTGAATAACAAGCTTGGGATCTGGGATCTCTAAAAAATAGGCCCGGGATTTGTTAACGCAAATAATTGGGCTGCTTATCGAATGTGCTGGCCCCGCCCGCCTGCCTGCCTGGCCTGCCTTTGTTTGGCTGCAATCCAATTGGAATTCCAATTGAAACAGTTAGTTGACAATTTGGGCAAAAAGAACGTGCTACAAGTTATTCAAATTTGTGGCACATCATTTGAAGGGTCCTGTCAACAGTTTGCGCAGCAGCAGCAGCAGCAGCTGTCGGCAAAAGTTTTCATCTCGTTTGAGTCCTCTAAAGTGCTAAAAAGTTACCATAGACAGCTGGACAGGCTGCCAGGGATGAGGATGAGCCAAAGAACCCGCTAAAAACAGTTGGGAAAATCAAGCTTGAAGCAGAAGTAGAAGAAGAAGCAGAGAAAAAGAAAATAAGCCAGAGACAGAAACGCTAATTGCTCAAGTGACACTTGTAATGGCACCCGCGGGCATAGTAGCCAGAAGAGAGAGAAGGGGAATAGGAGGTGAAGCAGAGCAAAGGGAAGGTAGCTAAAGGAAGGCGCATTAAAACAATCCGCAAGTCAAAAAGGAGTGCAAAATTATGCTGCTAATAAAACTAAGGACTGCACTGAATTCTCTCTCTCTCTTTTTCTGTCTGTCTCTCTCTCTCTCTGCCTTATGAATAGATGTCATTACTTATGCCATACTCATTCATTTCAATTTGAGAGAGCTGGCAACTCTGACACGCAATTGATCATGGACGTAGAAGGCGACACTTTGCTCAAAAGTTACCCACTTTTGACGAGCTGCTGACAGGCGACAATTTGCTTGATTATTATCATCGTCAAGCGCTGGACAGGAAGGGGGCTGGGCAGGGGGGTGATCCATTAGAGAAGTCCAGGCGCAGGTTTAATGATGCATTTAAGCACTTCTATACAAGTAAAAGTCTGCACCCGCTTCGTGTCACGATCTTTGCATGGAATGCGGCAATTCAGAGCTCAATTATGTGGACAATGTGTTACTCCACTGCTGCTGAAAGAGGGAGAGAGAGAGTGAAAGAGAGGAGAGGGAGAGAGAGAGATGGAGTGTGGTCCATCATGGGCCAACGCGTGGCAGACGCACTCAGGCGTCGTCAGTGCGAATATTTACTCTACCTTGGTCTGGGATACATACGCGATGTGTATATACACAGTTGTGGGTGTGCGTTCTGTACGTATGTGTGTGTGTGTGTGTGCACATATTTCATCAGGGCAAAAGTGCGAGCTACCAAAGCTACCAAACCGCTGAACCACTCGAGACGGCATTTCGGATGCGCTAATGGAGCGTGTGAGCCCGGCAACAGCTGCTGGCCAGGCAGGCAGGCGGGCAGCACTTGCCCGGCTTAGTCAAGCGTGTGTGTGTGAGGAGGGGTCAAGCAGGGATGACATCTTCACCCGGCACAAAGAGCGCAGCCAGCGGGAGGGTCAAAGTGAGGGATCAGCTAAATTCAATATTGGCGCACAGGAAATTCATTGTTTAACCTTTGTTACTTAAATTGCTCGAATTCCTGCCATTAGTTTGACAAACGAGCCAGCGAAATTATTTTGTTGCAGCTACCTACCATGCCCCACCCCCCTCCCCTTTGGCTATTTACTGCCCCTCCCCCCCGCACTGTAAACCAAGCGGATTTCCAGCTAAACTTTGCCCTGAGTAGATTTCTCTATCCTGCCCCCCCTAGACCGCTTCACGCACTCAGCTCTCAGTTCCCCATTAGATGCTGTTGTGGTTCCGATTCCTCTATGCTGCTTCTTGTTGTTCTTGTTCTTGTTGTTCTTGTTGTTGTTGTTGCTATCGAAACTACGCTTTTAGCCAGAGCTGAGGGATTCGGGTTTCTGGTTTCGAGCTTTGGCTTCCCCCATGAATTTTGTGCCATTGCTGCAGATTTATTTGCGGCTTTGCATAATCACTGGAAATTAGTTTAAAATATTTACATTGCATTTGCATTTCAATGTCGGCGGTCAAGCAGATTTACCTCCTTCCCCCCCACTGCTTCTATCGTCTTGCTGGAATGCAAGACAAATGCTAAAAGTGCCCAGTCAGCTTGAAGGCAGCAGAATTCCCGCTAAACTGCAGTTAATTGGTGTAAAAACATTGAACAGCCTTTATTGAACAGAACAAACTATTTAGGCAGCTGCCTTAACTACCTTTTAATCGATCAGAGGTTGATTAGGTGCTTTGGCGCCCAACGTGGGGCAGTATTACACAGCTATAGTTGCAAATGAGAGGTTAGTTTTTGCTGTAGACTTCTTGATTCAGTAGGTTATTTAATTTACTAACTTTTAATCAATAAGATCGATTAGGCTTATTGGCGCACAACGTGGGACAGTTTTTACACAGCTATAGTTGCAAATGCAAGGTTAGTTTTTGCTGTAGACTTTTTGATTTAGTAGGGTATTCCCTTTACTACCTTTGAATTAATCAGAGGGTGATTAGGGTTATTTGGCGCCCAACGTGCGGCACTATATCATCAATTATTTACTGCCTAGTTGCAGCTTAAACAAATGATATGGCTATATTTGCCATTGCAAAGTAAGTTATTGATCTATACTTCCCTTAACTAGCTTTTAATCAACAGACTTTGATAAAGGGTCGAGCACAAGATAATCTTCACTTGGAGAAGTTGCTGTGCCCGCCTGCCTGCCTGCCTGGGGTTAGTTGGGGATGTAATATTTACCCAGCGCACTTCTGTTGCAAATGCATTTCATATTTGACAGCGGCAAGTAATCCTGGCCTAGACTAGGCTTCCCAGATAGATGGAAGTTGGCCAGGAGCAGACAGCAGCAGCAGGTAGTGCAATGCTTGAGTAATGGCCTTCGCTTCTACTCCTGCTCCACTCGGCACCCTTTCTGCTTGCTGGCTGGCCTGTCTGCCTGTCTGTCAATGCAGCAAAGGAGTTGGATTCGAGTTGGAGTTCCTTGTAGGAGCAACGTGAAAAATAAATCCAAGAGAAGGAAGACACTTAGCTCGATATTAGACGTCAGAACGTCAGTTGCGGCAAAGGTAAACATAATTTTCCCTCTAGTCAAACTACTTGCATAGGAAACTTTTCGCTAGTGCTGCACCAGCACCGAGGGGGCGTACACAGTGGGGGGCGTGGCACAAGTGCATTGGCATTCGCTTTGCCAATTCAGCTGTCGAAGATGTTGGCAGAGAAATCAACGCCAATGTGTTGAGAGTGTGTGTATGTGCAGTGAGGGGAGTATGGAAGGGAAGGAGAAGGAAGGGAGAAAGAGTGCGAGGGAGAGAGAGAGTGAGCTAGCTGAAGAATAAGACAGCGCGTCACACTGTCAGTTGAGTTTGAGTAAACGCATTTAAGGGCAGCAAATACTTCCGGCTGCAGCGCAACGCTACACTTGCCCGGAAACATTAAAAGCTACCAAAAATGACCCTGCCCCGACCCTGGCCTGGGCCCAAATCCAAGAGAGAACAGACTGTGCGGACATTTCCGTGGTTTTTGTGTCCATTTTCGGGGCTGATTATTACTTTGCTCCTGCTCCTGCTGCTGCTGCTGCTGCGGTTGTCTCCGCTTTTGATGACACAATTTGGGCTTGGCTTGAGCAGGAGAAGACTGAGCAGGAGAAAGAGAAGCTGGAGGAGGAGTGAGCATTGCAGGATATTCAAAAAGATGTAGCATGTGGATAATGTACTCGTTACTTTTATGTGCCCCACTCCTGACCCACGACTTACTGCTGTATTGAAAGCTATAAGATGAGTTGGTTCTGCTGTCTAATAAACTGCTGTCAATCAAGCAGAGTCAATTCATATCTCCCTTCACTATTTATCTTCCTGCTTTCCATTTATTTTGATCCATCTATAATGGCCCACAGAATTGATTCATTCTGTGCAGGAAGAAGGAATTCAATCGCAGGCCAAACACTTTTCGATTAATAACGAAACCTAAAACCCTTGAAATTAATTATGCTAATTCAAATCCTTTTCTGGCTGTGCTTTCATGCTAACAAATGACATTGCGACTAACTAAGCTGCCCATTAACCAAGCTAGCAGAAATCTGCCTCAACTCCCACTACCTTCTATACTCGCAGTCCCTGTTCCCTTGTCCCGGCCTCATTTTGTGCAAACTGAGCACTTAATTCGAGAAAGAAAAGTTACCTGTGGCAGGTCGAATGTTTTATACTCTTGTTTATAAGAAGGGTTCACTGATTGTTTCTATATCATTTAGATATAATAGTATCCTGACTTGATTAGGCTTATTAAGTGTCGTAGAAGGTTGCAAGAACTTCATTTTCCCAAGACATTAAACCTTTCCATGGAAATCTTTCTATTCAACTGATTGTTCATATGAAAACTATAGTAGAAATTGATTTAGTAATTAAAACAACTGGTAAACTGGTAGTGCTTCACCCGCTCGGGTTAAAAGAGTGGTCTTAAAAAATTATTGCAATATAGATTCATTTAAGCTATGTTTTTTTATATTTTATAGTGCTCCAATTAAGATAAAATGTAGTTAACTTATAAGAAACTTAAGAAATAGAAGATTTGGTGAATAAAGTTGAAATATCTGCACAAATCTGGCGGGAATCACTAGAAGGTTTCTATGTTATAAGATATATTGAATTCGACTATTGCCAACTTATTAGCAAGGTGCAAAACACATAACACATTCTACGATAGTATATTTACTATATACATATACTTCTAGGTACTAGGTACGTAGGTACTTTATGAGGTGCAAGATGTCTCTCCTGTTCTGCTGTACAAACTCCTGGCCACAACGAATAAATCCTTTGCAAGGGTATCCAAAACAAAAACCAAAACAAATCTAGCTCAGCCTGGAGGGGGAGGGGGGCGTGTATGGTGTTGTGCGGTGGCCATGGCGTAGCTTAGGGCAACCAAGACTTTGAGCCATAATTTGGCCTTGGATTTGTAGCACATTAAATAGGCTCAGCTGAGGCCAGTTGGAAGTGACCAAACCACCCTTACTTACCCGCATGGAGGGAGGCAAACCTAGAGCTGGGCGCGAGTCCATTAACCAGAGGTTTTTTGCCCACAAATAATGCCAGCTTGCTACGACAATCTTTTGATCTTTTCCATCCTAATAAATAGAAAATTAACTTGGTTCACAGGGTATCATGTACAGGGTATACCACTCAGAGCTGCAGATAATAGTTGCTCATATTCGGGAGCACAAATACAAGACAATTAAGGCAAAGGGAGCTGCTGGCTGCAAATTTCAATTTCGCGCTTGCCACGCCCCGTTTTTTTTGCCGGGTATTCAGTCATAAAAAATGTATCTAGCACTCTGTTTGCTGTTGCTGTTCCTGCTTTCTGCTTGGCTTGCTGAGCTGCAGCTGGCGCTGCTTTAGTTGTCACATGAGCTCTTTCCACACAGCCCCAAAGGACTCGAATCCCGTTTGTCAGCAGCAACAACGCGCCCACCGTGTGGGCCACAGCTGCGCAATACGAGTAATCCTCATATTATGTAGATGCCAGTGTCGTCTCCTTCTGCTGATGCTCCCACGACTGCTCCTTCGCCTCCTTCTCCTGCTCCTTCTTCTTCTGCTTCCGGCTAGAAATGATTGAAGGATTTTCCCGCTGCTACATGAGATATACAGTGTCGTGTGTGTGTTTGTGAGCTTCCACGCTAGAGCACTTTACTCTCATCCGTAATTGATATTTTACTATTGTTCCTGTTCCCGAGACAGCACACACACACACACACACACATCCTTGGCAGCTCATCCTTTGCCTTTTGCCAGCGTGTCAACTGGTGCACAAATTCTATTTCTCACTGTCTCCAAATGCAGTTCATATGTATTCCGAATTCCGTTCCCTCCTCTACATACTGCTTCCAGTCCATTTGTTGCCTGTCAGAGCTTACAAATTTGCAGGGTATTTGCTACGGTTTATTATCAAAGGCTTCTTCAATTTTAATTGAATGAGCAAACTTGCAAAGGCAGCAACGGAAACATGAGAAAGGAATCTAACGAACCGCAAGAAAAAAGTTTTCATGCCGTGGGTTTTATTTGCCAAATGCCTTACGGCAAATTCGCTGCAGACCACGCCCACGCCACGCCCCCACCCTCTCCATGTCGCCCAATTATGTGTGTCCCTTCTCACCTGACATTGATGGTGGCGCAGATCAAAGCAACGAAATGAGCAACGAAATTGGCAATTACATATAAAGCACGCAAGAATTGTCTGCGCTGACTGCACCTGGACAGCGAGCAGCAGAGGAAGGAGAAAGAAGGGGAGAGGGAGGAATGGAAGAAGGGAAGTGGAGAGCAGGAAGGCAGGGGAAGAGGTTAGGTGAGAATGCACAGGGCATTGCAGGCTGAAACAAAAGGCCCCTCGATTCAATTGTAAATTCAATTTGTAAGTTGGCAACGCCGAACATTTGTGACTAGAAAACTGAAAAAAGGCTGGCAACGACCTTTCTCGTTCTCCTCGCTCTGCTCACCCTCTCTCCCTTACTGCCCAATATTCGCATCTTCCGCCTGCCTACCTTCCCCCCTCCCGCTTTTGCTCGTGTGTGTGCGGTTAAGGCGTAAAACGAATTTGCACTAAAATTCCTTGACTCCCCCCGCTCAGCTGCCCCTCTCCTGCTTCGGCTGCGTCGACATCTTTTCGCCCTGCGCTCTTTCGCCGCCTGCGTCATGTGCGCTTTATTGAAGCGAAATTGAATTAGTGCGACGGCGAAAGCGGAAGCGGTTGCTAAGCAGGAAATTGCCTGAAATCAGGCGCACGTAAGCCTCGCTCGCTTGCTCCTCCGCTGCCTCGTCACGCCCCCCACTCGCAGCCACACACACAAGCTATAGCTATCTCCCTTTTCTATCTCTCTCTCTCTTTCTCTCTCTCTATCCGTCGTTCACTCTCTGACACCGTGCGTTTCATTAAAATCTCAAATATTCGTATTGTTGCCGGCGCACGCTTTTGGGTTTTATGCGACAATTTTGGCTCCTGCTTCTGTATACACTTGCTGAAGGGTATATGCAGTTTGTCAACAAGTTGTTAGGGCAAGTAAGAAGAAGATAGAGAATGTGAGGAGAGTTAAGCTAACAATGACTTAATGGAAGCCCTGAAACGAGTCGCATCAATGCGATAACTATCGATAATCATGTATTATATATACTAATTCATCGTATATATCGTATGTTATCTTATTGCATCGTATGTATATCTGCAAACTTTAAATATCTGTAAAGCAAGTTTTTTATACTTCCTATTTTTTATGTCTATTATAATCTGTTATAATTTTGTTGATATCGAACCACATGGAGTTCACTTTAATTAAACTTCATTAATTATAGTTTGTTTAAGTTTAGTTTAGTTTGTTGCAGTTTAATCACAATCAAACACTATAAGCTATAGTTTTTATAGAGAAAATCAATTGAAGATCAGGACTTGTACTAAATCTTGCCAGCTTACAATATTTGTTCTCAGTCTAAATCTGTATATAGTATTATAGACATAGGAATAATTCCTGTAGTTTAACCATACTTATACACATCCCTGCAAGTGTATTAAACTGTTCGATGTGTCGATTCTATTCTTTCTTGCCTGTCCTTTTTGGCTGCTCTTTTTGGCTTCATTTGTATGCACCGCCAACGGCCATTCTCATCTGGCTTTTCACCCTCCCCTGCCATTGGTCTTGCTCCTTGCCATCCCCATACTTCTACTTTTTTCTGGCCATCGCGTTCATTTCATGTTAATGGATTTGGCACTTAAGCGTCATAGTTCTGCTTATTAAAACTAATTGAAAGTCATTTAAATAATGTTATTTATAAACTTATTCCCACCTCCCCACCACCACCACCTCTAGTTCTCATTAGTTGCCTCTTATTATGTTTGCTTGGATTGTGAAAGCTAGTGCAAATAAATAAAGCCAAAGCTTTCAAGTTGAGTGACTTAGAGCATGATTAATCTTACTTAATTAGCAATAAATAAGATTTCAAGTTGAATAAATCAGTAATTAGATAAAGAGTGTGCTTAAAACCATGATTTAAATAAGAAATCAAAGCTTGCAAGTTGAGTAACTGAAAATTAATTAAAGCTTCGAAATACCAAGGAATTAGCTTTCAAATTCAGTAAATTAAAGCTTGATTCTTGATTATTTACTGAAATTAATTTGTTATTGAATAAGTGTAAGATAGAAAAGGCGTTAAGAAGCTGGAACTGAGTTCAATCTGTTATTAATAATGTCTGTTATTGAAGAAGTATGAGTAGAAAGGGTAACTGGTTGCCCGCCTTAGTTGGACAATTCTGTCCACTCTTCAGAGTTTCCAATTATCAGAGCTGTTTCGCTGTGTTATCGCTGTTGCCCATTACATTTAGCACAAATGCGAACTGTACTTGAGATTGGGAGTGAAATGCACGGGAAACATGTGCGGCTTTTGCGTGAAACGAAGCGTAAATGAATTTTTCATTTTGCCATTCAAATTTAAGTGCACATTTTCCGGCGCAACGCACGAGAGGCTGCCCCGGTTGCCCGCTGTGGAAATCGGAGCCCATTAAGTTGAAGGAAGTGGCAGAAAAGGCACCAGGCACGAAGCAAACTTGCAGGAGGAAGTCGCACAGCGAGACAGAGAGAGAGTTGCTGCTGCTGCTGCTGCTGCACAGATGGAAATCCAGAGGAAAGCTGAAATTCGCCGCAATTTATTAAATTATTAAGCATTATCAAAAGTTGTTGCCCCCCACACCCACACACACAGACAGACCACACAGGCTCATACTTTATAGCTCAAACTGATTGCAATCTCTTCTTTCTTCTGTTCTTCCTCTTTCAGACTACATGCAGTCACTCTGCAAGAATCACTTTCTGCAGCAGCTCTATCGCAAAATCGATGGAGCCGTGCTCTGGTCACAGAACGAGCGCAACTTGGACTGTGTCATCACCTTCCAGACGCACTCGATCCTGCAGCGCTTCATGCTGCGCTTCGACATGCTCCAGCTGGACTGCAATGACCATCTGCTTGTCTACGATGGAGCACACGCGGTCTCGACGCCCAAGGTATGAACATACAGCTCCCACTCTCCTCGTATGTGCAAGTATTACACAGAGTTCTTGGTCTTTTAGATATGTAAAAGAGAAATGAAAATGAGAATGAGAATAAGTAGAATGAATGAAGGCAAGGGAAAAGCCATAGCAATTTGTGTCGCAGCCTCATGATCCACATGCACAATCGGAGCACGTTGATGCCTCTGACATTTTAGGTTCAATCCCTGTGGGGTTTCCCACCCACCACACACACACACACACACACAAGCAACCCCACTAGACTGGCAGGCACATGGCGTGTGGGCGACTGCAGTGGCAGCTGGGCAAGAAGCTGATAGCGACAGCATTTTATCAGCAACTATTTCCAACTATGCCAAGACGATTGGGGTTGCTCGCCAAGTAGAGAACAATAACTACACTCTATTATTTGCACAGCTCTACAGGATATCTGTCAGTCTATAGTCATAATTGCCAACGTGCCAAATGTCGCATCAAATATTAACGATAACGATGCGAAGTTTATGACAAAATCGATGGCAACTTGAGCTTCTAATTACAAAAAGTCAGGTCAAGTTGGCAGGAGAGAGGGGAAGGAGGTCACAGCAAGTATCGTGAGATACAGTGGGCAGTCTTAGCAGTGTGCACAGCTTGCAGCTGGTACCAGTTGGGGGTAGGGAGGGTACTTCCCTCGTCGTATGAAGTGCAAAAGTGTTTGCTCACTTGCTGCAATCCGATTAGCAGGAGGTACATCTTGTGGTTCCCCTGCCTTCCTTAGTCAATCCTTGACAGCCTTTGCTTAAATATTTGTCGAGTAGCTTGTTTTCCAGCAGACTTACACCTGGTTGGGGCAGACGCCGTGTGTGTGTGAGGCAAGTGCAGCGCAGTAAGTTGCAAAAGCTAAGCAGCTTTGCCTTCTGCTGCTGGTAATGTGGGTTGAGGGATTTATGAATTCAAGGCGATGCAAGAGACTCCTGCCTCTTATTTGCATCATGCCGCAGTGGCCACACCTAAGTCCAAAGACACGCACACAACTAGAAAGAGAGGGGGGAGGTAGAGAGAGAGAGAGAGAGAGAGGGAGAGGAAGGGTAGTCCCAAAAACTAATAACATTTTTCAGGCTGCTTCTTGAGTCCTCCATGTAAATACTTTGCGTTGCGACAAAAGAAGTTCGTGTCGCTGCCAAAAATTCAAAATTACAAATTTGCCACACTCACAAAGCAGAGAGGAGAGGGGGACAGAGGGGGAAAATGAGAGAGAGAGGAGAGTGAGGGGGCAAGAGATAGAGATAGAGAGCGCGCCCACTGAGGGAACTCCACAAAATGCAGTCCAAAAGTTTGCGTTTTCAGCTGCACACAACAAAATTAAAATATGCCACAAAGCGCTGCCTGCCTGCCAGCCTGCCACGCCCACAGCGCCCACAGCTCATAGGGCGCACAGTAGGATCGGCAGCAGCAGAGAAAAACCAGAACGTTGTGTCAAGAAAAGCAGTCACAGCAAAGGCCTCAGCGATGACACGCACACACACACAGAGAGACACACATACCCCGACAGACACACAGCCACAGCCATACACACAACACACACATAGAGACACGCACGCTTTGATAAACCCTGCTGCAAGTTTTGCACATAGAAAGAGAGAGAGAGAGAGGGAGGGAGCAGCCGCGGCAACGTTGCACGTGCCACAAAAGACTTCATCATCGCCAGCTTCATCATGTTCATGTAGCAAAGGGAGTAGGCAGTGAGCGGCTAGTAACGACTGCCTAATACCCTAGCAAATACAACAAGATACCCTCTAAACATTATTTATTCCTTGCAGATCGACATCTCGTGCCGCAACACGAAGAACACGGTGAATGCGATACTCACGCGCACGAATTTCGTGACGCTGAAGTACGTTACAGATGGCTGGGGAACCGATGCGAACGGTTTTAAGCTGGTGATAACATCGGTGAAGGATCCCAGTGAGTAGACAGAGAGATGATTCGAGAGAGAGAGATCTACAGACAGAGAAAAGACTCATTAAATTCCATTTAAATTACAGAACACACCTGCAAGGACTTCACCTGCGCCACACGTGAGTTCTGCATTAATCCCGATCTGCTCTGCGATGGAGTCAATCATTGTGGCGACAACTCCGACGAGTCTGTGCAGAATCTCTGTCAAAGTAAGTCCGGCCACAGTCGGGGAGGGGCCAAAGGCTTCTTTTAACATTCACATTCTTCTGGCTTTTGCCAGATGAGACAACGAGCACTGTATTCGGCGTGGACATGACCTGGTTCGTGCTGATTGTAGTGGGCGTCTTGCTGGTGCTCAGCGCTCTCATTGTGGCCATTGCGATCTGTGTGTGTCGACGTCAGGACGAGAATGCCGCCAATCAGAACACGGCACTGCAACGTAAGTGACAGCGAAGGCGAAAGGGGGTCTCAGCTAATCTTCTCTATACCCTCTCTTTGTAGTGCATCACAATGCCGAGACGAATGGCTCGTCGAAGCATCTGCACTACCATGGCATCGGAGGCATGAGCGTCGGCGGTGGCATGGGCGGCGTGGGGGGCACGCTGCCGAGGGAGCATACACAACTGCCAGCAGCTTCGGGAAACTGGCATCACCCTGCGGGACCATCCGGGTACCACCGCATTCCACACAACTACTTGAAGATGGCCACCAAAGTCCGTCCCATTTGGTGCTTGGCAAATTCCGTCAATTAGGTCAAGATCTTTCGCAAAATTCCGCCGGACTCAGTCAGACAAACATCGCCGTTGCCGCTGGCAATCATTCGAATGCCAACGCTGGCGCCGCTGTCGGGGCTGCCCAGAAGGACGAGTGGTTCGTCTAGGTACCAACAACGTTTGTCTAAAGCTGCGAAGGAATTTAAGAATACCTTTAACCAACTATATAATTGACTTGAGCACAATAATCTGCACTTAATTTAAGTGATTTCATGGATATTTGCAGAGCATTAAATGAAGTGAGTGACAAGAAATCAAGAGAAACATTTGAACTGAGAAGAATTCTCTAAATAATCCATTCTATACTATGTATTCTGTTATACCTTTCCACTCCTCATTAGTTACGTCTCTCATCTATCTGCAGGACTGTTTGACTATATTTAACAACAAACAATGTGGCCATCACCGCGCAGGGTGTATATTAAAGAGATAATCTACTCGTACCCAGGAGAATCTCGCAAGCATTGGGAGAAATGTGCGTTCAAGATCATCGCAACGTTTCATCGGATAACCAATGCAACTGTATATAGTTTATACATATATATATTTATGATAATTAATTTGTATTGAAGATTAAATTTAATAATTGATTAACAATTAGCTAAACCCGCGATACACAACAGAATAAATGAGAAGAAACCAAATCGAAATGATACATACAATTTTAGATTATAAACAACAACAAGAAAAGAAACGAAAGAAAGAACACAGAGGATGTCCTGTCAAACCTCCTCCTCCACCTCCAGCTAATCCACGTACTCTTCATATAGTTATATATATGTATAGATATATATATATATATATAAATCTAACTGAACTGTTAGCACATTTCCTTCTTTGGTAGTTTTCAATTTGTTTTTCCAGCCGAAACGTAAGCATCAGAAAATTGACAATTTATCGAAAGCATTTAAAAGCATTTTTGGTAAACTTAAACCGGAACCGCGAACGGAACTGGAGAACAGAACAGAACAGTATTAAAGCTCAATACGAAGAAAACGAAAATAAACAATTAATGACATTAGCATATAACGATATTTTAGATCGATTGAATATCAATTAAAAAGAAAGAAAGAAAAACTAACTAAGTAATCGAATAAAATGGACACAAGAACAACAACATAAACAAGGGATGTAAATATGAGTAGTTGACAATATTGAAACAAAAGTAAGACCTAAACAAATGACACAAGAATATCGTATCACTTTTCTCCCACACTTCATTGTCATCGTCCCGAAGTCGATAGAGCACAGGGACGTAGTATCTACCCGATCCCATCGCGAGCACATCACATCATCAGATTTTGCGATATAACGGAACAACAGCCAATGCTAAATGACAAATTTTCTGAGACATTAATGGACAATACGAAACAGAATTTTCCTCTTTTTTGATGAGAACTGACACGAAAAACAAAAAAAAAAAAAAACACACAAAAACTCGACAAATAAAACTCGAAAATAGTCCGCAACAATTTTCTACAATCAAGAAAACATTAAACTCGAAACATTTTTGCTACAAGTCGAAAAATACGATTATATAAACTAAAGGAAAAACTAATAAACAAGATATAAATACAAAAACCAAAAATGAAAATAAAATTAAATTTGCTTCGCAAACGATTGTAGAACTTCCCGCCGTTAATATTTTTGAATAATATAAAACCAAAGAAAGTTACAAAATATACTTATTAATACAACAACAGCAACAAATGATAACGATAAGCTGCTGCTTACGATTCGTCTTGACGACTTTCAAACAACTTCCAATAAGACAGACAGCTGAGAATTTCTTGATCCATTGCGGAGAGAGAAAACGATCGATACAGTTTATTTTTCTTCCCATTTTTCTCTCCCTTAAGAAGACAGAAGCTAGTTTCTAAGTAATGTTAATCCACGTGTTTAGGCGTTTTGTAAAGATACAAAAAGAAAAACTAGATGCAATAAATAAACAATTAATATCTGAATAACATATACACGAACATATTTTTCCAGAACTAAAGAAATACGATAATTAATGATAGAAATGTTTTTCTGTTTCAAATTTATTCTGTTAATATTTGGATAATTTTGAAACGCTTTCTTATCTACTAGTTTTCTACTACTATAACACGTATAAGTCTATATAGTACTATGAAATAAATTCTGATACAGATATTTATGGCAAAATTTTAACCAAAATTAAAAGAAAACCGAAAAAACCGTAAATTGTATTGTATTAGCCGTCAAATTTTAGAAGAAGCAAGCTAAAACAATTAACGAAAAGAAGAGAAGAGCTAAAATTGCTTAAAATACACAGAAAATGCAGAAAATTAATCTAGATTATTTAAGAAAATTATTGAGAAAAGCAAATTGAAATTGTTTCATGTGGCGAAAGTAATTTATGCAATACAGGAATAATTAAATACAGAAACTGATCAACCAGATGATATATATAATATGTATGTATCTTTGTATTGTATCTATCTGTAATGATCGTGTCGTATATGAATGTAGCTAAAATATACAAATACAATTTAATCCAAATAGCGAAAATTGTGCGAGGAATGAGTTAAGAAAACAAAAGTCCCGAATATGTGTGAGCTTTTTGTTTTTTTCTCTATGATTCGAAATGAGTTGAGTTTATGAATGTGCTGTATTTGTTTTCTCAATTGCAATCTCTCTCTCTTTCTCTTTCTATCTGTATTTGTAACTGTGTAACTCTTTTGAAAAGACTTTGTCAAACTCCACATATGTTTGTCTTAATATGTAAGTGTGTACTTAGGTACAAAAGAAACTCTCCCCCTAGGTACTTAAAACACAAATGCATAACATATGAAATGTAAAATTGTTGTACTCATCGTATGTCCTAACAGAATCATGAAAACTCGTCTATATCATAACGTACATAGACTTGCATAATTTCACACACATTTCATTATTATTATAGTTTGAGGAATGCTAGGGACGTGAGAAGTATTGGAACAAGTTCTACTAAAACCGAGTACTAACAAGATATCTATTAGGCACTGTTGGAGAGACCACGCCATACACAAATCGTAGTGCAAATGTTAGACGAAATTTAATTGTAGAGATGATAGCCGTAGAAGGCCTCTGAGAAAGTGTGCGAAGTTCCCAAGTCGAGGCCTGCTTGCAGCTGGATATCCTTTATCTAATCGATAAACATATGTATATCATTAACTCATGTGGGATGCGTGGTACTTGGTTTAAATCGAAACATATTGTAAGAGTTTTAATACAAATAAATCAAAGGAACTACCTAAGATATATCTGAGAGAGCCTGAAAAATACGATAAATAAATATGGTATATGGTAATAAAGAAGAAAGATTGCGTTAAGAATTGCTAAGCTTTGTGTTAAATTGCTGTTGAATTTAAATGTACAATGGACACTAAATATATTGATATGGCATTGCAGATAACAAAAATAAATCCAACCACAGAACAACAACATCAACTTGAACATGAACAGAACAGCCCAACAGAATTAATGATAATGCAATAAAGAATACAAAAAATTTCATTGAAACCACTCTCTATTCACATGTTGTGGGGTACTCAAGATCAATCAAGTTTGTTGGGTCTCATTGAAGGAACTACTACTTGTGGTTGGCTGCAGCTGGACTGCTTCGACTAGCGGCGAAACGTTCTTGTCTTTCTCGAGCTCCTGCAGACGCTTGCAATGCTTCTGAGCCAGTGCGTCCAGCAGGGTGACAACAAAGAAGACGACAATGACAAGAGCAAGCAACTGAAAGCCATAAGCCACCAGGCTAAGCCCTGTAAAGGAATCTTCCTTAGCATCACGATGCATTCTCACCTTGGTAGCGGTTAACACATTCTGAACGGGCGACTGAAGTTTGGGACCAAGCCAAGGCACTTGACCCAAAGAGGTGATGAGGGTGTTCACCAATTCATCACTGAATGCAATCACAACCAACACTTGCTGTAGAGTCGCTTTGAACAACGCCTTGCCAATCATTGTGGCAATAAAGAACTTCCAGAAAGGCACCAGGAAATGGCCACAGGCAACGCCTGCTAGATCGAAGAAAGGATTTGGCACGCTGGCACACAGGAGGATGCCCAGAAAACCGATGCGTAACACGATACGCTCTAAGAAAAGTTTGCTTCGATCAAAGAAACTTAGTTCTCCCGATTCTGGGCGTTCCTCCACTCTTTGTCCAGAGAGTCGTGATGCCCTGGCCATAAAATAGGGCGGCAATTCACCCAAGGCTGTGCCAATGCCCCAAAGTAAAGACTCCATGCGCACTTTTGCCAGAATGTTCCATACGTTCGGCGCATGACGCACATACGGTTCCATAGGGCATATCTTCTGATCTGGGTACGGGGGGTATGGGAAACTCCAGTGATTGGCATTCGTAGGCAGCCAATGTGACAGTCGCAATGTGTGGTCCCAGATACAGCAGGAAGGTGTGGAGTCCAGCACCAAATCCCACAGACGACAGTAGACCAAGAAACACCCAGTAGAGGGCGAAGCTTATATGATGTCGGTAAATCTGCATGTACTTCTGATGGGGTCCTGGCAGCATATAGGCAACAAACATGATGAGTACGCCAGCTACAAGTCGTCGATCCAAAGCACGTATTACCAGATTCTGCAACAGTATATATGTCTCCAGGATACTATATTGTAGGGTCTTCAGAGGGCGACGCCATAGTACAAAGGACATACGTTCCAATCGCTCTGCCTCAATAACGCTGACTGTATCGATTGTGACTAACGTCGCTGCGCTGGCTCCAGTGTATAATGACATTCTTTTTCTCATCTCAGAGATAGCTGCGCAATTGGATTTGTTGTTGTGATTGTATAGTCTATGGCTGAAGGTTCGACATGATAATCGAATACTTTTTGACATACTTGAACTTAAAACATTGATTTAAATATGTAAATACTATTAACATTGTCTTAGGTAATACAATGAATATAAATTGTGTTATAGTAGTGAAGGTAAGTCCTCAGAGAGTTAGATGTCAGTTGTTAGAGTGCCAAATACTTCCGTTTGCCATAGAGTGCATGGACCCGCCGGTTGCTGCTTTAGTGATGCATCCGTTTCCTTGCCGGCCAGTGCATCCTCACAACGATACTTGTGCGAGCTGATCTCTGTTATAAATGCCTCCAGAAGCTGCGAATCGGCGGCATTGAATGTATTTGCCTTGAGGGAGTGAAGTAAGCGAGCGCTGCATAGAAATACAGAATCATGATGAGTATACATAAGGTAAATATATATGATACTGACATATTCATGAAGTGCTCCCTCTCCAGACACAATGTATCGAGCAGTGGCAGTAAATACTGCAGAGGCAGCAGATGGTTACGTGGTCGCACACCATCCGATGCTATGCGATGCACAAGAAGCTCAAGCGCGGTAATAAATACATACAGCCTGAAGAGCCACAGGTCCTTTACGCTGGCATTCTCTTCAACCAACCGTTTATGGGCGTTCAGAACGGCAATCACTTTTGGCTTAGTTGAACATTCATTGACAATGTGCAGATGGATGACAGCCAGACAATAAGCATGGCTTTCAATGTGTCGCTTGATCATCACTTGAATCAGTTGCTCCAACTCTGGGCTTATCAAATCAGGCTTTGTATTCGGCTGTAAATTATTAGATACTTAATTCAGAATTCAGTTGATCTTAAAGTTAAACATACTGTCTTATACAACAATAGTAACTTCCAAATGCGATTGCCAGGCAATCTGATTAACTGATTGTCGTGCAGATCGCGAAAGAGCTGGTGCATCTCGAGAATGTAACTGCAGTTAAGAGTGTTGGCTCTGGCTTTCAGTACTAACTTTCTGATTGAGATTTGATCCAGTAACACATCATAGGTGCATGCAGTCAGTGTCAGACGATGAGGTATTGCCAGCAGAAGAATGATAATGCTACAAAAGAGCGATTTCCTCTCTGGTAGCTCTTGCAAAGAGTCGTGAAGTGCACGCACACAGACATCGTGAAGCGTCTGAGCCACTTGAAAGTATTCCTCGGGCAGATCTTGATCGCCTTGGTCCTGCTGCAGCAATGATAGCATTAAAGCCAAGCACTCGTAGCCAAAGGGTGCTGGAAAATATAGTCAGTCATAAGTCAAAGACAATCTGGGAAATGCTTTACACTTACAGAGATGCTCATTAAGTTTAGGCCCAGTTAGGAGTTGTACAGCTAGAATTTCATACATATCGCAGACCTGATGACCGCGCATCTTGTTCGCTCTCAGCAAGGCATAGAGACGACGTACACATAGGCTGTACGTCTGCTGAAGCTCTTTAAGATCCTCCTCTTCGTGGCAAATGAGCCCCAATGAGACCTCAGCATGAATGCTCTGCAATGTCTGTGCAACTGTCACAAGAAGCTCCTCATGCCCAGTCGTCTCTACAGAGCGGCAGATGTTGCTAAAAAGCCAGTCGAACTCAGCATCGGTAAGAGTGTCATCTTCCAGAAAAGTCCTTATTGTAAATATCTGCAAATCGCACAAGAGCTCAAGTTCGTTTTGTGCAATGTTCTGAAAGTCAACTGTACTATAAATACTATAGAGTACAGTGCGAGTTTCAAGTCTCGAAGAGTTGCGTTTCAAAACGGAAGGCCACTTGCGAAGAAGATTGTGTACTTGCTGACGAGCCAGCTCGTGGTCTGAGTACTGTTCTGTATAGATCTCAAAGAGGGCGTACACGGTGTGTGCGCTAAATAGAGCAAGCACATCTAGTACATTCTTAGCCATTAGTATTTTCATGTAATAACCAAAGTGCTGCAGGGCTTCAAAGTGCGGCATTAGCTCCTTTAAATAGCTCTTTAGATAAACTATAGCCTGTTCATAGCTAGCACACCTGCGTGAATTGAATTGTGTCTTCAGAAAGACCTCAATGATGTGCACTACAATCTCTTGATCATGGAACTGGCGTCGTGCCAGTCGTACATAGAGCTTTGCAGCTGATGAACGCACCGGCAAGGTGCTATACCCATGAAGCACGATAAGAAGAATTTGCTCCAGAAAACGAAGGGGGAACAATTCCGCACTGGCCACATGACTAAAATAAAAAGGAAATGTAGAGAAGGTAACTGAGCAAACCAAACATACCTCTGCAGAGTGTTTAAATATTGAAGAGTTGCCAGGATCAAAGGTACACTGTTTTGCTCTTTGAGCATCTCAAACTGAATAATCAGGAATTTGTCAGTAACCAACTCAGCAGTGAACAGACGCAAGTACAGAACACCTTGCTGATTGCGCTGTTGTTCGTCTGCGAATTTGTTCAGCATTGTTTTCAGGAACTTATATATCTTTATAAAGCTGGACTTATCGGACATCTGAAAGTGGACTTGTTAAATTAACTCTTGTAAGATATTGAAAATACTTACCTCGCAACAGAATGCACTATAGACAAAACGCAGAGCCGACATTTGAACACAGAAGAGCTGGTAGTGCTCGGTAAATATGTCTAGCATGGGGTCCAGCATAAGATCGTAGGTGTCCTCGAAGCTAAGCAGGAATGGATAAATTGCCAGTTAGGATCAAATAGGAATAGTGTTTGCTACTGCCTGCACTTACAATATACCATAGCGCGCCAGTACAGCGAGCCTCAGGCACATGTCCTTAAGCTGTTCGTATTTATTTTCCGAATCGGGCAACAGCTTAACTAGACCACGTAACATGCTGATGGACAATCTGGCAATCGGCTCACAGAGGAATTTGTCAACAGTATTGTTCGTTTGCTGCAGATTTTCGGTTATAAAACGCACGACTTGAGTCCAGACATCTAATACACGCAAGTAACAAGGAACTGGTCTGGTTAACTCATAGAATTTGGCCTCCAACCCAGTGGTGGGTCGATCCTTTGCCAACTCACACTCGTGTATATCTAACACACTTGGTAGGAGCTGTAGGAACGCCTCGACGCCGTGTAGAACAAACGGTACGGCGTTGAATATATACGTTAAGTTGTCATCTCGAAATGGATAGTTTTTCTCAAACGCCTCAAGGCTAACAGAGAAATTCATCCCCAACGCCCAGAAGCACTGGCCCACAAAGTGATGCGAGATCTTGTGTAGCCAATTATGTGGATTACTTGCCACATGCTGAATAAATTTGAAACCGAACTCTTCAGTTGTATACTGAAACATACAATTATATTCATTTATTCACATATTCAATATACATACATATGGATCTTGCCCATTATATGCTGTTCTACTCACCTTGACGCTGGCGCCCGTCGATATGGCAGAAACAAAATCCATGTCAATTTAAAACAACAAACGATATTTAACTTGAAAATAATATTTCTAATGATCAATTTCAGACATTGATAACTCCCGTTAGATCGTGTTATGATGCCAAAAATGAGTCGAATCAACTTGAGTGTCGCGCAATGTCGATCAATCGGAAGCCAAAGATGATTTGGATTAGATATCAGCGATAAATCAAAAGCCAGAAGTTATTTGTATAATATATCGGGAAATTTTTATTGTCTTATCGTAAGTATATACCGATAAGTTGCTTCGATTAAATTATTTGAATTGAATCATTATATGCTAATCGATATATGTAAGTAAGAACTTGTACAATATATTAAAGGCTAATTAAATTGCAGTATGCTCATAATTTCACTCATATATTTATAATTCCTCTGATATTTGCTCTCATTTTGTTGCAGTAACTTAAACATACCAATGATCCACAACTAACGACAACCAAACATTGTTGCCCTGGGTAATGTGATCGAAACATAAATGCTGAAATGGTCCACTGGCTTATCATTGTTTCTCTTTTTCTGTTAACCTCCGATCAATTATTTCCATAACTTTCTTAAGAGTTTTATTGTCTGTTTTTTTTGTGATCGGAATTTGCCTGATTGCATTGCCATTAACTAAAGGTTCCATTTCAGCATCATGTATGTTTACAGAAATCGGTTCAACATCATCCCTATTCGGAAATATGTGTACTTCCGAAGGTATTTTAGGAATCTTAATTTTGATGAAGCGCAAGAATTCAAGGCGACCCCAGGAGACACCCAGCGACAGTTCGCAGCACTTAATAAAATTAGTCGCAAAGATGAGACTATTAACTTCAGCTAGTGCTTGAATGGCCTGCAAACAAAAGGAAGTTAAGGATGCACATTAATATAATATATATATAATATATATATATCTACATACCTGGGTGTCATAAATAGCCAACGCACTGAGCAAATTCATTAGAACTATGGAAACAAAGATTACAAATATAAGAAAGAATGCCTTGGCAAAAATGTCGTCTCTATAAACGATATCGCTCTCGTTAAACTCTCCCGTCGATACGACAATGGTCTTGAGGATCGCCTCAACAATGCTCTTCTTTGATAATGCGTAAAAGTCGAGCATGTAAAAGGCTAAAGCGAAAGAAGTCACCAGGAAAAAGTACGGTAGGCAGCTCCTCATGAAGGTGGACAAGACTTCTTGCAGCATAAGAACGTGTGTGGCCAGAAACTGTACCGGCAACGATCCAATAAGCGCTGTCAATTTGATGCCCAAGAGCAGTATGGTAAATGCTGCTATGATACGGCTATAATACATCTCGGGATCGGAGTTACTTACAATATTGCAGGAAACAGAGAAACCGATGAGCCCAAGATTCAAAGCTCGCCACATCCGATAAATCCGTAATGGTTCCACCAGCTCACAGACTTTAAAATAGACAATGCTAAGCCAAGAAAGGATCAGAAATATTGACTTCACTCCTGCGTTGCTTTCCGGAGAGAACATAAGGAATAAGTTCTCTACGAATATTATACTGAAGATGAACGTGATAAGGAAGTGCAAGTAGAATAGTTTCAAGGTACTGTCCCGTTTAAAGGATATGAAACTGAAAATCAGCGGATGATTGAGCAAATGCCGCAGTTGTTTCGAATTACTCATCGCACAAATGGGTTCCATTTCGTTACGCAGACTTGACTCAGCGAGATTATCGGGCAACTTCAGTGATCGGTAGTCTAATTTGATCGCAAAGTTATGACTGCCTCGACTCTCGTCATTCGATGTGATGCAATCGTCGAAATGCTGCTTCAATAACGACGCATTAATATCCTGAATAGCGAGCTCGTTGAACCTGCTCCTTGTGCCCAGGTAGGCACCGTGACGCAGTAGCTCTCGCACAGCAATCTCATGGCCATATCGAATGGCATAGTGAAGTGGTGTCCTGCCACTAATGTCGGTTTCATTTACATTTACTTTGCCACATGATACCAGCTGGAGAAAACATTTCATATAGTCACTAAACGAGTTCGAAGGCTTCTCATCCAGTCGGCCAATGATAAGGTGTAACAGCTGCATGTTCTTGTCCAAAACTAAGTCCTTGTCTTGCAGCAGTTTCTCCAGCGCATACCAGTTACCATATATAACGGCAATCTCCACATAAGTCTTATTATCGACGGATTTCCTATTTATATCGCAATCATTTGCAGAATGTAGAACATCAAAAACCTCGTGGAATCCCGTCATGATACAGTCTGGAAGGAATGCGCAACGATCACCCTGAAATCCTTCGAGGAGATTGATAAATTGCACCTGGTTACCCCTGCGTAATTGTTCCTTAAGACCCTCGAAGTCTACAATGACTGAATCTCCATTTGGCTGTGGCAGCTTAAGATTGGGATTCCATTTGAGCAGCTCATTCCGCAGGTCTTCACGAATATTTATACGAGGCTGATCCAGCAATAAATCAATCAGTTTCTGCTTCTGTTCCAATGATGGTTTAATGTTATAGAGCACATTATGCAGTGGAGTATTATCCAAGTCATCTGGAATATTGGGCGAGGCTCCATAGTGAAGAAGCAGGCGCATACACTCGAATACTGCGTCTGCATTTGACTGGTCCGCGTTCTTGGCTAATGAATTGAGAGGCGTGAGATCATTATACTTGTTGTCTAAGTGTAGAATCGGATCTCCATTAGCATGTAGAGCTTCTAGTACTATACGAATATTCTCGGGATTTCGCGAATCAGCGGCAAAATTAGTAGCAGCTTTCTTTTTCTTGTTAATCTGTAATGAAAGCTGCGTTCAGAACAAAATCACTTGATCATTTCTTTAAAGAAACCTTACATAATTTGGACTGCAGCCCGATACAAAACAGATCTTGATGAATTCTCCACAGAGGTCTTTACTGCTCGTCAGCGCCTTCTCGTAGATGTTAATCCCTTTGCCGTTTGGCT
This sequence comes from Zaprionus nigranus, assembly GCA_018903425.1. NCBI lineage: Eukaryota > Metazoa > Arthropoda > Insecta > Diptera > Drosophilidae > Zaprionus > Zaprionus nigranus. The sequence continues at coordinate 961,675 of JAEIGD010000024.1, forward strand.
CCAGCAAGCTCAAACAGGGGATTGATCTGCAAGTGAAGAACCTCTTTGAATGCGTTTAAATCGCAACTTTCGAGAGCTCTCGATAGTTCCTGTTGTGCAGTCATATTACGTTTGCAAACTGCAGAAAGTTGAAAACATGACCAAGGGGCTTATCACCCATATACAATACATATTTTGCAGAGGCATCGATTCATTTTATTTTATTTATTTCTTATCCTAGCGTCACAAGTTATATGCATATTCACATATACAGCTCGCGAAAGTACAAGCATTATTCACTTGAACGTTGTAAGAGTTCAAGAACGTAAACTCAAATGCACTATTATAATGCATATTTAAAACATTTGAGTTAAGTATTTTATATTCATTCGTTTTTTGCCATATCTACATTTGTCAGTTTTATAAAAATACACAAGTCTTATGCTAGGGTATTTAATAATTAATGTACCCTTTGTCCATTTGCAATGAGTTGCGTCACTACAGTTTAAAGAACTTGTATATACGGGTAACCACAAAGCTGATTCTGATTGTGGACTGCAAATGACTAAGTAATAATAATAAAATGCAATAAATATATCAAAGAAACGTTTTTATTTGTCGTTATATTGCATGCGAACGATTCAATAGAAATATTTACCTTATGAGATTTCAAGCGATCCATTTATTCAAGTGTTTCTATACAAATTAAAGTTTGGTGTACATGAGAATACATACGTATACCTACATATATTGTATGTATATTTATATAGTTATTACTGAATGTACATATTTACAGAATAGGTATGCATGCAATGCAAGTTAAAAGTCAACGAATTTAATTTAAATAAATGAAATACGCCATTTAATACAATTTCAATCTAAACTTGCTTAAATAAACTAAAAATCAGCCAAATCGAAACTAAATTAAACTAGTTCGTCGTCACATGTTGACCATCCCTATGGATACCTAAATGTGATTTAAATGAGAACAAAGAAATGCATAAAAGTGCATTTGAACTCAAGACTAGAGAAATACATGGATTGTTTCAGTTTCCACTTGTCGTCAAGCACTCAACGGTTCTGTTTCAAATGCAAATACTTTAAATAAACGCACGTTTTCTGTATCGATTGTTGTTCATCTATTGGATGAAGCAGTCCTTGTGGCTATTCCTTGGTGAACACGCAACAGGCACTCCCTGGCTCGATTTCGACTATGACCCTTAACTATGTATGTATGTCTTCTAGGTACAATTATAAAATAGTTCTTTTTTGGTTTCAATGCTGAATACATCTCTTGTACTTGATGTCTCTACGCCTCTAGATCGCTAGTATTTCTTTAGCTGCTCGTACGTAATGAAGAATATGATGTTCCAGGGGCCCATGCGCACCCACGTAGGTATGAAGCCTTTGTAGAGTGCCAGGAGGCCCTCGTTCCGAATGGTTTGCACAGCACAATCGAGACTTCCGCTATAGAACTTCGCTGTGGCCATTCCACTGCCGTTCACCATAGTCACGTGGCGCTGGTTCATTAAGCGTGTCTAGGAAGAAAGCAAAGGAATTGCATTTTATTAGTTACTGACGCTGCGTTGCCTGATCCACATCACCTACCCGAATCACATCTATTGGCGTCGAGGCAACTGCACTGCCCAGACTGGCGATAAAGCTCGATCTGAAAAGGAATCACAGATTAGCCAAGTCAACAATTGTGTCTAAGCCAGAAAGTCTTACATGAAATGATTCGCCACGTGATCCCCAAAGGCGCTCATCAACTGCAGCTTACAGAAGTCGTAAACTGGCAGTTCCACAGAAGCAATAACCACCGCTCTCTGCGCTGTGGGGCCGACGCCTCGCCAGAGGCCTCGCATGCCCTCGTATTTGTATATCTCCCGGAAGCAGCCAACCAGTCCCATATGATCCGTTCCCTTGCCATGCACCTGCATGCGAACCTTAAGCACATCCGTGGGATTTGCAATGGCCGAGGAAATAGCTCCTGCTCCAGCGGCACAAATGATATTGCTCCAAACCCGCTCACTGCCATCCTCGTCTGTCAGCAATCCACGCTCGTTAGCCAGCTTCTTGAGAGTGTAGTAAGTGCCGAACTTAATGGTGCCATAGGTCGCTTGTCGCAGCACCGCGGGCCAAATGCTGCAAGACAAGAACGATTATTATCTGTTATCATAATCATAGGAAACAAAGTCTAAGGGGTTGCTCACGTGCTTATCAAGAGGGAAAATAGCTAGTAGACTTTTGATATTAGCCTGTTAGAGAGTTTCAGTAAAAACTAACGAGTTCATAATTCTTATCTAGATCAGCACTGACAACCAAAGGAAATTATTGTTTACACTGTTTATTATTAAAGGTCAATATAGCCAAAATATTCAGTACACATTTTAATTATTATTAGCTGACTATGAGGTTTTTCCATAGTAATTATCAACATGCCTACAATTCCTATACAGGCATCCACTAATTAATATTTGTGGGCATTGTAGCTGAGCACGTTATTGGGTTAATGTTCTACTTACCCGGAGTAAAGAGCTCGCGGTCCCTCCTCTCTTGAAATTTTGACAAACGCATCAGTCATTCCACGATACCGCAGTTGCGAAAAGGTTTGATCAATTTTCTGTCCTTGAATTTGTAGGCGGGTCTTTGTTGTGTCGATTGGAAAAGTGCCTGCAACGCATACCCAGACAAAAAATCGAGACACAAACACTCAAACATTTAGAACAAGTGTTTGTTTACACCAGATTCCGATTCCGTTGGAGATTCTCAGTAGCGATAAGCCCCGTGTTGTACGGCCACGGAGGCTATTTACTTACCAAACTCAGCTGTTATGGACGCCAGACCTCCATAAACAAATGGCCGCCAGTCTTTGACTTCAGCCATGGCACGGAAGCAGCAGCAATTGCACCTGTTGAGTGCTTGCAATTCTCTTGGTCGGATTAATACAAAAAAAATCACGCAACAAACATGCCGTGGTCGCAGAAAATTAAGCAATCGGCCGCATTGCTATCGATATCAAATGCGATACTATCGTTGCCTCACGTGCTGTTCGATACTCTCTATCGATATTTGTACACACTGCTACAAAACATTGAAACAATTACAGTTTATCAATTGAATTTAATATTTATAATTTATAAATAACATGAGAAATATTCCACTATTCAGAACGAAAACGATAATTAATATTATATACAAATATGCCGGCTTTTAGATAACTTGTATAGCCAAGATAACGCTGCGATATTTTGCAAGGTGACCCACACTGGTAACTGCTGAAACCCGAACAGAAGTCGAAGGTCAGGAATTCGGTGTGCTTGATCAAGGTCATATCCACAAAGCATAGTGAAGATCACTTTCTAGAAATTGCAGTGACAAGCTTATCCTTCTGGCGTGTTCCTGAATCGGTTGACAAAAGTTTCTTTGTTCATTGATGTATGTAAATAAATAAAACACAGTTGCTTAAAATTGAATTTCTAATAAATTACTTCAAAAGACATGCTTACAAACATAAATATGTATGTTAGTCTGATATCGGTTTGTTTACGGACATAAAATAAACAAGAGGGACACAAAAAACTGTATCGTCCATCAAATTTGGCGTGCAAATGTTTTGTTTTTTTTCCAATAAGATGTAATTTAAACAATGAAAGTTTAAGTCGGATGTACTCGACAGCTAGATACCTTAAACCTAATTTTGATATGCAGCTTCAATTTTTTAAAGCGGCACATAAAAAATTTCTAAAATTCCTTAAATAACTTCTGTCTTAATAGTCCGATAGGAATCGTATACAGTCTGTCAAGTAACTCTTTACATATATGTACATTATATTAACATGTGCATTTGAGTAGAGTTACTCTTTACACATACTGACTCACTGTATGTGTAAAGAATAACTCTTTACTCAAATTGTTTCTTGACTTACTGTAACTAAGTAACGTTTGTATTTGGTGTTATATACCCCTTTTCATTCAATTTATTGAGCTTAGGGTATATGTATGTGTGTATGTATGTAAGTCAAATGGGAATTCCTAAGATTCATCTGGATTCTCTGGCCTTAGCCTTGTTTCTATGAGTGTATGTAAATGTGCTTGGTCTTTGGGGTTTCTTTGTGTTCAGTTGACAAATTCGGTTAATTAAATCCTAACTTAACTAAACTGTATGTGTTGGATAGTACCTAAACGGCTATAGATTTAAGATTAGAGTTTCATTATACATTGTTACATAAATATATATGTTTGTATGTACATAGATATTCGCATATATATGTATCTCGCTTAATTCACGTCATTCATTTGAAATTCAATCGCAGACCGGATCGTGAAAGTCAACGGCGTCACCGCGCCGCGTCAGAAAGTCGCCGGTGTTTTGGACTAGTTTGAGAGTCTGTCGGTGGCAATTCGTATTTGGGTTTAACCCTAAACGCAGATGGAGACAGCCGAAAAAAACAAAATAACAAAGAGAATTTGGCTAATTGATTGCCCCCATCTGGTGCTAAAATGTAATTTAATTTTCGTTATTTTACAGTTCATTTAGTTCGATTTCAATTCAATCTCAATTTGTCGTCCGCTAAGTGATTTTTTCCAGTGGAGCATGCAGGTTCTAAAAGGCAGCGCGTGGGTTGTCCGAGCCGGCCAGGCCCATACAATGTCACTGTAGACAAAATCAATTCACAAATTTAAAAATTAAATTGACCGTGTTACGGAAATGTATAACAAATTATTAAAATTTGGAATGCTGCTAGACAACAATCCTTGTGCATTGAGCTGCTGGATAAGGGTGTTTTGCTGCAGTAGAACTCAAGCCCACTCGAGTTTCAAAGATAGGGCAAATCGTGTGGTTTCATTGATATCGATAATTGACGTAGACTTGCTGCGTAGGGACGTGTTGGTGCACCACGCCTTGCAACTATCGCTGCCAATATCACCAGCTAGCAGAGGCACCATATTCTCTACATGTGTTAAGACGTAATAATGATTATTGCACTTCATCACAAGCATGTTTGGGGGTTACTTTGTAGACTTGCTGAAGACTTTCGATTGACATCTGTTCATTCACTAACCTTAGGCATGGCACAAGTTGTTGACAGTTCGTGGGTCATTCTTAGGACACATCGTGGGATAATGATCTATAATACTAATAACTTGGTAAAATTTAAAATAAACTTTTTGTTTTAAATATCGCTTATACTATACTAATAATAATACGCGCAATTTAAAAAACAAAAACTCATACTTAAGCCAGTAATGAAAATTCTGTTATAATGTTTGTAGTATATGCAGCAACATGGAATGAATTTATGACATTAAAAAGACTGTCGAATTCACAGAATTTATTGTGGCGACTAGCAGACGGACGCTGCGTCCAAAAATTCCTGCATAATTAGAGACAATCACAGTCGGAGTCGGGAAATAGATTCAAAAAATTCATTGGTGTAGACCGGTCTGGATGATAGCGCGACATCGGCAACGTGTAATAAAAACTTCACGCAACGCTCCATCGAACGATTAGCACATGGCGGAGGCTTGAGCTCTCAAGCTTGAACCTTAGTCTTAGTCCGAGACGGGGGACTGATAAATAAAGGCACTCAAAACAGCTTGATGGATTATTGGCAATTTCTTTGGCGCCAGACAGAGAGCTTCTACTCGCCAGTTTTTTGTATGCGGATTTGGTTTTTCTGGGGTTTTTTGCTTAGCAAAACACACACACAACAATAATAAAAACAACGTGTTAAATATGCAAATTTGCTTTAAATTCATTTTCGAAGTCTCTACGCTACGTTACGACTTGGAAGAAATTTCTTTCTCCACACTCGATGCCCATACAATTCTGGGGAATACCAATTAAACATATGTATCTCAAGCGTCCAATACAAATACATATTGATGTCCAAACAAGCAAACGTGATGGAAATAATACAAATCAGAAAATCAAATAACTGTTTCAATTCAATCTTTAATTGACCAACTTTCTTGGGAGCACAGAAATGCATATAAAGTTACTCTTTATATTGTTGTGACAACTTAATAATTTCGTGAACATTCGATTAATCTTCAGTGTTTTATTTACTCATTCGGTTATCAACACATTATATAAAGAACATACCATATATGATTCTATTAGGGGCAGGGGGACTACTCGTACCAACTTTATATGCGGCACACGACTCATGAAATTAATCAGCAACTAATTCTCCGCATATCGCTTATTAAGTACGACTAGTGGGACAGAGCAGTCAGAGATGAAAAGTCTTAAAACTGGCTACTGTTTAACGGGGCACCGTTTTCAATACAAATTTTATAACTAATAATGCGTCATGCCAAAAACAAAAACCTTAAGTCTATAAATATTTATCAATTTATTTTTTTATTATACCCTTCGACCATTGAAAATGGTTAAAAAGGGTATACTAACTTCGTGCAAATGTATGTAACAGGCAGAAGGAGGCGTGGGAGACCCCATAAAGTATATATATTTTTGCTCAGGATCACTAGCCGACTCGATTGAGCTATATCTGTCTGTCTGCTATTATAAAAGCTAGAGTTACCAAATTTGACCGGAAGACTCTTGTATGCTATACGCTGATCAAGTGTATTTCAAATGTTAGGTGCCATGGCCACCGCTCCCGCAAATCACTAATTTAGTTTTTGAACTCAGTTTGTAAGCGCTGTATAAGATACAATTTTCGGAGTTTAACATATATGTACTAGGTTGAATGAAATATCTACGTATTCTCCAAATTACCATCCGATCGGACAATAAACACAACAGTTATTTAAGAAAGTATGAGCGCAAAACCAAGTGCTTGTGTCAGTTAACAAGGGAGGCGGGCGAGCGCCACCTGTCGGGAATAATTTTAAAGCATGTGCATATGGATATGTGTACATACATAAGAACATATGTAGGTCGAAGGGTATCCCACTGTCGCGTGTGGTGCGACTGTTGCTTTTCTTACTGGTTTATTTTCAATTTGATTTTTTTTTTTAATTTTTTTCGTATTTCGTATTTTGTTTTTCTGTTTTGCTGTGATTTTTAGTTACATTGTATCCAGCACGTAGACCGAAAATGAGCAATAAAATTAAATCGAATAAACAATAAATCAGCTATAAAACGGCTGCTTGAAATGGAATTTTTAACATAGCTGTCGATCGGAATCGTGCACCCCTTGTCCCCTCCTTCGTCGCTCTCCGACTTGTGCTAAAATGTTGTACCCGTTCATAATTAATAAATTCCAGCGTGCGCCGTAAAATGAATTCGGTTTCGGTCGCAAGTCGCCGGGCCAAGGCAATGCCAAGAGCAACGACAAACACAAGCAAACAAACTAAGAAACAAAAAAGTAGCAACAAAAACAAAAAAATAATAATAATGACAAGTTGAAAACAACAAATTGACGTCACACAGCTGCCTCTGTTATCGTACTCGATGCCAAGCGCGGAGTCTGAATCGGAGTGGCAACTTTTATTGTTGCTTTGTTGCAAATGTAACAAGCGTATCAGGGCTTTAAACGGGTTTATCGCGTAAAGCTGGGCTGAGTTTACTAATCGTGAGGAGCAAACTAACCCCTAAATATCCAAAAAAGGAATTCATAAACAGAACACAAAGCAAGCTCAAATTGAGCTGCTCCATTCACAGTGGCGTTGCATTGACTTATCGTTGTGAACGATTATTTGATAAACTTGAAGAAGTTCCGATAATCGTTCATAGATTTGGATGGAATGGAATTGCATAAGTTATATAAGCTCAATATCAGCAATCGGGCAAGTTCCTTTACTCAAATATATCGAGTTTGTCCTTGTATGAAATATTTCTCATGTTCACTATAGCGAGGCCCGCCTGCCAGTCCTTTGTCCGTACAATGGCCTGCACAGTTAATAAGTACTAAACTCAGGTATGCAATAAAACGAAAACAGGCAGCAGGCGACTAGTTTCCATTAAGAGTTACGCCCCCTGACGACCGGCGGCGTCAACTTGGCGTCAGTCGAATGGGATAATAAGCACCGTGCACCGTTGTTGCACGTCGCGGTGGCGGCGACGGCTTCCCGTCCTCTCAGCCAGGAATAATTAAGCACAAAATGAATTATGCCTTTGGAAAGTTTTCCAGGTGCGAAGCATTTAGTTGAGTGTAAAAGTAGTAGCATTTTAGAGAATAAGTTAACATAAAAGCATTCAACGACTTTGAGCAGCTGCACACACCCACTCGATAAATACCGATACACCCACACATACATACACAGGCGGATTTCGATAGCAAATTATCAAACATTTAATTAGAAATACTGTAAAACAATGCAGAACAAAGGCAAAAAGCGTGGGAGACAGATAGAACAATAACACAATGGCGGCTTGCGCAGAATGAGAGGGGGAGAAAGAGAAGGTGGACGCGCGAGAGCAATTCGCCGGCAGACTAAATTTCTTTACACACATGTACATACTTATGCAGTAAAGAAATAATTATGTACATATGTATGCATTAAGATTTATGGTGCGTGTTATTGTTGTTGCTTCGGAATAACCCAAGACGCAAAAATGTATGGCGAAAAAAGCGAAGCAAGCAAACAACGCAATCAAAAAACAAAAAAAAAAAATGTGCTCTGAGGCTGCAGAGCACAATATCAGCAACACAACAACAACAGCAGCTAAAGATTTAGAGAGAGAGAGAGTGAGTTTGAGAGGCCTTTAAGCTCTGATAGCTGAGCTGGGGAGCTTAAATAGGAGCGTCGCTTGCCGCTGTAGCCTCAGTTGCTGACTGTTAAGTGACCAGTGAAGAGCTCTGTTAAAAAAGTCTCAAGAATTCACAAGTTTTGACGTGAAAAAAGAAAACAAATTGCTACCAAGTTTACAACTGAATTGAAACACAAAATATTTTATACACACACACACAACAATAACAAAATGTACGCGGAAAAAGTTTGTGTTGCTCTCCTCGTGTTGATCGCCTGCCTCGCCTGTTTCGCTCAAGCGGCTGTTTACTCACAACCCGCGCAAATACATTCTGGTTAGTATTTAAAATAAATCAATGCTGCATGTTAGATAACATCGCATGTACAGCTGTTAGTTTGCACTGGAAATTGGCTTAGTTTCCACTGGTATTTTGCCTTATAGTATTCAGTTTCAATTAAATTTGAGCCTGTAGTAGCTCGATTGGCGCCTAATTGGAGACTTTTCAATTAAGTTTCCAATTAATTTGGATGCTAAACAAAGATTGTTATGGTCAAACAACCTTTAAAATAATAATAAAAAGTGCATAAAGCTGAAAGCAGTTGGCAGTTTCTGTGATTGATTTATGGAACAGGTTGTCCAAGTAAATTTGGATATTTGTATGCACATCAAAGCAGTTGATATACTTTTTAAATTGTAACTGTTTTGCCCCATCGACGTCAGAATACCGATTTAAAGTTATGTCGCCTTAGCTGTCTCTCTTTATAAATATTGTGATTTATATTTTGCTTCACCTTTTTCGTAGACGTCATTCGCAGAAAGAAAAAAGATAAAGAAGACAAAATATCATAATGCGAACGTATAAACAACGCAGAAAACACACACACAAAAAAAGGCAACAACTAAATTAGGTATTTGTTATTTTTCTTTATACTAATTTCGGGTTTGGGGTTTTTTCGCATCTGCCAAAAATTAGCATAAGAAATGTGCTGAATTTTTGTGTGTGTTTCGTGAGTTTGTTGTTTACTCTTGCGCTAATTTGCATCGCTATGCGGATTAGTGTGTTACAAAAATGTCCCAGCTAATGATAAAATAGTTGTCTGATTTAGCTGTTCCTGTTGTTGTTGCTGTTTTTGTTATGATTGCTAATTCGTGAAGGTCGTCCAACTTATGACCGGGTTTAGGGGTAGAGAAGAAGCTAAGCTAAACGACGCTCACATAATTAAGGCTTACTCTTAAAAATAGGCGATGAGTTCACCCGAGTTTCTTTATCGCCTTCCCAATTAACTGAAAATAAACTAAAGTGGGAACAACAACAACAAAAGAAAAAAAACGTACCATAAATAATGTACTCATTGTATAAGCTTTGAGCTTGTACCGCTGCCGCCTGCGCGACCTGAATGGCAAATTGCGAGTACCATTAATCAAAACTTCGACAGTTTGCCGACGGCGGATTGTTATAAATAAAAGCGAGCCTCATGCAATTGTTTGCAATAACCACTTGAGGTATTTATAAATATGCCACAAGAGCGCGTTGCCTTCTTTCTTGCGATGACTGTCAAGTTCGTGTCTTAAGTCTTTCGATTTTGGCAAGTCACGCCGAAAACAAACCAACGAATGATTATTGAAAGTTTTCCATATATATAGCGAATCCACTTACAGCCCTTGATATTTATAGCAACGTACTTGTATTTATAGCAGATATACACACACTTACAAACATATGTACACACTTATACACTTAAATGCAATGAGGCGTCGAAGTTTTGCATAGGCGTCGACTCCTGCATAAATATATAAAATTGCACAAGCTGCAATAACAAAACGAACTTCCGCTATAACTGATTCACATTCTTCTTATTCATCGTGTTGTTTTTTTTCTTTTGCACTTGCAGCGCACCCCGGTAAATGCTACGACAAGCTGACCAGACGCTTCATGCTGCCCGATAAGGAGTACAAGCCGAAAGGCATCTGCGCCGCCATGACGTGCGACATTGAGGCGCGACAGATCAATATCGAGACCTGTCCCTACATCGAGATGCCCGGCTGCGAGGAGCTTCCCAGTGACCTCAACTGGAGCTTCCCAAAATGCTGTCCGCAATTTAAGTGCACCGACTTCAAGACCGGCAAGGAGTTTGTTGTCTCCGTTTAGTGGGCAGCACCTGAAGGGAAGGGGATGCGGGGGGCCTCTGAACCCGAAACGTGATTTTACATAAAATGTATTCGTAGTAGTAGATTGTGAGTGTGATTTTGGGTGTATGCGTGATTGTTTATTTTGTGTGAATGATTCATTTAGCAGACATAATTTATTTATTATTGCAATTTGTAAATAACAAAAGCTCCGTTTACATAATTTCTTGATTATAATTCTATCATATCTCATGTGTGAACCAATCTCAGAAAAACATAACTATTAATTTATTTTGAATTATTCAAAAACACTGTATGCGATATTTGCAAATGTGACTAACTGTATAAATTTGTTTAGTTTCATAGTTTTAAACACAAAACAATAAAATATTAAAAATTTAAAAAAACCAAACACAAAAACATTTCTTGCCCACTGTATCTGCAGCGGCATTTCGTCATTTCCATATTTGTACATCACTCTTGGCGTCTTAATAACGCGTGACGAGAGTCAATATCCCCCACCGGTCTTACGCGCTCGCCGCTTTTTTGGACTTTGTCAGCGTTGGACGCTGTTTAATTAGCAGTGCCGCCCCAGGTCTCTCTCTGAGGCTGATTCATCCTGGCCTCTAATTTGGCATACATGGCACATTCCACACATAAAAAAACAAATACAAATACTTTAAAAGTGATCACCAATTTCGATCAAGAGGTTTTTGTTGCTCCGCCTAAAGCTGTTTTGCATATTAAATTTGCAGCGCTAAAAATACAAATGACGATTTGGCAGGAAACTCCATAAATATGTGTATCGGAAATAGACTGTAAACAGCATGTGAATTAATTATGGGGATAATAAAACGAACAGAAAAAACTATTTAGATGAATCACAATATTTGGTGACTTAGTTTTACTTTCCCAATATATTTTAAAATTTGTCAATTTCGCGGCTATATATTCAAACGTTGGGGGTCGCTACTTTTCCAACACAGTTGTGTCTTTTATTTGTGGCGGAGGTCGATAGATTTAAATATGATAAATAAACATTTGCCAACACTTTTATGTTCGATAGCGATAGTCGACAGTCGATAGATGTGTGTCATCACTTAACTGTATTTGGGCGTTGTTTTTATTGTAAAAGTATAATTTAATTTATATTTTAAACACCTAAGTGTTTAATATTTTGGGAAATATAAATAACAATGCAGTTACAATCGGTGCTCGCTGTGCTGCTGCTAATTGCAGCTCTAGTAAACGAGAGTAAGTCAGAAAATACCAATGGGATACAAGTGTAAACAACATATCGTAATAAAATTTACTTGGGCAGGTGCTGCGATCTGGTGTTACAGATGTACGTCAGCTACACCAGGTTGCGCCGACAATTTCAACTGGCGTGGCATTGGTTTCCTCGGCGAGCAGTGCCCCGAAAGCAATGACATCTGCGTCAAAGTGACAGAGCGTCGTGGTGCCAAGGAGACCATAACACGCGACTGCCTTAGTGCACTGAATTTCCGCACTGACATTCCTGCAGACAAGTATGAGGGCTGTCGCCCGGCAGCTAAGGACGTGCGCTTGGCCCACTATGTCAATCACACCATCAAGGAGCACGACGTTAAGCGGGACTACTTCATGGACACGACTTTCTGCTTCTGCTTCCTGGATCACCGCTGCAACGGAGCCAGTGGTCTGGCCGGTGTTTCCGTGCTCCTGTTGCTGGTACTCAGCGCATTCCACTTGTACTGATAAGTACCAGTTATGACCAAAGTGCCTTAGAATTAACGACGGTTTAACTCATAACTCGAATCTCGTCCAGTAACATTCCGTCCACAAACATTCCGTACAAACACTTCGAATATTTTTATAACAAACATTTACACGTTTTGCTTACAATTTTATGTGTATTTAACGTAATAAACTCTTTACAATATAAACAAAGGCTCATGAAATCGGTGCGGTCTGCTTTGGTGCTCGGTAATCGTAACTGGCCACCTCGGGATGCGTTTCCAAATGTTCTCCATAAACCTCGGCCAAACGAAGGCACTCGGCCACAGACAACTCGAAGGGACGCAGCGTATCCTGCACATCTGCCAGTTGGAACAACTTGTGTGTGATCTCCTCGCGGTTCTCTGGTGGCAGCAATGTGCCGTAACCACGACGACAATACTTCTGCCGCATGCTGAAGATGTGACGAACCACGCGCTCCACAAGAGAAAATGGTAGCTCCGTCTTGGGCTTCTTAAGGGGTATCACCTTAACCACACCAACATCCACCTTAGGCTTGGGCACAAACGCCTTGCCTGGTATGATGAACTTCATCACCGGCTCAGTCCAGATCTGTGACATAATGGAGAGACGGCATCGCTGCTCGCTACCCAGCTGGGCGCATATCCGCTCGGCCACCTCCTTCTGGAACGTGAGTGTCATGCAAGTATCGTTCCTACGGAATGCACCACGTCGTGCTGCCAAATCTGCATACCAATTGATGAGGAGGCGTGTGGAGATGGCAAAGGGCAGATTGCCAATAAGGTGGATGCGTTGTGAAGTGTCCGGAACATGGTGCTCGATGTTGAAGCGTAGGATATCCTCGTGGTAGATGTCCACCTGCATGTCAAGTGGGCGAGCACATTCACGCAGCAGTTGCAGTGTTTCTGTGAATCTCGCATCCTTTTCGACTAGCATGAGACGCTGCGGCTGACGGCGCAGTATGGAACGAGTAATGCCACCTGGTCCTGGTCCTACTTCCAAGACAATATCGCGGGGATCTATGCGACCGGCAGATTTGACTATCTTATCTGTGAGTCGCTCGTCCATTAGAAAGTTTTGACTGAGTTGCTTCATCGCTTGCAGCTTGTAGAGCTTCACCAAATCTCGTATGCTGGGCAGCGGAGGTAGCCGCACACCGTTGTTTAGGATGCGAGCGCTTGCTTGAGCCATCTAAGAAAAAAGTACATTAGCTGATGTTCTTTAAACTGTCTTTATAGAAGGTACTCACAGTTATACTAATTTCAAATTATGAGTAGAAAGTAATGGGGAACACGCTTATAGACTATAGGGATTGGAGTAGTTAGTGCTCCTTTCCTCAGTTGGTTGTCACCTTCTTTGGCTCCTCGAAGTCGTCGAGGAATTTCTCCTGCTGCACCGAGAATATCGAGTAGCCGTAAATTGCTACTACAGACAAACCCAGGGCGCCGGCTGTCAGCAGGTTATTGCGCCGCACACGCTTTAGTTTCTGGACACGATCCAAATTCTGTTGTTCAATAAGTTTCATGAACTGCAACTGTGCCTTGTCCAGTTTTGGTGCGGTTTCTCCGTACTTGATTTTGGGAGCTTGTTCCGATGACATTATTACACTGTGCGGGTGAAAATAATTATTTTCGCCTATTGGGTTATAGATTTTTTATATCATTAAAGCTTTTTGGCAACAATTATGAAATCTCACATGAACTAGTGGTGTACTATTTGTTTGATAAGCAAAAATCGACTAGTCGATAACGTACATAAGAAACGATATATCGCATTTACCAAATGTGAATTTTTAAATTTGTGCGCGCCATGTGATAACTATCTGGCAGCACCACGGAAAAGTGACAATCGATAGGTTTGGCCGACAGGTTTTTTTACTGGTGAGTAAATTTGAATACAGTTTAATATTCATGATTGAACTTTCGTGATTTTAAATATAAAAATATATATTTATAAATGGCAAGGCGAATTAAAGACACATTCAATTTATATATTATAGTGACGTCACATAGTTTAAAATAGAGAGAAACAAAGCATGCCACCACCTCAAACTTGGCTTGGCCAAGCTATTTTGGTTTTTCTCGTTCAGTTTACTCGGAGAAGCGTGTGGCGTCAGTTCTAGGCACGCTTTGGACCCGAGTGCAACATAAACAGCGAAACAGTCCATGCAGTTAGGTGGAGCTGTGCGCTAGAATTGTAATTCCTGTGCTCCCGTCGAGTGCTATAATTTTGACAGCTGGGACAAGCTCATATATTCATAACTAGACCAGCAAATTTACAAAGTGCGTAGAAGAAAATATACAAAATAGCACACTTTGAATACGCAATTATTCAACAATTACGAGTGTTAAAATATCTGAATGTGTATATTTCAAATTTGTGCATACAAATATATGTATGTACATATTGTATGAACATAATTACAAACACAAGTATGTACTATATTGTATTTTGCCAATAAGTGTGTGAATTACAGTGAGGAAATGAAAGTAACAGCTCAGCTCAATTGTTCAAATAAAAAAAATTTGGTTGCATGTTCAAAGACTAAGCTGGAAAAAAATGTATAACAAAAAAAAACCAAAGAAAAATAACAACAAAGCAAAACAAACGCGTAATTGCAGAAATCAGCTGTGTACCTACAGCACGCAGAGACACGCACACACATAAATTCATAAATCAAAACACATACACATGAACAGCAGAGACAACAAAACAAACGCACGATTTGTGCTCCACTTGAGCGCCAAACAGCCAACCCTCTCCCTCTCTTGAGCGAACAGCTGAACAGCTGTGAGGGCGCTCTCTCTCTTTCTCTCTCTATCTGCTGGCTGAAGCGCTTTGCCTTTATATGGTTCGTTTTCATTTTGTTTTGGTTCCGTTGTGCTTGATAAAAGTGAATTTTGCATACCCTTCTGCACGAAAACGAAGGCAACAGTGTTGGGAGAGTGAAAAGGAAGCGGAGCAGAGCAAATATAAAAGAACTCAAACATTTGACTTTATTTATTTATAAACAGAATCAGTTTGTATTCCATCAGGCATTGCTGAGTTGTTTACCTGCATTGCAGGGTATACAAAGTGTGACTTTCTATTGGCCGTACAAACTGTGTTAATAAACTTGCGGATAATGCGCAACAAATTTGTGTAGCAGTGCAGTGAAGAATTGCATCAAAGTTTGATTTCACAACGAAAATTTCCTTCTACTCTTACAGGCACTTTTCAAATCGCCGTCCGAAAAACGATTTACCTTAGAAGTAACCAAAATAAAACATAACACATAATCGAGCGTAATAGGCCGTGCTTAATACGATATAAACGAAATCTCCGCTTTAGTACACATGGCGTTCATTTCGAAAGATTTTCGCTCACCTGGCGAGGCTTGGGTCAAGACCGACGAGGGCTGGGAGCGGAAGAAGGTGCTTGAGTGTGGTGGCAAACGCAAGCGGTGAGTATTTGTTGCTATTGTTGTTGCTCTTATTGTTTTGTGGGGGACAATAGACTCACCAAAACTGGCTATCAATAGCAGATCGAATATGTTAACAATCGATTTGTTAACTGCAGTATGTTACGTATTTCGAACAATGAAAATGTAAATGTCTTCCAGTGACTCGAACATCAATTGGGGTTACAAACTGTACCATATAATGAATCCATTTCAATATTGTCAAATACACGATTTGTGATAAGGTTGCCCAAGCGATGTGTCTGCTTAAAGGTCAGGGCTACCGCAGCCGGTTTGTGTTTAAGAATCTAAAGTAACAAGGCCTTCGCACGACCTACATTTAATCTTATCGGGCAGTGAGTGAACAGTTCTAACAAGTATAAATATTATTAGAATAATATGTTTGTTTAATAATATTTGAGCAAATCAATTGACGCCTCGTCCGCTAATAGTTAATGCGCAATTCACCCTTCACTTCTTAAAAGCTTTGACCCAATGATTACAGGCGAAACATTGTCTAAAGCAAACGACAATGACGAACCGGAAAATGTCGAAATGTCCGTGAATGAGTTTGTGTGTTGGCAAACCTCTTAAGTCTTTGGAATTATACTTATGAACATCTTGTCATATGACTTTTTATCATACATAGTTTTATATGTCCATAGATATTTGTATCAACCTTTCTTTTAATCATCGTTTACACCATTTATAGTATGTTTCTTTTATCTTTAGTGTGACTCGGTTTGAATAAAAGTGAAAGCAATGAGCACCTCTACGTCTTAATGAGAGTAATAAAAGTCCGAGGGAGTAACGTTGATAGGTGACGAGCCTATTTGATTGAGTACTCTCTTTTTCTTTATCTTTTTTGATTGAGTACTCTCATTTTCTTTATCTTTATTTATCAAGACCAATACGCAGTAAAGAAACCTTGATATCTTATTATTATATTCAAAAACGCTTATTTGACTTCATTAATGTTCTATTTAAATTCGTGACTCAAATATAGAAAAGTGGGTGTGTGCGGAAGCAGGGAAATTAGGAAACACGTGAGTCAATCCATTCGAAAAAAATAGAATGTAAAGTGAACAGAGAAAAGAATTTGAACACAGGGAAACAGTCTGTGGTAAACAAATGTTTTGGTAAACGCTTTATGGAAACAAATGCAATGGATGGTGTTTAAGATTTATTTTGTTTAAATGTATAAGGTTTAAAAAGTTACGGAGTGACACGTGTTGTGTGCTTGACCGTTGGTGATCGAAAGAAAAGGAGTTAACGATGATTAAAAGGATATCGATAAATTAAACAGATTAATATCTATTGAAAGTGAATATTTAAATAAGTGCGATTGGCAAATAGAGAGGGTTGCAAGATCTCCATTAGTCAATTTTAAAGATATTATTTTGACATCTCCCAAGACACTGTTGTCTATTTTTAGACCTAGCTAAGAAAACGCGGAAGTACTAAAAGAAACATATTTTAAAGAATTCCAAAATTAGCTGCAGGCACAGTCAGAGAAAATAAGTCATAGGAACTTTGCACTCCCTATACATCTATGTATTTGTACATTTATCTCAACTATTTGGTACATATAATGTTCATTTGCTATGTACCAAATGTACCTTATCTACTGCTCCGAATATTCGTTTGCCTCAAGGACGAGTCAGGCTTTACACACCTTTTTTGCAACCTTGCTAACTTTCTACACACACCCATACATGGAAACCACACATCAGAATTGAGTAAAATTCGGTCAAGTTTAGGCGAAAGTGCGTGTGCATGTATGTGTGTGTCGGGGGGGATTTGGGGTGCTCAAGGTTTCGTCTGACTTCAGCCTCGAATCGATTTTAAACGATGACTGTCACTACGTCAATTAACTGGCTGGCAAAGAGAAAAGGCAAAAATGAAGCATTTAAAGATTTGATCCTTGAATTTAAAGATTGCAACTAACTCACACATTAGTGAGTATGCTCTACTAAAACAACAACTACGTTCGAACTATCGTTCATAATATTGCCCGGAAACTTTATTTAGCAACGATAAGCTAGACAATTTGCTTCCATTTCCCCGAAATTATGTAATTGGTTAGGTGAAAATTTCGTAACTGTGCAAAGCGTTTATTTTATGGTTTTTTTCGGCTTTCCAATTAAAAATTCGATTGCAGAATTGAGTGCATAATTAACCAAAAATCCTAATTAAAAATTTGAAATCACATTGAAAAAGAAAAGAAAAATGCAAGTGTGCATTACGTATATGCGGACATATGAGAGTGTATGCACACATATGTACGTGCACTGTGCAAGAGTGGACTGTGTGTGTGTGAGTGGACACACTTTCACTGCACTGACAGCTCCACTCCGGGCATTTATTGGCCTTTTTTCTCTGCTTTGATTTTCTTACACTTTCAGAGTCGGGTGCACTCAATGGAAATGCGTTCAATTCCATTGGTTACACTATTCTGCATGGTTCAGTTTGCATCATTTAATGCTTCAATTTGTTTTCTAGCTTAATCGAGCGGTACTCAACCCAAAAAAAATATGCTTTTTTCATGTATTTTACTTTAGTAATGTATAAATGGTATCTTAACTTTGTTGTGCACTGTATAACGTGCATTAATCATTCTCTATCGCACTCGGCGTCTGTTTTATGGCTTTTTTCTCGTTAAAATAATTGACTTAGTTTTCTATTGTAGGGGGGGAGGACTATGAACTGAACTGATGCCCTGATGCAACTTAAGTTTGCAGAATGAAACTTCAGAAACTTTCCGAATGTTTGAAATCTATTTTTAAGTCTTAACAGGAGTGACAGCGACATGTGATAGCGCCCAGCTTCGTCCAAAATTAGACTAGAACGACGACTCCATTCGCTCGGATCACAATAATTAATGTCGAAAAAGGTCGCACACTTAAAAATAGACAAGCAAATTGCAGTCGGCAGTAAATGCACTCGAATCTAACACGAAACTCCAACAGTTCTGCCAACACTCCTGTCTCGCTCTCAGCTCCCCCGACTCTGCGACTCGTTCCCGAGCTCATTTTGTTTAATTTGCCCATCGTAAAGGTAAACGAACGCTTGACTATGACGTCGTTGACTGATTTATATACATATGAATCACGTGGTCGTCGGCCCCTCGATCTATCCCTATCTCCCTCTGCATGTCTCTCTCTCTCTCTTTCTGTCTTTCGCTCCCTTTCTCCATGGCATCCATGGTCTGTTGGCTCGAATTCGGAGTCTGTTGACTGAACAACAATTTCTTTGTTTCAGCTGCTATTATTATAGCCTAGGCACATACCGTGTTGACGAGGGAGGAAGGTGGATGGCTGAGGGATGGGGACAGTGGAGTTTTACATTTTCGGCATGTGCTTTAAAAGAATTGAAGCTCATGTAAGGTTGTGCAACCCTGAAAACTAGTTAGTACGCAAAACCAACATGATTTTGCTTCTTTTTAGAAGTCACACTGTTTTGCAATCATAACACATAAAGAAAGCAACAATAACATATACCCCGTTACCCAACACTAAAAATGAAACTTCCCTGCTAATGATTTCTCGCTCGCACACACACAACTTTGCATGTCAGAATTGACGTGTCAAGTCTGTAAAGTGTTTAAGCTTGTATGGAAAATGGTTTCTTGTGTAAAGAGTTTAATTATAATATAAGCTTAAGATAAGGTAACACTGTAACTATCGAAAAGAAACGCGCAGTCGATGTATTGTCATTGACCGTGCAAGATCGAGGAAGTGCGGGGAGTCTCGAGAAAGCGCCAGACGAATAAACTTGAACCTCCTTAACCTCCGTGTTAATAGTCAACACCTTAAGAATAGGTGCATTTTACGAGTATAAAGCGTAGGCAGTATATGGTATAGACTAAATAACTTAAACATATGGCAGTTATTTATCGTGGTATCTTTCTAAGATCTGAAAAACAGTCAATTCAAGTTCGTCTATTCCCTTCTACATTTTGTATACCTTTTTCTAATGCATTTTAA
The DNA here is from genome assembly GCA_018903425.1 of Zaprionus nigranus. NCBI lineage: Eukaryota > Metazoa > Arthropoda > Insecta > Diptera > Drosophilidae > Zaprionus > Zaprionus nigranus. The sequence goes on from JAEIGD010000024.1 coordinate 981,608, forward strand.
TGGTCAAAGGGTGCTCTTACTCAATTCTTAGTTCAACTTTTACTGCAAAAAATATAGCTTACTAGAGCTGGTATATGACATACAGTACTGTAAGTAAAAGGTCAAAGGAAAAGGATGGCAATTCTCTTATAACCTTAAACGGAACTCAAATTAAAAGTCAATTTACGTAAACTTCCTTTAATTGAACAGATTGCATCTCTACGATATACTAACAAAGTAACGTGCAAGCGCGACAGGGAGAGAGAGTGAAAAAAGAGAGAGAGAGGGGGCAGGAAAATGACCTAGTTTGCTTGTAAATTGAAATGCAGTTGCCGAAGGACATGTCCTCGTCCTAGTTGACAAAGAGACCCAGCCGCACTCGAATTATGGTCAAGGAATATCGATTTATAACGGTCAGTAGCTGCATTAAGTTTTTTAATAGGTCTATTTTCAATTGGGCTTTTCCAATTGAACAAGAAAATAAGATTATGTAGGTCAGGCTTAGGTATATTATGAGCTCGAAGTGATTAACTTGCATGTGAGTAGTAACAACAATTGTAGACACCTCTGTTAAAATATTTTATGGTTACACAGAGCTTCCACGTATTACAGTCGTATAATAATATAATCTGCTATAATATCATAATAAAATTATTAATTGTGAAGTTGTAGCTCGAGGAAATTTGCCAAAAAACATAACTCCATGGCTGCTCTGCCAATAAACAAGTTCCCATGCACAGTTCAGGCTTCCGCCTCTTAAAAAGCAGCTTACAAATGTTTACAATCGAGCAAATAACAAAACGACAAACTCCGAAAACCAAAGAGTTGTTCAACTGGAAAGATAAACGTGCAGGGGTAGGAGAGAGTGACAGGCGAGCGAGGAAAAGAAAGAAGGGGGGCACAGACCGATAGCAATCACTTCCAAATTAGCTTGAGGTTTTAAGCTCAACAATCGGGTAGTTTGATTTTTATGCGGGATTTATACTAGCCTAAAGCCTTACAAATTAATAGTTTTAACATATTATATTATTTAACTATGCATATAGTTTATATCAAAATAATAGGAGTGAGAAATTTCTGCATTACACTTTATTATTTATTACTTTATTATTACACTTTATAGCAGTAAAAAGTGTGTTTAAAACAAACTCTCTGTTATTGCTCTTTTTGATTATTAATTACATCTCAATATATTATTATTATGATAACTGCTGTATATGAATATCTATATCAATAATATACGATTAAAAAAACTCAGTTAAACTAAATTTTCACACTTACTGCTCTTTCTGCTTACAGTCACAGCTCCGAGGGCAGTCTGCCAGATCCATCAACGTCCAGCGATGGCGTGGAGGAGGAGGTGGGGGGTTGCATGCCACCGCATTATCACATTACAATACGCTGCACACGTGAGATAGCCGGCTTCAATGGGTTAACCGAGGCCGTGAAGCGCCTCGACTTTCGTCGCTCGGTGCGGGATCGCAAGCGCTTCCATTACATCTGCGCGTTCCTGCTGCTCGTCTCCAACAAGGGCATTGCCAGCCTGCCGGGCAGTGCTCAACGGCAGCTGCTACAAATGGTCGAGGAGGTGGCCTCGCATGGTGAGTTTCTAAGAAGCAAACAGGAAACAGGAATGCGAGTTAAACTGCTGCTCTTCTCTCTTACAGTCAATGACAGTCAACAGCACCCGAATGTGCTGCGCGGGTTGGCACTGAAGCTGGAGCATTTGGTCAACCAGGAGAACCAGAAGTGCTGGGGCAAGCCACTGGGCAGCACTTACTTGTGGCAGGAGCATATGGCCAGGATTAAGCGCATTCAGCTGGTGGCCAGCCAGATTGAGATACGTGAGCCCGATCCGGAGGCACGGCCCAAGCTGTACGAGCTGCCCGAGGAGTGTGTGCGGGAGATTATACTATGCATTGCCGATCATCGGGATCTGGAGGCTGCTGCCGAGGCCTGGGAGACCATGGCCAAGCTGGTGTCGGAGCAGCGCACCTGGCGCGAACTCACGCACTTCCATTTCAATAAGCAACAGATTAACACCATTCTGGATCTGGAGAAGATCAAGCAGATGGGCGAGACCAAAGACTGGAAACAGATCTATCATCAGCTGCGACGCACGTATGGCGTCAAGACTGACTACCAGTTCGCCGAGGTGCTGGCCCTATGCCGCTCCTGCTGCTGCCTCTTCTGGCCCTCCGATGGGCATCCATGCATTGTGGACCAGAGCCCGGACTACAAGCAGCGCGTGGAGGAGGCTGGCGGCCAGCTGGCCCTGTCGCAGCCCGTACCTCCTGCCCAGTTCTTGAAGTACTTCTCATTGTAAATGCAAGAGGAAAGGCGCAGTGGCGATGGCGAGAGAGACGGGGAGAGAGAGCAAAGAGATATATAGAGAAATATGAGAATTTTATGTGTGTGTTAAAGTTAAACTGAGACGAAGACGAAAACGGAGACAGAGACAGAGACGAAGACAGAGAAGGCTCAGAGTATTGGTCGAAAGAAAGCAAAGTGATAAAAGTTTTATCAATACTACGTACATACAAGTATGTTTATATTTTAATCGTATATCTATATAGGTTATAGTTACTGTTTAAATCAATCCGATTGCCCAGACTCCTCCCTGACTATACGCTGTAAAGCTTCTTTTCGATCGTTTATCATATGTTTCCGCACCAAGGTTGTGATTCCGGAACATCTATCCCAAAAATGAAAACGTATTTCAGTGACGCGTGAACAGAAACGAACTGCCAAACAGAAAATACATCAAATACAGAATATAGATCGAGCCAGTTCTCAATCTCAATAACTATTTGTTCCGAATTTTAAACGAACCTTTTTTTTAGAAATTAAGTGTAGTTACATTTTATTGTCGGCTGCTTTTGGTGCTACATTCGTTGATAAGTTTCCCGATATCCGTACTAAAAAACTTGCCCAAATTATAAATACAGAGAAACAAAATAGAAACAGAAATCATGTGATGTTGCAGGACGCAAAGCTAGAAACGAATACACCTACCTATAAATAAAGATCGTATATAAACCAAAATTCAAGCAAAGCAAACAAAAATGTATGTATGTATATCAAGAACAGAATCAAATACGTGTCCCAGACGTAACTTTAGCTGTAAGTGCATCTAAGCAGGATCTGCGCATATTTAATCCGATAAAATAACTTAAATTAAGAGATAATCTAATTCTTAAGCCGAAGAACGACTCCATTCTATGTTTTCCATATGTAGAAGATTCAAGTTATAAATGCTTTAAGGCTTTTCCAACTGCAAAGATCCAAGTTGAAACCGAATTTCAATCGAATTCGAAATGGAAAACGATTTCTTTTGACTTAATCTGCTTGAGAATGTATATCCTTAAACGTGATCCTGATTGCAGTTGTACGTACATTTGTATGTTGAAAATAAACTCTAAAATATTTATGAGGCAACTGGAAAGTGTTTCATTTAGGGGAAAAGTGGAATAGAACCCGTAACTCTACTATTTCTCATACTAATCTTATACCCCTTCTCAAAGTTCGTCTAAAGTATAAGATTGTTTTCAATTGTTATTAGCGTATTTCAACATTTGTTTATTCATAAAAGCTTTCGATCGATGGTCGATTATTCGTTAGACAGATTGCAGCGTGCATTCGTAAATGCAGGAACTAAAAACTAGACTATTGTCAAAAGAATGTTATGAACGTGAAAAATAATTAGAGATGAACACAAATGTTTGGCGCTATATCAAGCAAGATATATAGATTTAACATATAGCTACTCAACTTAGGAATCAAATTTGTACTAACTTAAATTAGTATGTAAATTACTTTTGGGTTGGGCGGGCACATAAACTAAATCACTTGAGATTTATAGAGGTCAGAGATCGGTGCGACGACCTGGGCCTATCCCTTTTTGAAGTCGAGCAGATCGGCTATTGCTGCTGCCTTATCAGAGTCATCTTTTTCGAGCTCGGCACGTGTGCAGCGGCCACAACAATCGGCCGATGGTCGATTCTCGCATTCACCAATCGCTGGAGGTTTGAAGTTAGGAGTCCAGGGACCCAGACTGCCGTTGGCGTAGAAGTCCATGGGATATGCATTGGTGCGTGGCGACGCATTGTCCGGCGTCCATTCGATGTCGCCGAGTACCACAGAGAGCTCGTAGGGATTCAGTAGGGGTTGCTCGAAGGCGGAGCCCCAGTCAATGGATAGACGCGGGCAGGCGATTTGCACGAAGGCGTCAATGTCTGCAAACAGTGCCAGTTTCTGTGGAAAGATTTCCGACAGTAGAATGGTTGTGGTCTCAATTCCCTTGGCATGCAGACGCTTCTCCAGAAACTTGTGCACACGCGAGCTTCCCTGCCTGCCCAGTGTGCCCAGGATGATGGCAATGCGGCGTGCCTTCTTGGCGCGCTGCACGGCGCTGTGTCGTAGTCCCTGCATGGCGCCATGATCATAATACTCCACGGTGAACTTCTTCTCATAAGGATCGTATTTGTAGGCCTAAAGACAGGTACAGATTAGAGGAATCCTATGGATATATCACACGTGTAACTCACCTTCAACAATGGATTCGCAATCATTGCAGATTCCAGATGGAAACGCCCATCGCCTAGGTAGATAATCATTTGCGTTTTCTCGGGCAGCTGCGGCGAAGTGCAGCCCAATATTTCACCCGGACTGAGGGGCTTGGCCTGCGGCACCAGCACATCGTAGCCGGCAGCCTTCAGCTCCGTGGCAGCAGCCTGCAGTGTGGTTACAAATTGTATCGTGCTTACTAGCGCGATTTGTCCCACCTCTGGCTTGAAGTTCAGCTTAACTGAGTCGAGGAAATGCAGCGGGTCGATCTTAATGTCCACAAATATGTACAGCACCTTAATGCCGCATGTTTGATCCACAGGAATCAGGCAACTGTGCCCGTAGTGGACCAACAGCTCGGCGCCCAATGCCTGCGCCGTGTAATCATCCACACAGCAGGCTCCATAGGTGACATCGCCCATTATCACAGTGTCGGCGCTGGTGAAGCGCTCAATGATGTCGCTGATAACCATGGCATACATGAGCAGCCCCTCCGGCAGCTGCAGTGCCACGCGTTTGGCCTTCATCTCTCGTATACGCCAAATAGTCTTGTGCAGCTCGAAGTTGTAGTTCGAGGGCAGCCGTTTAATGGCCGCTTGCAGTTGAGGATCATCCAGCAGCTCCTGGGGTATGCGATTGATGCGTGCCTTGGGTTTGAACACCTTCTTTGGCCGGGCACGGACCACTACAACATCGCTGCTAGTATTGTTATTGTTGCTGGGGCTGTTTAGCTCCGCGTTGGGTTGGACAATGTCCAACATATTGTCCACCTTTTGAACTGAAAGAGAGAGATAACAACAAGAACGTGAGCTTGTTTATTCCTTAAATAAACAATTTCCGAAATTCGAGGTGGCCTACGTGACTCGACGCACATGCAAAAATACGTTGCAAGAAAGCTGTTTCAAACTTGGAGTGAGTTGAGGAGGTAGACCGGCCCTAAACGGGGCCCGAACAAAGAAACAATTAAATCTCGAAATGATTCAGAACCTCAGGCCTCACCTTCACTTTACACACTTAATTTTAGCTGCAAACGCGCCAAGGTTTCCCTCGTCAGTGCACTTTTCAAAGCGATTTCCGATTTACGTTCACTTTGTTGTTATGCTTTTGTTATTGTTTTCGTTTTCGCCTTTTGTTGTTGTATTTGTATTTGTATTTGTTTAAACCAGTTGCCGCTGTTGCTGCAGATTATTTAATAGGAACACGTGTGTGCACTGCTCTAATATATATTTACAATTGAACGTCAGATCTCAGATGAAAATCAGTTGAAATTTTTGAATACTGCTTGCGCCGAGGGTTGCTGTTGCACTAAGTTGGTCAGTGAACTTTTGAAGCAGCTGTTGTTGCGCCATTGATAACTGTTTCTGAGTCACGTAGGCCACACACAGAAGAAGCATGCAGAAGCGCAACGTGCAACACCTGACTGACTGTGGTGGTTTCTATTGCGCGCGCATTTGAAACTGTACTTGCCGTTGTGGCATAATTCGCATATAATAATTAAGTTATTTGTTTTAAATATATTTATTTACGCATTAACTGCACTTACATTTATTATACACGAATAAAAGAAACAAAACAGCACTAAATGGTCTCTTCGCTTGTCGATGACTGACTTCGACGATTCATTTCATCATCTCAATCGATATATTTTTGTCACAGTGGCGCCATCTGTCGGCTTTCTACAAACAGTGCTGAGCAACGATAAAACATTTAAACATAAAACATATTAAAACAGTTGAGTATGAAGTTCAAACTAGCGGCACGAAAATAAGTTTCAACTTACCGCAAAGGATAACAAATAAAGAAAATTAAATAATTGTAAATTAATTTTGTAGATTTTTCTATAGGAACTTTGCAGTTTAAGAAAGAAGTGCGATTTTTTTCCCGTCTTATGCTTTAGCGACTTCCGCTTCTGATGGCTCAACCTCCTCCATATCCTCTGTAATTTTAAAATATACTATTCAATAAACTGTAGGAAAATATAATAAATATATTCGTTCACCTACGCTTGCCTCCGGGTAGTCGTCGCAGGCGTTCCTGTTCCACAGCAGAGAAGTATTCACTAGCCGCCTGTTCACAGGCACTGGCAAAGGGTGCCATATTAACCTTCCCATTCAACATCGTCATGTCCGACTGTTCCTGTCCATGGTTGGTCTTAATTTTCAGCTTACTCTCCCGGGACTTGGCCTCCAATATTTTCTCGCGTCGATTCTCGCGCTCAAACATCTGAAAATTATAAAATATTATAATATACATATTCTATAATATTTAAAGATCGTGAAACTAACCGCAGTCAGCAAGGGCTTATCGTTCTTTGAGGACATAATCATTTTTTCGGAAACCTCAATGAGAAATGTGGCACCCAGTTTGCTGCCACAGCCAACGAATTTGCCATTCTCGTTGGTCCGCACGCAATATAACGGTTCGTCACAGACCTTTACCGTTAGCACTGGTTCGTTCTGCTGCTGTAGCAGATCCCAAGTATCTAGCACGCCATCCATACGAGTTATAAAGAACTGGGAGACTCTGCAAAACAAATTATATATTAAAGTATATAGAGAATCTCTATAAAATAGATCGTTATTTAACTTAGTGTAGCTCCAGGCCCCGTCTGTCAGCATGGACGAGGTGCTCTTGGTCCATATTATAGAGCTCTCGCGACAGTCCTCCGACCAGATGCGGGCACACCAATCGCCCACTGTGAGGAAGTTCTTCACAAAGGCCGGATTGCGTGTGATGGCGTAGACAGGTCCCAAGTGACACATCATCTGCGTGGAATACAATAATGAGAAAGACCAGAGGAACACATCTCAAGAGGCTTACCCGGATCTGTATCTTCTCCGTAGGGGTCTTGCCCTTGCGATTGCATGAGAACAACATCCCCATCTCGGTGCCAGCCATAAATCTTGTGGGAATAGTCGTTTCATATTCCAGCACTGATATGCCATAGGATCTTGACAGATCCTGTTCATCACTCTTGATGGGATCCATGAGCAATCGATCTAGTGGCTCACTGAGCTTGCGTGTATCCCACCAGAGAACCTGTCCGTCCGAACCGCCCGAGAAGAACTCTGTGCCACTCTTGGAGTTGTTCCACAGCACCGAGTTAACGGGATCACGATGACAGACCTCGCGCTCGCTTATCATCACCGGATGCTTGCCGTGACGCGTATCCCAGGCGGCCACTTGGCCATTGTACATGCCACTGACCAGGCTAGTTGGATCCTTTTGATTGTACTCCAGACACACGCAAGGCACCTTCGGCTCCAGTGTGAGGAATGGTTCATTGGGATTCTCGACCTCCCAAATATATGAGTTACAGCGCTGTCCAGTTTTGTCGCCCTGAAACTTCATGTCGCAATGGCTGACAGCCATTTTGATGCCACCATCTGGGGACCAGGACAGATGCTTCACAGGCACCTTCACGGGATTAGGATCCCGATAGACATTCACAGTGCGCGACTTACAGGGCTCGGGCAAGGGAGCAGGATCCATGTTCTCGAAATAATTCTCATAAATGTTGACGGCATTGTTCTGGAATATATAGTGCTCCATGGGCTTGGTAAGGTTCATGACTTGCGTTATGTAATTCTCGTCCTTTTCAATCTTTCGCTTATAGCGCACAGTCTGCTCCGGGTCGTGCATATTGATGTCCTTCGGCCAGCCGCCTTCATTGTGGGTGATCCCTGTGCTCTTGTACGTCGCTCGCTCCGTGTTGGCCACGCTCAGCGAGGTCTGACCCGCATATTGTGTAACACGGTCCACAGGATTCTTAAGTATATAGTTCTTGACAAGCTCCGGATTGGAGTTCTCACTAAACACCACTTCATCCTTGTCCTCGAAGTGAACCCGTGCTCCAAAATTGCGACGTTCCTTCTTAAAAACATATTCCATTTTTTAAAAAGAAACTTTGCGCCTCTGAAGAAAAACTGACAAATGTGCAAGGTAAATTGAAATTCCTTGGATACCTGAAAATGTTTTATCAATAAACGCACTTGGTTGCATACCAACTAATAACAACCCCAAGTTTGTAATAACAGAATCATTTTTTAGAGGTGTTTGTATAATAACCTTTATTGCAAAATATCACATTGTATATTAAATATACGATTGTAAAATTTGAAGTCTAAATATTTTGTTGTGTACAATTGGTTCCTAGGTGAGTCTACTTATATACTGTTGGGTGTATATGAGGTAAGGTATTTACAATTGAAGATAGAATGATTAACTAACATTATAATTAATATAAGAGTAAAATTATATACTAACTTATATATAAACTTCACTTAAGTGCCCTTAGTTGCAGGCACTCAAGTGAAGATATGCCTCAAATTGCTGTCAATCGAGTAATGATACACAAATACAGTTGCAGAATCTGTACGTGTGTGTTTGTGTGTGGAGTAGGGATCAGAGTTTTCAGTAGATGGTGTGGGTGTTGTCGCATTGTCGGTCCGTTGTTGTTGGCTGACAACAATGAACAACTGACTAAACTATACTTAATATACGAATTAAAAATGTATCTTAACTAATATATACATTTGATTGCTGCGCTCAGTTGGATAGGTACATCTCGCTGAAATCACGCAGAGATGTTAAGATTCCCACCCTTCTATGATGGGTAGGACGATGTTTTCCTCCTGTACAACGAGCAACGGACTAAAGTATCCTTAAATTACGAATTGTATATTGGTCTAGCTAAAATGTACAGATGACTTAAGTTGCTGACACTGCCAGTGGAGGGACACTGTGAAGGCTTCCTTCGGTCCCTCTGTGTGTGTTCTTACATCGCCGACCCGTCGTTGATACTTCAGGAGTCCATGTGTTGGCGAAGTCGTCCAGAGTCCTCTTCCGGGATGTGCTAGAGGATGTGCGTCGTTGGAGAGTTGTGCTGGTAGTGCAGGTCGATTGCACGGCGGAGTGGTCTTTTATAGTAAGGCAGGTAGACGACCCGCGTAGTCCTTAGACCTTAATGACTTTGACCTTGTGGAAATATTCTTTTTCGGACTGCGTTTATAGCTGATATTTCGCGATAACTGGTCAAGGGTATTTGCCTGCGCGGTAAGCGCACTTGGAAAACTAAGTATACTCATATAACATGCATGCATACATATGGATATGTGTGCAGATGAACATATGCAAGAATGCATGTGTATATGAAAATGTTATCGTATTTTCCGAGGAAATTCCAGATTAGTTGTCGAGGGAATTCTTTGAAATGCATATCTCTTAACTGTGGAAAATACAAATTATGTAGATACAATACACATACACACAAAATGTGCATTTGGGTCTAGTCCATAATAAAAACCTAGTTATCTTTAAAATGTTTTCGGTCCTTCTTCATTTAGAAAACATATTTCTAAATTAAACTTGCATTTCTGAGTGTTACTCGCAGTTTATCATATTGATAGATCAATTTATTAGTTCTTCTTCAATTGTCTTCTGTGTTGGAATTATCTACAAGCAATAATATATGTCATATTTAAACTACATATAACAGCGCAGGTAGCTTTTTCCGAATTCAACAAAAGTTTAATTTTCATTTTCAATGCATTTCCATTGTCTTCTTTTGCGTTATGTACTGTTAGGGACAGGGGGTGGGGTGGGGGGGGGGGAGGGGTATACCCATCATTCTGTCCTACTTTACGATTTAATTATTATGGCGAAGGTAGTCCTAGCATCTCCATTACTCCAGCACATGACAAAATTAAAATTTTAATTTTAATTTAAAAATGGCGGGTTTTGGCTTGTACCTTACCGGGCTGGAAAAGCTTTTAATCGATAACAAAGCCTTGTGATCTGTTATACAACACTAACAATCAACAGCTGGTTGTTGACATTATTTACTTTGTTTTGTTTAACGTTCGCAATGTTGAGAAGTAGTAATTTTAATAGGTAATCATTAAATATGCAAATGTAAATGTATTGAATGTATAAAATAACAAATTAATATGCCGTATATTGTTCAGTGTAATCAATCAACTTGACGCCGACCGCACTTCCAGCGGCGCCAGCGAGCCCCAAATAAACAACAACAACAATGACGCAGTTGGCAACGAATGCAGCTTCATCGCTTTACAGTTATCTCATGGATTGCTACAGATTGCCGAACCCCCCTTGGCACGCGCACGAGGGCAGCTCAAAGAATTGATGTGAGACAGGCACAGCAGACACATCAAAAACTAAATTAAACTATTAAATTCCATTGCAGCGGCAGACAAAACAGAATCTACATAGACCTGTCAAAGGAAAAATACAAACTCGACTGCTCTGAAATCTCCAAGTTAAATGATATGGTAAGTGTGTCAGGGGATACTTGACAGACCTATTAAACAGCCCTTGTCGCTAAGTAATAAATGCCAAAATACGAAACAATGACTGGGTATTTAAATGGGGACTGCAAACAAATTTATATGGCAGTTAAATAGATTTACAGCACGCATACATTGTACATATTGAAAGTCAACTCGTAGCAGATTATACATATATGTTATAATGCGTTCTAAAGATAACACTCTAATAAAGTACTACGATTTACGACAATTGTAATCTAGGTGAGCGATGTGCGGCGATACAAAGAAAAACTGACGAAAATCAAGAAAGAAATGCAGAATATTTATCAGCGCACAAAGGTGTTGAAGGTGAGCGCTACAAAGTAAAACTCAAGATCGTAACTTTATTGTATACACAAAAAAATCATACAAAGTAATAAAACAATAATCGCTACATATATGTTTACACACTAGAGCACATGCAAAGCTTAATCGCATTATCGTACCCGACGACGGTACTTCTGATTACAGAAACGAGCCGCGAATGTGGCGATCTGCAAGCAGCGCGACTACGAGCGAAGACTGGAGAAGCAACAGCACGAGGAGTCACTCATTGGCAGCCAAGCAGCACACACAAAGTAATTGCGGATTGCATCCTTTGGTAACCATTTATACAAAATCGAAATTTAAAATCTAAGCTTAATAAACACAATATTTAAACAATTATCAATTAAAATTTATGCTGAAAAAGTGTTGATCGTTTGGTTTGTATATACATATTATATATATATATATTGTATATTGTTTTGTAAATTGTTAAATACTTTCGAGATTTCGTACATGCAAAGGAGAAACATTTGTTTTTAATATCTAATCGTGTAATAAAATAACATTTAAACATTCACAGCGCTCTAACTATGATGAAAATACATTCTCAGTTTATAATATTATCGAAAACATGCCGAAATTTCAAGATTCTCTAGGTTTATGCAGGCTGAGATAAAATTTAATTCAAATGTACGAGATGTAGGCGCCTTAACTTAAGACTTTATGTGTTCACATGCATAAAATGTGTGTGTGTGTGTATGTGTAACTTGATTCTACGTTTACTAAGTTAACATTACAGACATAGCTAGATATAATCGTATTAAATACACTTAAGTTTGCACATTAATTCAGCATGCAGCGCACTTGGAAGAGGACGTAGAACAGCAGTTAAAATTGTGTTGTTGTTGTGTTGTCAGCTCCAGTTATACTTGTAACGCTCTACGGATACGGATACTGTCGAATCACAGAATGTGGGGCATAGGAGACAGCTTAACTAAGACTACTTGTGTATTCCTGTTCATTCAGCATGTGCATTGCATCTGTCGGTGCAAAATACTTGACAGTGCCTAAAAATATTATGAACACATATTAGTTAAGAGTCTCATTCCATTTCGATTAATCAAAATAAAGAGTAGTAGATAATAAGTGCAATATACATAAGTTTAAGACTGAAATGAAGGTGTGTATGGATTTGGAATTTCAATTTTATTATACAATCTTACAGAATGTTTCTAAATGAAAAGTTAAATTCGTTATAGATCTTAAAATGTTACAAATAAGCAAATTAAGAACTGTGTGCTCACGTTTTTGTACTATGAAAATAAAATATGTTATGGTTGATGGTGTAGAATATTAGATATTCTTATAGATAGCGAATATTTAATATTCTTTATAAATATTTAATTTTTATAAACTAGAAGACATCTACAGGCATGAAAATTCCTTGTTTAACAAAATATAATTATGATTAATTCAGTTTAATGTTATCTCAGGAGACTCTCTTGGAAGAATATCTGTAACTCTGACTGTGAGCTGTTAATATCTTTTAGTTTGTCGTCTTTATTTTACTTTATAGTTGAAAATGTCTTAGAACTAGCACTAGCTATGAATGTTATATCATTATATGTTCATATCTAATATAAATTCATATAAAGTTCGATTGTTAAACTCTTTCTCTGGAGGTATACTTTGTGAGTAAATGAATGACATTGAGTTTCATTTGGAACTCATAGGAAAACGTTGTTAGACTCGTCCAGATTAGTTCGATGTCAAATCGACGTCAGTGAACTGATCTTTAGACGTGTTCTTATCACTAAGTGTGTTATCTGCCTCGATAGCATTGTTAGTTTCTGAGCCAGGGGCGGAAGCGGAGGCCGACGAGGACCTACCCTTACCATTCTCATCTGTTCCGTTGCGCTGCAAATACATTTGCACGCAGACGTGGATAACAAAGACAATGAAGGCACCAATGCCGAAGATCTCGAAGGTGGTGCGAGCACCGACTGCATTGAACAGTTGTCCAGCTACTTGACTACCGATGGACACGCCGACACCCTCAAAGATGGCACCGACGAGACTCTGTGAAGAAGGAAAGCAGTTATAGTTAAGGTTCTCTTTTAGGGACTAACCAAACTCACCTGCATAGTAGCCTCAGTGCCAGGAGGAGCCACAATGCTGGCATACGAAGCCATTGTCGCATAGAAGAGACCGAAGGTGATGCCATTGAGCAGCTCAATGGGCAACACGTACCAGGGACTCTGCAGCATGGAGTACAGAATAAAGCGTACACCGAAGCCAAAGATCACGAGGCTCATCGCATTCACATGTCCGATGCGCTTCAGTATCCAGCCGGACATGAAAAAGAATGGCAACTCGCCGCCAAAGCACTGAATGGCCATGACAAGACCCTCAAGAGTCTTCATAAATTTATCCTCGGCCAGTTCCTCCAAATAGACAAACAGGAAGTTCCAAATTAGCGCTGTGCACAGACCAATGGCCACACACCATACGAAGAAGATAACACAGCGCAGGGAGAGGAACATTTGACCGACATCCTTCAGTATATTCGACGACATGTGGGTCTGTGTGTGCTGCAAGGGGATACAGAATGAGTTGCGATTACAATTGCGATCTCCAACTTACCTTCAGCTTGGTGGAGGTCAGCATGTCGAAGCCCATTATGACCAGCGTCATCCAGAACACAATGGTGTAATTCTTATCCGACGAACCCTCCTCCGACATCATGTCCACCAGCAGACCGGCCAGCAGAGCGAAGATTCCCCAACCCAGAGAGCCGCACAGTCTCTGTCTGCCATATAAATGATGTCGATCCCCTAGTATGCCAAAACAAATGGCATCTCCAATGCTGACCACAACTGCCATGCCAGCCCAACTGAGGGCGAGCATGGAGAAGAGGTACCAGAACTCCGGCTTCGACACTGCACTGCGCGTATTAAGCGTCGTGCTCTCAGGCAGCTGACCCGCTAGAAATGTTGTATTGCAGTCCATTCTGCATCTGCTCTGGAACATATCCATATTCTTGGGACAATACAGTGTGACATTTGTCGAGTCCAGTGTGCCTAGATCATGTGGAATAAGGAAGTTGAGGCATTTGTCTCTTCCCTGGTCTTCGATAATGTCCCGCGTGCTGATGTAGGTGCCGAAATCGAGCCACGTCTTACTGTTGTTGGCCGCACAGTTGGCCTGCTTGTTTTCCAGCCAATACTGGCAGACAATATCCCACATGGCTGGCTTCATCCTGCAGTGCATCTTGCAGCTCAGTGTACTATTCCCGTAATGTGTCTCCAGATTTCTCTCTGCATCTGCTGCATACTGCGCGCAGTAGCGAATGCTTGAGACTCCTGCGTGGCAATGGAATTGCGGCTTGGGATCGGTGGCAGGCACAAACATGATCATGAAGAAGGCCAAGGCAGTGAGCAGTTGCCCGCTCAGAAAGAGGAAGCGATGCCGGTGATAGCTGTGAAGGAGATGGAGTTATAGATGAATAAGAATGACAAATTCAATAATTCTAGTCTAACTTACCGATCTGCCAGAAAGCCAAAGATGGGCTTAGCCAGCAGCCCGACAAGGGGCAAAATCATGTAAATAGTACCCAAAACAACTGGCGAGTAGCCCAGTTGCAGCACCAGCGGGGGCATAAAGGGTACAACGGGTGCGGTACCTGTCTCAGTGAAGAAGAAAAACAAAATATGTAGATTAGTTGGATCTCTGTGGGCGTTGATAACTCTGTGGCACTGACATATGTATATATGCAACTACAAAAAGTTAATCAGCACTATAAAATACCCTGTAATTACTTGTATGATTATCTAGCAAATTATTCTCTACTAAAGATTCAAATACCGAGCAAAGCTTTATTCCGTAGTAACTCAAATAACACGTAAAACAAACATAAAAACAGTCTATCACAATTATAGTATATACTTCTATACTAATCATTAAAAAACATAAGTGACTTTTAGGCATTGTACACCTTGTCATTTACATGCTACAGGGTATCAAAAGCAACAACTGGACCAACGCGATTAGCGCGCATTGTCTAAATATGAAATGTGGGTGTTTATGCCGTAGATGATAAGCATTTGCCACAATTATGATTTGGATTCCCCACTGTCATCACAACTTTAGAACAACCTCAACTAAACTCAAATATACCACAATAATACCTTATCGTGTTATATAAGCATTTTTATTCGAAATTGCGTTACGTGCTGTCTGGGCTATGTTTACTTTTTTAATTAATTTAAAAGTAGGAAGGCTGCTGCTGCTGCTGATATCAGCTTGTGTGGGGGTCGCACGAAGGGCTAAGCTCCTCCGTTGGGAGCTAGTTAGCGGCTCAGTTAATTGACATGTCAACTTTGAACCCAACCTGAACAGGTATTTGCCGCTAAAGAAAACGTTGACTGTATATACAAAATACATATATACTCGACTCTGAGTAATTATAAAGTATGCGCTGAGCACTAGATTTAATCATTTAATTGTTGCTTAGACTTTGTTTATACTATTAAGAGCAATGGAACTCAGGAGAGCTTTAGGCGTTGCATATAAACTTAACTGGAATAACAGAATTTTAAAGATAAAAATATCAAAAATGGTATCTTTCGCATTGGTATCATATTGGTGGTATTTCCCATTACTTGTCAAATATAGTCGGTTAAATTGGAGCTCTTTGAATGTACCACTATCAGTTCTTATCGTAGTATTCTCCGTATACCGGTGCCATTCAATTTTAAATTATTTTTATTTCTTATCTCGCATAGTTTATAAGTAATTAGTTATGCTTATTAATTAGTATAGTTGTAGATATATGTAAATATTAATTAATGTTTACCGGCATTAAATAGAAAGTAATGCGCCTTCATGGGCAGTAATTCCTTATCGATGTTGACCTTCATTTTTGTTGTTGCTTTACTTTTTCACTTTACTTGCTGATACATCAATTTTCAATTTCCAATTGAAATTCGAAGGGAATTGATCAAATTGCGTGTGGAGACGGTTTTTTGATTGAGAAGTTTTGTGCACTTGATTTCCGAAAATTGTTTATTCATTAATCGCACGCAAATATATTTTCGAGTGTGTTTGTGTACTCCTCATACACATGCATATATACACTGATGTACAGTGTGTGTGTGTGTGCACTTTAATAGCGATCACGTTTCTTGTATTCCAGGCGAAGTTGCAGGTGTCAGCATTTCACGTTGCTTCGTAAATATTGCATTTTCCATGCTAAGAATACGAGACATAAGGAATTCACACTAAACACGCGAAATTTAACCTTCTTTTTTAAACGAGAGAGGGAGCTGACCTGACTTTTATTGTTGTTCTTGCATGTATATTTACGTTACTTTAATACTGTTTACATTTGCCGCTTATCTAGAACACTCAAATTGGCGAATATGCGTTTAGACGCCCCCACAGCACTGACTACTATAGCACCAACAACACACGCGGACCATGCCTGGAACGTGCATGGAGAAGAATGAAACGAAAGCGACAGGAACAGCTGGCCCGCAACCGTTGCCGTACTAACTAACACTGACTCACAGCAGATACATTCTGTTGGCTCCAATTTGCGTTAACAGAATGCACTCGTGGGGCACTGCTCCAATTTGCGTTAACAGAATGCACTCTTGGGGCACTGCTCCATTTTTGCGTTTCACTGTAAGCGGACGCTAACATAGCCATCAGCTGATCTTATATTGTCATGCCGATTTTGCAGAAAAAAGGCTGAGCGGGCATCACTATGAAGAAAACACTTTTGGCGCCTTTGTGAATTTCTAATTATTATTAGCGAACAATAATAGAAAGTATAAGCCTAGATTGAATTCAAGTTCAATAAGCATCCTATTCTAACATTGAGACTATAAACCCTAAAGACTATGCGGAGAGAAATCGGAAAATCAGTCGTATATATGGCTATAGTGCTGCTGATAGACGTGAATGTAGTTCTCCTTCTCCTGCGGCGTCATTTGGGCGATTAGCTTGTCGTCCAGCTGGTCTAGGGGATGTGGTCGTCCAGCCACCAGCACGGTAGGCACATCGTCATCATCCTCCTCCGACTCTGAGTTGATATAATTATCAAAGTTGACATTTGCTAAAAGAAAATGGAAAACATGAGGAAAAGCCAAAGGAAAGTGGAATCCAAACAACTCACGTATCTTGGTATTATCAATGTCGTTCTCATCATCGCTGGAGTCACTCGAGTTTGCATTGGAGGAGCCTTTGCGCAGCCCCTTGAGATGAGCCTCCTTCTGTCCAGGCTGTTTCTCGTGCTGCAGCAGTACGGACATGATATCCTCATTTTCCTTTTTGCTGCGATGTCCAGAGGTGCTCGCCGGCTGTGCCGCCTCACTGAGTGAATTGCCATCGCTGGCATCGCCTTCGGTTATCACAGTACTCTCTGTCATCCAAATCGGACGTGATTTGCGCTCCACCACAGCCTCAGAGTTATCATCGCCGCCGATGGTGACATCCACGCGTGTCTCCTCCACGGCAAAGCCTTGATTCCGCGTCGCCTCACCAGACCATTGCAGGCCGTCCGGCCTCATAGCATTAGGCTTGTTAATGCCACGTATTGTGTCAATGTCCACCGGCTCCGGCTCAAGTACTTCGGGCGCCAGCTTGATGCCCTCCACCTCGCGAAGGAGATCGTATAGCGGTTGCAGCTGTTCATTGAAGTGGGCGAGCATGAGGCGTGAGTCCTTCTTTGGCATTGCCGCACTGTCCTCCTCCACGGAACTGCCGCAGTACGTGCAACGAAACTCTAGCGTGGTCATGTCGAACAGCTGATCCGCCTCGAGATCTGTGAATGTTTTCGAGCACGTCGAGCACTTGAAGCTGGCTCGACTAGTCGCATCTCGCTCCTCGGTCTCCATTCGCTTGCGCATCAGGTCCAGCTTGTACTTAACCACGTTGACGAACGTCTTGTAGTTTATAAAGTAATAGTTAACCTTCTGCGCCTTCCCGTCGGGTCCTGTCTCCATTTTCAGTCGTATTTGTATGAACTTATCGGTGCGCAGTGTGGTTATCCTTGCTCGCAACTGCTTCTTCTCGAAACGCAGCAGCTCGCCTATGTCGTCCTCCTTCATGCAGGGATTCCGCACCAGCATGTCAATAATGAGCGCGTCCTCCTGGGAGTAGAAACCACGCACCACCAGGCGGGCCAGTTGCTTTAAGCTGCTGGGCACTTCTGTTACATAGCGTACTTCGGTTTTAGCTGGCGCTGCATTTGATGCAGCCGCCGATGTCGAGGACATTTTTCTAAAGATTTCGACAAATTCAGAAGTGTTATTTATGTCTTCTTCTTTTTTTTAATTTCTGCTTCTTCTTACACATTTGCCGCGAGGTGTTAACTAACAGAACAATCATCCTCTAGTTAACAGCTGTCTGTCTGTTTCTGTTATATTACGAGAATGTCGATTAGTTACCGATGTTTGTTATCGACTACCTTATCGAGATTCAAAATAATTAAACATTTCAATTGGAATTAGCGTCGAGTAGATGTGGGATATTTATTTATTATTTGATTATTTATTTATTTATTTTCTTAACATTTACATTTCAAATATACACATAAATTTACTTATGCACCATTTTGCAAGTGTTATGAAATAATAAAATAAATAATTAACTAATTCTGTTAGCCACAGAAATAATTCTCTTTCTCTCTCTCTTTCTTACGCTCCCCTGATTTAGGGGTGTATTTTCCTTGTTTACTTCTCAAATTGGCAACAACAATTGCAGTGCGCATCCTCAAGAAGAAAGAGAACCAACATACAGTGGCGTAGTCTTAAGGGGCGTACAGTTTCGTTGTTAATGACGCCCCCTTGCACACTTTCAAGTCATACTAATGAAGAAAGCTCTTGCGGAGAAAGAGCGCACGCTCCTTTTTGCATGCTCTCTCTTTCCTCGATTTCTCTCTCATGCTCTTAGAGCTTTGGCACTTTCGCTGGCCGCATCGGGCTGCAGTTATGAGTCGTGCGCGCTTACGGTCGGTTGCCCAAATTTTCCGTTTAATCGTTTTTCACGGCGGCCAGCATTTTCCACACAAACAAACAAAGCGTGCAAATAGTTTTGAGATTGTTGTTGCGGTTTCCCCTCGATTCTAACGATTTGTGCACGACTTTTTACCTGAACAACTATAAAGAAACATAAAGAAATTCTGAATTCCTAACCAAATATTTGTGGCAAAAATAAAACCAGAAGAAACCATTAAAAAACAACAACAAAAAAGCTAAAGAAAATACGTCGCGACGGTTGTAAAATTGATTTTTATTGCTTGCGACAAGCAAAGAAAATTCCAAAATAAAATATATAGAAATTAGATGCTGAAAGAGAATTTATATAAAATATAAATAAAGGTGTGTGTCTTAAGTATATTTATTTATATACAAATTACAACTGTTTCCACTGTGTGTTCGATGTTTCTAAATGTTTCAACATTTTTGGGTAGCACGTGATTTGTTTGCTTTGTCGTTGCCTTTGCCTTTGCTTTGTCTGTTTTCTGCAGACTACTCCCTTTCTACACCGCCAGCAGGGGCCTCCCCCATCGCACTTTCAACCCCCGGGCGAAAGCCCGGCAATTACTGTGCGGGGGTGGCCACCCGCTCCGTCCGACCCGTGCCCAACCGAGCGTCGACTTGAGCTTGTGATGTCATACTGGCACCCATAATAATGAAGGACCTCGGACATTCTGGCGTTATCCCGCATGTTCCTGCTGCTTTTCTCGGAATCAGCACGCAGTTCACCTGGTGCGGGCCATGCCCCCATTGCGTTGCCTTCTTTCCTCTGCTTGTGGCCAACATATTTGCATATTCATTCGATGTAGTTCGGCAAGTACTATACATATTTATCTCCGTATATATCCCAGCCTATAAAAACTGTAAATCGGGTCGACACGGAACCAGGCTTAGCTTGACCCAGTTACCAGGCCCGACGCACTTCTGGCCATGTGTTGCACGACTTGGCTTATTGATGGAGAGTGCAATCAGTGCCAAAGTGCAGTGAATAAAGATATGAAGTCTCTGGGAAACCGTCGGAGAAGTTCTGTAGTATTTAGAGCTCTGTTAAGCAAGAGGATATTTACAGAGACATATTCGCTGTCGGTCTAGTATTTGTTATGTTATTATTCATTATGTTAACAATCTTAAAACACTTTCAACACTAAGCACTAAGTTTCAGTATTCTATGTGTTCGTTGCTTAGTGCTTTCCAAGTAAGGAGATTCTTGTACGATATTACTTATGCTCAAAGATAAATGTATGTTCCCTTTCTTTCTTGCTAAGTACAAAGATTCTATATGTTCAAAGATATAATCGTTGTTCCTTTAAAAATTCATATGTACAAGTATGTTTATTCGCTGTTCCTTTAACAATCTTAGCAAGTACATAGCTAATTCCTTAATTTCCTTACATATAGTCTCTGTTCCCTCAACAATCTTGCCAAGTACGCAGAGAATTCCTTATGCAAGCATATTAGAAGGATTGACAGTCGCTTTATGCCTGTCTAACCGGGATATTTATATTGTTTTCATCGCTTAGATCAAAGTGCAAATGGAGGGGGAACAAAAACAACGGAACGAAAATCGATATATGTACTGTGAGTTTGTCGCAGCACGCATACAACACCAAGGGTGGGTAGCAAGGGAGGGGAGGGCGAAGTGGGCAGGAGTGGTTGCAGGAGGAGGTAACGAGCGTGGACTTGGGATGTGGATGTGAAGCAGGCCCTGACACATGGCTAAGCCTAAAGCAGAGTGCGATTTAAAGCCTTCTGTAGTTACCGTTACGCGACGAAGCAGCAGAGAATGGAGCAAAATCCAATAAACAGCAGTGGCAGCCAGGCACTAAGCACGCGAAAGAACAAAAAGAGAGAGAGAAAAGGGAGGAAGAGAAACTCGCCTCGTACTCCACAAAAATAGACGCACAGAACCAAGCGTCGGAAAATGCCCACAAAGCGAAGGGTCGTGTAAAAATGAAATAAGTACGGCCGTGCACACACACACACACCCACACACACTGAGGAAGAGCGGAACGAGAGAGGGGTTATCTGGGGGTGGTGACATTCTGATTGGGATTCCGTGTGCAGATTGTTTTCAGAATTGTGGAGCAACTTTAGTTGCATGCCCCAAGGCGCTTCATGTACGCCACAACCTGAGCGCCACAGCTGCTGCTATTGACCCAAGCGCCTTTCCACATCCATATTCATCTAGTTATTCACTCGTAACTGCACTTTATTTTGACTTTTTTGTACAGATTTGGAAAGTTTCACTTAAATAATTAATGCGGCCCACATAAGGCGAAAGCTTAAAAAGTTTGCATAACTGTGAATACTCTGTATACATCTATAACTACTATATACTTAGTAAAGTTGCATAACTGTGATACACTGCATATTTTTATATTACATAGTATACTGATATTGTGCAGTAGTTTCAGTTAGAGAATTTATATAAATTGTACTATAACTGCCTATAATTTCTGGGAGAAACACAAACAATAATGCTCTTTATCTAGCTGAAGTTCTTATCCCTAACAATAATAATATAGTATAAAGTGAAGATTGAGTAGAAGTTTCAGATGTAACTATTGTACATAGTTTCTTATATCCTTTTGAAGTTTTTATTCCTAACAAAATAAGGAAAATGAATTATAGAAAAAGTAAATTATTTATAGAAATAAAATAAAAAATTTAATATGAATATTTAGTTTTAATTCCACACTGTACTGTAACTTAACTTCACATACATAATAATAACTGCATAAAAAGAACTTAAACCTAAAGATCAACCTAATCAATCTAGTGAAAGAAATGTAAATGTAGTGGGATAGAAATGCAGTTGCATTTTACAGAGACATGAAGAAGAGTTAAAAGAGAACACACACACAAACCCAGAGACAAGAGCAGAGAGCTTGCAATGTCACAACATTAAAGTTCTGGGAATTGCTCTGAGATGGATGAGACTCTTTACGAGCCAACTGGGCGACTGCTTTTGCCTCTGCCTCAGCCACTTTTGCTTCGGCCCTGAACAAGGCAAAAGGAAGTGAAGCGTAAGAGGCCCCGTTGTATTTATGGCAATTAAATTGTCTTTCATGCCCAGATCCTTTGTTCGTTTGCCTGACGAGCCGTTTTGCCGTTTCCCTTAAACATTTTAATAACCCCATTTGGCTGGGATCGAAAGCAGGTTAAGTTTTTGAATTGGCACACACACATACACATATACACATACACAAACACACTACACAATATGGTTTCTTCTTCTTCATTCAACTTCCTGTGCTTCTTGCAGATTTTACAATATTCCTTTGAAATTCAGTTCTTAATTAGCAATTAGAACTGTTCCGTTTTGAGATTATTGCATAATATTTTATTGTTATTATAATATTTAGTAAGGCTTTGTTTGTGTAGCCAAGAGTCATATTCATTGGGGTTGTGGAATTGAGTAACGAATAATATTTATTTATATTTCACTTAATTCAACAGTTTATGTAATTGTAATGCGCTTCTTGTGGCGCGTCGCTTTCTTAGTGGTGTGTGTTCTAGCTTGATTGCAGCTGGTCTGTAATCGACTTTGTTATCGATTGGCGGAACTTGTTCGCGATGTTTCGTGAGTAATTGAGTATTTCTACTTTGATAAGAATGTGAGGTTAAGATGCGAAATATATAAATGGGGTTATTGTCCGTACTTATTCCTCGGCTTCTTATAAATATTCTTAAATTAATAGTACCTTTATTAATTCCTGATGTGCATAGCTTACTATATATAGGAAAAAGCAGTGCATAATTCTATATAATGAGCCAATTTATATTGTTTTGATTATCGAATTAAGATGCAATCGCTTAAATTACTTAACCATATCTAAAAGTTTTATCTCCCCCAAAATACTCGTCAAGTAAATCAACTTTGATGATAGTTCGGAGTGGGAAAAAAATGAAACGGCCTTTAGGAGCACATCAACTATCGTGTACTGCCCTTACCTTGGCATAATTCTTGCGTACCTTCCTTCTACCTCTTTCCCTCTCTCTCTCTCTTAGTCTTTTTCACCAGTTTGTCGTTGTTGCCTTTGCATTGTTTGCCTTTTATCGCTGAAGTTTTTAGCAGCCACAACAAATCGCGAATGGCGCACGAAGGCACACAGAATGATGAATAGGATATGAGGCATAAAGGAATAACGGAATGACCAAATGGCGACATGGCGTGCAATGGAAGCAATAACAACAACTACAAGAACTACAAATGCCAATGTAATGAATGTGGAACATAAATTTGCGTTGTTTAGCGCGTGCGAGAGAGTGAGAGAGAGCGAGAGAGAGTGTGCGGGAGTGGGAGAGAGTGTCACTATAAAAACAAAAACTAACGTTGAATTTTTTTGCTTTGCATTGCAGGTGAAGGCGAGGAGAGCAGGAAGAAGGGACAAAGCGGAGGCGTAACAAGGTCAAAACTGCCAACATGCTGCAGCTGTAAAGAAGCGACAAAGAAAGGAAGAACGAGAGAGAGCGAGTGAGTGAGTTAGTTAGAGTGAGAAGAGCACGTGCGAGCGAGAGGGGGAGAGGCAGCGCGACAAAGTGCATTTGTTCCAGCAAACAATGTCATCGATCTCGGCCCAGGGCGTGGTCGAGCGAGCCTCCGCCGAACTATCGAAACGCATCAATGGCCTCGGGCTGCGCTCCAAGCATCATCATGGCAGCAGCAGCAGCAGCAGCGGCAGTGGCAGCGACAACAACTCCTCAAACTCCTCCTCGTCCAGCTC
The DNA here is from genome assembly GCA_018903425.1 of Zaprionus nigranus. NCBI lineage: Eukaryota > Metazoa > Arthropoda > Insecta > Diptera > Drosophilidae > Zaprionus > Zaprionus nigranus. The sequence goes on from JAEIGD010000024.1 coordinate 1,005,518, forward strand.
CGGCTCCAACTCGTCCGGCTCAGGCAAAACATCTGTAATGGAGCGCGTCACGAATGCGCTCTGTGGCGGCAGCAGCAGCTCCAATTCCAACTCCAACTCCAACTCGAACAGCAACTCGAACTCCAATTCCAATTCCAATTTGAACGCCAACTCCATTGCGAATTGCAATGCCAACACGAATCCGAACTCCAATTCCAGCTCAAATTCCGGCGCATTGACGCCCCAGACGCCAGACAAGCCCAGCAGGAGCAGCCCGAGCTCAGCTGCGTCGCCGCAAACTGTTACTGGCTCCGGTTCCAGTTCCGTTCTACCCGCGCATCTCATGCAACAACAGCAGCAGCAACAACAGCAACAACAGCAACAACAGCAGCAGCAGCAACAACAACAACAGCAACAACTGCAGGCCATGGCAGGCTCGACGCTGATCAACTCCAACCATCACCTTGCTGGCATGCCTTCTCCACCCGGTGGCATTGGCCAGCTGGGTGCTCCACCCACGCCCACAGTCAAGTCGATTGCCAAACAGATGAACATACAGATCCCGGCACCAGGCTCACCCACATTCAGCACCATGGGCATGGCGGCGGCACAGAAGGTGAGCTCGTCTGCTACAGGCGGCACTCCACTGCAGCTACGCAAACAGTTGCCCAATCCGCATCTGCATCATCCGTATGGCTCCGCACCGCCTCAGGCCACACAGGCCTCGGCACAGTTGGCTGCGGTCGTGACGCAATCCGCGCTCATCCTGCACAAGCACCCGCCCCACATCCAAAGCATCGACGCGCTGCTGCTGGACGATCGTTTCCTGAATCGCTTTTTCCAGTACTTCACGCCGTACGAGCGTCGCGTGCTCGCCCAGGTGTGCATCAAGTGGCGCGACATCCTCTACCGCAGTCCGCGCTACTGGTCCGGTCTGCTGCCCACGCTGCAGTGCCGCGAACTCCGTCTCATGCCAGTCTGCGATCGTGGCAAGCTTTATAACTCGCTGATACGACGCGGCTTTCACGCCCTCGGCCTGGTGGGTGCCTCCGACGAGGATGCCTTGGATGTGGTGCACTCCTTCCCGCTGGCCTCCAAGCATGTGCATTCGCTTAGTCTGCGCTGCTCCTCGATCAGTGATCGCGGTCTGGAAACACTGCTCGACCACTTACAGGTGAGTTGGGGGGGGTTTGGAGTAGGGAATAATACTTGGCTACTCCTTGCAGTGAAATAAGTGAGTGAGGAAGGTAGATACGTATTTGGAAACTGTCAAAGACAGGCTGAAGCAGTTGCCCTAACTGACATGCCAGAAAGAAACTTCATTGTATACTCTAACAGTGGGTATATTCAGTTTGATACACATAGAAAGCGATATCTCTTACCTCTTTATTTTCACTACAGCATCTTGATCAGGTTTAAACATGTCCTTAGCTACCAAAAGTTACAAGGTTTTCTTCTTGTATTGTGTTCTTAAATTGTTGTCAAAGTTGTCATCAATTAAGACTTCAAAGTTATAAAATTCACATGCAAAAAGTTTATTATTTAAAAGATACTGTAAGTGGATATAAATAACTACAATACTATCGTATATACTAAATCTTTCAAAGAAACAATTATTATTATTGTTGAAAAGGAGGAAAAGAACTGCGAGTTATAAGATCTATTACAGCCCTACTGAGCTTATAAATGCTATAGCTCCATCATCAGTACAGTAGTTTTTTATGAACTGGGCTGATTAACCATATCTCTTTAGTTCAAGAAGGTGCCTTCCTAGTATAGTATTGCAAATCTCATACGTTCGCACATACTGCCCCTAATTCACAAAATCTGCAATAGAAAAAGTTCTCTAGAGTAAAGATTTTCTATATATGTACATATGTCCCCATCAATTCAGGCTTGTCATACAATTTCATGAATTCTTATTGATTCGAAGAACCAGTTAAGTTTACTCCACGTTTCTCTATTGTTATCTTTTAATACAAGTTAGTATTTCCACTTCTGCCAACATGCCACACAACTTACATGTACATATACCTTAAATATCTGACTAAATAACTGCTGATATGATTGAGATGCATTCAATACAATAATCATCTACATAAATACGGATAATCGTGTGGCTCTCTCTCGCTTGCCATGACCGTGGGCGAATCTTTGCCTGCACAACAGAGCAGACAGTGTGTCCTAAGTGCCTGAGTTGGACGTGGTCAGTCACACGAGACAATACGACACGATGCGACATGGCAAGACAAGACACACGGCGTGCATAAAAATAGATAAATAAGGCAAAGACAAGAAATGCGAGAAAAGCAAAGAAACTCAGTGAAATTCCTTCTTCGCCGGCAAGTGAAAACTATTTTCATATTTATTTTCAAACCAAACGACGGTGAAATGAAACGTGTCACAGTGCGAAAGTGTGTCACAGCTACCTCTGCTCTGTGCACATACCCCTCAGAGGGGATGAAGGGGGAGTGGGGCCCCTCGTGTGATAATTTCTTTGCTGCGCCTCTGCAATCTCATAACGAATTGATGCGATCAATTTCAAGCGCAAATCACATCAAAGCGGAACCATAAATCTTATTTTATTTGCCCAAAATGATTCGTCGAGCTAATTTGCGTGCATAAATAAATGAATAAATAAATGAATGGGAATGCGTACTCATAAATGCAATAGGCCTCAGTGCGTATACTGAATTTTTTAAACAGATAAACAATCTTTCAAATCAAATTAAATGAGTGATGGGGCTGTGATGAAGCTTCATCTAGAGAGGGGTTTGTATAGAGATTTTGAGAATTTTTAAAAATGTTTATAATGAAGATAAACTTGGGATAAAATTTAGTCTATAGTGGGATGATCAACTAAGTAAATTGTCATGGATAAATTGTCAAATCAAATGTAGAGTTAATTTAAGAATAAAAACCTGAAGTAAATTTAGTTTATCTATAGAATAAATTTAAATAACATTTCAAAACGAATCAATTGAAGGATAAACCTAGAAAAAAGCCTAGTCTAAGTAGAGTGTGTTTCGACTTTGATGATATTCCTATAAATGAATGAGCCTAAGGAGAAGCCCCTTTTAAAGTCAGTCTATTAATAGAATAAGTTGAATTAAATTTAGCTTTAGTTGCTATCTAATTAGCTTACCTAATTGATGCACTCAGCCAAGTTTGTATAGCCAACTTTAGAACGCAGACTACTCGATTAATCCACAAGAAGGAGTACACAAGAGAATGGCAGAGGAAAGTAGGCAGAGAGGGGAAGTAAAGTGAATAATGTGGGTCAACAGTTTGTGGGCAGTAGCGTAGCAGATGCGTAACTGTAATGCGCCTTTCCACTATCCCTCTCTCTCTCTCTCTCCGTGCTGCTTATCTGGGAGTATTGCGGTCTGTCAGTCACTCTCCTAGACTGTCTGTCAGTCTCTCTGTTCGTCTCTCTCACTCTCTCTCTCTCTGTCAGTTGGCTGCGTGTCAATCTGCAATGTCGGAATTAATTCAATGTGAATGCATGTCATGTTCATGAGCCTAGTTTGTTGTGTGAGTGTGTGTGTGAAGGGTGGAGTGTGTGGTTGGTTATATGTGTGTGTGTGGTGTGGGTCGACAAATGGTTTGATTGCAAATTGTTGTCGCTGGAAATGTCAACAAGAATGGCACGCATGTAAGAACAGCAGCAGCAGCAGAAGCAGCAGGAGGTGAAGGGGGAAAGCAGAAGCCGGGGCGGCAGTCAAAGGGGAATTCTATAGAAAATTTGACCTTGGGGAATGGGTCTACTGCATATCACACACAGTGCAATCGCCACCTACCTCCCTCCTGCATCCCTGGCGACTTTGCCCTTTGTTTTTGTATTAACAAGCGACTGTAATTTGCCACTTGTCGTCTGCATTGTGGTATGTGTGTGTGGTTGAAAATGCGACGGAAATGCGGCGAGTTCATATTTAATGGGCCATATGGCCCGCAATTGCCTGCTGCGCGGCACGCGGCGTATACGTAATTTCCGCATTGCATGCTCCGCAAGTTGGAGCGTTGTTGAACCCAGCTGACCTATAAAAGGATGGCAGACGGATTTGGAAAAAAGTTAAAAAGTATTCTTGAGACCTGAAGCCGAAACTAAGTTAAGGAATTTGTGGATATAATAAATATTTAATCCTCTTTTCAATTGAGGGAATCCTGCAGAAGAGAAGAAGTTGCAGACATATAAAACAAGCTGAAAAATGCATTGAGATATACGAATTGCCAGTTATCGTCAGTATAATAAAGTCATATCACATCGAGAGAGAGAAAAAACCCCAATTCATTGTGGTACTTGGTTCGTGTTTTTTGCCCAAATATTGATTTTATATTCGACATGTGGGAAAAAAGTTGCCCTGACTACACGTGTGTGTTGCCAGCCAACAAAGGCTCCCCCCACACTCCCACCACTTCCCTTCACTTCGTTGTTCTCTCGAAAACAAGAAATGCGAAGGGTCTAAAAACCATTTCGGCGTTAACAATGAAGTCATTTCAGAGCTCGGAATGACTACCATGTCGTTTGCATATCGACCATTATGCTGTGTGATGGGCCCGATAAGAGGCTCTTGAATAACACAGTAACAGTTTACAATATGATAGTTGGGAAGATAATGAGCATATGGCTAACTGATTGATTGCGTTCTTCCAAGAACTGTACAAGCTGCTAAGCTACATGTAATTATCGATAAATGTTTATGACGGCCATTTCTCTCTCCCTCATTTGATTTCTGTTCTGTTCCACTGTGATTGATGTGTTAATGAGCTGAAACTTCGTGGGTGTCGCCACGAGAATAACAACTTTGTAAGAACATAACTGTGACTAGTCTTGGGTTTCTCCCTCTCTCTCTTTCTCACATTATTCATCTGTTCTTTCTTCACTTCCCTTACACGCAATTGTAAAAGGTTTTGTTTATGTGGGTTTCTTGAATGTTTTACAAAGGGCAAAGTTCAAAGTTGAGGTGCGATTCGTACACTCAATATACAGAAAGGGGTTTTTAAGTTTTAAACTACATTATTGCTATAGTTCTTGGGTATATTGTAGTTAATTTGTGATAGAAAAGAGCAAAGTAGCAAAGCTTATTAGTTTGGGGTTGATATTTTGTTAATTGACATTTTCTTACAATGCATATTTCCTTCTTCTTGGTTACTCCCCCCATTGATATTTCCCCCTTTAAGCATCTACAATATCTATTTACCTCATTGTCCCTCTTGTTATTCAAGACTTTTCTGTTGCCATCATTTACTTTTAATTAAAAACCAAAACGCAGCAATAAAAAAAAATTGTGGAATTCCCTGACAATTGCAGAGTCTGTTCGAACTGGAGCTCGCCGGCTGCAATGAGGTCACCGAGGCTGGACTTTGGGCCTGCCTGACGCCACGGATTGTGTCCTTGTCGTTGGCGGACTGTATCAACATTGCAGATGAGGCAGTTGGGGCGGTGGCACAGCTGCTGCCATCGCTGTACGAGTTCTCGCTGCAGGCAAGTGTGGGTCGAAGGGGACACGAACGGTGGTGCGGGGTAGACACTCGTACTGAATTGAATTCGTTTTGCTTGCACTCCCAACAGGCTTACCACGTCACAGATGCGGCCCTCGGCTATTTCTCACCCAAGCAGAGTCACAGCCTGAGCATATTGCGCCTGCAGTCCTGCTGGGAACTGACCAATCATGGCATCGTTAATATCGGTAAGTCAAGGCCTTGAAGAAGTTTAGAAAGTTTAAAGAAACAACTTAAATTTAAGAAAGAATTCACAGTTTGTTGTTTATTGGAGTACGCAATGAAGTGAGAGTAACAAAAGTTCTTAAACACACTTTGAATAATACTTCAAATAACATTATTATGATATTAATATTATTTATTGTTATTATTAAGTTTACACGTATATTTATAGCTATGGTTTCTGTATTTCTACTAAAAGTTGTTTATGTATTCCTTGTGCATTCTTAAGTCTTCTGCCTCGCAAGTTCTGTTTGCTTTGCATTATGTTACAAATTCTCAAGTCGCATAAATATTTAGGGGCAGGTAAACTAATTCTATAGAGAGAGCTCCATTGTGATGTGAAACAACTGTAAAGCAGCCTCGAGTCGCTCGCCACACGTCGTCTATTTATTAATAAATATATTGTAAACAACAATTGAACAATGTTAGAAATGCGTTTGTGTGCGTATTTATTTATCTGGGAGCACGTGCCCAGCTGTTGTTGCCTTGTTGCCTTGGGCAGCCTGAAATCATTTTGGCCTGTTCCAGGTATTTTTCTAAACATTTTTCCACTCAGCTAATTGAAATATTTTCTCTATATTTTTTGTGCGACATTTTTTGAATGCTATCTGCACGAGCAGATCCCTTTGACGTCAAAGACAGACAATCACTACGGGTTTCACCCTCGTCACAGCCTTGAAAAGGACGTGCTGTCATCTGAGAGAGGAGGGAGAGGCAGGGAGGCCTATGGTCAGAGAGTAGGGAAAATGGCAAAAATTCTGTTTAAATTACAGTGTATTCAGGCCGTGTCCAGGGTATAACTTAGTCGAAAATGCCTCAAGGGCTGCCTTGGCAATAACAAACTCAAGAGGTTGCATTTCATTTTGCGGCAGGTTGAGCTCCTTTTGTCGCTTTGTTTGGGCTGTGCTGCCATGTCCCGGAAGTCACAAAGTTGCGACCGCAAGTCAATTTGTGCAGCAGTTCGAGTGCTTCTAGTGGCGACCGTTGCAGCTTGTTATACCTGGCTACCCTGGTTAGCAATTGTTGAAAGTAGGGAATATTAGTCATTAGGTTTCCATGGCTTCCCTCTCTACTTCACCTGCCTGTCATTTCCTGGAACCTTCATGTGCTATTATAAACTACAAAATGGCTGCCACATAAATGGCTGCCTCTTCTCCAACTTGTCGCAATCAGGTTAAACAAATACAGGTGCGGTTCCCAACATTCCCCCTGCCCCGCCCTTTTCTTCACTTACCCCAGTGTGTCTCCATTCGAGTGCAGCAAATTAAGCAACCCGTTCGCTGCGGGCTTCTAGCCAAATGGCTGATACACGGGCTGCCAACTCGACAGCACGCACCATCGCGTCTCCCTACGGAGTCCAATTATGTGGCACGTTTCCCCTCCCCTTCCCCCCTTTGTCTACGTCGCCATTAGCTCTGCATAACTGTAACTGCAGTTTGCCTCAGAGCATTGGAAAATTAAATTATTGCAGCTCGCTGCCTGCCAGTTTTCGAGGCTGCCAACTTGTTTACGGAGTGTTGAACATATTTTCGCTGACTGAATATTGGGAAACCATTGAAATAGGCAGTATTTTAGTACTAGAAGAGCTTAAAGAGATATTTACATAACTTACATATAACTGTATCCTTCAATAGATTCCACTTTCAAGGCATATAGAGTATATAAATGATATTACGCATTTATCTTTATATGTTAATATTCTAACCTTAATTGTTGAATTCCGATTTAAGAAGTTTAATAAATGTAGATCAGTTAAAAGAGCACAAAATGCAGAGCTCTCTAAAGTTTATGCAGATCTATAATTTATTGCCTTGTCTTATTATGTATGCCCTGAAAACTGTGATAATAAAGTGCAGTGAATAAAAGACTAAGTATTTATCAAATGTGAGAGAACATTTCTTAGAAATTATTCCTATCGAATCGAATAAATATGGAACACAAATCTTCGTAAATATGTATGAACTTGAACATGATCCAAAGGTATATACAATATTTATGAAATAAATGAGGGAACTCGTGCAATTTATTGTCGATTTTAATGTTTTCTACACAATTTCAAGAGTATTCTAAAGTTCCACCAACCTGTTTTACGCACTCTACAATTGCACAACCCTTGACAATTAACATTTCTGTGGCAAATAATCGACATACTTATTTACCGAGAACATTTTATGATGTCATTTATTAAACATAAAATACACCCACACAACACAAACATACCCAGATAGGCAAGAATATCTGCCATAATTGTGGAAATACTTTAATTTATTTGTTTTGGCTTTTAATTAAAATGTTTTATGGTTATCCACAGTGCTGTAAATATCTGTAAATATTTATTAATGGTCTGTTTGGAAATAAGTAGCGCAGTTTGCAACGTATAAGACTTAAAAATACCCTGTAACAGACAAAGAAACTAGGTTGCTAATCTTATAAGTACAAGTATATTAAAAATAATAATAATATATAAAAATACTCTATGGAAAGGTTGATGATACCTTCTTCTTCTTTAGTTTAAATAAATTTATAATACCCTACTGCATATATTGTACTGAGTATAACAGTAAACCATAACACATCTGGTTATTCCATTGGGTTGCCTAAATTTATTGGTGAATTTGATTTGCGCGTGGGAAATATTTATGAACAAATACGGGAGTGTGGTTTTCAAGATTAATTGGAATTTCTGTGTGCGTATTTATTGAAATTCCTTCTGCCAGTAACGGAAGTAACCCAAATAACTTAGAAGTCCCTCAAGTCATGTAGAATGTATTATTATTCGAGCAATCTTTAAACTTCAGAGTAGTAAATCAGTTGAATAATTATATAAATTAAAGACAAACGAACTTTGCTCTGCGCTAATTCAATTCAGAGGAAACTGAAGTGAAATAAGTTTTTTGCCGAGTCTGCAGAGAATTGAGTAAGCTCTGTAGAATTTTCAAGGTAAACAGAGAGCGCACTGGGGCTTGCCTGAAGTTCAATCATACAACAACTACACCCCTTTCAATTGCCCTCTGTCAACTGTCGAAACTGTTGATAAGCGCGCAGACTAAACAAGAAGAAGAGGAGGCAGAAGAGGAGGGAAAGCAGCAGCAGCAGAGGCAACATCAACACGAGGAAGCCATTTGGCTAATTGCATTTGCAGTCTAATTGAATTGAAGACGTTTTCAACTCGACGTGTCTTCGTTGTCTTCGCGCTTCGCTCTACGGTCTCTTCAACTCTTGCGCCAGCTGAGCGTGGGTCGGGTGCCTTCTTAGCTCAGTGGCAGAGCGCTGGTCTTGTAAACCAGCGGTCGTGAGTTCAATTCTCACAGAAGGCAGGCAGAGACAACAGAGATAATACCCTGTATATACCCTGTAGTTGCAAGGTATCTGCACAGCTATTTTGCATTCGATTAAAGTCTTTTTTGCGACAGCTGAGTGTCCAACGTTTAGCACGCGAGTGTTGGCAGCACCGGAAACGGAAGTTGTCCACGTAATATGTGTCGACTGCGCTGACTCTGCTGGTGTATGGCACCCCCCCCCCGCGGGGTCGTTCAACTGGGCGTGTTCGTGATTTATGTGCACGCACTGCGCAACTGAATGAGAGAGAGGGAGATAGAGAGAGAGAGAGAGAAAGAACAGCGTGAGCTAATCTCGTATTAATTGACAATGTCAACAAAAATGTCGGATTTCATTAGGCACAACCAGTGCAAAAGCTGGCAGCGAATTCTCACTCGCCTGCCTCTTCCCTCTTGCCCACAGTTTGTATCACCATCATCAGCTTCGTCTGTCTCGTCTGCCTCGCCTGCCTCGTCTGGCTTGCTAATAAAGTGGTTTGCGGTTCGTTGCGCGCCTCAGCAGACGCAATTGTCATTAATGTCGCCGCCAAAAACGAAAATGTCCATCAATTTAACCGCAAGTGCTCGATGGCATCCGCATCCGAGTCTGGGATAAACCGTGACCCTCCTTGCTGTGCTTCTTCCGCAGCGAAATCTATGTGGGAAACTGTGAAAATGCGCTGCGGGAGAAATTAAAGTTAAAGCAAACATTGTGCAAATAAATTGGGAAAGGTTAAGCAAGGCAAAAGTAAGAGAAGGAATTACCAAATAACAAGGTGTTTCCCATAACTCTTTGAGCAACCCTCGTTGTGATTTATGTAGCCTGAATGTATTTCTTTATTTTACCTTATTTATCTTTCTTGAATTCCCTGCTGCTGCCGGTCTGTGCCAATTGGGAGAATTCATCTTTGCCAGTTGTCTGAGCGGGAGAAGGTTGCGGCAAAGGGTTATGGGCAGCTAAGGGGGTACTTCACTTTCTTTTTTTTCTTCTCTCTTCCTTATCCTGCTCTCTTGACATCTACTTAGCATCATAATAACTACAATAATGTCAACAATAACATTTAATTACATGTTTATTTAATTACATATCATTTCTCAAGGTGCATTTTGTTGTTGATTTGCTGCCAAGGCAAGAGAGTGTGTGTGTGTGTATGAATGAGTGTATATACATATATAGTGTATATACTTGAGTGTGTGTGTGTGCTTGTGTGTGTTTGCTTGTGGTTTCTGTCGCGCGCAATTTTTAATTAACTTATTTATAAGTAGCCAAAAAGCTCAACGCCTCAACGTCTGCTTGACGCGTGTTGCTCCTCATCGCCACGCACCACGCCCCCTTCTCTGCCTACCGCCCCTTTAAAAAGACTTGGCCAACTTGTCAATCAATTGTCGCCGCGTTTTTTCGTTGTTTTGCACACGGCATTGGCCATGAACTTTGCCTAATCCGCCTCGAGAGGCAAAACAACAAAAAAACTGAATGAAATTTTTTTTTTATATTTAAAAAGTTTTTTTTTTGACTTATAAGTTAGACACGAATTGTCTTGTTCCTGCAGAGTTTCAGAGTGGCCTGAAAGTTTTTTCTTGTTCACCAGAAGAATGAATCTTTTGTGCCTTGACAATCTTTTCTTCTTGCGGTGCCCCCCAATGATTGTAAATGTTTTGGTTTTCTTTATTGTGCAAAGTACAATATTCGATGAAGTTTGATTTGCGAATACTCTCATATTTGTTGGCCATCTTCTGCACTTTCCTACACTCATTTAATCGATGTAAAAATCCCCAAAGATCTACTTCGCATTCCTTTTGGCACTTTCCTTAATAGCCCCATTTTGTGCGCCGTTTTGGGTTTAGTAAACCCCAAAAATGAGAGCTGGCTTAAGTAGCTGCCATCTAAATGATTTGCCAGCACATCCTGCGGCTGCCCGCTTCGCATTTGGCATTACATACATCCACATCAATCAAAGTCAAGTTGAGTTGGCCAAGCTAATGACCTCGGACAAGGGCTGAGGCGGCATTGGCCGGGCTCAGAGCAGAGCTGCGTAAATGTTTCCGGCGACGCCCTATGAAGAGTTATGTACAGAAAATTTGTAAATTAGCAAGATTTAAATTAATTTACCACTGTTTTGTGAGACTTCACAGTGCCACACTGTGTACAGTGCATGCAATAAGTCAACAGACATATATTTCAAAACTAAATTAAGTCAGTTCTGTGTTGAGTTTCAGTGAAGAAAAGTTCTGTCAACTTCTTGAAAGTCAAAATATGGCAGAGTACACATACACACACACAGTTACATACTCACACATACACAGACACACCTATAAGTACTTGTACATGCCACATGCAGAGTAGATACTACTTAAACTTGCTGTATTTAGTTATTGAGGGTTTTTGGTGCAGAGAGATAAGGGACTCGACTTGCAGTGCAGCCTATGTATGTACATGAATTTCATTTTAATTGCATTTTAATGGCTGCCACACACACACAAACACATGCATACTAACACACACATAAACATATATACAGTCCCTGTAGATAGCTGCAGGCCAAAACACATCGAGTTGGAATTGTGTGGAGCCTAAGAAGAACTCAATGCCTTGTCCCAGGTTGCTGCCAATAATTGCGTCGACAACACCATTGAAAATAGGTTCAAAGGGCAGCTGAGCCCCGACGTCAGCAGAGCTGCCAATGTCAACGCCAACGCACTGTCACTTGCAGGCGCAGAGCACTTACGGCATGTCCGCTCAAGTTGACAGCGAAAGTAAAGTTTTGTGTACCTACTATATATATACTTAATATACCCATTTGGCTTATGCCTTAACTAATGTTATATACTATAGCAATCTGCTATATTTTGTGCAATAAACTAGAGAAATGTTAAGAATATAATGCCCTAACTTGGCCAGGAATCATGATTATGTTCTTTGCAGTTCATCCCTTGGTGGGTGCAGTTTTTATAGCATACTTTGCAGCGCTCTGAAATTAACTTCACTTAACTTCACTTTCCGCTTAAGTTTTGCCATAATAATGTTCAACACCTTATGCGTTTAAATTTTAATTTATACTAATACCTTTTGGGGGCGTGGCAGGTATTAAGGGGGGGGCGTGGTGTGCACACATTATGCGCCCTGCTTAAAAATGTATTAAAACGCTTAGTTCCAACGTTTCCCTCGAGCTTCCTCGTGTCTGTCGCTACTCGGACCCTATATCTGTCCACAGAGCTGTAACTCTTCTCGCACACGCTTCCTGCGTCTACCTCCGTCTTCCCCTCCCTTCTTCACACCCCTCTGTCGACGCTTCAAGTGCCCTTTTGCTGCGTTTCCCACGCGCATTGCTTTTCAGGTCATGTGGGTGTAAAGACTTGTCTCTGTATGAGTGTGTGACGGTGTGTGTGACGTGTGAGTGTGAGTGAGTGTATCTGATGGTGTGCGAGTTTATGCACATGTCTGGGGTGCGTACATGCATTTGATTGGCAGCTGTTGTTGCCTTGCGGGTGCGAGTCACTCTTTCGTTCCACTTCTCCTTCTCCCTTTCCTTCTCCTGCTTCTCCTTTCTTGCTCCAACTGTTTGCCTAGTTTTGTTCTTCTTTGGTGCTCGTTAGTTTTTCGCTTGGAAGTCCCGGCAAACCTTAAATGCAGCTCTTAAAATATGTATTTGGCACAGACTAGTTTATGAAAGTGCTTTGATATAGCCAAGACTTCTGACTTCATTGAGGTATTGAGTGCACAATGAGAAGGAAAACTTCATTTATATTAAAGAATGACAAATTTGTATACTAAATACAAATAAATAGAACAATTTAAGCAACTGAAACTAATGAGAGGCTTAAAGTTTAATAAAACAATAATATTAACATTTTAAGAGAAGAAAACAGAAGAGAAATGTTATCTTCCACATGCCAAAGGTTTTAGACTTTTGCAGTTTATGGAATAGTTAATCATCTAAATTATTTAAGAATTTTATAAGTATCTCTGAGTATTTGTTCCTTTACAAGATGATAAAATTGTATTAATTGAGTATGATATAAAATGAATATATACTTTATGTAATAAGATAATCCAAAAGTCTGATATATAAATATACAATAAGTTCACCCACAATCTCTACATAAAAATACTAATAATGAAGAAAAGGTTTAATTTTCCCATTTACTCAGATTATAAATTTACTTACATTGAATCTTAATGAAGTTAGAGCTGCTTTCTTCTTCCTAAACCACCAAGTATATCAAATAAATGTCAGATTATTGTATCAATCAAATCGAATTTGTTTTGATTGAATTCGCAGTCTGCAGTCGAAATTGTCAATTTGCCAAAGAATATTTTGAACAATTTGCAAATTGCTCTTCTCAATTGTTAAGCAATTTTACCGAACTTTGATGTCGCACCCGCCCCTTTATGTGCCCCGCCCCTACTGCTGTCCTATCATTTTGCCGATGCTCGTTGCCAATTTGTTTGCTCTCTTGTGTACAATTTGCAGTTAATTAAACAGCATCGAGCCAAAGACCACGACAAGTGCACAACAACAACAACAAGAGCAACAGCAACTAGTTGCTAATTTAATTTTTAAACACTAAACACTTTACCCCCCCGTCCACCATTTGCATATTACGTAATCCCTATTGCTGTTTTGTGGTAACTGAGCCAAACATCGGTCTAATCAGTCCCGCACCGACCCTATCACGCCGTAATAAGCCACCACATAATTTGCCCACCTACGCACCTTGGCCCCCGTTAATGAATTTCAACTCGCGCTCGGGTGCGTCTCTCTCTCTCTCTCTATCTCTGTCTTCCTTGCGCCGTGTTGACTTTGCCATCCGATTTAAAGGCTTAATTATCGCACGCAAATATTTATCCAACATTATCGAGCGCAGAGGCAGCTTAAGAACGCAGAGATTTCCCAGGGTATATCCATGGCCAATTTGTTGCTATCAATTTCAAGATATTGTCAAAGAATTTTGTAAACTTTCTTTGGAATTCTCTTTGATATGAAAAGCCTTTGAAACATAAATATAAGTGAGGCTTAAATATTCTACAGAGAAAGTAGAAAAGCTCATTGTCGAGAGCTCTCGATTGTAAGACACTCAGTATCATTATGTGTATGAATGCAGTGAATAAGCAGTAAGCAATTTAACCTATTTACTTAAATATTTGATTAGGTTTATTTTAGTTATTCGTTTGCTTGAATCATCTTGAATATAAGATGATTTTCATCAAAAAAGGAATTTCTAGTTCTAATTAATTAGTAACTGAAGTATACCATAAAAACTTTAACTGAATTCGATTAAGTCTTTACATCGTATAAATACAATGAATATAAAGAAATTTGTAATAAGAAAGAAAGTTTATTTGCGACATAATAAAGGTTTGATACTCTTAATACCCTTAATAGAGACAAGTTGATAGACTGACAGAGCTAGCTTAACTTGTCTGTGCACTATATAATTTATGGGGTCGAAGATGTCCTTTTCGGTGCATTACAAACTTCCCGGCAAAGTGTATATACCTCAGAGGAAGGGTATAAAAATAAAAAGAACCTATTTCCTTCCACAAAGAAAATCAATAGGTCGCAAAAGACAATGTAGGACATTGGCAACTAAAACTGCGACTCGTGGCAAACGTTTAAGATGAAATTTATGAATACGCCGTGCATGTTTATCACTGTGACAATGACAGGGTGAATCACTAACAAAGAAATGAAAAGAGGGGATAAAGAGTAAAACTAGGCTAGAAAAGGTAAAGTTAACAGATTCTGCAGTATATCACTTTAGTTCCACAACAATTTGTTTGACTTTCAGCTAGTTTGTGCTAGGTTTAAGAGCAGATAGAGCAAATAACGATAAATACATGCAAATGGCAGATAAGTAAGGAGCAAAACGACAATCAGTTGAGGGACAAGGGCTTAGAAAGGACGAAAAACCAAAGCGAAACGAGGCGTGCATAACACGCAAATCTCATTAGTTGTTATAGCAAGATACACATTGTCCTATCATAGATACCCAACTTACAAATTGTGGGTGTGCAAGTGAGTGTGTGTGTGTGTGTGTGTATGTATTGCACGTGTTTGTGTTGTTTTCTCTTCACTTTTGATGTTGCTTTTGCGGAACACGCGCAATATTCTGCCAAGCGCAAATTTCGATTTACATATCAATCAGGTTCAGTGAATGTCGCGAATTTTCCAATTCTGTGAAACGAATTTGATTTCGCTTGATTTAAAAAGGTTGTTTCGAATTGAAGGTACTTTTGAGAATACGGCGCAATGATGATTTTGACCACAGCTTGATTTGATTTGAAAACAGATTGCAGTCTGTTTCAGCCTCTGATAACGAACTTATATAATACTTTAATCAGTTCTACATCATTCGACTGTGACATACTTACATTATATCAAATGACTACAAGTTTCTCTCCCTCTCAGTTGCTCCCGCTCTGCATTCCTTACGTAATAGGAAATATCTCACAGTTTACATCACTGAACTCACTTTGACACTCGCCGCATCCCAATCTGAATCTGAATGTGAATCGGAATCTGAATCAAATCATATCAGTTGCTTTTCTGTAGTTCTCTTTCTTCTGTTGCTTTGCGTTGCAATTTCAGAATTTGTGATCGCAAAAACGAGTAGAGCACGAGGAGATTTATGTATCTTCTACCCGTTAGTGTCGGTCACAAACCGAAACTGCAACAGATTGTTCAGTTTATAATCCTTTGAGTCGCGTAGCACAAGAGAGATCACGCTGATCACTCTGATCACTCTGTCACTAAGGGCAGCTGATAGTGAAATGAATTGCAGCCGCGATTACGAGCGCGATAAATACGCGCAAAGCGGCGAGAACTCTCTACGATTCTACAGCTAATGCAGTTTCGAGCTATTCAAATGTAATTCAATCGATACGAGCTCTTTCCCTCTCTATCTTTCTCTCTCTCTCTGCCACCTCAGCTCGCCCTTTCGCTCTGCTAGACTTGATTGCGTTTCTAACGTGACACGACTAACTAAGTTACTGCAGTGGTTTCTCACGCAATCATCTCTCTCTATCTCTCTCTCTCTCTCCCTTTCTATGCCTCTCTTTCTCTTTTTGCTTACTTAGCACTGTGATCTCTAGCTACAGTTACATCTGTATCTGAAATCGCAACTATATCTTCAGCTACAGATGTTTGCCCTCTCACTCTGTCTGTCTGCTGCCTGTAGCTTTATCTTTATCTCCTCTTGTCTGTCTCCGCCAATAGGGCTTTGTCATTTGTGTGTGAGCAGCCCAGCTTAGTGCACACATGCACAAACATGCCCATGCATGCGCATACTTGCGCGCACACACATCAACAGAGGGCTCTGTTATTGACAGATCTTTTATTATACTTTTTGCGGTTTTTAGCTTTGATTTGTCCTCCTTTTGAGACGACTTAACCCACAATTGCCGCCTTGTGGCTGGCGCGAACGGTTGCCAACAGTTGCCAACGGATACAATTACAGCTTGCTGCCACTGGGCATCCCCTTACACGCTCAGCTTAAGCCGCCTGCCGCGTCTGCTTTCCCGTTATAACCGTTGTTTTAGCGGAATGCCAACTCTGAGTGCAAGGCAGAGTCTCTGTTTGTATCTGTATCTAAGAGTTTACAAAATGTATAATAATTCAATGTAAGATGAATTTAGAGACACAACATTAAGAAAATATGTTTTAGTAAATGAAAATCGATTGATTCTTAAGTGAGTTACGATTAGAATGCAATCTAATGATAGATTAAAAATAGGTTGATTTTTGATTGAATTCCAGTTTGAAGTCTTGCAGTAACTGGGCGGCCCTTGAGTCTGTCTATCTATATCTGTATTTGATTGAATGAGAAGCAACTATTCATACACTTTCAAAGAAGCCAGCACAATTGAGTTCATTTTGTTGTAACTCGAATCGCATTTGTGCGCATTTGCCTTATGTGGTTTTTTTGGTCAGAAGCCTAACAAGAGTTGCACTTTTCCACTAACTAAACTGGGCCTCGTTTTATCTCATGTGTGTTTTGGTATATTATAAGTGAGTTATTTCAGTTATTGCTCTACAAAAGTTAACTTAAAATCGGCTTAGTTACTTTGGTGTTGCACTTTTTGACTTCATTTCCCCTTATTTGAAATGCCAGAAATTATACTCTCTCTCTAAGTGTTCTTGGAAAATCATCTTCTGTCTGCGTTACTTTGCCATTCTTATCTCTGCATCTGCAGGCGCCGCATATGGAAATCTGAAGCCACGTGGCAAATTAACTTGCGCCGCCCTAATACTTACTGCCTAGGTCCTTTTTCAACCACCTTCCAAGCCCGTCTAGTTTAATCCCTTCTAAGCCGCTTTCACGCAGTAATTGTAGCCAAGCCACTCCCACACTAAAAGCTTTCAGGCAACCCTTTAATAGCAGGTCACAATCCTTGTTCGTCTCTTTAAAATTAAATATAGAAATTGTAGTTTCTTAGACTTGAGTTTGACATGATTTAACCAGAGTAAAGTAGGTGCACACCCAATGAATGTCCATGTTGCAAAGACGAAAGAAACAAAATGTAGTACACGAAATGTAGCACAGAATTGTGGCAGACACAACGGGCACAATGTTGTCATTGTCTGTTGAGGTCGACTAAAGAAAGAAACGGCAAAGCAAGCGTCAAAATATATAGCACAGAGATAGTTAAGTGAAGCAGACGCAGATAACATACTCTATGGAAATTGAACAGGGCTCTGCTGGAAATCGAATTAATATAACCACGTATACACACTTGCCACATATGCAAATGCTTTCAGCCAACATATGCTGTGCAAATTCAATTTGCGTCAGATTCAATTAGTTTCGCTCCTAAACAAAGTCCGAGCCGTATATGCTGAAAGCCAATGAGCCCGTGCAACACAAAGTCAATGGCAGACATTCATGGGCTGTGCATATTTAATAAGTTATTTTAAGATATACATATATGATATATACTATGCAGTTATTTTAAAATATAGAATATCTTTATAGGAAAATATATAAATATTTCATTTTTATTCCTTTTCGGAATTTACTTGACTAATGATCTATCTATCTATCTATTTATTTATCTATCTATTTATATATTTTTACTAAGTGTCTTTCATTCTTATTTCTTTTGCAGTGCATTCGTTGCCCCATCTAACGGTACTCAGTCTATCCGGCTGCAGCAAACTGACCGACGACGGCGTCGAGTTGATTGCTGAAAATCTACAAAAGCTGCGCGCCCTCGACCTGTCCTGGTGTCCACGCATAACGGACGCCTCGCTAGAGTATATCGCCTGTGATCTCAATCAGCTGGAGGAGCTGACCTTAGACAGGTAAGCAAGTCCACCCTGGGAAATCCTCGGCGCACGATAACAATACAAGAAGTGTGATTGACGCGTGTTCCTTTCTTTCTTTGGCGTTGATAAGAACAACTTCAGTAGCTCGGCAATTGACGTTGATTGACGTCGCAACGATACCCGCTCGTTATATAGCTCCAATACTATATATAGCCAGTTTAATTATAACACTTCAGTTCGTAGTTCGAAGCTTCTTGGAAAATAATTGTTTAAAAATCGCTTTCGTAGGAAAAATTTGCACTTAAATTTTCAGTTCTATTTTGTGACATTCTTCTACTTAAACGTACGTGGTTTAAAATAAACAACATTAAAATAAATAAATAAATGAATGAATAAATAAATAAATGAAAAAATAAATAAATTAATAAATAGATGAATTTAACTAAACTATGCATGAGGATTTGAGTGTGTATTAGCATCATGTCTGGCTTTAAAGGGGTCTTATTTCCCGGTAAAGTTTGAGGATCTGCCGAGGACAAATGGACGTATAAGCATCCTAACTGACTTCAGGGGAGAGCCCTCTTCCCAGTAAATATTGGAGAACTGCCCATTTAAGTTACTATAGAATAGATATGTTAGCATATGTCATAAATAAAGGAAGCCGAATACTTACACATACCGACATCCACCGTACCAAAATCCCCCACCATTCTGCAAGGCGCAATTTGTGTTTGTCGTATCGTTGTCAAATGTATAGAAATCCTCTTTTGCAGTCATTATTGAAAAGTAATCATGTTTAACATTTCCCGTAAAGTTAGCCAGATGTAACTTGTAGAAGTCTTCCTTGTTTGAAACAGTGAAATTGTCGTAATGAGCATTCTCAATGGTTCCATTGTCATATACCATATGTATATACAGCTCATTTTGTAGAACACTCGTTAAACTGTGTATCTTGTCCAAGCCGAGGAAGAAATCACCATCTAAGCTGCCAAATCCATTCTGGTATTCAGTCCACCTTCTATTGAAGTTCTCCTTAGCATCGATGCGCTGTTGGATCACAGTCCAACCAGTACCGGGCAAGAGATTGCTTAGTAGAGCTTTCAATTCTGAGAGTGCCTTATCCTGTTTGGTCATTTTGAAAACTTGCAATATGTTTTCCTTATCGAGAATCTCTCTGGGTGCAGCACTGTTATCCCCTTCAAGATCTTTAATTAGTGAATGAAGTTCTTGAACGGTTTTTAGTGAACTCATTACGCAAAGTTACTGTACTATATTCTTTAATACTGATTGTCTGCTCGCTAATCCTTGATTGGTTTCATCATTTTTGGGAATTGGTACTGCAGTTCCTTTCAATGCAGCTATCAGGATCAGAAGTACACAAGAATAGAAGAATCTGCACGTGTACATTGTGATATTTTAATCTTTTATTTTACTCCACTTCACCTCGCTGAAGTAAATTCGATATTGAAATGGTACACGGTTCTGCTCGGTATATATAGGAATGGTTTGTAGTACTTGATAAGGGCACGCGCAGCAATGTGAGTCAAGCGCTTAAGAAAACCCAAAAACAAGCAACAACGTCATTACCCCAACATCGATATTATCCCAAATCCATTGAAGAAAATTATGATTAATCCACAACTTGTGAATTTAAAAAGCGTGGCGAGTTTTTGGATAATTTGATTGGGAAACTTTCAACGGAGAGTATTGTGGTAACTTATTAATACTTAGTTTTTTGAGACTATCCTTGTTTTTTTGCTGTTGAATCGAAAGAAGATTCAATGGAAATTATTACTGATTCTCTTTATACGAGTATCCACATCGTTATTCTTTAACGAAATGTAGCTTTGTTTGACAGTGTTTGTTATGTTTTTAAAACAGATCACTTTATTCTGTAGATAACATACTTTTTGCATACAAAATAGCACTTCTGTGCTATCTTATTTGATTCTGTCGCTGCCTTTGTATGGGTCACTTCTACAAAAAGTTCTCTCTCTAGCAAACAGTTTTTAGGCCCTAATAGAGAATCACTATTGTATCGCATTATACTAAAATATATTTTTATTTACAAGTATCAATGTATAGAGCCCTAAACTACTTACTATTTAACTTTCTTATATAATATTAAATAATATCGCCCAAATTAAAATACCTATTTTTCAATACTTTCTATAGTTTCGATTGACGCAACTACGGTCTGTTGCAAATATATGTTTATCGCATTAGCTTTTAAGCGCGTGTCTGGGGCTGTATGTGTGTGTTAATAAGGAAACTTACTTGATGTCGTATTAATATTAGTCTGGCTAAAGCGTTGGCAACGTCGGTAACTTTCTTTACTTGATTTTGTATTAGCTTTCAACTCTGTGAACCGAATACTAATCGAAATTTTTCCATTCTTACTAACTTTCCAAATCTAACAAATCATTCACTTCTCCTTCCTTCTTTTAAAGGTGCGTACACATAACGGACATTGGAGTCGGTTACATTTCCACGATGCTCTCGCTGACAGCGCTCTTCCTGCGTTGGTGTTCGCAGGTGCGTGACTTCGGGCTGCAGCATCTGTGCTCGATGAGGAATCTTCAGGTTCTCTCCCTCGCCGGCTGTCCACTGCTGACGTCATCGGGTCTGTCGAGTCTCATTCAGCTGCGTCATCTGCAGGAACTGGAGCTGACGAATTGTCCTGGGGCCTCGCACGAACTATTCGACTATCTGAAAGAGCACTTGCCACGCTGCTTGATAATCGAATAATTATCGTCGGAGGGGGCTATCGTTATCGTAGTCTTTGTCGATTACTTTGTGAACAAGAAGAACAAACTGATTTTGTTTTAGATTCAGTCGAACTCTATTTGTATGGCAACTTTTTAGATTGTTATTTTTAGTCAGGAAGTTCCTTTTATGCTATAAATATTCTCGTATTAATGTAAATCCTTAAACTTACATATAGTTTACAATTTTCTATGATTTCTACTGTGATTTTAACTGCAACTGCATAAGAAAAGATGGTAAAGCTGTAAGACAAAGCAAGAAGAAACACAAATGAGTCCCTGAGTGGTAAATAATTATTTACAAGGCAGTACAATACCGAGATGAACTCTAATATTAATAATAATTTAAAACTATTATTGTAGTTTTTAAAGCAAGTTTTAATTAATCTCACTGTAATTTACCATAAAACGATTGTGCAAATTATACAGATATTTATATATATAGTTATATATACATACATACAAATGTAATGAACTTAAAAAGAACATTGCGCCCAAAAGACAAAAGAAACTAACACACATAATGAAGATATAAGCGAAAAAATCAAAAACTATGCAATTCACTGTTCAAATCAACAAGTTTCACAAAAAAAGAAGATAAACAAAGAATGAAAGAATACTTGTTTTATTTACATAGGCAAAATTGCTAACCAGCTTTACACTTAGCTCACTTTTGCAGCCCCGACCACTAATTGTACCATACTATCAACTATGCTACTAATAGTATAACCATTAAGCCCTTTGAGAACAGATAGAAGTAACGTTCTCGAAGAATCGGCACGTTATGCAATAACCAAAACTTATGAAAAGATTCAGCAATTTAGAAGGGTATGGCTTTCTAACGCTCCGCGCCGCCCTTCCTATAACTAAGTCGTAAACGACAAAGAGTTAAATATATAATATACAATATGAATTACTAAATATATGTATATCAAACAAATTTATTGAATAGAGCAGCGTTACAAATGTTTGAGTGGACATTTTTAAGGACTATTGTTTGCACTTTTCCGAACCCAAATGCGATATGCAAACCCAAAGATAATAAAAAAGGAAGTACGTGAAAAATAAACTAATGCAGAATTGAAAATGTGTTTCGTTGAATTTATTATAAATGGGAAACCCTTAATAATATAGGCATTGGTTTGTGCATAACTACAGTGCTACTTAACTGTATTTCGACTCAGTTCGACTCGTTGTCCTTCATTCCTCACAAGCGCCCTCGCCATCCTCATCATTGTCATATTCTGTATTATCCTCACCGTCTTCACCTTCCTGTTCTTCCTCCTTAACTTGCTGATCCCACCAAGAGAGCACCCCAAGTCCAGATTCGTTAATGGCACCCTGAAAAAAGAACAGATGCCAATTAATAGAGCTTTGTAGAATACATAAATTTCAACATACAATTAATTTGTAGGGCGCCTTCACTTCCTGCGTTGCCGCTGAGGCAGCTGCCGCCGCTGATGAAGTGCTGGGATTTTGAGACGATTGACCCTCTGCTTTGGGTGGTCCTATGGGCGACGTCTCCTCGAATATTTCGCGGGAAACACGAAACTTAATGGGCTCGCCCACGTCCATAAACAGATCATGTTTGGCACCATCGTCCAACGGATATTCCCATACCCATGCCTGCTCGGCCTCGTCGAAACGCGAAGGATGCTGCAGGGCTGCGTGGGGAATAAGAATATCATCGAAGAAACCCAATGTCACATGTACTCCCTCCCGACTGCAGTTCCGTATTTTACCGGTCATCACTGTGCCGACCATGGGTCGGAATACCACATACCGAAACAGAACCTCCGTGTGGGAGGCGCCATCGCCGGGCAGTATTATTGAGTCATTCAGCGAGACTATCTCCTTAAGCGCTATACATAGACCGACGTTTAACAGTACCTGCAATAAATAAAATTGTTATTACAAAGCCTAAAGAAATTGTCTAAATTTGTTTACTTTGTTGGCTAATTTCCGGTCAATTTCATCTCGCACTGCATCCACAAGCTTAAGATTAAATTGATCTGGCCCTATGCGGACGTTATCTTTAAGTTCTGCCAACACGAACATTATATACCTATTATAATGTTCGTTTAGAAACCTTTTGTTTTATTTAGTTAAACATTGAGGTTTTATTTACATGCAATGTGACCGATAGGAAGTAGACTTTTATCGATAAGTGATATTTATTTTAGCTGAAATACCAAAACTAATTAACGATAATTCTCGATATGTTTAAAAAATACCAAAACAATGTCGGCGTGGAGATGCGAATGGCAAAGTGCAACAGCTGTTCGTAAATAACACGTGCGAACAAGCTGCGTATTTCACAATTGCATTCAAGTAAAACTAAAACTTTAAATGCTAAGCGTATATAAAAGCGAGAAATTACGATATATTATTATTATTATTGGTTGTTCAACAAGAGGAATAGGTATTATAGCTTAATTTCGCAATATGAGTGATGCTCATAAATTTAGCGACCCTGAGGAGGACTACGATGAGCTAAAGAATGTAAGTTCAAGAAACCCAATCAATTTCAAATGATTAATAAAATAAATTATTTCAATAGTCCGAGTGGTTGAACGACTTTAAATCCCTCACCGTAAAGCATGACATTTTCAAGGACGTCAAACTAAGCAATAAGGAGGCCAATGATGACCTCTGCCAGCCAATTATAGATGCCGCTAACGATGTGGAGGAAGATCGTCCTTCCGACGACGATGAAGATGACGATTATGATCTTGGAGATGACTACGACGCGTATGAAGAAGCCTATAGCGGATTTAACAAACCCAACGCACAGCCGCAGCTAACGGCGTCTGGAGGTGCAGGAGGCGGCGGCGGCGGCACTCAGCGAGTGAGCAGCTATCAACCGAATGAGAAGCTACTGCGTCGTTACTCCGCTCGTATAAACGTTGAGAAATATGATCCCAATGCCAACATGAGTGCGCAGGCAGCTAACCGATTGGTCAGTTTCGATCGTCGGCAGGAATTCGAACGAGTTCGCGTTCGTGATAAGCAGGATCGAGCGACGGCAGAGCAAGTGATGGATCCACGCACCCGAATGATACTCTTCAAGCTGCTGAATCGTGGCCTGATTCAGGAGATCAACGGCTGTATATCCACAGGAAAAGAGGCAAACGTGTATCATGCGGTATCCAAGAACGGAGAGGAGGAGTTTGCCATCAAGATCTACAAGACATCCATTCTGGTGTTCAAGGATCGAGACAAGTATGTTTCGGGCGAGTTTCGCTTCCGTCATGGATACTGCAAACACAATCCTCGCAAGATGGTGCGCACTTGGGCAGAGAAAGAGATGCGAAACTATCTTCGCATGCGTAATGCTGGAGTCCCCGTCCCAGAGCCGATTCTCTTGCGCTCGCACGTGTTGGTCATGCGATTCTGTGGCAAGGATGGATGGCCTGCACCCAAACTGAAGGATGTCGATATAAGCACATCGAAAGCACGTGAATTGTATCGTGACTGTGTCGTAATCATGTGGCGCATCTACAACCAATGCCATCTAGTGCACGCCGATCTGTCCGAGTTCAATATTCTCTTCCAGGACGGTCAGCTGGTAATCATTGACGTTAGTCAGGCGGTGGAGCACGATCATCCACATGCCTTTGATTTCCTTCGCAAGGATTGCACGAATATATCTGAGTTCTTCCGCAAGAAGTCGGTGGCCACCATGACAGTTAAGGAGCTGTTTGACTTCATAACGGATCAGACTATCACAGAGCAAAATATGGAAGAATGCTTGGAGCACATTTCGGAGCGTATCAAAGATCGGGGTGCCAATGATATCACAGCACAGGAGAAAATCGACGAGGCTGTGTGGCAGAACACCTACATTCCCAAGCGTCTGGATGAAGTGCCCCACTTCGAGCGTGATGTAACCAAGGCCAAACAGGGTCTCCAGCAAAATCTCATCTATGCCAAGATTACTGGACTAACGCCAGCACTGGATGTACAAAAACAACCCGATGTTCTAAAGTCTACAGAAGGCGCAGAGAGCGACGATGAAAGTGAGAACGAAAGCGAAGACTCCCAGGAGGAAGACGGCGATGAAAATCCCAAATTTAAAAACTCAGCACGGCCACGAGATGAGTCGCCAGACAGCAAAAAGGCCCGCAAGAAGGCAGTTAAGGATGCCAAGGCGGAGCAGAGAAAAGTGAAAGTGAAGAAACATGTGAAGAAGCGCAAGGAGAAACTGGGCAGCATGAAGAAGTAGAAAACTTTACATTAAGATTAAGATATGTCGCTTTTATGTTAACTGTAAATTAATACATTTTTCGAAAAATACATGAATATTTGTAAAACGAAATTAGTGAAAAAAAAATATCATATTTAATTCGGATATTATTATTTCTTGTTATATATATACTATGTACGTGTATACATGTATATAAATGGTATAATATACATTAGTTAAAACATACTATATTACAATTACTTCTCTGTATATTTGTATATATGTATAAATGTGTCTTGTGTATATAACATACTATATACATGTAGATACATATTGCATTTATTATTTAGCCAACTTTAGTACTGAAATTTCGTTGATCAAAGTGTCTCATTACGCCTAATTCCTGCTCGAATTATTGGTCGCATTCAAGCAGTAAGTACTAAACCTCAGTTAATAGCACCCACTGTAATTAGCTCTATTTGATGATGATCAAATCGAAGTTGAAACAAAGCAAAGATAAATAATTGCTTGTATTTTAAATAAAAAATATGTTCTTTATTTATTCTTGCGTAAATGTTATTAAATGAACCGAATGTTAAGGGTTGCCAAGCAGTGCTAACCTCTGACAACCTCCGATGTGGATGCAGCTCTGAATTTATGAACAGGAGTGTCGTTTGCGATTCCATTTGTCAAGAATTTGCAGGGATATTTGGTTTGTCGTCGTGAAAGGTTAAAGAGGAAAGATACGGGAGAGGAGAAGACAAACTAGGTAAATTGTATGTTTCAAGGTGGCGTTTGAAAGCAACTGACAAATTGATAGACTCGGCACTTGGCACAAAATGTCACATCTTCCAAATCATCTTCCAGACTCAATCGAAACAACAGAGACGACACCGCCTCAGCTAAGTACAGTGGGACTGTGCCGTGCCTCGACGAAGACCATAACGAAAATGTCCAAACCAATTGAATCGCATCGTTTGCTACGTTCGCAGACGACATTGGCCGAGAAGGCTGATTTGGAGGAGGAGGAGGACGATCTGTTTGTGAAGTTGCCAAAGTTCAGTAGGCGACAGCGAGTTGTCAAGAATACGCCAGATAACCAAGAAGAGGACAGCGATGCCAGCGTCAAGGATGTGGCTGGAGGAGGAGGAGTCAGCTCACCGGCCAATCAAAGGCTTTACAAGTATCTCAAGCAGCCCAACTGCCAACGCTGGGTGTGGTGCGAGTTCATCGAATCCTACCTCGACGAGGCCATCCTGGCTAGCGCCTATG
This sequence comes from Zaprionus nigranus, assembly GCA_018903425.1. Taxonomy (NCBI): domain Eukaryota; kingdom Metazoa; phylum Arthropoda; class Insecta; order Diptera; family Drosophilidae; genus Zaprionus; species Zaprionus nigranus. The sequence goes on from JAEIGD010000024.1 coordinate 1,032,027, forward strand.
ACATGGACAGTTATCTGCACAGCTGCTTTCCCGCGCTGCAGTCGAGGCAGCTGCAGCGTCGTTGCTGGCAGATCATACGCCGCAACATGGGCAAGGCACGTCGCTTCTCCACGGCCTTCATTGCCGGCGAACGTGTCGAGCTGGAGCGCTGTCGCCGTATTGTGCGGCAGCTGCAGTGTGGCAAAGTAGACATGGAACCGGATGGTCAATCCTTGGAATTGATGCCTAAGCTCATCCCCATGCCGTTGCCCGTGGATGCCAAGGTGATCAGTCTGCTGAGCACACCCCAGTTGCGCCTTTGCAAGGGGCGTGTCGTCACCTACGAGCCCAAGGACAGCAGTTACCTGGTCAAGTTTGATGTGGCTGGCAAGACCAAGGTGCTCAATATGCCAGACAGTCTGCTCCATTCCCTGCAAGAGTGCCAGACCCAAACTCTGACAAGCATTGTGCAAGAGGCTGAGGAGAAGTCCGAGCAAGGGGTTGAAGATCAGGGACCCAAGGCGATGCTGGACGCCCTGCTGCAGCTGCAGAAGCTACTGGCCCTCAAGCGCCAGACTGTGCAGGATATGGCCATCATGAACAAGGAGCTAGAGGCCAGTGGAGTGCCGCCTCCCGTGCGCCGTGAGGTCAAGCTGACCCCGCAGCGGGAGAAGCTGCAGCGTCGCTATGCTGCCAATATGATAACACTCCATAGAGTGAACGCTGACATCCTGGAGCCACTTCGTGTGGCCCACAATCAGCTGCAGGAGTACGAACAGGATGAGATGCAACGTAAAGCAATGCCGGGCAACAAGCTGTACGAGAAGTGCCGCGTTCTGGCCGAGATGGACCTGAAGGCAGCTCCAGCTCAAGTCAACTTACAACTGGAGGCCACGAGGGAGCTGATCCTTCGTCTGCAGACTCTGCTCTACCTATGCGGCGAACTGGGACATGGCAATGATGTGGAGGTCGATGCAGTGATGGAGGATTTCGTGACCAACATGCTGGTGGAGTTACCGCCACAGCTCAGTGGGGAGTTCTCAAAGGTCGTGGCACTGCTGCAGCCTTTAAGGGAGCACATTCTGGGCATGTACAAGCTCGAGTCGGGACGATGTCAGGAACTCTTTCAAATGCAGCAGCGTAGTGAGGATTCCGATGTCGAGATGGAAATGTAGAAGGAGAGTAATCTATAATACTATCAATAGGTCCACTAAACAGAATCCTTTCAATCTGTTAATTTCACTGACCAGTTTTTAACTTATAACGTTTATAAATACAGACAGAAATATGAATATTCATTCATGTATTATTAAAATGATATTCCATAAGAGAACAGGATCAATATCCATTAAATTTGGCATAATGTGTGGCAAAATAAGGTATGCATATCAGTCTGTCCGTTTGAGAGCATTGATCTATTATACCTGTAGAAGCTAGAAATTGCAAATTTTGGCATATGGATTCGTGAATATCAAACGTACTTCATATCCTATTTTATTTAGGATACCCAACCACCCTGCCCGGCAACTGCAAATAAAAGTTGTTTATATAACGTATAAAAATATGTATATTTTGTAAATTTATTGTGTTTTGTCACTACTACCGGAAGTCCTTAAAATTAACGATTTGTACAACGTAGATGAAAATAAGTGCGCTGTTATATGAGTATATATGTTATTTGTACAGTTGGCATACATATAGAACGATCTTAAGCTATGTTTACATTTGTGAGTGTTATACTTAAACTAACTTATCTAAGGGATTGACTAAGCACCAAGTTACGGGAGTGTTTACACGGGGCAATCATCTGTGCACCTTATACAGTATGTATGTGTGTATAGGATTAGCAGTTAGTAGTCTGTATGTACATCTGTTAATCTTATGGTAAATCCAAAATCACAGCATGAATTCGTTAGCAAGCAGAGCTGCTCATGTGGTGCAGCGCTTCCGCAAACTAATGTACATAAGGAGGCGGAAGAATATCATCAGCATAGCTAGCAAGCCGAACTGGGTCATTATGGAGGCATTTTCAACGTCAAGGAACTTCAGGAGCACCCGCGGATCACTGAAGTGGCAGTAGATCTCGTCGCAATCGAGTTCTTCGCGCTGGAAGCCAAACACTGTGAGCACAAAGGCAACCACGCCCACACGAATATAGCTGAACTTCATGAGGAGATTCATGCCCCAGGTAATTTGAGGCGCAAAGTCGAATCCATAAACGGCAAGACCCATGAAAGGGGCTATAATCATGGGGCCCACAACACTTCCATTCTGTGAATGAAAAGAGAATTTAAGTATTCGCCTAAAACTAAGCTTTGCTCCACACGTAAGCTGAGTGTGGCAGCATTTTGGGGATTTACTTACAGTTATACTAAAGGTGGCACCAATGGCCAAGCCCATGCCCTCGGCAACCAGCGAGATCATCAGTCCAACGGCCACGAAGATGCCGAAGCGCCACAATTGCTCGGGCAAGCCTGACATCCAGTAGGTGACGGACATGAAGGTGAGATTCAGTAGCACCTGCAGAGGCAGTCGCGATATGGTCAGCGCCATATAGTAGGGCATCAGCGTGTACCAGCGATTAAAGGTCTCCTTCTTGACCACCTTGACATCAGCGGGATCTACAGAAGAAGACATTGAGTTACTCTTTCTCATGAACACGCTGTGCAGCACTTACAGCTCAGTATGGGCACCATCACTTGGGTGTAGACAATCATGAGTACGGCGCCAATGCAGAACTTGAGATGGTCAAACATGCGTGCACCCTGATTGCCAAGTTGAAAGAAGATCAGGCCGAAGAAGAGTCCGCACATAATGTGATGCACAAACTGAATGATCAAGGCAAGGCGGGAACGCATTGTGCGCAGCAACATGACTCTCAAAAGCACCAGGAATTGTTGCAACCCGGAGATATCACGATGATCCCGACGCAGACGCTTCCCAACTACCACTTTCACCTGCTCCAGCAATGCACCCGCTGTTCCCATCAACGAGCCGTCTGTCGAGGCTGCACTGCCTGCGAAGAATGGGATGAAAGCACGCTTGGGCTGTTCCACAAACAATGTCGTTATAGCCTGGTGTGGCTCCAGCTGTGCCATGCTGTCCGTGGAGTCTGACTGCTTGGCGCGATAGGTCAGCTTGCCGTTGTCTGTCATCTCACTGAGGAACGGCACCAGCTGGCCCTCCTCCGCGTCAATGAGCTCAATAACTGCAAAGTAGAAGAGAGAAATTTGAACTGACTTTTCCGACTTATGAGGGATCAGATAAGACTAGCTTAAGCCTCGATATATGCTTGATCTAAATCTAAGATAAAGCTGCACAAGGTCCCGGCCTAGAATAGAAATGAGCTTTCTAATTGCTTTCTAATATCAATGGGGTGTGCACGAAATGTGCACTCCAATCTATATAAGGAAGTTCATATGATATATAATACATATATACGTATTCTTTATGATAAATAATATATATTATATGCTATATACTCACTGTAGTCGGAGGGACTGTAGTGTCGTGGGCAATCGAGTTGGGCCAGTCGCAGAAAGGGAATCGTGGCCTGTGGAGTGCCCTGGAAGCAGCATTGACCCTTGGCCAGCACATAGATGCTATCGAAGTAGTTATAGATAGTCGCCGAGGGCTGGTGTATGGTGCAGACAATGGTGCGACCCTCGCGAGCTAGTTCTCTGAGCATGCGTATGCACTGGGCTGCTGTCACTTCATCTAGTCCACTGGTTGGTTCGTCCAGGAAGAATATATTGGGATTATCCACCAACTCGAGGGCAATAGAAAGACGTTTCCGTTCGCCGCCGCTCAGTTTCTCAGCCGTCACATTTCGGCGATGATTGAGATTAAGATTCTTAAGTATGTCTGTAATGATCTCTTCCTTCTTGGAACGCTGCTTTAGCTTCAAGTCGTATGAGAGATTCATCAGTTCTTCGACCGTAAGCAGCGTCTGGTGATGATCATCCTGCGTTATATAGCAAGCATTGTCGCGTTTTATTTTAATGCTGCCCTTTACTCCAGATTTACTGCAATTAAATAGAGATTATCATAGAATATTTGCATATAATATTTCATAATAATAAATAGTAATAGCAATTCCAAAATTCCCCAACCGACCTTCAACTTGAGTTGGTCTTGTCGAACTCGTCAATGACTTTTTGTCGAGATTCGTTTTCTACAGATGATTTAATAAATGATGGAGTAGTGACAAAGCAGTTCTTGAAACTTCTAAGATCATTATTATAACTTGTTACTGTGGGAATCATATTGGAATAGTTTTTTGTGCTATTTGCACTTATTTAGTTTGTAGACAAACATCTTCTGTTACGTCAATTGTAAAACGTAATCTACGCAGTATTGTAACACGATCGTACGTAAAGATATTACATTATTATTGTATCTTTTGAACAGAACTTTGACTAGTTTATTTATTGTTATATTTGCTTAAGTTATGCAGCTTCCAGTTGCTGCGTTTGTTATTGTTCGTGTCTGGATTTGAGTTGAATTTAACTTACCTGAAACCCGAAATCGCATTCAATAAACTGCTTTTCCTGCCCCCGAGGGGCCCATGATCGCGGAGAGTTGTCCATTACGGAAACTACCGCTGACGCCTTTCAAAATTTGCCGTTGGCCGGTGACGCGAACTGCGAATGAAAAACAAAAGCGAAATGACAACAAGAAAATTAGAAATCAGTAACAGAATGAGAATCAGATACGGAATTGAAATACGCGAAAAACATGATTCCACATGCGACTTGTTTATTTGGTGATTATACTGGAAAGCTTAAGTATTCTATAATATAATATTAAAAGGGGATTGACGCTTTCAAATTCTGGTAGACCGGTCCTAAGAGCATCAAATGCCGTCGATGATGACGTCGGTATTCAAAGTTCATTTGCTCTGCCAAACATTGAGTGTATTGCGAAGACTGTATACCCTATGGATAACTCGCAAGAAACTCCGCATTCAGCTTACCCTACAGCGTGTTCAGTTTCTAAAAGCCTGTGAAAATAACTTTGTAAAAACAGGTTTTTCAATTCACGCCGTTTAAGCTCATTATGTTTTGCTGCGGTAATAAAAAAGTGTTGAAGCCTGAAGAGCGTGTGCCGTTAAACCTTAACTACCGCACCGAACTTATGCTGACTCAGGTCTATGCGTTAAGATTGGCTACTTAGCATGACTGGCCCGAATGGGACTGGCTCAAGAAGTTACTCGTTGAGTAATTCATGTTGTTACGGGCCCTCTAATGTTCAAATGACACAATGATGTACTATATAATAATATCACTTAATATGCATATTTTTATTTATTGCAATCGCAATCGCGTCTCACGTGTTATGTATGTCAATGTTCAATGCGGGCTTATCAGAGACCCTGAAAAGTGGCATAGCGTCTGGGGGAACAGAACGCGAATGCGAATGCGAATACGAGAAGTATGCCACATCATTTCTGGGTTAAACTCAAGCTAGAGCGTATTCGGGATTATCTCCACTCTGGGGGAAGTCGAACCTGTGATTAACCCGCTGCACTCTGAAGTAAGGGGTGCTGTAATAAAGACTTCAACTAGGCCTATATATAGAGGGTTTATAGACAACATGTGCCGAGTTTGTCGTCTGTCTAGTCTGCTCCTCAACGTAATCGTATAACCAGGATCTCAAGAACCAAACGTGAACTAACCTAGCTGAGATTATAAATTGAAAAATAAAAACTGTAAACATGCAAAATTCTTATCTTATGTTTTGACTGAACTTGACAATTTGCTCTTGATAATGATTGAACTTGGATCATCTATTTCAAATCTATTTCAAATTGTAAATTAATAAGTGATCAGGTGTATTCCACGTAGATAAGAAACATGTGCAGAGAAACGGGGTGGGCTCTGAACGACCGTTCCACATTGAGATGAAAGTGCAAACACGTCTACAATAGATTGCGGTTTCATTTTGTTACTTTCAGCTGGTGATCGAACTTGTTAAGTCCAATTTAAATGTTCATTAGCTTAGCTGTAGCTGTTCGTTCAACACGCGAGATTTATTCTATATTATTTAATAACCGATTACAATCTTGCATAGATTGTTACTTGGCCGGATACCGTACTTGTATTCGCATAGACCGCCCACAGACTGCTGGACTCTCAGTCTGGCCCATTGGAATTCCTTGCGCAACACGCTTAGATCAATAAAGGTCAGTGACAACACACACTCTCGGGCAGTAGTAAATCTTTGCAGTGGAGTATTTGCGAGAGACCAAGTTTACATATCAATTAGCCTGCTTCTAATACTGCTTCTGCTGCCACCTCGAACTACCTCTGCCGGTCTACCGATTGTTGTTCAAACAACTAAGCGGCTACGTCAATTTCTGTTTGCGCTTGTTCGACAAAATTCTCAAGTCTTTGGCAATATTTTGGGGTACGTAACAAGTTTCTAGATGTGGTCACGTGCTAAAAAAATGAACAATTTATTTAGATTTTATATGAATACATGAATATTTAGATGAATATGAAATTAAGAGGCTCTTCATATTCATATTCAAGATATTCGAAATATAATCCTGTTATATTCTATGCAAGTTCATCGTGTCACGTGTCACGAGTGCGACTAATGCTCTAACTAAGAATTTGGTTTGAGAATCGCCCAATAACCGATCGGAGTTCACGCAGCTGTGAGTGCAATAACGAGTACCCGAACATACTATAAACTGACTCACAATACACACAGCACGACGTGACCAATTTGCGAATTCAATACACAAATTGTCCGTCCGGGTGGCCCGACTGCGACTTGTATACGAGGCTAGAACGTGACAACACAATAGCCCAACTCTGTTTTGATCGTATTTCATGTACACGAATTTATCACATCAGATCATATCTTACTGCAGAAACTGCCACCAAATCAGTTGCATCTCAGTGTACGAACGTCTCGAAGATCTTACAGTTCCGGGGTTTGGCAGATATTTCCTACAAGTCTTTCATAGATAGCAGATAGAAGGTGCCAATTTGCTTGCCAGACATCGGAGAATTGGTTTCGCAACTATCGAACCTTAAGCAAAGTAATAGACTTATAAACAGTAAGCCATAATTGCATTTAATTGCTAACTAAATAATGGCAGTTCTTACACAAGCCTGGCATTTAGTTAGGCCTGTCTAATTGGCAGTCATAGTATCTTAACTTATCGACTGATTTGCATAAATATATCTTATTAATCTTGAACTCATTGACTTTATCTCAGATCCATGGCGCAATCAGTAGGACGATATGCGTTTCTTCTCAGTTTGTTTGAAAGTCAAGCTAAATGAGCTGAATTCAATTTAAATTGAAAGATCAGCTCTTTAATCTCACTTACATAACTGTTCGTATATAGTATACAGCTCAAAATAGCTGACTGCATTCTGTTTTGGTCTCCAGTTTTTTGAGTACGCTCTGATAGCGCTTAGGATGCTGATGCAAGGGGCAACCAAAGAGAGAGAAAGATTGTATATACATATACATATACATAAATATGTATATACACTCTTCTCTATGCTTGATCAGTGTTGTGAGCTTCGTGTTAAAGCTCTCTCGCATAATTTGCGGAAAAGCTGAGTAAAATGAGAAATTCCCGCGGCCAGTTATGTAGGAGAGTGGGGAAAAGCGCAAAAATTATTCAATCAAAGTTGGTCAATTTTGTTCGCTGTATTGCTGTTGTTGTTGTTGTTACTGAGCTGAGAGAGCATAATCTGGTTGCGTTTGCTTGTGTGTTGATCATGTTCAGCATCGTGATGATGATGATGATGACCAACATTATAATGTGCTGGGCTACAAAACAATTTTCATTTGAGGAAGTTGCTTGTAACTATGCACAAATTGTAGATGTGTGTGTGAGTGTGTGCACAAATACTTATCTCCTATTGTAATATTCAACACACACAGACGCGAACACGCTGCGTTCATTCGGCGACATCGCGCACGTTGCACATGGCGTATGTGCGATAAGTTCGAGTCTGATGGGCGACGAGCGACGTTGATTGACTGTGATTGTTGCCCCAGCCCAACCCAAAATCTAAGGGACTCTGAACTGCACACTATATGTCTCCCTTCCAGCAATATGTTTCCGTTTCGAGTTTCTTCGAATTAAACGTATAGTGAACTGTTTAATTTAACGAGCACTCTCTTTGCATACCCTATAGAATATCTGAAAATGATCACTGTATTAAACAATTTCATTATTCGATGCAGCCCCAGCTGACTCAGCAATGTGCTGAATGTGCACACACTCTCGCCATGCAAAGCAATTCTAGAGAGCAAAGTCGGGTCTTTCCAACTCTGGGTTACTCAGTAGCGGAATGTGTATAATCTCTTTCTTAGTACATACCCTCTTTGGGCAATTGAAATGGATACAGTGTGCAATCTATGCTCTGAACTTGACGGGGTTGTCGAGTTTGCTTTAATGTGTCTTGAGATTCAGTTCGAGTTGAGCTACACGCTACAATTGGACTCGACTTGTCTGTTTGTGTCAATGTTGCGAGGACCTGTTGCTGCTGCCACCAAGTCACGCTGTCTAAACCAGTGTGAAACCTGTTTCTGACTGCGCAAGAATTGGGCGCAGCACCAAAAGCGAGGAAGACACTCGAGAAACAGTTGCCAAAAGTATTTACTTTGTTGCCACCAAGTTGCAAGTGACAAGCACAAAGCAAATAAGTTAGAACTCATGCAAGGGGTGACTAGGTGCCTAAGATATGCCCTACTACGTCCAGATGACTTTGACTAGGTGCTTAAGGGATGCCCTACTACATTTAGGTGACATTGGTTACCACATTGATATATTGCAACTGCTGTTCACTAGCTGAAGCTACCCGATCTGCCCTTGACGTAAACTGGGTACACGTTGCATTGCATGTTCTAATTGCCGTTAGAGCTGTAACAATAATAGAAGCGAAAATTACTTGTGTTTATTTGAAGCTTTTATAATTATGGAACACTTAGCCAGGCAGCGTGAAATTACAAAAGCCAAGCCAAGAGACCGAAACAAAGGCAGCACATTCAAATTGCGATGATTCGCAGTACTACACAATAAAAGAGTCTTCATTATAATACCATATTTACTAGCATCTGCACAGCCAAAACTAGGTTTACAATTGGAACACACATTTGCCATGTTTTATATATTATACAATACATATAATAATAAGTATATCATTTAACAACTTTTACAGGGGTAAACCAGACTGTTTGACGAAAGTTAATTGCCTTTTGTGTAAGCCTACAAAGTAAATTTCTAGTAGTTATAGGTTTTGGCAATATAAACTACAAAAACGTAGAAAACCAGTTTCGCCTTCTTAAAGTCAAGTAGTACTATAAAAGTCTAGGAGAATTACTATCTTTTGTTATTATTTCATGGATATCAAATATTTTTATACCCTTCGACCTTTGAAAATGGTAAAAAAAAGAGTATACTAACTTTGTGCAAATGTATGTATCAGGCAGAAGGAGGCGTGGCAGACCCCACAAAGTATATATATTCTCAGGATCACTAGCCGAGCCGATTGAGGCATGTCTGTCTGTCTGTGTGAACGCACAGATCTCAGCTATTATAAAAGCTAGAATTACCAAATTGGAAAGGAAAACTCTTGTGTCCTATACGCTTATCAAGTTTATTTCAAATGTTAGGTGCCACCGGCGCCGCTAATCATAATTGTTAATTTTTGAACTCAATTTGTAAGCGCTGTTTAAAGGATACAACTTTCTGAATAAAATATCTATGTAGTCTCCAAATTGCAATACAATTGGATAATAAACAGAGAAGTTATTTAAGAAAGTATGAGCATAAAACCATCTAACAAGGGAGGCTGGCAAGTACCATCTGTCGGGAATAATTTTAAAGCATATGTGTCTGTGTATAAATTTAACAAATTAAACTACACCCGAACATGGGTCGAAGTGTATCCCACTGTCTGCTTTAACTGGTTTTATATTGTTCTATATCATTTAAAGGTTTTCAAATGTTAAGAAATCTTTTGCATACTCACAAAAATTAGCGCGCTGATCCACTGTATAGAAGACATCCTGGAATTCGACATCCTTGGACCGTTTGGAAAGAAGACTGCGCGTTGAATCCATATTGAAAATGAGGTTATGTACAAAATTGGTCACTTGCTGCTAAATGCAATTTCTCTTTGTCACTTTTGTTGTTTTTTTTTGTAACTTGTTCCGTTTACGGAATGTTTCATTAGCTGCCCCGTTGAAAATGTAGATTGGTAAAGAGTTAAGGGAATTATTCGTTTTTGTTTTTGTTTTGTTTTTCTTGGCTTCTGTTATTGTTTCTGTTTTGATTTGGCTCTTTATTATTGTCTTTGCTTCTCGATACGCATTGTTTGCGTTGGTATTGTTATTGTTGTTGGTCTTGTTGTTGTTGTGCTTTGGGAATTCTGGGCGAGTTACGGTTTCTCTTGTTTTGGTTCAGATTGTGCGGCGTCTGCACTGCCGCCGATTACGCGCTGTAAATATAAAATGAATCATTATAAACTTTTGCCTTATGTTGTTGTTGTTGTCTCGCTCGTTTCGTTCGAGAAGCGTGTCAATAACAACAACAACAATAACTACGCAAATACAACAAAAAACTCTAGCAATGTTATCTCTGCATTTATTCTTAATTTTTTTGTTGCTTGTGCGGCCTTGGTGAAATGATAATATTGTTGCTGTTGTTGTTGTACAATTTATAGTAAATATTATCGCTGATTTGTGTTGTTGTTGTTCTTGTAGTTGTTGTTGTTACTCTCGGTATCAGTTGCATAAATTGGCAGTTGGCATTCCTAAATAAATAAACTATTGGCTGCCGAATCGATCTATGCATTTTTAATGTTCAATTAACTTTTATTATCTCTTTAAAAACATACATACACTGAGAGAAACGTGGTGCACATTAGCATAAATGTACTTCTATTAACAACAGATGATATTGTTAAATATGATGATCACTTAATTGTAGAAAAAACATTTACAACAAAAAATCGAGGGAATTTTGCTGTAATTTGTACAAAGTATGGAGATCTGGCAACACGTTAAACTAGATATGAATCAATTTCTATTATCGATATCCTTTAAATCGTCCTCTTTCGATTACTAACACAACAAACTGCAGCTATGTATCTTTATGAAACTAAAAATATAAATTGAATATATTTAGAAATTATTAAACTATTATATTCCTATAATTCCATAAAAATCCCGTCTAAATTCTTGTTCCCCACAAAGCTGTTTCTCTCAGTGTATCGAATAATGTGTATATCGCATGTCAACGACCCAATCGCGATTTGTTTTAATTACGAAAATGATCCCTAAACAATTACAAAATTGTTTCTATCAAAAAATAAAATGATTCTTTAATTTGAAGAATGTGAGTTTTCGCTTGATTTTGTATATATGTACATAACAACTTGTAGATTTCGTTGCAGTCGAAGCGTTAATTTGTAGAAATAAGTTCTGAGCCAGGAACAGGTTGTAGAATTTGCTTTGCCCAAACCGAAACCGGAATAGGACCCCACAAATCTGCAGCTAATTAGTTGGGTTAGTTGTGGTTGGAGAACCGGTTTGAATGTTCCTTACAATCCTGGTCATGGGGAAGATTGTGTTAACATGAGCTGCCTTGGCTAACTAGCTGCCAACTAAGACGATGCAGTTAATACTCAAGTTATAATCAGATTAGTTACGGCCCATCATCCTTATAGAGCTGTCGTGCAATCGTTTGAAGTCGAAGAAAGCTGCAAAATCTGTCGAGTCACGTTCACGTTTAATACGATGGCGAGAGAATCGCCAAAAGACAGTCTGGAAGTGGGCGGGGAAGGCGGGGAGGTAAGAGCAAAGCTCACCAGATGATGACTCGACGTCCGTCTGACAGATGGATCACGTTCGTTCCGCTTTTAGCGCAGATCTATCATGACAAGTTGAGAATCTCGTTGTCGCCCGAATGGGATAATAATAATGAATAAATATACGAATAGGCAAACATTTACAATTAGTAAGCATAATAACAACATTTGTTGTATTGCATTAAATGTATTAACATTTCGCGAAAACGCTTCCTACATGTGCACAGCATTTCCATACATCGATACGATGCTAATTGAGTGTCCAAACATTGTAGAAACTAACCAGAGGACCTTGAGAGATGCTGATAGAATTTCATCTATAGTTGAGACGCACTTCTAAGGTACTTTCTCAGCACATAAGTTCCTATATTGATTACACCTCAGGTCAGCTAAATAAAGAACTTAACTGCGAAAGCAATTACAATATTTAATCTGTGGATTCCCAATCTCGGGACCTTTGGAACCTCTTATAACACTTCGTTACGGTTGAGGAACACCCTGTATGCTCGACAAATCGATAAATACAAATACAAAAATACTTTGATTTCAGTTCTGATTCGCGTCCATTTTTATATGCCGCTTTAATGTATTTGGCGTCGTCTGAGTCCCCTGCAAAGTGCAAAATATCTTCTCGTCTGGAGACTTGAAACTTGTTTTTCAAATATCTGCACTTATAAATACCCCGACAGAAGAAGCCTTGGGCAGGCTAATAAGTATAAACCAAATAATAATACGCGGTTTTTTCGCTGTTCCGACAGGGGATTACACTGAGAATCGAATGCTCCACTTTGCTTCCACATCGCGACACAATATGCTAATAGCCGGTGGGTCTGACGCCAAAGCTTTGAGAACTTTTGACTCATGCTAAGCGTACGGTACTTGTATTTGCCTCTCCTAGTACACAAGCATTATATATAGCGCTATATATCATTTCTTTCGCTATAGTCAGGTGTAGGCTTTGAATAAAAATTACCTTGCGGGGAAATTACGAGAGTGAAATATTTTATTAATTTATCAACTAATGAAGTTCTGAGATTATCTCATTTGCAATATTAATTGCAATCGATCACGATCTGAAACTGCCAATAAGTTGTAATCTCACATATTGTTATACTAATATTCTTATTTTTTTCGATGGAATTTTAAACAAGTATGGATGACTTACAACTAAATATTGAGATTTGCAAGATTCACAATCCTCTGGGAGCGTAATCACTTTCTCCTTATGCGATCTTGGCAATTATGCGACTTGTATAGGACCCAAATAATGGTATACCAGTCAGATAAATCAGCATATTGACTTTAATATCTGTTAAATTTAACTGTATAGTTTGCTAATTACTGAATCTAATAGGATTTTAATGATTCGTTATGAAAGTAACGAAACAATAAAGTTTTGTGTGTGAATCAGGTTCTTATCATCGATCTAAACGTGGAAATACGCGCTGCTCATTTATTAGAGTTACTACTTTGTATAAGAGCTTCACAATGAATGTTGCAAATTGCAAAGTGATCAATTCAAAGTTCAAAGTACACGGAATCAATTTCAAGGTCGAAGTACGAGGGATGTCTCAAAGTTTTTTGAATCACGTATCCCAAATAGATTGAGTACATTAGATCACCGTGTGTATTTCAAACCTGTCGCGATATAGTACATTTACGTAAATATTAAAAGCAAATTAACTTGGATCTTACGATTATGATAAATTGAAATCTCGTGTCATCGCCAGCCAACGAACTTTTAATAATGCAACGCATTTACCGAAATTGTTGCCTTATGTACATATGTATGATACACTGTTTCACTTTTATAATACTGTTTAATACCCATTAAGCAAACTCGTTGTCTGGAGTAGAGACGATTATTGCACCATATCCAGAACATGAAGAAGAGAGATGTGCTTCGTTTGAGAAAGTTTAAATACAGTTGGAAATAAGTCCTTGACCTTGTCTCAGGTAACTTACTACGTATCCTCATGTGCTCTACTTGCATATGAGCAACTTGAGTGGTTATAAAATTTCTTTTTCGCTGGGAACATATTGATATAACTCATTGAAAAGTTGCAAAAGTGCCGGTGCTTATCTTTATTGCCTGTAAAAGCTACCGATATGATCTTTATTTCTCTGGCACACACAGTTGCAGTTTAATCGATTCCCCGTCAGTTCATACGTGAGTTAATTGAACTCAGACGGCGTCAGGCGTCTTCCAAGGGTACAAGACGGCGAAGAGGAAGACGAAGACGAAGTGGACGCAACAGGGCGTCGCATGCGAGCCACCCACAACATCAGGCAACTGTGTTAGCTCTGCATGTGTCTGTGTGTGTGCATGAAGTGTAAACAGTATATGCAAATGGATAAAGCAAGATTGCAAGTAAACTTGCTGAGGCTTCTTAAGTGCATATCTTTGTATTTAAACGCATAAGAAGACACGCAGTCGCACACACACGATACATGCATTCCATGGTATTTTTATTGCGTTTTACAAATGGCAAATGCACCTAACACATTCAACGTGTTGCGAAGCTTCCTTTGTCAGCAAAACCGAAGCCCAAACTTAAACAACAACAACATCACACAAAAGGCACGAGGAAAAACGGTGAGAAAACTGCACTTTCGCTTTCCTTGAGCTTTGTTTTTCAAAGTATGTGCAACTGCAGAGGTTTTCCCATATTTTGGTTTCGGGTAAATTGATTGGCGCTCGCATTTTACTCACAATTGGCATTAATTGTGTGAATGAGTCTCTCTGTTGCTTTGCTGCCTTGATTCTGCTTCTGTTGCACTTTCGTACTTGGGTATTATTATTATCAAAAAACCGAACAACGGCGCGCACAGTTCGCTAACTACAAGAGCGCAGCAATCGCGTCCAAACTTGGCGACGATACGGAAACAACTGAACGAACACTACAGCGAAGTCGTGAAATGTTCACGTTCGTTAACTCTGCGTGTGTACGCCAATGTGTGTGTGTGGGGCTGCGTCTGTGTTGGTGGTATGTGAGTGTGTGCGAAGGGTGCTCAACATGATGTTTTTGTTTACTTTGTTCGAATTCGCCAAATTAATTTAAATTTGCCGGCTTTATTTGCCAGGCATTTTATAAATTCTTATCAACCTAGATATGTACCAGACTTAAGGAGCTCCCTTGCCTTGTCCCATATCGAGTTGTATTTTAATGTCCCATATTTGATTAACTTAAAAAAATTCCCACAAGCAATTGGCGTTGGTTTAAAATTAGCGCCGAACTTTCGATAACAAGCACGACTCAAGCTGCTTTATCGTTCACAACTCGTGTTTAGCTCGTGTCATTGTTATCGCTTATCGATATATGTGAACTTAAATGATGTGCTAATCGCTGTTTTCGATAGAGTGAAACGATTTTAAGTATTTAAAAATTCGCAAAAAAAAATACCCAATGCACCTTCTTTAAATCGTTTTTAATTGTTAAGTAATGTCGGGCACACAACTATATTAGGTTTAATTCGCTCAAACGAATATCTCTCTCAATTTTCAATTCATCACAAAGTGACGATATCCAATAACTAATGATATATGTCTAAAGTCTACATAATGCAATTAGTTCGTAATGTATGTACAAAATAATATCTAAAATACAGTTATCTTTAATTTCAGACGGCGCACACTTGTTTGACTAGGGGCGTAGAGGAGCTTTGATTTATATGTGGAAGGAACTGCAACAGCAATTGTGAATAAATAGGGTACTACGAAATCTGGCAGCATTGCGCCCTTCTAGCCATGTTCTGGCTCTCCCAATGCGTCTGTAAATATATAGATGAAAGGAGGTGGATATGAGTCATGCGTGAGCTGTTCAGTTAGTTGGGAAATATCAGTTACAATGTGGGTGTGCATACAAGTTATAAAGAGAGTTATAGAACTTGATTGTGTAATGAGTTTCAAAATTAAATAAATGACAATTAAAAACGTTTTATGACTTTATTGCATAAAGACAAGTCACAGTGGGAGATGAAGGCAATTGTACTAAGTGCAGCTGCAATTCTACTGGCTGTTTATGTGATTCTTGCTGTTTGAAATAGAATAAAAAGAAATGAAAACAAAAAACAAATTAATGAAATTGAAAGGATACCAATCTACAACTTTAAGTTTAAGTGCGAACTTGGTAAGTTGATAACTTGAGGGCAGCTTTTTTAGACATTATTTATATAGCAACAGTATAGGTAAGTTTCAACAAAGTGCCCAAAAATTAATAAGTTGTCATTTATGTCATACAAATTTCTGAATTAGTTAATAATTTGTTTTGATAATGCCAAATGAATTATCAACTTGAGTTCGTCTTTTCATTTCCTTTACGGATAAGTAACTTTATTAGTAATTGTTAATTTTGTATTAAATATTTGCATTGTGTTTTCTTTCATTAAATAAAAAGAAAAGAGCAGATCGAGTGTGTGTATGTGTGTTTCGATATATTTACTTATACAAGAGAGAATATTCAATCAAGTTCCTCGCCCAACACAACTTGTACTTGTCTAAGGTTATGTATATTATGTAGAGTGGTTTAATTTCGTGTATCTAATTAAACATTCTCTACTTTCTACAGGTTTCCTACGTAGTCTCGGTTCTGTCTGGTTTTGAAATTTCCATTGGATTCGTAATGCAAGGCATATGTATGTTCTGTTTAAATGTTGTTATAATTGTTATTCAGTTTACATTGGAATCTGGAATGCTCACGAGTCGCGGGGATAGTGTAGGTAAAAGTGCTAAAGTGCTAATTGGACATTAGTTTACCCATTTACTGATTATGTCCTGAAAGAGATAAGAGCAGAGAGAGGGTGATAAAGTTCTTTAGCGATGACATTGTCATACAATATGCTAATCAGTCTATTCCATGCTCACCTTGACGTCTTTCATTTCCTCGTCGGAGGACGAATGCGACAGTCCATTGTAGGTTTTAAAGGTGACATTCTTCATGAAGCTTTTAAGAATACTAGCACTAAGCTGCCCGTATTTGTAGGGTACCACAGGATCGTAATCGCCATGCGCCTGGAATATGGGTATATCATCCCCGCTGACCTTGGACGCTGGAAACTGCTTATGCAGAGGCAGCCAACAGGAGAGCGCCAGCACACCGGCCAGCGACTGGTCAAAGGTTAAGGTGGAGTAGAGCGCCAAAGCGCCTCCTTGCGAGAATCCGCCAAGCACAATGCGATTGGGCGGAATGCCGGCAGACACCTCCTTCCGTATCATGCCGTGTATGTTATCTCGTGCTGCCTTTATGCCTGCCTCATCCTCGTCCCCCCCAATCTCCAGTGTCATCAGATCAAACCAAGAGGGCATGCGGAATCCAGAATTCAATGACACCGGCTGTGTGGGTGCCGTGGGACAGATCACTTTCATGAAGGGCGGACGAATGGCAGCCAGGGCGCTGCTCCAGCCGTGTCTGCAAGTTAAATTAAGTATGAATCAGTTGCTCGAACGGATTAATCAGCTATGCAGTCATAAGCAATACTATAACTATAGCTAGTGACTCCCTCCTCTGCTCTACTTACCCAGTGTCGCCCAGACCGTGCATGAAAATGAGCTGAGTAAAGAATATAATATGATTATAGATATATTTAATATTTGGAATTCCAACTGGGCACTTACCGTAGCCGTTTGCTTTGCCGTAGCCTCGATAATGACCGGTGCTGCCATTTTTACCGCTTTAGCCTCTTACGATATTGGAGTGTTCAGAAGAAAACAATAACAGCAATTGCTTTTAGTTTGTCCTAGGTTCGCAGTGCAGTAACCTGTAATACGTCAACGAATTGTTAATATACATAGCATACGTATGTAATTGCCATAATCCATATAAAACGCGAATTTGTTAGTTATGTCACGTTGAGTGTGTAAAGCAAAATTAGTGATATTGATTTTACGATAAGCCAGTCAATTTCAATGTCACCACACCGGCTATAACAGTTCCATTTGACAGCCAATACTAACAATTATACTTTGCCAAAATAAAAATAATAATATTAATTACACTCCAATCGCATTGTAATTACCAAAATATACATAGGTTCCACAGTTTTTTTTGCTGCACCGCACAAAAAACTGTTTTCGACTGAGCTATTGCTAATATACACATGCGTATATAAACGTGCACACTTATATGTGTTTGTATGTGCATTTATCGAACTGCTCTACTCATAACTGAGAGTGCAGCCCTGCATGACTTTTTACTGAAGTCAAAATATCGATAGTTGCGTTACAATTGGCGCTAAATATTTGCAAACTTATTTATTAACAAACAATTAGTTTTTAATATATTTTTATTGACAAGACTGATTTAAATTAAGTTAAGATCAATGGCGGGAAGGGGTTTTGCTTAGAGACAACCAGTTTGTTGTGGGCGTGAGAAATGTAGCCCTTTATTTTGCCCTCGTAAATGAGATTTGCAACAATGCAATGTGCCTCATCCAGGGAGACGTCTGTGACGCCCACAAACTGCAGTGCGGACAAGAAGTCTCCCATGTCCAGCTGATGTGTTTGTCGAATAGTAAAAACCTTCTTGAACAAATTTCGGTAAACAATAAACTTAAGTTTCTCAACCAGTAAATAAATGCCACTCCGTATAAGGACGAGTTCCTGTTCTCGCACGATATCATCAAACTTATTAACGTTGCCGGTCTTAAGTGCCAGTGCCAAGTCATGGAAAAGCAACAAATCGTAACGTTCCAGCAAAGATTTTCGTGGCAGGAAGCCCAGCAACATTTTAATGGGCACCAAATAAATGAGGATTAGCCGTTTGTTGCTTGCAAACCGATCCGGACAATGGGTAAAGGCGAACGAGAGATCCTCTACAGCCAACCGATAGTTCGAGTCAAACATGGCACGTCGTCCAACGAAGTATTTGTAGGTAATCTGTTCGGGCAGCGGAAAACTGTCTTTGAACGCACAGTTGTCGATGGCGCGGATGAGGGGCTTGCATAGATGCAGTTTGTTGATGCGGAAGTAGATTTTGAATAGCTGATTCACCAGATTCATCATGCCCAGTCTTTTGGTATCCTCCTCCGAGGCACGTCCGTCGGCAGCACACACCCGGAAGCATCCCATCATGCAGTCTGCGGCCTTTTCCAGTATATTACCGGGTGTAAATCCTCGACAGTGCTTCTCGCATGCCTGTGCTAGGTAGCGCAGGTCCAGGCACACTCGGTACATCAGTGGCAGACACCAGTTCTCATCTTTAAGTTGCTGCAAGAGCTTCACCACGCCCGCACAGCTTGCCGACTGCTGGTTATAGGCGTCCATATAGTTTGGTGGCTCCTGGGCCAAATAGTAGAGCACCTTAAGATGAGCACTGACAACTTCGTCCAACGGGGATTTGAGCAGGCGTTCAACTAGCTTCTCTGGCTGTGCTATATACAAATTGTGGTTCTGGACGTGCACATCGCGCAGCGAAAGAAATGTGCCCAAATTGTCACCATCGTAGTCCTCGGCAGCGCGCAACACACCAGATAGGTAATTATTAACTGTGCCAAACATGTTGCATCCAGTTAAATTTGTTTATTTTTCTAAATTTCTTCCACAACAGAAACCACGCACGAATTTGTTTTTGTTCTGCTTTATGGCCGGCAAACACAACTACAGTGCTGGTAAACGCCATTTCGATATATATTTAGAAACCATCGATATATTCATCACATGCCATATTTGGGAGTGTGTACACACTCTCCCCACAAGAAAATAACTGACAATTATTTAAAAATATAAAGAACTATTTTTATAGTTTTTACCGTGCTTTAGTACTTGAGCTTTTATTTGGTATTTTAGCACACTTAAATTGTCTAGGTCAAGGTCGTGGAAGTTTTGTGTCGCCAACTAATTTCTATTTTAAACTATGAAACTACTTTTATGTACAGATGTGTGCGCTGTCACCGAAATTCATTTGAAACAAAATTATCGTATTTTTACTGTTGTCAACTTTTGGTTAATGGAATAAATCTAATTTTAAATAATATTCCAACACAGTTAGCTTCCAACGCAAGATATGTCCACACCAAATTTTCTTTTAAGCAATGGCAAAAATATGCCGATGGTCGGACTAGGCACATGGCGTGTGAGTAAACAAAATTATTAAATAACACAAAACTACACTAACACTCCTTCAGTTTTGGACTTTTCATTACCAATGTCAGTCTGTCGTGAGCTTTTAGAGCTTTCATACATTGCACAAATGCATAAAAGCTTTTTCTTATAATTTCATCTGTTTATCTTCAGAGTCCACCTGAGGTTATTACACAGGCGGTAAAGGACGCTATTGATATAGGATATCGTCACTTTGACTGCGCGCACATTTACGGAAATGAAGCTCAGGTTGGTGCCGCCATTACAGAGAAAATCAAGGAGGGTGTGATTTCTCGGTAAGTCTCCATTATTGCTTTACTGTATATCCAGTTAATAATATAAAAAAAACCTACCGATTCGAAGGGACCAACTGTTTATAACCAGCAAACTCTGGAATACCCATCACAGGCCCGACTTGGTGCGTCCCGCTTGTGAAACGAGCATCCGTAATCTGGCCGTGGATTACCTGGATCTTTATCTGATGCACTGGCCCATGGCGTACAAGTCGGGCGACAATCTTTATCCCACATGCCCTGACACTGGAAAGGCAGTGTTTGAGGATATCGATTTTGTGGACACGTGGAAAGCTATGGAGGATTTGGTGGAGATCGGGCTCTGCCATGCAATTGGTGTATCGAATTTCAACGAGCAACAAATTAATAGATTGCTGAGCGTGGCCAAACTAAAACCGGTGGTTTTACAAATCGAATGCCATCCCTATCTACGTCAGAAGTCACTTATTACACTCTGCTACGATAATGCCATCGCAGTGACCGCATATAGCTCTCTGGGCTCGGCGCACACGCCCTATGAGAAGCCCGGGGCATATCCGCTTTTAAAACATCCTGTTATACTGGAAATTGCATCCAAATATGAGCGGACGCCTGCACAAGTGCTGTTGCGTTACCAGACCCAATCGGGTATCATCGTCATACCCCGATCTGTGAGCAAACAACACATGTATGATAACTTTAAAAAGATCTGGGACTTTGGTCTGGATAACGACGATCTACAGGCTATAGAGGAACTTGACTTTAATGGTCGCTTCATGACAATGAAAGCCGCCTACGGCCATCCCCATCATCCATTTGAGGCTGAAAGGCCACAAGCATAAATAACCGTTTGCATAGTGTTTATATTGGTAATAAATGTATATTACATATTCACATATTAACTAAATTCTTAGCTAGTGGATTATTCATTTTCTGGATTAGCTTATGGATTAGCCCGATACATACATATACATGGATACATATATCAAATAGAAAATAAAGGCAGTATCTTTTACTGACTTTATTAATTCTCCTTTAATAAACATATTTATTCAAACAAAGCAATCAACAACAAGTTGTCATTACAAAGATACACATAACATTCACTTATTATCTAAATTCTTTACTATTGTATATAGAAAAAACAAAAATAATAGAATATTTTATACTGATTTCAATATCTTAGTTCAAAGAACGATAAAGTTATCATTATTAGGCAATCTTTAATCTCCAAAAATTAAGGTTATATGAAAAAGAAGAATACGATCTTTACAAATAAAAAGAAATTATACTAATAATAATTATGAATAGAAGTTCGGTAATTTATCGTCTTGTTTGCAAAAATCCGAAACTGTCATTGCGATTTACTAATAGACAACCTAAACCATACAATTTGTAAGTTTTTGTCAATTAAAAGTATCTTATGTTAACTATGTAATATATAAGGCGCAGAGATGAACATTTAAATCCAAAAGTGGTGCTTTCTGATGGAAATGCAGTGCCTCTTATTGGACTTGGCACATGGATGGTAAGTACATTGCAGTGACTAATCAATTATAAATAAATTGGAACTATGCAAAGTAGTACCAGTTAAAATGGAATCATGCATTTAACGTGTGATTAATATATTTTTGATAAGTTGTTTCGAGCTAAATGAAATCGAGTTGAAAAGAGAATTGCAATAGACTTTCGCGCCTTAGAATTATTTTGCGTATCGATCGTACAACTGTTATCGATGAATATCAATCACAGCTATTGCAGCGCTTGTGAAAGCTTTTCTAAGCTTTTGCTTGCCAACTATAAAAGCATAAAACAGCTGTGGTTCATCGCTTAGTTACCACAGTCGGCGAAACCGTCTTAAGTCGGGCGTCTCTTAGTATTGAATATAATTATATATCCTTAAAAGGGAAAAAGAACCTTTCAAAATGGCGAGCAAAGTTCCAAGTGTAAAACTTAACAGTGGCTTTGACATACCCATCATTGGACTGGGTACATGGAACGTAAGTACAATAACAACAAACATGAAGCAGACCATCTAGAACTTATGTTCGATACATTATATACATATGTACATAATAGAACTATACACTTGTATTAGTACATATGTGTATTCATGCATTCATGCATGTATTCCCTTGTGTGCTCGGCCTTTTAATCTTAATTCCGTAATTTTCCACTAGTTTTTTTGCGATGTGGCAAATAAAATATACAATTCAGTACGCGTGGTCAAACAATATCAAAGCTAACATACATACAAACATACACAAAAAATATATGCCACAACATCTAATTTACAAGTACTTAAAATAGTATTAAAATTTCGATTTATGAAAAGTCATTTCCGCACCTAATCAGTGCAGCAGTATGATTAGCCGGTAACGCCGCCGGCAGCTGTGTGCATGTGTATGTGTGAGTGCGGGAAAGTGTGTAGGTGGCTGCGATCTATGTTTGTATGTATATACAACATACAGTTGCAAGGGCGTTATTGCCATAATCGGGAACAGTTGCGAAGTTCTTGAATATAACATACGAGTATACTATATTCAAAGATTATTAGCTTACAAGCGAACTCTTGTGCCCCAAGGTGACCTTTCTGTGCAAGTGATAGTGGAAACTTTTGAAAAACTTGTCATGTCAGCTCTTAGGCAATTATGTGTAGAGTACATACTTATAAGTGGTATGTGGGACAGAATCTACCACGAACAGAATCAGAACAAAATTGATAAATGCGTCTTATCGTGTGACGCTTTTAAACAGTTGTTGCTTCAAAATAAATACATATGTATACCCTAAATTTATTCACAAAGATGGAGAGACATGTCTAGAAATGAAACGGAACTTTGAAAGGCGTGTGTAATTGATATTTGATAATCTTAAGATAATGCCTCCTACTATATTAAGCTTGCTGATAGATGACGTCAAAAAACTGATAAGTTGTCTAATCTTCATTTTCTAAATCGTTGTGAATTATTGTGAAATAAGCTATGACATTGAATTAGCTTCCCGGCTTAATGACATTGATAGTACAATTAGTAAATTATTGCAGTGATCTGATAATTTCAATTAGTGAGCTCTTAACAAACATTTACGAATATATTGTTATTTTTAGAGCCCACCCGGCCAAGTTCGCGATGCTGTGAAAACTGCCATCGATGTTGGATACCGTCACATTGATTGTGCTTACGTGTACCAAAACGAGGCTGAGGTTGGTGCCGGAATCGAGGCTAAGATCAACGACGGAACTGTCAAGCGGTAAACTATTCCGAAACATACTTACCATAAACCATATATTAAAACGGAATTACTTTGTTTTCCAGTGAGGATCTGTTCATTACTAGCAAATTGTGGAACATCTACCACCGTCCGGATCTGGTGCGTGGAGCTTTGGAGAAAACATTGGAATTGCTGAAGCTGAAATATGTGGATCTGTATCTCATCCACTGGCCCATGGGCTACAAGTCAGGCACTGAGTTGTTCCCCGTCGACAAGGATGGCAAAACTCTTTACTCCAACGACGATTACGTCGACACCTGGAAGGAGATGGAGAAACTGGTCGGAGCCGGCCTGGTCAAGTCGATTGGCGTGTCCAACTTCAACAAGAACCAAATCGAGCGTGTCTTGGCTGTTGCCAAAATTCCGCCAGCCACAAATCAGGTTGAATGCCACCCTTACCTAACTCAGAAAAAACTTTCCGAGTACTGCAAGTCAAAGAACATTACCATTACCGCGTACAGTCCATTGGGTAGCCCCAACCGTCCATGGGCCAAGGAGGGTGATCCAGTGATTCTGGAGGAGCCAAAGGTAAAACATACAACTGTCTAGATAATTTATTCACTTAAATAATTTTGCCATTGTTTAACAGATTAAGGAAATCGCCGCAAAGAAGGGTAAGACAGCCGGCCAGATTCTTATCCGTTACCAGATCCAGCGCAACAACATCGTTATTCCAAAGTCTGTGACCAAGGACCGCATCGAATCAAATTTTAAAGTTTTCGATTTCGAGCTGACGCCCGAGGAAGTACAAATCATCGAGGGATTCGAGTGCAATGGACGTCTGGTGCCCCTGCTAAAGTAAGTTAATCAAATAACTTGAGAGTTACGTACTATTTCAATTGTTGTAGCTGTACAATGTTATTTAAAATTATTATTTATTTTAACGCTATAGCGAGGCTGGCGCCCATGAGCATTATCCATTTCACGAGGAATATTAGCTGAAATATCAAGATATCAAAACAAATCCAAAGAACATATAGCTGTTGAAATCCAATCCCGTGTTGTCAATATTTACCTTTAGTTAAGTTAACAATTTTTGGCGTCAATCAAGAAAGGCAACACGAGGAGACCCAGACCCAGTATGTTTAATTACACTTTTACGGCCTATATGCATTATTTGTTTATTTGGTAACCCACAGTTTGCTTTAGCCTTATTTGAATATGTCAAACTAGCTTGAAACTTGTCAAATGACTCCACAATTTCCCGTATTAATAGAAAATAGTACCCTCAGTATTCTAACCTTATATGTTAGAGCGAAACGCTGAATTTTGTTTGTTTACCTAACTAAAATATTGCAAAATTCATAATTATTTAACTAAATCATAAAATTTTCCAAATATTACAGCCAATACGGTCATCCACACCATCCGTTTGAGAAGGACGAGTACTAACTGGCACACTAAACGTTTAATGTTATTGTACATTTGATGTTATAAGAATAAAAATTGCTGAGAATTGTACCATTCTTGTTTATATTAAGAACACGCTCCTCACATATTCCAAATTCAGATCTGACGTCCATAACTTACGTAAAGTCTGACATTTGTTTAATCTAAGCTTAGAGCAAATATTTAACACATCTGTTTTATTTCTTCGATATAATTGTCTTAGGATACCGAATTTTGTGATCAACTGGTTAATTATGTTCGCACCCTTTGACAATTTATAAAAAAAGGTACATTAACCCAGTACAAGTACCTATGTACACGTGTCTAAAAATGAGCGTGAGACACTGAATATGGCACGAAGATATCTCTATGTCGTTAGAAGAACTGTAAAGCTTCGCTTCGTCATTTTGTATTGATGGGAAAATCGCAAAACCAACTTCTAAAAATGTCTGCAATAGGTTTGAACTTTCTTGAGTATTTAGTTAAGGTAATGTATCTAGAAAGGTTATTCAATTAAATGCAGGGTATAGATTGAGCTGCGATTGTAGCTTTTTATACATGTTTTTCGTTAATTTTTGCAAGAGAACAATAGATATGCCAAATGTTTTGCGAACAATACTAAATTTGCTTAACTGAAAAAGAGAATAGCATCTACGCAAATAACTAAATAAAACTGTTAATGACAACAAATATTAATCTCTGGCAAAGGTATAAAAAGCTGGCCAAATTGCTGTCTTGGCTAAGACATCGTGTTGAAGTCTGGTCTCTGATAGACCATGCGTTTATTTTCAATCGCGCTCCTGGGCGCTCTCGTGGCACTCGCAGCCAGTGCTCTTATAAATCCGGAAAAGACGGCACTAGGCACTCCCAAGGATGTGACCGCCAATCCAAACCGTCCGTGCTGTGAAAGTGTGAGACAAACCCTTCTGGAAATTCGCAAGGATATTCGCTTGTGGCTGTTGGATAGACTTTTCGGCAAATTAGTCCTCCTTCATGATGGCGAAGTAATAGGAAATCAACAATCTGTGCCCTGTGCTAAACACCAAATTACGTCTGCAACGGAAAAGAGTTCCAAAACTGTGCAAAGCTTCGACCAGTTTAGCTCGATTATTAACGATATTAGAAAGGCAATTCCCCACAATCACAGGACTTTCAATCGATCCAATGTTATTCACAGTGGTAACGAGAACAACAACCAACAAACTATCACAACTATAACCAAATCAGATGAGCTTGAAGAATCTCAAAACTTATCTGATCCTGTAGTAAATGGCACGTCCAGCCAGTCAAACACGACTTCCACAACAACTGTGGCAAGATTAGATACATCTAGTAACTCTCCAGTTCAATCACAAGATGAAAGTGCAAGTGAGAACAATAATTCCAATTCGACTTCAAAAAATACAAAGAGAAAAAAAAACAACAAGAGATCGAACAGGAAACGTCGTCATGCAAGTAAAAGGAGTAAAAAATCCTCTAAGAAAGAACATAAAAAAAAATCCTCTAAGAAACAACATAAAAAGAAGTCCTCTAAGAAACATGATAGAAACGAAGGATTTAGCACAACCGTTAGTCCAGAAAACAATGAGGACTCGACAAACGCAGCCATAGGTTCCACCCAGACAAATATGTCAGAAGAAACAAAGCAGTCGGATTCCTCTTCAACATCTGGATATGAACAAGCCGCTACTCAGTCTGACGAAGCTGCAGCTACTAACGGGTCTCGCCAGGCTGGCTCTACTAAAACAACAACAACCACTGTGGTAACAAACCAGTCGAATTCTTCGGCTGATCCCGTTCAGAGTGAGAGTAACACCACCAACAATGGCTCCACGACAACGACAACTTCTGAAGAGACGAAGAACTCAAGTTCCTCTTCTGGATCTGAGGGTGGCGTTAATCAGTCTGACGAAACTGCAGCCACTAACGGATCCCAACAGGCTGGTTCTACCACGACAACAACAACCACTGTAGTAACAAAGAAGTCGAATTCTTCGGCTGATCCCGTTCAGAGTGAGAGTAACACCACCAACAATGGCTCTACGACAACGACAACTTCTGAAGAGACGAAGAACTCAAGTTCCTCTTCTGGATCTGAGGGTGGCGTTAATCAGTCTGACGAAACTGCAGCCACTAACGGATCCCAACAGGCTGGTTCTACCACGACAACAACAACCACTGTAGTAACAAAGAAGTCGACTTCTTCGGTTGATCCCGTTCAGAGTGAGAGTAACACCACCAACAATGGCTCTACGACAACGACAACTTCTGAAGAGACGAAGAACTCAAGTTCCTTGTCTGGATCTGGATCTGAGGGTGGCGCTACTCAGTCTGACGAAGCTGCAGCCACTACCGGGTCCCACCAGGCTGGCTCTACCACGACAACAACTACCACTGTAGTAACAAAGAAGTCAAATTCTTCGGCTGATCCCGTTCAGAGTGAGAGTAACACCACCAACAATGGCTCTACGACAACGACAACTTCTGAAGAGACGAAGAACTCAAGTTCCTTTTCTAGATCTGGATCTGAGGGTGGCGCTACTCAGTCTGACGAAGCTGCAGCCACTACCGGGTCCCACCAGGCTGGCTCTACCACGACAACAACTACCACTGTAGTAACAAAGCAGTCAAATTCTTCGGCTGATCCCGTTCAGAGTGAAAGTAACACCACCAACAATGGCTCCACGACAACGACAACTTCTGAAGAGACAAGAAAGGTCCCGGTCCCATCAGGCAGGCTCTACCACGACAACAATTACCACTGTAGTAACAAAGAAGTCGAATTCTTCGGCTGATCCCGTTCAGAGTGAGAGTAACACCACCAACAATGGCTCCACGACAACGACAACTTCTGAAGAGACGAAGAACTCAAGTTCCTCTTCAACATCTGGATCTGAGGGTGGCGCCACGCAGTCTGACGAAACTGCAGCCACTACCGGGTCCCACCAGGCTGGCTCTACGACGACAACAACTACCACTGTAGTAACAAACCAGTCGAATTCTTCGGCTGATCCCGTTCAGAGTGAGAGTAACACCACCAACAATGGCTCCACGACAACGACAACTTCTGAAGAGACGAAGAACTCAAGTTCCTCTTCTGGATCTGGATCTGAGGGTGGTGCTACTCAGTCTGACGAAGCTGCAGGCACTACCGGGTCCCACCAGTCTGGCTCTACCACGACAACAACTACCACTGTAGTAACAAACAAGTCGAATTCTTCGGCTGATCCCGTTCAGAGTGAGAGTAACACCACCAACAATGGCTCCACGACAACGACAACTTCTGAAGAGACGAAGAACTCAAGTTCCTCTTCTGGATCTGAGGGTGGTGCTACTCAGTCTGACGAAGCTGCAGCCACTACCGGGTCCCACCAGGCTGGCTCTACCACGACAACAACTACCACTGTAGTAACAAACAAGTCGAATTCTTCGGCTGATCCCGTTCAGAGTGAGAGTAACACCACCAACAATGGCTCCACGAAAACGACAACTTCTGAAGAGACGAAGAACTCAAGTTCCTCTTCAACATCTGGATCTGAGGGTGGCGCTACTCAGTCTGACGAAGCTGCAAGTACTACCGGGTCCCACCAGGCTGGCTCTACCACGACAACAACTACCACTGTAGTAACAAAGCAATCGAATTCTTCGGCTGATCCCGTTCAGAGTGAGAGTAACACCACCAACAATGGCTCCACGACAACGACAACTTCTGAAGAGACGAAGAACTCAAGTTCCTCTTCTGGATCTGAGGGTGGCGCTACTCAGTCTGACGAAGCTGCAACCAATACCGGATCCCACCAGGCTGGCTCTACCACGACAACAACTACCACTGTAGTAACAAACCAGTCGAATTCTTCGGCTGATCCCGTTCAGAGTGAGAGTAACACCACCAACAATGGCTCCACGACAACGACAACTTCTGAAGAGACGAAGAACTCAAGTTCCTCTTCTGGATCTGGATCTGAGGGTGGTGCTACTCAGTCTGACGAAGCTGCAGGTAGTACCGGATCCCATCAGGCAGGCTCTACCACGACAACAACTACCACTGTAGTAACAAAGAAGTCGAATTCTTCGGCTGATCCCGTTCAGAGTAAGAGTAACACCACCAACAATGGCTCCACGACAACGACAACTTCTGAAGAGACGAAGAACTCAAGTTCCTCTTCACATCTGGATCTGAGGGTGGCGCTACTCAGTCTGACGAAGCTGCAGCCACTACCGGATCCCATCAGGCAGGCTCTACCACGACAACAACTACCACTGTAGTAACAAAGAAGTCGAATTCTTCGGCTGATCCCGTTCAGAGTGAGAGTAACACCACCAACAATGGCTCCACGACAACGACAACTTCTGAAGAGACGAAGAACTCAAGTTCCTCTTCTGGATCTGAGGGTGGTGCTACTCAGTCTGACGAAGCTGCAGGCACTACCGGGTCCCACCAGGCAGGCTCTACCACGACAACAACTACCACTGTAGTAACAAAGAAGTCGAATTCTTCGGCTGATCCCGTTCAGAGTGAGAGTAACACCACCAACAATGGCTCCACGACAACGACAACTTCTGAAGAGACGAAGAACTCAAGTTCCTCTTCAACATCTGGATCTGAGGGTGGCGCTACTCAGTCTGACGAAGCTGCAGGTAGTACCGGATCCCATCAGGCAGGCTCTACGACGACAACAACTACCACTGTAGTAACAAAGAAGTCGAATTCTTCGGCTGATCCCGTTCAGAGTGAGAGTAACACCACCAACAATGGCTCCACGACAACGACAACTTCTGAAGAGACGAAGAACTCAAGTTCCTCTTCTGGATCTGAGGGTGGTGCTACTCAGTCTGACGAAGCTGCAGCCACTACCGGGTCCCACCAGTCTGGCTCTACCACGACAACAACTACCACTGTAGTAACAAAGAAGTCGAATTCTTCGGCTGATCCCGTTCAGAGTGAGAGTAACACCACCAACAATGGCTCCACGACAACGACAACTTCTGAAGAGACGAAGAACTCAAGTTCCTCTTCTGGATCTGAGGGTGGTGCTACTCAGTCTGACGAAGCTGCAGCCACTACCGGGTCCCACCAGGCAGGCTCTACCACGACAACAACTACCACTGTAGTAACAAAGAAGTCGAATTCTTCGGCTGATCCCGTTCAGAGTGAGAGTAACACCACCAACAATGGCTCCACGACAACGACAACTTCTAAAGAGACGAAGAACTCAAGTTCCTCTTCACTCTGGATCTGAGGGTGGCGCTACTCAGTCTGACGAAGCTGCAGGCACTACCGGATCCCACCAGGCTGGCTCTACGACGACAACAACTACCACTGTAGTAACAAAGAAGTCGAATTCTTCGGCTGATCCCGTTCAGAGTGAGAGTAACACCACCAACAATGGCTCTACGACCACTACAACTTCTGAAGAGACGAAGAACTCAAGTTCCTCTTCTGGATCTGGATCTGAGGGTGGTGCTACTCAGTCTGACGAAGCTGCAGCCACTACCGGGTCCCACCAGGCTGGCTCTACCACGACAACAACTACCACTGTAGTAACAAAGAAATCGAATTCTTCGGCTGATCCCGTTCAGAGTGAGAGTAACACCACCAACAATGGCTCTACGACAACTACAACTTCTGAAGAGACGAAGAACTCAAGTTCCTCTTCTGGATCTGAGGGTGGCGCTACTCAGTCTGACGAAGCTGCTGCCACTTCCGGGTCCCACCAGGCTGGCTCTACCACGACAACAACTACCACTGTAGTAACAAACAAATCGAATTCTTCGGCTGATCCCGTTCAGAGTGAGAGTAACACCACCAACAATGGCTCTACGACAACGACAACTTCTGAAGAGACGAAGAACTCAAGTTCCTCTTCTGGATCTGAGGGTGGCGCTACTCAGTCTGACGAAGCTGCAGCCACTACCGGGTCCCACCAGGCTGGCTCTACCACGACAACAACTACCACTGTAGTAACAAAGAAATCGAATTCTTCGGCTGATCCCGTTCAGAGTGAGAGTAACACCACCAACAATGGCTCTACGACAACTACAACTTCTGAAGAGACGAAGAACTCAAGTTCCTCTTCTGGATCTGAGGGTGGTGCTACTCAGTCTGACGAAGCTGCAGCCACTACCGGGTCCCACCAGGCAGGCTCTACCACGACAACAACTACCACTGTAGTAACAAACCAGTCAAATTCTTCGGCTGATCCCGTTCAGAGTGAGAGTAACACCACCAACAATGGCTCCACGACAACGACAACTTCTGAAGAGACGACTCAAGTTCCTCTTCTGGATCTGAGAGTAGCGCTACTCAGTCTGACGAAGCTGCAGGTAGTACCGGGTCCCACCAGGCAGGCTCTACCACGACAACAACTACCACTGTAGTAACAAAGAAGTCGAATTCTTCGGCTGATCCAGTTCAGAGTGAGAGTAACACCACCAACAATGGCTCCACGACAACGACAACTTCTGAAGAGACGAAGAACTCAAGTTCCTCATCAACATCTGGATCTGAGGGTGGCGCTACTCAGTCTGACGAAGCTGCAGGCACTACCGGGTCCCACCAGGCAGGCTCTACCACGACAACAACTACCACTGTAGTAACAAACCAGTCAAATTCTTCGGCTGATCCCGTTCAGAGTGAGAGTAACACCACCAACAATGGCTCCACGACAACGACAACTTCTGAAGAGACAAGAACTCAAGTTCCTCTTCTGGATCTGAGAGGGTAGCGCTAATCAGTCTGACGAAGCTGCAGCCACTACCGGGTCCCACCAGGCTGGCTCTACCACGACAACAACTACCACTGTAGTAACAAAGAAATCGAATTCTTCGGCTGATCCCGTTCAGAGTGAGAGTAACACCACCAACAATGGCTCCACGACAACTACAACTTCTGAAGAGACGAAGAACTCAAGTTCCTCTCATCTGGATCTGAGGGTGGCGCTACTCAGTCTGACGAAGCTGCAGGCACTACCGGGTCCCACCAGGCTGGCTCTACCACGACAACAACTACCACTGTAGTAACAAACCAATCGAATTCTTCGGCTGATCCCGTTCAGAGTGAGAGTAACACCACCAACAATGGCTCCACGACAACGACAACTTCTGAAGAGACGAAGAACTCAAGTTCCTCTTCTGGATCTGAGGGTGGCGCTAATCAGTCTGACGAAGCTGCAGCCACTACCGGGTCCCACCAGACTGGCTCTACCACGACAACAACTACCACTGTAGTAACAAACCAGTCAAATTCTTCGGCTGATCCCGTTCAGAGTGAGAGTAACACCACCAACAATGGCTCCACGACAACGACAACTTCTGAAGAGACGAGCTCAAGTTCCTCTTCTGGATCTGAGGGTGGCGCTACTCAGTCTGACGAAGCTGCAGCCAGTAACGGGTCCCACCAGGCTGGCTCTACCACGACAACAACTACCACTGTAGTAACAAAGAAGTCGAATTCTTCGGCTGATCCCGTTCAGAGTGAGAGTAACACCACCAACAATGGCTCCACGACAACGACAACTTCTGAAGAGACGAAGAACTCAAGTTCCTCTATCTGGATCTGAGGGTGGCGCTACTCAGTCTGACGAAGCTGCAGCCACTACCGGGTCCCACCAGGCTGGCTCTA
This sequence comes from Zaprionus nigranus, assembly GCA_018903425.1. Taxonomy (NCBI): domain Eukaryota; kingdom Metazoa; phylum Arthropoda; class Insecta; order Diptera; family Drosophilidae; genus Zaprionus; species Zaprionus nigranus. The sequence goes on from JAEIGD010000024.1 coordinate 1,064,484, forward strand.
CCACGACAACAACTACCACTGTAGTAACAAACCAGTCAAATTCTGAAGTACCCACCAACAAGGCTCCACGACAACGACAACTTCTGAAGAGACAAGACTCAAGTTCCTCTTCTGGATCTGAGGGTGGCGCTACTCAGTCTGACGAAGCTGCAGGAGTACCGGGTCCCACCAGGCTGGCTCTACCACGACAACAACTACCACTGTAGTAACAAAGAAGTCGAATTCTTCGGCTGATCCCGTTCAGAGTGAGAGTAACACCACCAACAATGGCTCCACGACAACGACAACTTCTGAAGAGACGAAGAACTCAAGTTCCTCTTCTGGATCTGAGGGTGGCGCTACTCAGTCTGACGAAGCTGCAGCCACTACCGGGTCCCACCAGGCTGGCTCTACCGACCAGTTCCTTCTGGATCTGAGGGTGGCGCTACTCAGTCTGACGAAGCTGCAGCCACTACCGGGTCCCACCAGGCAGGCTCTACCACGACAACAACTACCACTGTAGTAACAAACCAGTCAAATCTCAATACCCCCCACTCAGTTCCTCTTCTGGATCTGGGGGTAGCGCTACTCAGTCTGACGAAGCTGCAGCTAGTCCCGGTCCCACCAGGCTGGCTCTACCACGACAACAACTACCACTGTAGTAACAAAGAAGTCGAATTCTTCGGCTGATCCCGTTCAGAGTGAGAGTAACACCACCAACAATGGCTCCACGACAACGACAACTTCTGAAGAGACGAAGAACTCAAGTTTGTCTTCTGGATCTGAGGGTGGTGCTACTCAGTCTGACGAAGCTGCAGCCACTACCGGGTCCCACCAGGCTGGCTCTTCTACGACAACAACTACCACTGTAGTAACAAAGAAGTCGAATTCTTTGGCTGATCCCGTTCAGAGTGAGAGTAACACCACCAACAATGGCTCCACGACAACGACAACGTCTGAAGAGACTTCTAGTTCCTCTTCTGGATCTGAGAGTAGCGCTACTCAGTCTGATGAAGCTGCAGCTAGTACCGGGTCCCACCAGGCTGGCTCTACCACGACAACAACTACCACTGTAGTAACAAAGAAGTCGAATTCGTCGGCTGATCCCGTTCAGAGTGAGAGTAACACTACCAACAATGGCTCCACGGCAACGACAATTTCTGAAGAGACGAAGAACTCAAGTTCCTCTTCTGGATCTGGATCTGAGGGTGTTGCTACTCAGTCTGACGAAGCTGCAGGTAGTAACGGATCCCACCAGGCTGGCTCTACGACGACGACAACTACCACTGTCGTAACAAAGAAGTCGAATTCTTCGTCTGATCCTGTTCAGAGTCATAGTTCCTCCACCAAGAAGGGATCTACTACAATAGCATCATCTAAGGTAGCGAAAAACTCGAGTTCTCACCAGTCAGGTATTCCTGGTGTTATAGGTAAGGTGATAAGGAGAGGTCAACTGGGCAGAACTGTGAATGGAGGCAATCGTCGTAGTGAGGCTACATCCTGGTCCCTTCAATCAAATACCGTAAAGTCTCGAATAAATAATGGACAATACAGTGCAAGTAATAGAGGAGTAAATTATGGTTCTACCGGAATGCAGCAAGGATACGGAGGGGGATCTTATCCGTACTGGTGGGGAGCTTATCCGGCATGGGGCTATCCTTATGGAACTGGCTATGCATATGGAACCGATACCAGTGGAATGGTCGTTATATAATTAATTGCCATTGTAAACGTCTGTCATATTTTCAATCATATGTCAGATGAAAGTTCTAAAAACAATTTAAAATATATTTGCAAATCAATATTTTTATGTACTTACTTTCTTGTTTAAAAGGGTTTTGAAAAGAAAAAACACTCTTTTTTAAAAACGTTTTTAGTTAAGCCAATATTTATTAATTTTAAACAAAATGTTGCAATAATAGTTCAAGAGTTTTAAAGAAGGTTCATTTGTATACTAATATTTGATCACAAATATTTTGGACACACTTGTGTTTGTTCATGTTTAGTTTTAATACTTGCAATTTTATTATTTAAATTCTAAGCTAAATATTTAACAAGTAAACAAGTTTAATCTATTGTGCAATCGTCATATATCCTAATTTCAGAACGGGTAGTTTCATAGTTTCGTTTGGTCTAGAAATCTGTATTTTTAAAGCATTTATTAATTAACTTAAATATAAGAGTATATATATTACAAATATGTTCTGTATGACCATAAACAAATAAAGATTTATAAATATATAAAGATATTAAACTTAAATAAAATAAAGCAATACAACATAAATCTACCAGTTTTACTTTTTAATGTTTGAAGTTTGATTATCATTCGAAAAATTTCGTTTCAATAACGTTATCGATAACACATCCATTTTATTGGTCGAGCGTGGCAACTCTGATAAGAAAGTAATTACTATCAGATGGTCGGCGTATGTCATAACAAGCTGAGTCAAATGAAAATACCCTAAAAAATATCAAAACGAAAAGAAGAAGCATAACGTGCGCAACTGACAAATTTGTGGCTGGAGTAAATAGAAAAATCGAACAGACTCTCCTGGCTTTTACGTTTTTCTCGAAAAATCAAAACAAAACGAAAAAAAACTTTATTGAATATTGAACTTATTATCAGTTAAGACAGTGCAGTATATTAAATCGAGTGGACAAACGTTTTATTTAATTAATCGTTTCTGCAACAGTGCAGAGACAAAGACGACATACACGAAGAGACACACACAGGCAGAGGCAAAAACACATAGACAAACAAATACACAAATGAAAATCTCAAAATTTTCACCAATTTAGCAATGTACTTGGTTAGTTTAGTGCGTTTTCAAAATAAGTGAACGCAGCTAAACTGAGCGCAAGAATTCCAAAAGAGGCAGCATATAAAGAAAGGGATAATCAGTGTTTGCACATACGGACAAAGAACGCAGTGCATATGTGACTACACAATCCATATATCATCAAGAGATTCACGCAGACAGAGACACAAAATCAATTCTGAGCTGGCCACAAACTAAGCGAATTCGCAACTCACATATGTCATCAATTTTGCCCAACAATAATCGCAAGCAGGAAAATCAATTGGAGACAGTTTAACTGTAATTCGAATTGCGTGGTATCTATACGGCCACAGTATGACCATTAAGCCAGTAAGTGCGCCCAGTGGCAAGCGTGTCGTCGACGCAGACTCCTCAGAGGCTCATGTCGCTGGCCAAGTGGTAGTCGAGCAATCCGTTGTCAATCAAGCCCATCGCAATGTCGTCATCGATGGACATGGCCAGGTAAAACAAATAGCACATAATCTATAATACTTTCAAATTCTATCGGAATTTGTTTTTATACGTTTCGACCATTGTTTCTTTGTAGAGTCCTCAACGACGTGGCGAGGTCTACGAGGAGCTGACACGCACACATCGCTGCAGTCCACATAAAAGGTAAGGGAATTTTATTTGTAAATGGAAGGAATATTGATATAGTAATATATTATGGTATTGCCTTAAATGTGCATTCAATCCTTTTATCTATATATCTATCTATAATATTCGCTTTCATTGGATTATCTTGCAGTTCCCGTTCAAAACGTCGCGATCATCATGACACCCACGCCCATCACCACAAGCGCGATCGATTGGAGCGTGAGAAGCTGAGTCATCAGTCGGTTGTGGGATCCAGCAACGTTGCTGGTGTCAGCAACAAATGTGGCAGCCCACACGCATCGGTTGCAGCCACTGTAGTAACACCAGCAGGCAACAGCAGCCCAACTGGAGCTGTGGGACGCAAGTCTCCAGAGCAATTGGCTAGTCTACCAAAGGCACAGCAGGCACAGACGACACCTGCCGCTGCAGCGGCCAATTTGCTCAAGGCGGTAGAGGAAACATTCTCAGGCTACAACAGCGGCGATGAACATTTGCAGCCCAAGGAGCGCACTATATCTGCTGAGGAATGGCAGCGTCGCGATGCTGAATTTGCCAAGTGCATGGAGAAGCGAGGCTATGAGCTGAAGCCCGTCGAGGAGGATGGAGCCTGCCTCTTTCGCTCAATATCGCTACAGATCTATGGCGATGAGGAAATGCACGATGTGATACGCCAACACACAATGGACTATATTGTAATATAGATACTTTCCTTCATGATATGCCAGAATATACAGAATTCTTTCTTTTTACCATTTACAGCATGAAAATCGCGAATACTTTGGTCAGTTCGTCACGGAGGACATCAACGGTTATATTCAGCGTAAGCGTGCTCGTGATGCACACGGCAATCACATCGAGATACAGGCCATATCAGAGATCTACAGTCGCACCGTTGAAGTTTACTGCTATCAGTCAAGTGAGTGCTAAATATACATAGTTCCCTGTTCCATTTCAAGCGTATCCTTCGTTAGCCCCCATAAACATCTTCAATTCGGAGCAGTCACAGGCTGGCTATCCACCCCTGCGTCTGTCCTATCAAAGAGGCTCACACTATAATGCCATACTGGATCCGTATAATGCCACTGTGGGCGTAGGCTTGGGCTTGGCTGGTTACAAGCCCGAGTTCCAGACAAAGGAGGCAGTACGTCTCAGCGAGCAGCTGGAAATCGAACAGGTAAGCAACGATTAGTCTTTATCTGCAAGGGAATTTAAGTAAGTGAAGTTCTATTTAGACAATGTTCGAGGATAAACTGAAAACCACAGACTGGGAAGCCACCAATGAGGCCATCGAGGAGCAAATTGCACGTGAATCTTATTTGCAGTGGTGCCGCGACAACATGCAACGTTCGCGCAGCAACAACACAGCCGCTGGTTCGGCAACATCTTCGACAGTGACCTCTGCTGAGGCACTCACAGACTCGGATGCCTCGCCCTCAAAGTACTCGAGCGATGGTTGTAGCGGTAGCAGCAGCGGCGGGGGCGGCAAGAACAGCAACATCAGCAGCAACTCGGCTACTACGCTGAGTAACTCGAATGTGGGAGATGGTCCTGCCACGGGCTTCACACTTTCTCCCAAGACACTCAGTCAGTTCACACACAAGTTACCGCCCGATGTGAACGAGCTTGGAGGCTACGACAGCGATGCCACTGACATGAGCAGCACGAGCTCTGTGGGACACTGCGGCGGGGGCAATGCGTCGCCCAACACAGCATCCGTTCAACGTGCCAGCAAACTGTCCAAGTCACAGCGACGCAGCTATGGCCTACGCGGCAGCAAGAAGCGGCGCCATGAGGCGCGAGAGGGCAACAGCAGGTTGGTTATTTGGGATACCCCTTTTCATAGTTCCTGTTTACATTCACTCCAATATTTATTCCACAGCCTAGAAACCCTTGAGACCCCCATGCGAAAGAGTCCCAAGCGTGATGCGGTGCCAGTAACCCCTAGAGCCCACACACCCGAGGCAGAACAGCGCCCGTGCACCTCAAAGCAGTCTTCACAGTCGCCGCCCAAGCGTGTCGATGCACAGACGATGCCAAAGCAGAGTTACTCCAGCTTCTATCAGGAGCTGCTCGAAGCCTCATATGCTAACGATGGTACCTTATTGTTAAGTGATGTATGAGAGCTAGCTCTAATTGTATTTACCATTGTCATGTACAGAAACCAATGAAAACGAGATGCTGCAGCGAGCCATACAAATGTCCACACGTGATTATATGGACGATCAGAAGCGGAAGTACCTCTGCGGGCCATAGGGAGAAGAAGGATTCGCTTTATCCTTTTGTACAGTGATTGAAATTGTTCACTTTCGCAACGAATACGACGCACAAGAAGCCAACCAAAAACAGACACAATCCATAACAAACTCAACATACAGTCTACACACACACACATACACTCATACTCACACATCCACAAACACACTCATATATATACGCACACACTCTTCCACATACACAGCACGCAATTGATGTACGACTATTAATAAAAATTGATGAGTGATGAAGAGGTCGCAGGACTTGTTGCTGTTGTTGGCACAAACACCTGCAAATATTCATGGAATACACACACACACAAACACACACTACATACATATACTTATACATATATATACTGATATATAAAGAAACATAAATATGCTTTAAACTAAGAAACTGTTCGTTAGATTTACACATTGGCAGATTTGATGTTTTCAAGCCCCATCGGCGATAAGGCTCAGACTCAAATCCGCTTATCAGTTCTGCGATGTAGTAGTTACTTTTCCTTCTCCCCATTCCCCCTTTGCTCCCCCCCGTGTACCCCTTAAGTCCTTCTCCTGCTGCCGGCCTTCAATGAAACTAACCTGTATTTTGTATTAACTAAAACTAAATGTAAAACTGTTTAAGCATACGAGTATCATGTTCAGTATACCATATAAAGAACAGCACATACACCTACGATATAATAAAGACGTGCATACGACACATACATACATATACATACAATACATACATACATTATATGATACATGAATAATTAATTATAATTACATCATACTGATATTGATACTTGATTGAATTAAATAAAAATGGTGCAGAAATAAAAGCAAAACTAGCTCTAACTTCAAACTTTAAATTCCAGTTTATATTATGGTAATTATGTTCTTATTTTGACAGATCAATCAGCAAGCCGTAAAGAAATAGACTGACTACTATAAATAAGGTCTGCCTGTCAAAAGAGTATAGAAGGAATCTACTAGTTCAATGGAAATCGTTAACAATCAGTGTGGTTGGAAATACAAAGAGAAAGGCCCCGTAGTTGGGGTCCATATGTTGTGTTACTGTTGTTAAATCACTTTCACCATCGCGATGGCATGCATCATAAAGTATCGTATTGCGTCCGTAATAGGGGATTTGAGTTGCGACGCTTGCAAAATAGATGCCCACACAAACTAATGACAGAATTCCTGGCCGTCATTAGACAGATATTACAATCATATATCCCACTACGTCTATCAGGCTTAACATCTTCATCCATTAGCGAATCCATGTTAAGGAAATTCGTTTCAAGTTGTGTACATGTCTGAAAAAAATTAAACAAATTTGACAAACCTAAATAAAAAACAATCTGTAGAAATCAGTTAATGTATTTACAAATATTTTCGGTTTTGTTTTATCAGTGTTATCAAAAGTTGTAGTAGAATGTATCTAAATTCGTACTTATATCTAAATTGCGCTTTCGTTAGGTATTACGAGTACATAAATAAATAGTTTACATTTACATTGTTTTAGCCATATACCTATACCTATACTATATCATTTACATATAGAATGACTTTATAGAAAAATACATTTCACTAAAATGCGCGTTTCGCATAGAAAATTATATTATATTTGTAATTCTCTTTACATTTATTGGGATAATTTGGCCGATAGTATAACAGATCGGAGAGATCTGGGACCCTGCAGTCGAAAATTAAATTAAATATAGTACATGTGAATATACTGGAGACCTGCATGTGGTGGTGACTAGCACCACAAACAACGCATGCATTCAATTAAATGATTAAAACCACCGCATACAGATCTCTGTTATAGATAACCGTAAGAGATCGAACTGAATAGTCAGGTTTGTTGCTGATATCTTTTTTATAGCACACTTTTCAGCGCATGGAACAGTTTTGAAGTTATCAGGTTTATCATGGTCCCAGGTTTATAGCACTTTTATCAAGTTTGTGTCACGTTCTTGTTGCCTAGGAATAATTGTACAGTTTTTTTGTTGATATTACAGTAGCCGAATATCCCGAAAGATACTCGATATATGGTTGTTGTATATAGCCGAATATCGTATGAAGATACTCGATATATATTTGGTTGTATACATCCGATTTGTTGGAGTCAATTAAATGTTGTGTGGACCGAAAGAGTTATTTGATTTTGTAGCCAAAAGTTATGCGACGACGACAATAGCAACAATAACAACAACAACTACAACATGTTGCTGATGTTGTTGCTGCTGCTGCTGCTGTTGGGGGCGTGGCTGTTTCTGATTTTTTGCATTTGAATTTGTAATTTTGCTTTAACTGACTTTACAAAAATCATTTGGCTAATTTATCATTTGCTGTTGCTGCTGCTGCCCAGTTGCCTGTTGCTGCTGCTGCTGTTGTTGGCTGACGACAATGTGATGTTGCTGCTGCGGTTGCTGTTGTTGCTGCTGTTGTTGTTGTTGCTGCTGTTGTTGCTGCTGCTGCTGCTGTTGCAATTGAAGCTGCTGCTGATTGGCGTGTTGCACGGCAGCAGTTGTTGCTGCTGTCACCACGGGCTGCAGCATGCTGGTGCCATTCTCACGCCGCACATGACTATTCAGCTCCGCCTTGACACGCCTTGCGATGTGGGAGCGCGTGTGCTTGCGCAGATGATCCTTGCGATAGAAGCCCTTGCCACATTCCTGGCACTGATGCCGCTTCTCCCCGGAATGGATTACGAAGTGCAGACTTAGTTGCTCCTTGCGCTTAAAGGCCTTCAGGCAGACGGTGCAGATGTAAGGACGATCGGGATTGTGGGATTGCTTGTGCCGGGTGAGATGATCCTTGCGCTTGAGCGATGCTTGGCATATATCACAGACATAGCGACGCTCCAGATTATGACCCACCAAATGAACCTCGAGCAACTCCGGCTCGGGGGTATGCCACATGACACTCGGGGCACATGTACAGGTGGGCTGCCATCGAGGGCGGTGCTCATGCGTATCTCGCCGGGACGCAGCTTGGGCTTGCGATCCTTGGAGCGCTTTTTTCGCTTCTTCTTTTTGCTGCCACTTGGCGCGGTCGAGCTGCTTGCAACAACGGGTGCAAGTTGTTGTTGCTGCTGTTGCTGCTGCTGTTGTTGCTGCTGCTGTTGCTGTTGCTGTTGTTGTTGCAACGGCAGCGTTAGCTGCTCCTGCTGAGGTATGCTGATGGTTGTTGTGGTGCCAATTGTATTGATGCCAATGGCAGCACCTGGTCCCGTTTGCACCTGCAACACCTGGCAGGGAATCTATTAAATATCTATCTATCTAAAATAGACGGGATGAAAACCTACCACATTCTGTTGATTCTCCTTCTTGATGCTCTCCGCGGAGTACTTGAGAAAGTGATGCAGCGACAGGGGGAAGCGTGTTGGCCGGAAGATGCGAGAGGTAGTCGGCGACGGTAGTGCCGGGTGTGATAGTTTGCCACGAGGTATTCTGCAGCACTGCAGAGCAGAGAAGCGGCTGGTTAATCCCCTCAAGAAACTTCTTTCTCTTCAGACTTACCTTGTTGTTGCAATATCGCATTGCAGAGATCCTGTGTCAGTTCCTGTGGTGCCACCACTTGTTGCTGCTGCTGTTGCAGTTGCTGCTGCTGCTGCTGCTGTTGTGGTTGTTGCTGCTGTTGCTGCTGCTGGCCGGAGCTGCTGCCCTGCAGTGCATCCGCGCTGGTAGCCGTCGCACTGGGCGCATAAACTGTCGCATATTGCGGCTGTTGCTGTTGTTGCTGCTGCTGTGTTGCAGTTGCCACCAGGTGCCCATTGTATTTGTCGCCCTGCAGTGCGTCCTCCTGCCCACTGCGAAACTTGTTGCCGCTGGCGCCGCTGCTGCTGGGCTGGCTGAAATGCGCTAGTTGCTGCTGCTGCTGTTGTTGCTGTTGTTGCTGCTGCTGCTGATGTTGCTGGTAGCGATTGTTGCTGCCGGCGGGCTCTTGCTGTTGCTGCTGCTGCTGTTGTTGCTGTTGATTATTGGCCGCCGCAGTCACATCGGCATCGGCAACGGTCACAGCCGCCGTCACGGTCGACACCAGCGGCGCCGTCGTCGTCGTGAATTGCGGCAGACCCGGGAACGTGTTGCCAAAGGGGGTAAAGTTCATTGTGCGCTTGTTGGGGGAATCCTCGAGAGTAAGGGAATTTCAGTAGTAGTGCGTGGCACGTGAAATAACTGCGAAAGAGATTTAAAGGGGTTAAAGGAACTGCAAGGAGAAGCTTCAGTGGCACGTTTAGAATATTGAATTTGAGGTTAGGTAAATTCGGTTTCTCAATGGAAAGTGAAAACGCAGCTGCTGTTATTATTTTGACAGCCCAAACGCGCACCCACAATTGCACACACTCACACACACACAAACACACACATTTCATGCCCGACCGCGTGAGCGGCTATAAAAAAGAGCGGCACAAGCTTCTCCCAACACGAGGAGGCACGAGCATCGGCTATGCACAGTGGTCTGCAATCAGTTTGCTGGGGCAGAAATCAGTACTTGTGAAATGTAATAAATTTACAGAAGCTTTATTTATTTTGCGTTTCAATACCTAAACATCAGAAAATATAAAATATAAAAGAAAACTGTAAATTCTTAAAAAAAGTGATAAAATAATCTTTTTCAGCAATAAGAGTTGTAAAGACCTTTCACAAGTGCTTAAAAAGTTGTATCATAATTAGGTTAATTGTTATTAATTGCAAAATCAGGCTATAAATAAGCCTTTCTTTCCGTTTAGAAGTTCTTATTTAATTAATCGTTTAAATTTCGGTTCGTTTACATTCTGGTAAGTTTCATTATTAGTGTGCCTCTTTTAATAGTTGTAACTAAAATCGTATCTTGTTAGACTAGCAAGCGTCCACTTAAGCTTCCCTAATTTATTCAATTGTTAAACTTTAAACGGCATAACTATTATCTTAAGTTTTTTCGGCATTGCTTGTCCCACTGTGCGTCTATGCGTAAGTGAGTGGGCATTGATATTAGGTTAGGGTTGTCCTGTAAACGTATACACCCAACGTACATGTATATATCGCATACGTACGTGCGCTTGTGTGTGTGAGTTTGTTTTATGTTTAGTTCTACTCAACAAAAATAAAAACAAAATAAAGCTACAACAATAAGTCGAAGAAAGGTATATCAAATATTCGTGCTAAATTGCGCTAATTGTCGCGCGGAATTTTCAGTTTAGTTTTTCGGTCTTATCGATTTTTACTAAGTACAAAAATTTAGTGTTGTGTTTGAAGTGAAAGAGAAACACACGAAAACAAATTCAAATACGCCCAAACACACACACACAAAGGGACCTATGTACATACACAGTGGGCTCCTGTCTGCGACCGTGGTAAGAATTGAGGACATCTTTTTTAAACTGCCCAAATATTGACTTTCACTTGGGCATATGCCGAGGAGGAGGTTTCTCATTTTTTTATTTCCTTTTGTCCTTTGTTTTTCGCGTGCGCGTGACACAATGAAAGGCAAAAAGGCGCTGAACGCGTTCACAAAGAAAAGCTTTTGCCGACGGTGAAGTTGACGTCGCTGTCGCTGTCGCCGACGCCGTAGCCGTTGCTGCCGATCTGCTGAAAGTGCAACCGATTTGCACAGTGTATTTACAGTTACGTTTACGTTATTTTTCCTTTCCGCATTTACTACGTGTTCACACAGACAAGCACGCACACAGACACACAAACACACACGCGGAAGGAGATACATAAAAAAGACAAAAAATGCTTGCACTGCTTTGCTTTGTTAGGCCGGCAGGCCGCAACAGAGACAGAGGCAGCAGCAGCCCCAACTACCGTTGTAATTTCTGCCCTGACGTCGCTGCGACTGCGACTGCATCGGTGACTGAGACTTCAGTCAATGCAGTCGTCCCCTCTCGTTCTTCCCACACCACGTCTATGTCTGAGTCAGCTGCCGCACTCACGACATAGCCACCTATCGGCGGTGGCGTTCGTTTGCTACTGACCCGCCGCCATCTCGTTCTCGTTTGTTCACTCCCTACTGCTCTCACCGTTCGTGTCTGTCTGTGTGTATGACACGAGACAAAGACTTCGTGCCGGCATTATTGTGCAGGTTCGTATGCAAGCCAAAGAGCGAGAGAGAGAGACTCATACACACACAAAACTGGAGAGAGCCGCTCTCTCTTTAAGTTTTGTTGCTGTTGCTTATTGTCGGCGAATTTGAAGCAATAAAACAAACAAGGAAAACAATTAGAAAAATAAAACTAAATAACTAAATATTTTATGTAACACCCTGTGATTGCTGTACACAGTGTACAGCATTGTAGTGTATAATAAATAAGGGGTAAGTGAACCAAGCTAAATACCCTGTTAATAAAGAATCAATTCACGATTTGTTATGCAAAAAAAACGGTATTTTACGGTATTAATTGATTAGCGACGGCAGCTTAGGCGCTTTTTAAGTGTATTCGTTTTAGAGTAGTATTTGTCTGGCTAGTCATGTATACTTGGTCTCTCGTAGCAATTTGCAGCTGGCTTGGAATTGTGCACTGCTCTGCACAAGGTGGTGATTATGACAGGGTATTCAGTAGGTATATAAGTTAATGTTCATTCCACAGACAACTACGAAGTCGTAGGCATCTCATGTGCACCCACCGAGGAGGTTAGCTGTCTGATGGTCAAGTGTCCTGCTGGTCGCAATTGTTCGGCGGAAGATTTCTGCTATAATCCCAAGTGTGTTTGTCGGCGGGGCTATCGTAAGATAGGCACTAATTGTGTTCCCAAACAAAGGAGCCATAAACTAATTAAAGAGGAAATCTAAATAAACATGATATTATTGGGAACAAATAAGAAATCTACAATTGAATGTGACTGTCGATCATATACCCGTTAAAAAAGTAACTTTTATGTTTAGTACTGTGAAATCTGTTTGGCCATTAATTTCATTCAATACAAACATTATCTTTAACAATATTTGCGTACAATATTAATTAATATTTTTACCAAATTTTATAGTTGTAGTTCCCAAAGTCTCTGAGATCTCGACGTTCATACAGTCGGAATAAACCTCATATTTTTTTAGAACTTGGCACTTAATCAACCGCCAATTTACACCCGAATTGGTGTCTGCCCCAAATCTGTTGCACGGCTGATTTGCATACAAACGGGAGTAAACGGGGTGATGTAGGGTAGATGGGCAGGAGGAGGTGAGGCAACAACAAAGATGCTGCCGCAGCTGACACTGAAATCTATCCGCATGCAACAAGGCCAATCGACGAAATCAGGCCACGCACACGACGCGATGTTAACTCGTTTTGCCTGCTACCGTGGAAGCCTCACTACGCCCTCCCCCCACCCTGCACTGACTCCGGCTACGGCTACGGTTGCTTCTCCACCTCCTCCTCCCCCTTGCAAGCAGAGGTAAATGCACTCCGTTGGGGCACTGCAATCGGCATCGAGTAAGAACCGAGTCGGAGAGCAAGCTACGTGCAACGTGTGGCAACTGCAACTCTCCCGTCTGTCTGTGTATGTGTGTGTGTGTGTTATGGGCGTGTGTGTGTGTGTGTTTGTGTTTCATTGGGGTGCATTGCGTCATCATCGTCGTCATCGTCGTGAGCAGCGAACCAAGTCGCGACGCGAGCTGGTCAACCTGCTACTGCCTCCCCAGCCTGCCTGCCTGCCACCCACTTTCGGGCCTGCCACATGCAGCACACACACTCACCCTTGCAGCGTCGGTGTGTGGCATGTGGAATGTGTTACAAGTGGATGACGCTTGCAGCTCTTGTGTCAAGTGGGCGCCACTTGGGGCAAGACGAATATGAGGCTGAGTGCAGTGTCTCGCGTTGTTTATCCCGGCTCCGTGTGCTCCGTGTGTTCTCTGTGCCTCGCTCTGTTGTGGCATGAAAGTGAAATTCTGCTACACGGCACGGACTGCAGCAGAATGGCAGTGGCAGTGGCACAGGCCGAGGCAGAAGCCGAAAAGCCAATGGTCGTTGCCGTTGCCGTTGCCGTGGCCGTGGCCGTGGCCATGACCCGTCTGCGGAATGCACTCAGACACACACACACACACTCACGCAGCTTTTGGTAGCAGCCGGAAACGCGGTCACACACACAGACACATGTACACACACACACACACCTTCACGCATAATGCGCTTGATTATGGTGCGTATGCGTAATGTGCACGCATTAAATTCTTAATTTCTACCGAATATTGTTGGCAGCCATCGAATTGTGCGAGAAATTCAATTTTCAATCGTTTATCAAATATGTACAGATATTAATGCATATCCGTGAAAATATTTATCATGCGAAATTTAAATTAAAAATACAAATTTGTATTATTCTGTATAATGTGTTATTATTGCATACATATATATTCCTACTAAAGCAGTGAAAACTTGAAGGTTATGCAGAGTTTTGCCAGGAATTCCTTAAAATAAAGTAAAAATGTAATATAGCATATGCCAGACTATGTTATATCTGACAACCGCAGCTTCAGTCACTAAATATGTTCCTTAAATAAATAATAATAGACTGCAATTAATTACACTTAAAATTAGTCTTATATATAGCTTTATAAGAAACTAATATCTGCATACAATGATAACATAAATTGACATTATAATTTGTCCCAAAACTAAAGCTAGGTAATATAGACTAGCATGTTTGTTGGACAGACAGACTAAGTTATAATACTATTCTAACATATTTATGTTATAATATTCAATAAATTAATTTTAAACTGCATAATTGAATCACTTTCACAACTAACATATGTATAAGTCGAGGGTACTCGACTGTGATATACCTGACCAAAACAAGTTCTTAAATATATAAATTTTATTTTTAGCGTATTTAGTGTTGCATACTTTAGGCAACGGTTTGGAAATCGGTAACTCTTTAAATTATTTCTTAGATAACTTATATGTTAATTATCCGATCGCAACCAAATTTGTAGAAATCACTTGGGCGCTTATAATGATTGTGTTGACCAACAAATAAACTATACTGCATTAAAATTACGCTTGGATTATGGTTTTTATCGATTTACTGGAGCAGAAAGAGACGTGGTCATATTCGAATACAAACTTTATCTGCGTGCATAACACATATTGACACCAAATATAGTAGCTCTAGCTAGTATACTTTCTGAGATCTAGGTTTTCATATGGACAGACAGATAGTAGTATATATCCTTCTACCTAGTAGCGGTTATAATAATAAATATAATAATGGATAGCAGGTTTAATCATAGATGGATTCTTAAGTAACAATGTCGCTTGTCATATGTTTAAGGTATTGTTTGCTCTTTCTTGTCCATTATTCCGACTCATTCTATCGGTATTTAAGACAAGCTCACTGAATATAGATATTTCTAAAATTAAATAAATGTAATTTAATATTAACTTCATAACAAAGCAGGAATATCATTCCAATAATCATCATTCATATTTAATAGTAACAGAGTTTGGTATGCATAATAATATGAATAATTCCTATTTTGTTTTCCATGACTTTGTTAAATTAAGTTTATAAAAATAAGAATATTTTTTAACATTGCTTTAACTTACTAAGTAAATAAATGAGATTATGTTGTTCACTGGTTCCACAGAAAATTGATAGATTGATATTGATTTTACATGATAAACTGTTAATCCTGTGAACAGACTGAGATTTCTTTGAATTTATGGAAGTTTTTTGTTTCACTGTGGCTTCACTTAAAGTTGATTTTCCCGCTGAAATTCGAATTTGCCGCGTGAAAGTAAAAACGCTTCGCGGTCTTTCAGAGCCAAAGTGAGCGAGAGAGAGCGGTAGAGAGTGAGCGAGAGAGGAAGCACTACACAACACACAATGCAAAAGCCTCGACACGCAAAGTCTCCGCGTGATGTAGTGTAACTGTTGATGTTTTAACGTAAACTGATTGAAAGTGTGTCCACACTGCAAAGCGAGGCGACCAAAGCGGACACAGAGACAAACGGACACACGGACAGGGACACACGGACAGGGACAAACAGTCCAGACGACTGGCCGGCCGGTTTATTGGGCCGGTGCCGACGCCAATGGGCGCCTAAAATTGTGTAGAGTTTGATGACGATGCCATGGTCGGCAGCACGAGAGAGTGTGTGTGTGTAGGGGTACGGGGGGAGTGGGAGAGGAGAGGGGAGCGTGAACAGGGGCGGGTGGATGCTGTAGATTTGCCTATGGCCAGACAAACTCTTTAAACTGTCGCTGTCTGCACCAACACACATACACACGCAGCATGCAAATAGATGAGCGAGAGAAAGAGAGAGAGACAGAGCGATTGGGAGAGACAGGAAGAGAGACAGCCACGCACTATATTGGGCGCTGCGACTCCTCGCTTTCGCTTTTGTGTTTGTTTCCTCGTTTATTTAGTGGCTCCACTCGGCCTCTGCTTCGTTTTGTGCTCTCCGTCGCATACGCCTCTCTCTCTCGCCCAACACACACATTCGCAGGCACACGCGTGCTCTCAGTTTTGCAAGACAGATTGGAGTTTGGCTTTGGCTTTGGCGGCAATGCAACAGTTTTTTCACTATGGATTTTTATTTGCCGCCTGCAAAAACTAGCAAACTCATTAAAGCGATAGGTACATACATCAAAGTCACATAGAACACACATACATATGCATGCACATATACATAATACATAATGTAGTACATAGGTTTGAGAGCTGTCTATATGGTATATCGAGAAGAGGCGCCCTAACACGTTAGTTGATGCAGTTTAACAAATGTCTAGGGACGGGGGACAGCACGAAAATAATTATGTATTTACATAAAAAAGATAACAAATATAATAGAATAATACTATATTCATATCAGACTCATTTACATATACATATGTATTACATAAATCTAGTATATATGTATGCAACAACAAATCACATAGAAAAAGAAATGTGCGTTTAATTAAAAGACAAAAATTGACTTTACTTTCAAGACACGCCCCAGAAAATGTGTGTGAAAGTAGGCGGTTTTTATTTCATAAATTTCTAATATTTTATTAAATATTAAGGTCTTTAAAACTTCACAGTAAAAATATTGATATTTGTAGAAAAATTAAGTACTTGTAAATAAATATAGATAGATATAAAGATATATGTATATATTTATATCTCATATACATATTCAAATGTCTGTCTTAATATTTCGATATATTTCTCTATAACTGTGAAATATCTTTTTACATCCTTTTGTACAGTTGTCTCATTATGATGACACCACTGAATTTACACCTGTATATGTCGTACATATATATATATGTATCTACATCTCCCCATTGAAATTATTATTTGTGTTATATTTCTAATATCTAAATATACATCTAAAATATCTCTGTATATCGTTGAACATCCGTCAAATATCTTTTTTAACTCATAAATACTTATCAATGTCTCTTAAAATCTCCAAAATATCTTCCCTATATACTGTGTTCTAGCCCCATATTTGTTTATGTCTCTTAAAATTACTAAAAGTTTTGCTTTCTCTTAAATATCTCTGAAGTAGCTTTTTATATCTTTTAAATATCTCTGAAATCTTTTTAAAGCATCAAACTACAACTCTGTATTCCACTTTGTCTGAAAAATTCCATTTAATCTGTTTTTTTTTTATATCTTTATCTCCATAAATCTTTATAGTGTCACTTAATGACTTTAAACTTTGCCCAATATTCTATATTTTATGAAAGTACAGACTCAAAAGTAAAATGCCCACAAAAAGTATGCTATACTAAAAATATGCAGCTCAATCTAAATGAAATGCCTAACATAACTTAGCAAATCAAGCTCTTTAATCTTAACTACGCAAACTAAGGCAACTTCAATCGTGAGTGCCGAGTGCAACCCCTTGTGGATGCGTGTTTTTGTGCCAAGTGCAACCAAAGGGGGCAACCAAATGCAAAAATGGAAATGGACCAGCAAACGGGGCAACAAAAGTGCAGTCGATTTTGGCACAAAATCTAAACAAGTTCAAGCTGAAGCCGTAGCCGCAGAGGAGTTGGAGCTGGAGTCAGAGTCTAGTGGGGTAGGCAACGTTGGAGTCGCAGTCACCGCACAAAACGGGGCACCCAACGCTGCCAATGGCCAAGGTCGCAGCGAGCGAGTCCAGACCAAAAATAAAAACACACCCACAAAAATGGGCACCGAAAACTAACCGAAAACTAAAAGTGACTCTCGCCGAGAAGAGACCGAGAGTGGGAAGGTGGGGGGTAAAGAGGAAACGAGCTCGTGCGCCGAAAATTCATTCATAAAATTCTAAAACGCGCTAAAATCTAAAATTCTAAACAAAACGTAAACTCGACGGAGGCGCCTCCGTCTGTGCCACAGTCTGTGACTGTGTGTGCCCGCGTGTGGCAATGTAGAGGGAGGTTTGAAGGGTGAAGGGGGTCGCGTACAAAATACACCGTGCCACAAACTGTGTGTGTGCTACTAACGGTAACTGCAGTGCATGTGGCGTGTTTTGCACACAACTGTACCAAGCTTGAATTTTGTGATTATTTTTAGCTGACAAATCAAACTAAAAAGAAGAAGAGCGAGAGCAAAAATTGCAACTGATGCGCTTTATATGCATATATATATAAAATAAATATACATATAATATTAAAGGGAGGCTTAATGCAGTATATAAAAAATATATTTCTATATTCTATATATAACACCCTAAGGTCTAGACCAGACTGTCTGAATCTGTGTGTGTGTCTCTCTCTGTGTGCGTGTGTCTCTCCTGCTGTGTGAGAGTGCGCAAAATGCAGCTACATATGCGTTTTTCTGCATACACTGCGTGTGTGTGTGTGTGCAACACCTAAATGCAGCTGCAACGGCAAGTTGCAACAAACTCTACACAAAAAGGCGGCAATCAAATGGCAAAATTTTTGCCAGACTGCAATGCAACTAAAAACAAAATGTTGCATGCAACTGCCAGTGGCAGGCAAGTGTGGGGGAGAGTCTGTCAGGCAGGCAGCATGCCAATGAGGGAGAGAGGTGTGGGGGGGAGGGACTGGGGGAATTTTACCGGCCAGACGAGCCATAAAACGGCAAAAAGCCTGCAAACATTTTAGTTGCATTTGCCACATAACAAAATTCTCAACACATGCGTGTGTGTGCTTGTGTGTGTGCACGTGTGTGTCTGTGATTTTATATATATACATATATAGATTTGCACATGCCTATGTATGAATAATCCATGTGATATATAGAAATTGCATCCCTTTAGCTTGGCTTGCCAACCGAATAAAATGTGCATAAAATAAATTTCATTTCAATTAAAATAAATAAAATTAAACCTCCCCCGCCTTTGCTCACGCTCCTCTCTGTCCTATGCCACTGCGAAAACAAAGGCTTAGACTAAATGCAGACAGTGTTGGAAATCTCATGTGGGGTTCACAGAGAGACTAAGGCAGATTCTTAAGAAGGGGAACTTCAGTTTCCATTAGAATGCAGCCACAGTTCGAATGCATTTTAATTGATTGCAAAATCTCTTTATTCCTCTTCATCGCCCCCTTCATCAGCCTGCTTCAGCTCCCTATTGACGTCTTCTTTGTTTCTTACTTAGATTTACTTCAGGTGATTTATTGAAGCCTAGAATTTTATCAATTTCTTTTAGTAGAGAAGCAATTAAATTTGAGTAATTGAAGACATTCAAATAATTCAAAGAAATTCAAGAAATTCAACAAATTTAAATAATTCAATTAACTCAAAGAATTCAAATAGTTCACGTAATTCAAGTAATTCGAATTACCCAAGTAATTTTAAATCTATTTTTCTTTATATTTATATATCTATATATCTCTTTATCTCTATATAGCAATATTAATTAATTAAATTTATGTAATTAAAGATACTCAAATATTTCAAGATATTTAACAAATTTAAATTATTCAATTAACTCAAATAATTCAAATAGTTCACGTGATTCAAGTAATTCGAATTACTCAAGTAATTTAAAATCTCTTTATCTTTATATTTATATATCTGTATAGCTCTTTATCTCTATATATCAATATTAATTAATAAATTTATGTAATTAAAGATATTCAAATATTTCAAGATATTCAACAAATTTAAGTTTTTCATTTAACTCAAATAATTCAAATAGCTCATGTAATTTAAATAATTCGAATATTTCAAGTTATTTTAAATCTCTTTATCCTTATAATTCTATATTTCTTTATCTATATATATCAATGTCTTCATATCTCTATAACTGTATATCACTATATCTCTATATCGCTATATATCTATGTATATATAAAAATCTCCTCATATTACTTTATCTTAATATCTCTATATCTATTCATATATTTATAGTTATCTACATATCTAGAATAAGAATCCACAACATTCAGTCTGCCTGTAACAAAAGCCAGCCAGCATTTCATGGTTGCCACAAAGGGGTGCAAGCACACAATGCTGCAGACACACTGAGCCCACGCCGAACATAATCAGACGATTTCATACCATAAACAGGACGACAAGACAGTTAAACAGGAGTTGATGCTGCACGCAGGGAGGATGGGGCAAGAAGGGGCAACATTAACCAAAAACGGTGGCCGAAGTGGTGAACGTCCTCGACCTAGTTCAATGTCAATGTCATTGTGCCACATTATCGTCGTTGGCTACGGCGACGGTGATGGTGATGGTGATGGTGATGGTGGCGGCTACGGTGGCGGCGACGTTGACGGCGACGGCGACGTCGTCCTTTTGCAGGCTTGGCCTTGGCTGGAGTGAACGAGCGCACGAGTCGAGGCCACGGCAACGGCCACGAACATTCACCCAAAGTGGCACACGGCACTGAACTGAGCCCACTGCAGCAGAAGCACCAGCAGCAGGCAATCCCCCCTGCCCAGCCTTTGCAAACACACACTTCTGTGATGCAGCCCCCAAACCAGCGGCAAAATGAGTGTCGAGTATTGCGACGATGCTGCAGCGTGTTGGCGTGTTGCATGTCAGGCTGGTGGCTGGTGGCTGGTGGCGACAATATCCTTGCACTTGTGCGGGCTTCGGTCAACCAATCCGCCAATAGTAACAACACGAACAACAACCTCGACTCCTTTTACCTCCTTTCGGTCCATGCAAGGACCCACAAGGCTCGCACTCCGCACACTTCCCTCCCACTCCCCTTGGGGCAGTCGCGTTGCATCCCAAGCTGCAACATACACACCGCATCGCACACAAACACACACGGAGCAACCTCATCCCCACACAATATTGCGAGCTCGGACTCAACCTATCTTCCTTTCAGTTTGTCTCTCTCTTTAAATCTCCCTTTCTCTCTTTCGCCTGCACGTGCAACGCGCACACCCGTTCTAAAGTCTCCATAGCGCCAGACAAAAGGGGTCTGAGTTAATTTCGGTTCGTGCTGCAAATGTTCTCTCCACACAGCCCACTGTATCTCCCACTTTACCTGCCCCTTTCTCTACAATGCTCTTGTGTGGTTCCAACTTGTGTTTCTGTTTTTGCCCGCCTGGCATAGCAAAAACATGTCAATACTATTTTCAATAGGGTGACTCACTACACAAACGAAGAATTTTAATTCATTTTTAGTCATTTAATAAAAATATTACATTTTATTACATAAATGGAGATCTGGCAACCCTAAATTACAGCTTTGTTTAAAATACTAAGCTTCAATTGAAATACTAATTGGCTTAGTATTAATCTACGCAATTTATCGATATCCTTTAAATCATCGAACTGTCTCTTTTGGTCTCCAATTGGCAATTAATGTGTTTTAAGTGTTAATTACTTTCACTTCATTTCAATTAGTTATATTAACCTCAAGTACCGCAACACGTATTTATATATTTGAACGTGCTGCAGGTCTGACGCGTGCTGCCTTCGTGGAAAGGTGTCAACAGGTTGGCCACAAAAGTTGTTTACACCGATTGACATTCATTCTCCAATGCACAAATAACAACAAGACAGTACGGGAGAGAGATAGAGAGCGTGAGAGCGGGCGTGCCAGAGAGTAAGAGAGAGCGTGTAAACCGAAAATGGGTTAAGAATCAAAGTAGGCAAACGCAAACGCAGACGCAGCTTGAGACTAACAACAAACCTGCCGCATTCCAGCGCAGGCAGCGCAGCTCACACCAGCAGCAGCTGCGCAGACGTAGAAGCAGCCGCAGACAAGAGCGCAGAGAGTCAGTGCGCGTCGAGATCTTCAGCGAGCAGGTTGCCAAATGCGCAAGCCGATTAACAAAGAGGTAGAAGAAGAAGGCGAGAACAAAGTGGCATAAAACGTAAAATATGTGCGTGTGCCTTACCACCACACGCACAATATATATTTTTAGTGTTCTTTGTGTGTGTGCGTGTGAACTTTCTTCGGCCTGCGCCCATGTAAATGTTTTGTGATCCGACTAAAGCGAGCCAGATAGAGAGAGAGAGAGGGAGAAGAGTGCAAAAGTTACGACGTGGCAAATAACAGAGAAGAGCGAACGTGAGAAAATCTAAATAAATACACAAACACATACATATTGTTCAAATGTTGCTAATTATTTGCATAAGTGAAAAGTGAAAGTGTCAGCAAAAGAGAAACAACAATAACAAATACGCAGAAACAGATTCTCACGCTCTCTGCAGCAGCGCCGCTTGCATCATGTCCACCACCCATAGCGGCATCGGCAGTAGCAGCGGCGTTCAACGGCGCAAAACAACGCGCTCAAAGTCGAAGCAACAACAACAACAGCAACGAAATGTTGCAGAAAACATTATCGAAAATCAAAACGAGAGCAACGAGCAAAACGAAAGACTTCACTTTCGCAGCCGTTCAGCAACCTCAGCAGAAGCAGAGTCACCAGCACTGGCGTCTGTCGGCTACAACTCACCTTCACCACTGTGCTGTAACGGCCTGCTATCCACCACGACAGCGAGCCTGCTCTGCTGCCGCGACGTTAATTGCCATTTGAATGCACCGCTAGCGCTGCCACTGCGCGGCAGCGTTGAGCGCAGTCAACGCTCTGAGAGCCGGCAATCTTTTTCTAACCGATACTTCAAAGCCACCGTCAACGACGACGCCAACGCCAACGCCAACAGCGTCGTCGGCTTCGCTTACCTCTGCGTCGAAGAAGTCGCGTTCACGTTCACGCTCTTGTTCGTACGACGCTGCTGGTTGTGATGCGGGCAAAGGGAAGCACAGTGCGAGCAGCGGAGTCTGTGACAGCAGCAGCGACAGAGGCAGCGGGACTGCAGCACAATTTACCGTTAGTCTGCATATTGATCTCTTTAGCTGGGGTCTCTTTCTGCTGGCCTTCCTCACACGTTTCTACAGACTGGCAACGCCAAAGCATGTTGTGTAAGTACGAGAAAATGTTTAATCTATCAATACCTTGCCTAGTTCATTATATACCCTATAAATAGAATATAGTATTTGCCATGTCTGTTAGTCTGTCTATCATTCTGCCTTGAGAACCCAGCGATCTTAGCAATTAAAAGAGTTAGAAACACTAAATTTGGCTGGCAGTTGCTTCTAACATATATACTCATAGCGAGTCTAGTTCTAGTCTTGTATTCTACATCCAACACCATTGTAAATTAGAGACACCAAATATTATATGAAGCTTTACTCCATACTACTCTATTCCATACGATGAGCTAGTTTAATTTCCACCACTGAGGCC
This sequence comes from Zaprionus nigranus, assembly GCA_018903425.1. NCBI lineage: Eukaryota > Metazoa > Arthropoda > Insecta > Diptera > Drosophilidae > Zaprionus > Zaprionus nigranus. The sequence continues at coordinate 1,087,713 of JAEIGD010000024.1, forward strand.
ACACCCAATACCCTTGCAAATTGATATTTTAAGTTTGAAATAGATTATCAAGCGATTACAGATTTTATCCTCTAGTTTGGCGTACACATAGCTGCATGTAATTGGAAACTATCCTACAAATTGATGTTGTTTTAATCTACATGTAAACTCAGAAGTTATGAATCTCCAAGTCACTGTCGGGTGCACTCGACTGTTGCTTGCGTTACTTGCCTTTTCTAGCTTGATATATCTCTCTACATTCCTTCTTCTTTTTAGCTTCGACGAACTGCACTATGGAAAGTATATTTCCCTATACATGCGCAACATCTTCTTCTTCGATCAGCATCCACCGCTGGGGAAGCAGCTGATTGCGGGCCTTGTCAGCTTCGGGGGCTATGATGGCAACTATACGTTCACACGAATTGGCGCCGATTACGCTTCGAATGTGCCTATTTTCTGGTTGCGCTTTGTACCTGCACTGTGTGGAAGTCTGCTGGCTCCTGCGGTCTACAAGCTGCTGCAGGAGGCACAGTTGCGACGCTGGACAGCGGCACTGGGTGGTCTGCTGGTTGTCCTAGACAATGCTCTTCTTACCCAGTCGCGTTTCGTGCTCATGGAGTCCATGTTGCTGCTGGCCAGCACTGTGGGCATTACTTGTCTCTTGCGCTTCCAGCGATGCACTCTGGGCAGTCTCAGGTGGTTGATCAGTGGAGCTGCCGCTGCATTCTTTCTCGCCAGCGCCGGATGCATCAAGTACGTAGGCTTTCTGGCTCTGCTGCTGGCCGGTTATCTGCTCTGTCGCCATCTCTGGAAGATGCTGTATGATGCGAGTCTGACGAGTAAGTAAAGAGACCATGAGAGATTGATGAGGAGAGGGTTAGTCTCTTAGAATGCATTAATAACCTTGTTTCTTCCTTTTCCAGCTGGTCAGCTGTGGCTGCACACCCTGGGCCGCGTACTCCTCTTTCTGGGCATTCCTCTTGCCGTCTACCTGAGCATCTTCTATGTGCACTTGAAAGTTCTCCATCGAGCGGGGCCTCATGACAGCATCATGACTAGTGCCTTTCAGGCCTCGCTGGACGGTGGTCTGGCATCGATCACACGTGGACAACCACTGGTGGTGGTGCATGGCTCACAGATCACACTGCGACACACTCATGGACGCACATGCTGGCTGCACTCGCACGCTGCAGTCTACCCCGTGAGGTATAAGGATCAACGTGGCTCGTCCCATCAACAGCAGGTCACGTGTTACTCCTTCAAGGATGTGAACAACTGGTGGATTGTCAAGCGGCCGGAACGGGATGATCTTGTTGTGGGCGATCAACCAGATCCAATCAAGCACGGGGATGTGGTGCAATTGGTGCATGGCATTACCAGTCGTGCCCTGAACTCGCACGATGTGGCAGCTCCTATGACGCCACAGTGCCAGGAAGTGAGTTGCTACATTGACTACGAGATTAAGATGGCCGGCGAGCTGTTGTGGCGCGTTGAGATAATGAACAGGCAGTCTGAAGGAGATCGCTGGCATGCGATTAAGTCGGAGATTCGACTCATTCATCAGAGCACAGGAGCTGCGCTGCGCTTCAGTGGAAAGCAGTTGCCCAACTGGGGATACAATCAGCACGAGGTGGTCGCCGATCGTGAACAGGCCCATCAGGATGCCATCTGGAATGTGGAGGAGCATCGCTATACCAAGAGTAAGCCAGAAATCATTGCAATGAATGAACTTATTAAGATTTTAATTTCATTTTCCCTTTGACTATTTCAGCCCAGGATCAGCGCGAGCGTGAACGGCAACTGCTCTCCGCGGAAATGATACCCACCAAGCGGACAAAGCTCTCGTTCTGGGCTAAGCTGCTGGAGCTGCAGACAAAGATGTTTTGGAACTCGAGGCAGGTGCAGAGTCACATGTATAGCTCCCTGCCGCACGAGTGGCCGCTGCTCGACAAGGGCATCGCCTACTGGCTCGACTCTGGTTCCAATGCGCAGATCTATTTACTTGGCAACATCCTCATCTGGTACACGGCCAGCGTGGGGCTGCTTGTCTACGCTACACTGCTCGTCATCTATGCTGTAAGGCGGCGACGCCTCTGCTACGATCTGTCACCCAGCGAGTGGCAGCGCTTTCTCATTGCTGGCGATACCTTCTTTGTGGGTTACCTGGTGCATTATCTGCCCTATTTCTTTGTGGATCGCACCCTCTTTCTGCACAACTATTTGCCCGCCTTTGTGTTCAAACTACTCTTGCTCTGCTTTGTGCTCGAGCACCTGGACTACCTGTTGCGTCGCTATTGCCTGCCACATGGTGGCTCACTGAAGCACTTGGTTCGTGTCTATCGACTCGGCCTGCTGCTCTGGCTGATTGCCGTCTGTGCCGTTTTTGTCAAGTTCTTGCCCCTCAGCTATGGCAGCAGAAAGATGTCCGCCCAGGAAATCATTGACTTGCGCTGGAAGGACACTTGGGACTTCATTCTGCAGAAGGATTACTCCCTCAACTGACCCATCTAGTGGATCTCCACTGTGGCTTGGCCAATGCCAAGCAAAGCTTAGTTAAAAGTCTCATCTGTTTCTGCCAATAAACAATTATTTATTTTATTAATAAGTAACGAGTGTTTTAATTAAAAGGTTGTAACAATTTTGATAAACTATTTTAGAAAGGTGACCAATAGCAACTGCCACACACTGTGCTTGGGCACCGACCACAGCGTCCACGTCCAGTAGTTGTGGGTTATCGGGAACCTACATAAGAATATCTGCAGTCTTCTGAATGCCAGCAGCAGCGACAGGTGAGCTATATAAAGCTAGATACTAAGGTAGATATATTATATGTATGTTAATACTCGTACATATCCGAGTACCATTGTTTAAAACATTTGTGTTTTGATTTATGAATCCTTTAAAGTAACTGTTTATTACAAATTTTGATTTATACTTTATTAAAAACTCTGATTTGATATTTACTCTATTACAAACTTTTTTGATTAGTGTTTTTTTAACTATTTATTTTCTTAATGTGCAGATATTGGATATGGATTTTGTCTTCATCTTGAGGGTCAGATCAAAGTTGGTGATTTAGTCCAGCTGCCAAGGTCGTAAAAGCATTTGGCCAGTCTTAATTTCTTGACCCCACCACAAATTATTTCCACCAAATTCCGCATTAAAATTGCTATTATCCAAATAACACAATAAAGTTTTCATAATTATTGGAAATAAAATTTTAAAAGTTTACCAACCTGAATTGACTGTGTTGTCTTAAATGCCACCAAGCACCACTGTATTCCACAGCGATGTTCAACTTGTTATCCTCATCATTGTCCCGATCCAACGTTGTAAATTTCATTCCCTCATGTCTTCTTAAAGAAGTATATCCGGTTCCAGTACACTTTCCCAGGGACTTAATTTTAAACTGTTCTTCCTCGCTACCAATTTCAAATTTATCAAATCGGGAATTGAGCACATGATCTGTCATGTTAATCAATTGAACATACAGTTCGTAGCGGCGACTTGTTGTCAACTTGTGAACTCTTTCAAGCCCCAGCCAAAACTCTCCACTAACGTTGCCAAAACCATGTTTATAGTCTTGCCAAGTTCTATTAAAATCGACACTGCCGTCCTATGCGACGCTGCATGACCATCCAGCCTGGTCCAGCAATTTGACTATCACAAGGTGCCACAAACGGTGCCAGTCCGGGAATTTTTATTAAATGCAAATGGGTGGAGTTTCCGAACGGCAAACAACTCACAGCCGAACATTTTTCTATTTTGTCCTTGAATTCGGAAATCTGCGTGTCCCTCAGATTTAAATCTGACCTGAGTGAGGTGACTTCAGTCCCTTTCTTATTTAATTCCGCAGTAGAAATCTCGGTCTGTCTTATCAATAAGGATATGTTATTTTTGCAGGATTCTAGAAGATTATTTTGTTCTATCAATTTAGATTTTATGTTTTGAATTTCCCTGTCTTTTTTAACAAGGTTTTTATTTCTTTATTTTCGGTTTCGATCTTAGTGTTGATGTTATTTTTCTTCAACTCAGATTGCAATTTTTCAAGTTGGCAGTCTCTTTGCTCTTGTTCGATTTTGTTTTGTTTACGAAGCTCTTCAATTTCAGATTCTAGGGACTTGATTTTATTGTCTTTCTTTTCGTTTTCGATTTTGTTTTTGTCATTGATTTCTTTTATATCGGAAAACAATGTGTTTATCTGGCTGTCTTTATTGCCGAAAGTATCTTCATACTTTTTTAATTTATGATTAAGACTTGCTATCTGCTCTGTCTGGTATTTGATAACGATTTCTTGTCGAGTTACATTTTGCTGCATTCTCTGCATCTTTTCACCTACATCATGGTATTTTTCCTTATACTCCTCTATTTGTTGCCTAAACTCAACAGTATCTAAGAGGACAGGCTTGAAAAGAATGTAACAGAATAGTCCACACTGCTCGTCCTTTTCAATGGACCCGCAGGTCTGTTAAAAACAAAATAAAATAAGCAAACAAAATACTGATGAGACGCTTGGCTTACATTATATGTATGCATAAACTGTATGTATAAACTGTATACCTAATGTTCTTATTAACGAGAACGAAAGCTGCGTTCGGCATGCCGACGGTTTTATACCCTTGCTGAATCTTATATCCTCCAATCGTTTCAATACTAGTTATATATAATAGTTCGATTCCCTTGGTAATGCTGATTTAGAATATATATATAATACGATATATAATTTATAGGGTCGGAAAAGTCTGCTAAAGTGCGTTTCAAACTCTTAGCCAAAATTAACATACCCTCTGCAAGGGTATAAAAATGTAGAGTGTGATTTTTATACTCTTCGACTATTGAAAATGGTGTAAAAAGGGTATACTAAGTTTGTGCAAATGTATGTAAAAGGCAGAAGGAGGCGTAGGAGACCCCATAAAGAATATAATTCTTGCTCAGGATCACTAGCCGAGTTAATTGAGCCATGTCGTGTGCCGGATGACCAGATAAAAACACAGATCTCAGCTATCATAAGAGCTAGAGACACCAAATTTGGCATAAAGGTTTCTATGTACCAGGCGCAGATCAAGTTTATTTCAAATGTTGGGTGCCACGCCCACCGCCTCCGCAAATCAATAATTGAATTTTTTGAACTCAATTTATAAAAGTTGTATAAAAGATACAACTTTTCGACTTACTAAGCTGATAGTTATATCTACTTATTCTCCAAATTGCAATCCGATCGGACAATAAACACATAAGTTATTTGGGAAAGTATGAGTATAACACAAAGTGTTTGTGTCAGCTAACAATGGAGGCTGGCGCCGAAATTCTCACCCACTATGTAACTCATAAAATACAACATTATTGTGCTGAATAACATTTTGTTTGAAATAAATCTCTTGTGGGACACAGTGCGCAAAATGCAACAAAATACATGTAAAGTTAATTATTTTCAAAATTCAATTAAAAAAAAAACTAGAAGCCGAATAATTCTTTCACCTAAAATCATGATAAATATAGCCCTATCAGTGAAAAAAATTTTTTTAAAAAATCGGTGACGTAGGCAGCTAATTAACCTTTACCGCTATTATCTTTTTGACAACACTGATACGCATGTTTTATGTTTTGTATCACTGTCAAAACATCATCAGTTTGGTCTATAATTCAAACATAAATCGTCTTACAAACGATCAACGCTTGCAATTATTGAATTTAATTATCAAAATGCGTGCTCTGTTTACAAAGTTCATCGCGCGCTTCTTCCATTTTATGGTCACTTTAATCGAGCCACTGAAGCGGCTATTCGGGCTATTGTGACTAAATTTCCCACCAAATTTACATTAAATGTTTACATGTTTGACATTAAACCCACCAACTCGCTTACGTAGAGTGCAAACTGAAGAAAATAGCGCACCTGTATCGGACAGTGTTAATAATGACTGAATTTTATGTATTTTTTTGAAAAACTATCCTACAGGTCTTAAAAAATCACCTTCTCAATGTTCTGCTCTGGCCGTTTACTTACCGATTCCTCAGCATAAACCACATATCCAAGTAGAAAGATTACTAACGCACGGCCAAGGCCCAGCATCATTTAGATTTAGATTTATTCACTAAGGACTGATTATTCGGAGTAAAGAAAATTATAATCCACAATGCACTGTGCAAAAACACAAACTGAACTCACAATCGAGATTTAATAAAAATGCAACCTATTAAAAAGGTACTAAACACACTCACACATATACATATGTTATACTATTAAAAATGCATTCGACGAAGAATGCATTTTTTAATAGCTAAAGGTTATCATATATGCAATATAGTATATATACATACATATGTACGTATGTATATTTCCATCGCAAGAGTTATAGTATGCGTTAGCAGATAACGTTGTCTTTCCAATATAATATAAATAATTACTTGGAAATAACAAGAGATCAACGTGTTCGAAATGCAGACAGGCAGATGGGGCTTAATCGGGCTTCAGTATTCACTGTGTGTTACTATGCTAATTATATATACATACATATGTACATATGTACATATATGTATTGTAGTTCTTCATTTACGTTCATGATAAGAACATTTTAAGAACTTTATGAAAATTGAATGAAATGAACAAAGTAAACGTAAGTCATTTCAACTTATTAACATAGTGTGAACGGCTAGTTTTTGTAATCCAACGGGTAGAGCAGTTTATATAGTATAGTATAATATACAGCATGATTAAATTATGCAGTATATTTTGGAGTCTACCTCGTGTTTCTAATCACTTTTCGATGTCAAGTCGACACATTCTATACATGTGCGTGTATATTTTCCAAGTGAACTGATAAACTTATATTGCTAATCGAGAGAAATGGCCAATATTGGTCGCTTTATTGACCGCAATGCGGGCATGCGTACAGCTGGTGTTGGGTCCCGGCCGGACTACACGAACACGACTGGCAACTGCATGATCATCATGCATCCCGAAGAGGTAGCCGAGGGTTGGATACGTGACGAGTGCAAGCGGCTGAAGGTGAAGAGTGCCGGCAAACGTTGTCCACAGTCGCCATGTCTGCCAATTGAAAGTGTTGGGGAATTGTTGGACTTCGAGAGATCCAAGTCGCGTTTCACAGTCTTCAAGGAGAAGTTCTCGGAGGAGATGTTTCTCAAGCAAGCCAAGCTCGCTGAAGTAAAGCCAACGTTCTCCAAGCCGGACTCAGTTACCAATTTGAGTCGCACTTTTGGTCGCGAGACCCGCTGCAAGGAGACACTTTACGATGTGGTAATGCCACCCAAAACGGCTGAGCAGATTAATAGAGAATTTGGTACCTTCCACGACAAGCGCATTATCAGCCACAATCATTACTTCCCCTCGGAGCAGGTGAATCGCAAGTGCGCATGCTCCGCAAACTATGCAACACCAAAGACCCCCTAATATCGTATCTCATTTATATCCACAGATACAACGAACCTTTCTCCAGGGCCAACACATACGGAGAGCCCACGCTGGGGGATAAGTCAGGACAGGCCGCTAAGCGTTGTATGACACAATGCGCCGGCAACGTGGTGATCATCAGCAAGGAGCAAATGGACTTTATAGATCGTACCTACGCGCGTCTAGGTAGGAAATTGAAAAAGTCAGTACCAGATGAGATCAGCATTTGATACACATATTATATATTCATGATATACATACATATTTCTCTGCCAGATACCCGTACATTATGCCAGCGCACATGACCTATGGCACAGCCACGCCCTTTCCGGATTGCGATTGCAAGATGCTTCTCGAGGATATTTCGCCGTGTCAGGGCAATAAGCCGCTGCTCGATGCCCTAGGACATCTAAACATGTGGCGCCGCAAGCTGCAAAAGCACGCCACTTTTCAAATGTTCGATCTGATCTCGGTGCTGGAGCACAGCGACAAGGAACAGACGCGCCACTTGCCGCCAAAGAGAATCTTTGAGGTCATGTTTAGAATGCATTTGTATATCGATATATATAAGATGCGTACCGCGCTCGGACATTTTCGTATGATTATCGACGAGGGCTGCCCAACGGAACGAGTGAACTACGATGACTTTTGTCATCTGCTGAATATACAGCATCCACTGCCACCGATGGGCAACATATCGATTACACCGCAGAATATTGATAACAAGGATACTACCTATCGCCTGCTCTGCGCTGATCTCAACAAGGAGCCCGAAAAGTTCCCATATGCACGCAAAATAGATCCCAAGAAGATCGACACTGATACAACACACGTTAAGGACCTTATTCAGCCGGAAGTAGCGATACTTTATGGCCTGGCACCAAGCGATTTCCAATTGCTGCGACCCCGCGCGCAATTGGAGGTGATTTTCAAGGACATTGTCAATGCGGAAAACTTCGACAAGATTTGGCAGAACATTGTGCAGGCCCATACAGATCAAAACAACATGGTGTCTGTCGAACAATTCCGTGAAGTGATGGACCAAATGGAGAGCCCTCCCTCGTAGAGACGTGCCAGATTCAATGTAACAAATATGCTTGATTATTGATATACAAATAAATTTAAAGTTGCGTGCCAATTCCTGTTTTATTCGATTGCAGGGAAATTCAACGATAACTTATCGAACACGTGCGTTGCCAATTTGACTACTCTTGATATCGATTGATCTATGTACCAATTTGAGTAAAAATACCAACTACCGACACCTGTTGATGCACCCAATTTGAGCAAATATACCAATTGCTGCCGATATCGATTTGTTTTACAAATGTGCGTGCACCGATAACAATCTGTTTAAATTACACGCAAATCTAAGTCTATCTCTATCAATAAAAATTATATCAGAATTAAACTGCACAATGTGGTATCACAACCAGTGTTAATAGACAACGCCTGACACCTTCTGTATCCAGTCCAGGTGGGCGGTAACGCGGGTGAAACCGGCTGGCGCCTCTGAGTGGCAGCTTTCCGCATCGCTGAACAAAGTGACGCCCACCAGTTTGGGATTATCATGTGTAACCAACGGTCCCCCAGAGTCGCCATCACAGATGGATCTTCCCTCTGGTGTCTCCACACACAAAACACTCTCGGGCAAGCTGCCATAGCTGCTCTCGCACTGTTCGTTGCTGATGATGTGCAGATCGACGCACTGCAGCCAATCGGGCAGCTGGCTGCCGTCGTAGGTGCTTCCCCAGCCACAAGTGACAGCCAGTGAGCTCTCGTAGCGTCTGCTCTGCTCCTGCAAACTGGGCAGCTCCACCTTGTTGACCAGAGACCAGAAACCCACGTGCGGAGTCCGAATCAAGGCAATGTCGTTGCCAATGCTGTCGGGCCACTCGGGATGTTGCACCACATTCTGAACGTCCACAGTCAGTTGAAATAAGGGTTGCGTGCGCCGTGTGGCACCATAATAGATGGTCACCGAGTCAATGTGGTCAGTGCAATGTGCCGCAGTCAGCACCCAGTTGTGGTCAATGATCGAGCCGCCACACCACCTCCCCATCACGCCCTCCTTCAACAGCAAACCAACAATATATGGAGCTTTCCCCACTGTTGCTGGATATCCGTTCGTTATGATGTTACTCGCTTCGGTAGCCAGCGGAGGAGCAGCTGCTGCTGCAGCAACAAGCGCTGTCCAGATCAGAAACTGTGTCCACATCTTCTACTTGAACTAAAGTGAACCTACTGCGGCACGTGCTACCTTATATTAGACCCCAAACCAGCAAAACTTGATTAGGTCATGTAAATTTCATGTAAATTGCGCCATTTATCTGTGGCCACACGCCGTCCAAATGATCATTGCCATTAGCTCCTAACTTAACTGAAAAAACAAAAATAATATATAATACGTATACTATATATCTGTGCTTCAAACTACAAGTCGAATACCTCTTTCATAATTCACTGTAATGAACGTATAAAGAGTTTCTTCGACAGGCATTTACAGTCCTAAATCTTTGCAGTTTAATTCTGTGATAGCTCTTTTACCCATTATATATAATATGATTCTTATATATATTATACTTTCTACCACATAACGAAGAGCTGAGGAGTCAAGCATTGCCAAATTTACGGACTTAACATTTGAATTTTCTCCAAAAGAATTTAAGTTTAAAGCCAAGGGCAAGAACTGCGTTCAGTTATGGGCATGACTAGATGAAACGTTCCTGCATTTGTCCATAATAACCCTAAATCTGCTTTTAGTTACGGGTAGAGCAGGCAGCCTAGAGGGTTCCCGAGCAAAGTCGAGAAGTCTTATTCAGAGATGGGAAGAAACAGAATACTATAGCATTAAAATTCTAGGCTAGAACTTCGTATAGTATACAGAAACCATAATGTTAACTTGGTCTAATAATAGTCCCAACGATCATATTTAATAAAGAAAACATTGTAAATTAAACAAATAATTCAAGATACTGCAAACATTTATGGTAAATCAAATCAAGGCTTAACGTGATCTAATTGCTCTTATTTAAATTCACTTTATAATCTGTGTCGGATCTTATATGCTATTATGGTACAGTAGTATATAAACAGGCTATGAGTATTTACTTAGCATTATCAAGGAAATCTTTGGCCTCGTTGATCTTGGCTGCCAAATAGGGCGAACCACCGCGATCAGGATGATTGAGCAACATTATCTTTTTATGAGCATCCTTTACCTGCAGTGAAAGAGATCGAGTAATATAGCAACGACAAAGACTCACACTGGACTCACCTTTATCTTGGCGGCACTCGGACTGACACCCAAAATTAATGCAGCCTCGCGCTTGTTCATTTTTGGATCGAAACCACCTTTGTAGTACTTTGCGTTTGCCATGCTTTCGGCATCGAACTTGGGAAGGTTTTTGAGGGCCTCATTGAACGTGGTTGTCATCTGTGGCATGCGGCGCATTAAGTGTTTTCCTGCAAAGCCTACGGCCGCCACGCCGAGGCCGGCTAAGATGATCGAACTCGTCTTGTGGTATTTTAATTGGTTTTCGGGTTGCAGGAGGATCGGCATCAGGTTAAAGATTTGTATGAAATAGTTATCGAAATATTTTATTTATATTGTTTACAAGCTCTGTTAAAAATGTACGTTAATACTTAGTAATTTTGTACCATTTTTATGTAATCTGTGCCTTTTCCGTTCACTCACAGCTGTGACTTAAATCTGACTGCCTCGCACATGCTATCGACAATCGATAAATGAAAACATTTAAATTATCGCACCTCGTGTGCATGGTACGAATGTACAAGATAATTTTAATTCGAATTCTTAAAGGCTGATATGCGCTCACAAAATATCTAAAACAAAAACAGTATATAATTATAGATTTAAGAATTAAACATTTTTTTTTTTTTAATCAACTCAATACACTTCTTTTGCTATTGATATGTTTAATTTAATAATAAACTTCAATATATAATCTATAAAACTACAATACCCATATGATATACGACGATGCCCTCATATTAATTAAATTTATTTATTTAATTATTGTCGAATAAAGCACATTTACTTATTTCAGAATTTATCCATCAGAAATATACTGATTTGTTTATTATATGCAAGCAAATCTCAAAAGAAACATAAACAGAGCATCAGCTGGTTATCTGAAGTGAACTCAGAACAGCTGTGTACCAGAAACTAGGGCTGCTGAAGCAGCTCAACAGTTGCCAAACAGCTCTATATCAGTTTTGGAACTGATGCACCACTGCTAAGTACTGTCCACCTTTCTATTCTATTTCAGATTTATTATCCTATTACATTTTATCGTTTGATTAGGTTTTTCAGCACATTAAAACCAAATTACGGCAGAATATCATTTAGACAGCAACGCAGGTAATACACTCGGTGTCGCACCCAGTACTGTTTATCGAATGCTGCTATCGATGCATATTTATATCGTCTAAAACGTATCGAGGCCTCACAAAACAAGTGAAGAAGAAGCGTGAAAATTTGATGTGCAAAAGTTTTAAAACAAAATTCGTAATATTATTGATTAACAAAAGTAAAAGTGTGAATTGGCTTGCAGATACCAGCTGAATTTTTGTCGCTTGTGTTGTTGACGTTGCTGTTGGTGTTAATGTTGGTGTAGGTGCAGCTGGAGGTGTCGTGTGTGTGTGCCAGTGTGCAAAGAATCTAAAACTATTTTTGGCGAAAGGAAACAGCAGCAGCAGCGCAGCAGCCGTCAAACTGGAGCGTATACCGGAGTATTTGCGCGACACGGTCGATTGGTTGATGGGGTAAGTGAGAAAAGAAAAAATGACGGAAACGAAAATGCAATTGGAATTCAATGCAAATCGCAACTGCAATTGCAGATTATGATTATTATAAAAATAGTCGTGAAGACACAGCAGCGATAACAGCGAGAGAGAGAAAGAAGACAGAGACGCGACCGAGACGTTACGTCGCTGCTCGTTTGGTTGGTTGTCTGTCCGTCTCGTCGCCTCTGTCTCCGCCTCCTCTCGGTTTCTCTCTACGCCTCTTGGTGGTGTCTTTTATGTCCTCTGCGTTTTTACTTCGTCGCCATTTGGCATTTTGCCAATTGGCCTCGTTTCTCATCTCTCTCTGTCATCAAAAACAAAAAAGAAAATTTTATTTTTTCTTCGTCTTAAGTTGTTGCTTTTTTGAGTCTCCTCCTCCTCCTTCTTATTCCAGGCAGGATTTTCATTGCCGATGTTCTCTCTCCCCTCGACTTCCTTTTATTTATCGTTGGTGATGCAAAATCAATAAAAGACCAACTTTTGTTATCGATTTCTCAAAGGGAACGCAACTTGCTGTATTTTGATTATTCACACACACACAGACACACACACACTGAGGAATATGCGTTTCTACTTGTGTGTGTTGGTATGCGTATACTTATGGTATTCACTTTGTTTCTTCGTCCCATTCATCAAGGCCATTGCATTTTTGATTGCGTTTATTTGCCTTCTTATTATGTTCTTATGCTCGCTCCCCCTGTCTCTGTCTCTATTGTTTGCCTTCATCTTTTGTTTATGTTTCGACGCATATTTGTTGTTGCAACGAACAGCGACATTGGCAGCGATATCAACGTCGCGACGTCGGCAGCGCAGTCGACTGCAGAGGGAGATAAGCGACGCCCGCTGCTGCGTTGGTTTAATGAACTCGCAATTTTCATTACAATCTGTAATCAAAAAGTAAAACAAACACTTAACACCACAAACATTAACATAGAACAACACACTCAGTATAAATATACACAAATTATGATATGCACTGTGGTAGAAATTGGAATTTTAACTAGAAAAAACGAGAACTAGCTGAACTCTGTTGTTTTTTCCGTCAAATTTGGCGTTTTTTGAATGTAAAATTGGAAACAAAATTTTAAAAATGCAAAATGCGGAGCATTTAAGACAAGAGAGTTTTACATTGTACTGGTAAATAAGATAAGGATACAAGGCTGGATTGTCTCTGAAATATTACCATAGTATTGGGGAAAAAAGAAATCAAGGCACGGGGCTGGGGCTGCTGTTGAGACTGCAATACCCTCGACCTTGGGCCACACTTAGCACAACTCTAATTGAATTATAGAGGGGACAAAAGCAGAGGCGCGACACAAATATAGCACAACAGGAACGAAGAGAAGTGTGCGAGAGGCAGCAGGAAAATACATGAGTATTCTATGTGTGTGTGTACAGAGTAGGTACATATATAATTCGCAAGTTGGCAACATTTAGCGTCTGGAATTGATTGACGGGGTAAAATCAATTTTACTCGAACAGTAGGGGAATAGAGGGAAGGGGACAGAGAAGCCCCTTTGTTGGGTGTTAGATTTTGTTGCCGTCTACCATCAGTTGCTGTTAGACACTGCTCACGTCTGGTTCCATTTGCGTATCGGTCATGAATTGGGCCATCTCAAATTTGACGGGCGGCAATCGCGTGAGTCGTGCAATACTCGTGCGTTATTCATCGGTTCCCCTGGCAGAGGACGGTGCCTCAACAGCCCCACAAACGCCTACGGCAACCACGCCCCGTTCCTCCACTTCGCATACCTCGTTATCCTCGACATTTGCGGCCACATTTCTACATTCCTCCTCGCGTCATAATCATAACAACAACCATAGCAGTACTGCCTCAAGCAGCAACAACAACAATGTCGGAACAGGGAGTGGTGGAACCGCAGGTGGTGGAGCTGCCTCCGGCGGTAGCAATGCATCTCCATCACTATCCCTGCCGCTCGATGTGGAGGAGACAGTCACCTGCTTCTGTCGGTAAGTTTTGATTAGGAGACAAGGCAGTTAACTGTTGAAGAATTTTAAATAATAAATAGCGCAAGTACTAGTACTTGCTTACTAGTATTTCCAACTTATTTAAGGCAAAAAGTCAACAAGAAAATAAAACCAAATAAAAAACATAAATAATAAATAATGTTTTTAAATTTACAAATATTTTATATGCTAAAAAATGTAAGAAAAATATAGTAAAAGGCCATAATTCACGATGAATGGCATTCAAACATGAAAAGAAGCCTAATTTGACGGGATAAAAGCTATTTTGCCAACACCGCCGCAGTGCGTAATTTTATTTTATGCCTGCATTGCCTGCTACACACACACACACTCTTCCATTTCATTTGCTCTCATAGTCAACGAAGCTATCGAATGGTCAACATAAGACAATAACAACAGAGGCAGAGCGAGAGCAAAGGAGAGACTGAGAGAGCTTTTTCTCTCTTTGTGCGTTTGCATCTGTCTCTGCTGCTGCGTCTGCTGTTGTCGATATTCTACTTGCTGTTGTTGTTGTTGTTGTTCTGCCGCAGTAAAACAGCTGATTGCCCCGCGTTGTGTATGTTATTGTTATTGTTATTAAAGTTTCTCGGGGAATTGCTCTATTGCTGCGCATTTAACATAGACTCCTTTCCTCTCCCTTCTCCGCTTCACACCCTTTTGCAAGTCTCGTCATAATTTTGTAGGGTTTCCATGAAGAAGAACGAAAGAAAGAAACCCCGCAAGGGGCCTTAAGCCGATGGCCCAACTGGGCTGTGTATGGGGGTGGTTAGTGGTATGGGCTAAGGGGTCAAAGGGGGCGCGGTTCACACCTACGGCGCAATTTAAGCATTTACATCTTGTGGGGGATACATGAATCACACCAGGGTCGCTTGCTACAAGTTGCACAAGTGTGCGTGTAGTGTGTGTGTGCGTGCGTGTGTGTTTTATTGCTTATTTTATATACCCTGTGCGAATCAGACAAGGCAATTGCTCTCTCACTCTTCATTTACTTTATACTCCTTTTGCATGGTATGTCTTAGTCAAGCATGCCACAATTTTATGCTTCTTTTTTGCGCATTTCTAAATTCGATGGCTACAACTGACGTCATTTGTAGTGCGCATGACCCAAGGCAGCGGACAGAGTCGCTGCTGTTCAGTTGATATTGCTGTTGCTGTTGTTGTTTTGTCTTATTTATGTGGAGGCGTGACCGAATCAACGGAACTGCTGTAAGAAAAATACAAGCAAGATTAATAAACGGCAACAAATAAACAAGCCGCAAAAACAAAACACAGCTCACACCAAGAGCAAGAGTGAGTGAGAGAGATAAAGAGACAGAGCGGAAAGTGATATTTATATTTTCTTTATGCAGGAAATAAATCCATACCTCTCTCTCTCTCTCTCTGTCTTTATGCTTGCAATTTAATTGAGTCTGTGTGTTGCTATCTCCTAATGAGATATTTACATACTTGCAGATTATTATCAATAAGTTAGACCAGGAAATTTATCGCACTGCCTTAGTTCTGACCTATTTACCCAGAGAGGTGAAGTAAGATGGCGGCAGCAAAGGCAGCAGCGGGTGGCGAAAGGAGAAGGAGGAGAATCGTGTGCCGTTTGATTGCCGACTGTTTGCATTCGACTGCAACGAGGCCTGCAACAGTGGCTGCAATAAATAATGAGTGCAAAGCAATTCGAGTAATGGCGAATTGCCTTGCCTGCTGTTGCGGCTGTTACTGCTGCTGCCGTTGCTGCTTTGTTGAAACCGCTAGAAAGCAGCCAAGCATCTCAGTTGCAGCACTGCTTGCTGCTCTGGCTCGGCTTAATGTGTGTGTGTGCTGCGGAGAGGTTAAAAGAGTCCACTGAATACACTCATCAAGTGTAAATGCAATGCGATGCGGGCGGTCACAGGTGTTTACTGGCCACCAGTAGGGTATCTCTGTCGAGTGCGAGCGAGACAGCAAAGGGAACAACATCGACAGCTGCTGGCTGGAATAAAATGTTGTTGTTGTTGCTCTTGTCCTCCTTCCTGTATTTGTCTTCAATGATTGTGCTCCTTTTTGTACCCAGTATCATTTGAGGGTGCTGCTGCATAAGGTAGTATAGGTTCCGAGCAAATTAATGTTGAAATAACAATGGTAAATATATGTACATACATATGTATACTAAAATATTAATCAAGATGAGTATCAATAAATATCTTAAGGTTAAGAGGTTAATTAGTTAAAAGCTATTATAAATTTATCGCATAATGATGTTGGTAAAAGACTAACACTCAGGGTATCTCACAGTCGAGTACGTTTTCTCTCCTTGTTTTCTTATTGATTTTGTTCTTTGATTCCTTGGAAGTCGTAAACCAAATGCAGTTACTGTGTTATTCTGTTTGCACTTTGTTCTCCGGTTTCTTGTTATCAATGACACAAAGAGCCGCAAAGACACACACGCAGAGTGTGTGATAATTATACGCAGAGGAAATCGGAGCTAATGGAACTACACTAAAAAAGGTCATGCGGGCCACCCTTGACTTTGTCTGTTTTAAGATAATAACATAATTAAAGTAATATTAATTGCATTAAATGTTAAATAAATATTTTCTCTTTTTTGTTCATTGCAGGTGAGTATTGCGAGCTTGATTTTCCCTAACTAAAGCACAGGTAAATTGAATAATAAATATTACGAGGTAGTTCAAAGTATGTACATTGCCCAATTACTGCCATCTGGCAACGCTTTGCTGTGTCAGCTGCTCAAATCGCAAAATGATGTGTTTGTGTGCGACTCAGCTGATGAGAACGAGAGAGAGTAAGAGAGCGAAGAGGCGCGCTCAGCTGAGCTGACAAACAAGTGGTTGTAAGTTATCTATGTGTTTGTGTGTCTGTGTTCTGGTCATGCTTGGCTATCGCATTTGTATGCAAAGCACACAGAGAGACGTTCACTGCGCTCGCTCCCGCTCTCTCTCTCTCTTAGAGAGCACAAACCAGTTAATGTGTGCAAGTGTGCGTGTGACTGCGACGCTTTTAAGTCAGCACAGCATGAAAAGAAACTGACTGCAGCAACAACAACAACGTCTGACATCTTTGGCGCTGCTCTGCTTTCGTTCGCCACCTTCTTTGCGTGTGTGTGTGTGCGATGGCAGTCAGTCAGCAGGCGGCAGCTGTCAGAGTTTTGCTGCTGCTGCGTCAGTATAGAAATTTCCTTTGACATGTTTGGTTGCACGCGCTCTCGTAGCAATCCGTCGTAGTCGTCGTTACCGTCGTCGTCGTCGGGTCGCCTCCGTTTCTTGAGTTTGACTTTGTTTAGAGGCGCCAAGCAGCAGCGCAGTTTCAACATCGTGTGGAATAAACTAACAAAGTGTAGTTAAAGTTATTAACAAATTCATGAATAAAAATAATTACAAATAAATTCACATAAACAAAATTCATGTAAGCAAAGGAGTTCAACAAAGCCTACGTACGTTAGTGTGTGTGTGTGTTTAAACAAAGGAGTTCACCACAGCCTACGTGCGTGTGTGTGTGTGTAAACTGTGTCATTCAAAACGAACTGCATAAATGTTTACTATGTATGTGTGTGTACTCAGCATACAAACGTACTTGTTTTTGCTACTTCTTCAACTTTTTGTTATTGTTGTTGTTGCCATGGTTTGTTGCTTCACTGATTACGCGCAATGCAACAGCAGCAGCAGCGGCGGCAACTTGCAAAACCGGCGAAGCGCGACTGTTGCCAATGCAACGTTTAGAATTGGCACAGCAACAACAAACACAAAACAAACAGCAACAACAACAATAACTGTTACGGAGCATCGAGCTTTTGCTTTGGTCAGTAACTGTAACCACTAAGCAGCCCCACAAACAGAGGCAGCGCAGCAGCAGAGACAGTAGCAACGCAGCAGCTGTAAGCATTAGCAGCATTCAGCAATTTTGCTGTTGTTATCGTTTAGTCGTTGGTTTTTTTTTCTTTTAACCACTTCCTTTGCGGCAGCCGTCCGCCAATTGCCTGTCTGTCACTTCCTTGCCGGATGCGTTTCCTGTTACTGCGCTGCTACTTCATCATCATCCCCCACACACGCAGAACTTGTGCCACCACGTCAGGTGGCAACCCTGCTAAGTACATTTTATATTCAATAAAGAAAAAAAAATGTCCTGTGCTCAACAATGGCGAAATCCTTTTCCCTTCTTGCTGCTCCAGTGTTCGCACTTTCCCCCGCACACTCTCTCGCTCTGTCCCTGTCTCCCTTCTACATCCTAATGCAAATGCGTCACCTACCGCAGGCCACAGTGTCGCAAAAATCGATTGCGGCAAGTGACTAAGCCTAGTTAGTTTGCCTAGGTCTGAATACTAGATTTATATTTATTTACCTAATTAAAGCCCAAGTAAATTTCCCAGTTAAATTTATGTAACTTACTCTCATGGCCAGATTAATAGTTCAGCCTTTGCTTTCTTATTGGAATTTATACTCCATCAATTGTTTTATGGGAATATTTTATTTCATCTTGGGAGTTCAATTAATTTCGATCTGTGCATTTATTATTACTCGTACTAGGGACTTTCCATAAACCACAATAACAACAACAACAAAAGCTATGCTTGATATTGGCAACTAGTTTTTTTTCACTCTAGACCAGAGCGTGATAGAAAGAGTGAGATAGGTATATAGGCAGGAGGATTGTCAGACTTGTTCGTTCAGTTGCCATTTCATTTCTTCTCGCTGTGTTTCTTCATTTTCTGTTTCTATTTCTGCTTCTTCTTCTTCGTCTCTTTTGCTAAATGCTTGTTTGACCTTTAACGGTGCTTTGCCACACACACACACACACTCAGAAAATCGTCAACAATTAAAGCTCATTCAAAATGCGAGCAATGCAAACTAAGTGGGGGGAAAGAAACACCCGGCGCCGCAATATTAGAATCACTTCATAAATTCAAAGTTAATTGCGTGACTTTTGCACTTGCCAGAAGAAGTATGGGAGAGAGAGACGAATATGAACAATAAAAGCAGTAAAAAAACGAAACAAGCAAATTGGTTTCTCAATGCGAGTTGAAGGTTAAGCTTGACACGTGGAAATCGAAAGGAAAAGGCGTGTGGTGTATTTCAAAATTGAATTCACAAAAAAAAAGGTATCAAAAGAAAAAGGAAATGTCATTTAAAGAGGGAGGGCGATGATAATTAAATGTAAACGAATACAATGTGGAAGTCGATTGTGGTTAGAAATGGAAATGGATTGCGAAAAAAAATAATGGACCGCCCACAGCGAGCGAAGCACTACGACGCGAACCACGAATGGGAAACGCAGTTTATCGATTTCCGATATATCACCAACATATGTACGCGTTTAATATTGGCACAGTGGAAAAGTTGGCTACACTATGCTGCCAAAAAACAAATATGATTTATTTTTTTGTCATCTCTTTTTTTGTTGGTTTTATAAATAGCCTTAAACGATTTTTCTGTGTATGCCACAAGCAAACGACAAAAAGTGTCAATGTCAGCTCAGCTGAGCAGCAACACAATAAAGGGGTGACGAGGAGGAGGCGAGGAAAGGGAAGGTGAAGAAGTGGAAAAAATCGAAGAGCCCGTGCTGAATTTATTATTCAACTGGCGCCATTTCCCACTGATGAGGCCTGAGTTGTGTGTGTGGTAAATTTTCTCTCATTTTTTTTTGCTTATTTCGCCGCCTGCTCTCAGTGGGAGTGTGTTCTCCCTCCCTCTATTCCTCCTCCCTCACTCTCTTTGCTGTACAAAGTGCTTGGTCAGGCCTTGCTCCTGCTGCGCTCTTTTTTTATATTTCTAACGGAACACGTGCCATTAATTGCAAGCAGAGCGAGAGAGAGAGAAAGCGAATGAGTCGGGTGGGGGAATCACGGCTGCATATGTGCTCCACACACACACACCCACTCTGCCACTCTTGTGTTCGCAGACCCCTTAAATAATTGCTAGCTGTCAGCATTTTTTTGTTTTTGTTTTTGTTTTTCTTGTGCTTTCTTTGCGGCTAAAAATGTCAAAAGAAACGCAGAGAAAAACCTCATGTTGCAATAGAAAAACACACAAGATTTAAGTATTAAGTAGACAAAAAAACTAAATACAACTAACATAATCCACTTGGATACCACAACTTTTGGATTGCATCCGCATCCACCTACGTTTATTTCACAATTGAAATAGATAGTGGGCAAAAAATCTACAGCGAATTGGAAACTAAAGAAATAAAGACTATTTTTGAACAAGTTTCACTTGAGAAATTAACAGACAATTTTAAATTTAAAGCTAAATAGTTCTCTGTCTTATAATTTGTGTAGCTATGTCTTTAAAAATATATGTTGCAACAAGTTGTGAAGTAATTAAAACTATGAACAATGGCTAATAATGGTCTATGTTTCTCATGTGGCAACTTGCTTATGCTTTACGCATGTTCCACTGTAGAATTTGACCTATTTGAAAAGGTTTCCTTTTATAATATTTGTTGTTGTCCGGCTACACAGTGAGAGCTATAATTATGCTGCATCTTCCACAAAGAAATGTTGCCGCATAGGGAGGAGGAGGCTGGACAGGGGCAGCTGCTGTTCGCTGTCTCTTTGGAAATTGCGCTGATTTTCTTGTTTTTTCTCTAGCTAATTTTCGGCTAGTTTTGCAATCAAGACGAGACTCCCACAGCGAGACCAAAACACGACCGTCACAGGGTTAGTTCCCCTCCTCTATTGTTGTTGTTGTAGTTTTCTATTCATCAAATTGAGTTAGCTAAAATTACAATAATTTTGTGGGAAATTTTATAGGTCAAATTTCTGCTGTGACCGCAGACGTTTACGTTTATCCTGCTTACAAAAATTGTATATTATGCTTTTTTTGTAAATTCAAATTGGAATAACACTAAACTTTCTTATTCGATATTTGCCTAAACTATTATATCATAAAATTATATCACACAAATAGGTCGTTCAGCCATTTACATTAATGCTAAAAAACTATTCAAGTTGTATAGATTATTCTGACTAGAATTATTTATAATTTATCTGATTGTTACACAATTAATTGATATTTTTTTTGGCTAGCTTGTTTTTTAGTTTTATTGTATTTTCACTAATTCACCTCATTAGCTTGTTTTATATTTTATTTTCCATTGTTTTACTTTACATTTATTTAATATTTTTCCGTTACTTAATATTTGATTTGATATTTTTGCATTTCTCCCACGTTGCGAGCTTGAGAAGTGGACAGACAAAGTGGATGTTGGATTGCATTGCATTGGTTGTGGATCGCATACAAGTTGGAGTTGCAGATGGTTGATACAGAGGGAGGGGAGTGGGAAGTTTTTGTTGATGATTGCGCGAGGCGAACGTGATGTGCGGCGTTTTGTGTAATTCGCCGTGAGAACTTCGCTCGAGTTTCGTTTCAGATCGATTGACGATTGCCTTTGCCTTTGCTCCGTTGCCTTTTGTTTGTGTTGCTTTATCTGTCCATTCGTTTCTCTGCAATGGGGACTAATCGCTCACCTGGCACGGCCTTCAGACTTGTGTGGAGGGGGGAAAATTGAGGCAATCGCTGTTCGAGGCATTCGTTTTGGGAAGCCTTGAGACGTGTTTCAATTACGATTGATCGAGCGTGATCTCTGCAGAGCAACAAGCAACTGCAGCCGATAACTGTCAATAATCGTTTATCGATAGTGACATAAATATATGGAATACCAAAGACTGGGCAAGAAGTTTCCCCCTGCATAAACGTAGTCAGGTTCCTTTCCCCCAAGAGAGGCAACACATCTGCAGGCAGCGCACAGAGCTGGCGTCATTGATATTCTGATGACGAGTTGCCGTGGCAATTGAATGCTCTTTCCCTGTGAAGTGTCCCCTCCCCTCGTTGCACAGATAGCAATCGCCTGACCCCGAAGGCAGCACACATCGCGCACAAAGAAACAAACTCAGAGATGATGATAGATGATGATGATGATGATACGGGAAGAACCGCAGAGAGCTAATTGCTTATTCACAAGGCGTAACCTTGCACACTTCGTGTGATGTCTTGCTTCGCTGTGCATTGACACTTGGCGTAAACCCTTCTCCGTAGTAGTGCCGGGGCAGAGAGAGAAGTAGAAGCACAAGAAGGGGGGAGCAGTAAAAGAAAACTTTCATCATTGAGCTTTGGCTTAATTGAAAATGCTGTGTAATGCCAAAAGCGCAGAAGAGAAAGAAGCAAAAGTAGAAAAGAAAAACGACAGCTGCTGTGGAAAAGAAAAGAAAAACACATTAAAATAAAACATATAATTATATGTCTTTCTTTTTCTCCCTTCTCTCTCTCTGCCCCTATCTCTCTCTCTCGGTCTACTAGACTTTTTCTGCTTTTCTTGCTTTCTGCAAAGAGATTTCCGCATGCCTTTTCAACCGTGAATAAGCACGAACTTTCATTTTAAAATTCTAGAAGTCAGAGATCCCCTTTCGCCTCTCTCTCGAACCCAGCTAAGAGTGCTCTGCATTGAAAATGAGACCGAAATCAACATTGTTTTTTCATTTGAAGTTGTAACGTGCCTAGAAACAAAAATTGCCTCAACAGGTTACGAATTCTAAGGGCGGCGGCT
This sequence comes from Zaprionus nigranus, assembly GCA_018903425.1. Lineage (NCBI taxonomy): Eukaryota > Metazoa > Arthropoda > Insecta > Diptera > Drosophilidae > Zaprionus > Zaprionus nigranus. Next base: position 1,110,427 of record JAEIGD010000024.1, read on the forward strand.
AATCACAGAAATCACAGAAAGTTTTACAAGAACGTCCGCATTTAGCGACTTCCTCTCCCCGCAAATCAAAATTTGTGAAAGTTCACAATGAACACACAAACTCCCAAAAGTGTCAAATCTTTGCAACTCCCTCTCTCTCTCTGTCTCTTTCATCTTCTTTCTCTATCTCTGTTTAACTAGTTTCGTCATTTCGAGCATTTCGCCAGATAGTGTATAAAGTCGAGCAGCTTTGCGTGTTCAATCACAGCGCCGAGACTTCTGCCCCCTCTACCTTTAGTTCCAGTCGAGAATTGCAGATAAGCGCGTATGACTCTGTGACAAGTACTGGGAATATTTTGGATCATGGTTTGCGTTGCTTTCATACGTTTTTTTATACGGAAAACATAAACACGCACGCATATGACGTCAGTTCTGGAAACCCCTTAAGATAAATCAATTGAAAGATCCTTAATATTTTCAATGACCTATTTTTCCCAATAATTTAAACATTTATTTCGATAACAGGGGTGTAAAGTATTTCAGACTCTTATGTTTCTGGGAACAAAAATAATACTCTACAGTTTTTGAAACCTCAATTGATTCTGTTCTTATGACTAATCAAAGAGTTTTAGCTGGAGTGAATGACATGTGAAAAGATTAACGAATTACGAATCAGCTTATTGATATTTGACGATCATATCATTCTCTTCTCTACTAGGAGTCCTTTCTCCTTTACAGCAGCAGACATTTGGGTGAAGGTTATCCGGTTTTAGGGCTCCTTTTTGCCATATTTCTCTCGCCTCGATTTCGTTATCTTCTCCCGCTGTTTTCTGCCTTTTCTGCTTTAGCTTTTGCGCGCCTACTTTAATGATGAATTTTAATTTTGGCTCGTCTCGTTTTATTTCATGTCTTCTCTTCGCGCATTGCGTAAGCAAAACGGATGACACCACCTTTTACTTTCCTTTTGTCTGCTGTCTCGTCTCTAAAGAAAGAAACAAACCCAACAAGGGAGGCACAAAAAAAACCATTTGAAGATTATCTGAATTTCAATGAAGAATTAGGCAAACTTTCAGTCCCACTTCAATTATATATTTTATTTATTTTTGCAATTAAAAATGCCTTTGCATTGTGTAGATAATCCTTTGATGTTTTAATTATTTTATTACGCTTATTTTAATTTGTGCAAAGTGTTCTCTTAGTTCTCTCGCTCTCCCGCTCCTTTTGTGTTGTACAACACTATGCTATCGATAGAGTTTACGATAACTAAATAAACGCATGATAGTGTATCGACTAAGGTCACACTTGACAGCATACGACTTCACATTATAGAGTATAACTTAACAGCATATAATATATATTGAGAGTACGCCTATGTTACTTATCCATCCTTACTGGGCAAGTTCCTTTCTTCTCTAAGCGCATTTGCATGAATTAATGTAATAAATAAAAACTCTGTGAAATTAAGGTGCGACTTGCAAATTCATTATTTGTATATTAAATCTAATTAATATGCGTATGAATCATCGGATTTTGGCTTGGCAATAATGGAAAAATACTACAAGAGTAAAGGAAATACTTGATATAATACAAAATGTTAAATATATGTATATAAAGTAAAATATATAGAAGACATTAACATGAACTTATCTACAACACACACACACATACGTAAAGCTAAAAAAGTATATTTTAAATATAAATAAAAGAATATAAAACATAATAAATAAATATATGTACATACATATATATAATATATATATTATACAATTCATGTAAATTACAAAACTTATTCACTTTATAATAAATCAGAAACTTAAATAAACTTAATAAAACTTAGTATTTAATTTAGTTTGAAATTATATTATTAAATTTGTGCAATTTAAAACTAAAATTGGAATAGTTAGGCATATAAACCTATGAAAGTTTCCTATTGCAAGACAAGGTCAAAAAAACAAATTAATTTGAAAGTTCATGGGTTAAAAATCGAAAATCGAAGCTTGCATTTTATTATAATATCTGGTGTTTCGCTCATCTAGAAGAAAGTTAAAGCTCTCGAATACGGATGAGAAATGTGAAAGAAAAATAAGAAGCAGAAGCAAACAAGAAACGAGTTGAATTTGCAAACTGAAAATCGCGTACAAAAATAACAAATGCTTAAAACAAATGCACAAAACATCAATAACAACAACAACAAAAAGAGAAACAACAACAATAAAAACAACAACAAGAAAAGACGAAAGCAAAAGTGAGTGTGAATAATGTTGAGAGCGCCCACACAGCACATTGTGGAACTTGGTTTCGTTGGAACGTCGACGCCGGCAGCGACTGTGACTGCGACTGCGACATCGACAGTGACAAAACAACAACAGCAGCGCAAAAGTTTACTGCAAAAGCTCAAGCAGCAACAGCAAAAGCTACAACAAAAGTCAACAGTGACTGCGGCAGCGGCAGCGACTGCGACAGCGACGCAGGCGGAAGCACAAGCAAAAGAGACGAGGGCAGAGAAGAAGCAGAGAGCAGAGAGAGCATTGGCAGCAGCTGATTTTTATTTCAAACAGCAGCAGCAGCAGAGTGAAAAGTGCTTTTTGTTGCTGGCAACAACAATTGCCGCAGACGAGCAGCAGCAGCAGAAGAAGAAGAAGGAGCACAGCAGCTACAGCTTTGCGGCTGCGCTGCGACGCAATAAGAAGCCTAAAACAGCAACAATTGCTGCAGCAGCAGCGTCTGCGGCAGCAATAACAACGGACGACGACAGCAGCAGCAATCGCAGTTGTCGCAGCGACAACAGCAACAACAGCTTGTCCAATAGCTGCATCCATTACAACAACAACAGCAGCAGCACTAATTATAAAAACAGTAAAAACAGCAACAGTCGAAGCAGCAGCAGCAATAACAACTACAACATCAGTAATTACAATTTCAAAACAAGCGAACAAGCGTGGAAAACAACAACAACAGCAACTGCGACGCAGCAACAACAGCAGCTGCTCATTAATAGACACAACAACAGCAGCAGCAAAACCAGCAGTAACATCTATAACAGTAGCAGCAACAACAACATGTCACCCACATCGCAGGCGCCAACACGCACCTCGTTGTTTGACTCCTGTCACCGCAAGATTCGTCTAATTGGCGGCGGCCCAGTTGCCTTCCTGGGCGGTTTAGTGGCGTAAGTTGATATCCATGATATATGTACAAGTTCCTCCCCTCCCCTTGCCCTCTCCTTTTGCCTACCTATCCCACTTCATCACTTCTGCCTGTGCGCCTTTCTTTACCTCAGCACTAAACCTGATTTGCAGCGTGGGATTTATCCGTATATCGATAACATTGCTCTGTGCTTTCCCTCTGTTGTCTGTCTCGTTCTGTCTTAAATATTTGTGTAGTCTATATAAAGTCTAACTACCTCTGTAGTTTCCCATAGAATGCCCGATTAAAATGCACAAAGGTCGGGGCAATGAGAACAATGACTTGAAACTTGACTTGGGAAACATAAATAACAATTTTGTATGCGTTTGTATTTTATTTACTTTAATTGCCAACGTTTTTCTCATGCTAAACCACAAGAAAACAAAACAAAAAAAAATAAAAATAATCGCTGTGTGGTGCAAATTCAAGGCTAACTGTGGAGCAATTAAAATATATCACTAACAAAAAAGAGCTAAAAGAGCGAAACAAAGTCTCAGACTGAGGCCTAAAAGCGAATGAATCACTCTAAAAACACTTGAAGGTCGTCAGTGCCAGTGCTGTTAATGCACTGTTAAGTTAACAGAGAGTGCTGTTAACGGCGCAGCTTCCTCATTGGAAACACTCGATAAACGTAACCAAATTTAAGCACTGTTAAGCCTTGTTTGTTTTTTTTAGAATGCAAAGTTAAACGAACTCACAAGAGCAAGAGAGGTGGTGGTGGTGGGAGGGAGACAAAGTCAACCACAAAAGCGTTGACTGTCAACGCTCTCAGCATTGGCGTTGGCGTCGCGCTGTTGATGTTGTTGCTGTCCCTGTCGCGCCTCGAGGCTGCTTTTGTCAACAGCAAAGTGCGCTGAACTGATAATTAGTTAGAAATGTAAATATTGACTGAACTGAGCATGCATAAACATGCACACACATACAAAGAAAGACAGACAGAGAGTGGGAGGCAGAGAGCAAAGAAGCGCTTTGCAGTTATTCTCTGTTTCCTGCTAGAGGTCGCCTGTGTGCCAGTGCACCACACTTGCTTACTCACTCGCACTCCAGCAATGACATTACAAATGTGTGTGAGGAGGCCAAAGTAGAAAAAGAAAAAGAAGAGGAGGAAAAGACAACGTAACAAGTTGTTGGTTATTGTTGTAAAACGAAGATGATAAACCTGTCACAGTGTGAAGGCAAAGTGTCAATGGTGGAGAGAGCGAGACAGCGAGAGAAGAGAGGGGAGAAGAGAATAGAAAAATTTGCATTATAATGTGTACATGCAGAAGAAGTTGAAGAAATTTGAATGAAAATGTTGAGGAAAGAAATGTGATGTAAATAAACAAAAGTAAAGAAAAGGAAAAGAAATCTTCATAAATGAGATTTGTTGTGTTGTGTGTATTGCCGGCTCTATTTGGTTGCTAACTGTAGTTGCTAGGAGCGCAGGCAACAAGAGGAGGAAAGGGGAGAACTGCTAAGTACTTTTAGTTAACAGGTTTTCTGCTTCTTCTCTCTCTCTCTCTCTCTCTCTCTCTCTCTCTCTCTCTCTCTTTAAACATTGAAAAGTTGCCAATTGGCAAATTGAAAGTCATAATAGATTTAAGAATCGAGTAAAAGCTCTGCAAATAAACAGTTTAATTTGGTATTACTAAGTGAATGTTAATAGAATTCTACTTTGTATATTAAATGGGAATCAATAAACAGGCTCTGTATGAAAGAGACTTTATAGCTCGTGTAGAGATAGAGACAATGAAAACAATGCTACTTAAATAAATAAACTACAGGTTTTAAGCAATAAATTACTGAGAATCATATGGGGAATATTCCAGAAAAGTAGGTTTTCTTATATACCTTGAAATTAGGAAAATAATATGAATATATGTATAGGTTATGCTGTCAGAGAGATCGCAGACAGATTTGCAGACAAGTAGAGTTTCTTATACACCTCAAAGTTAAGAAAATAACATGAGAGGTTGCAGGTTGGCATTAGACCCACATTCCCGAGGGAAGAGTCGATTAATGCGATTAGAATACCTAGAATAATTCCTACAATAATCTTTCGTAGAGACACTCGAACTATTGCTATATAATCGTATATATTAATCTATATTATATATTCATCACACCCAGTTATAGGTCATATGTCAACTTAAACTCTCTGCCCTCTTGAGCACAGGGTTGCCCTGCTTTTTGATTCAGGCCAACAGTTCAGCTATTTCAAATTTCCGGCTCTCAAAAATGGGGATGTTGAGATGACAAACGTGTTGGGCCTCATTAAGTTTGCGCTTAACTTAACCTTAGAGCAATTCCAGCAGCAGCTGCTGCTGCTGCAGAGATCCCTAACACCTGTTCACAGCTGCTGCTGCTCACCTGTTGTTGCTGTTCACCGTTTGTCGGCGTTCATTGACATTATAAAGGGGGGCACTTAATGAGAGTTCCCAAGCTGTTGTTGTTGCCCAAGAAGAAGACAAAGACTTGCAGATTATGTTGAAATTACCAGAGTCAGAAGGCGTATCAAAGTTTCTTTTTTTTTGTTTCTTTCTATCAGCGTCAGCTTAAGCTCAGCTTTGCAGCAGCCCAAGACAGTCGAGGATCAACGAGGTAGAACCGAGCCGGAAGGCAGTTAACATTATTTGTCTTATTTAGAGTTAAGCTGTAGAAACTAGTGAAATACAATCGATTTCGATAATGAAATCAGTGCAGAAATGCAGCAACACAAACATTTTAGCAATTTAACCTTTGTTTATTGGAATCATTCTTAAAAACAATAGAAAATACTTTTAATAAAGAGTACAATATGGTACATTCTTGTATGAAAAATGTCTATTTTCCATAATTTCTTTGTATTTGCTTTACAAACAGAAACAAAGACAGAAATTCAATATGCCATAATCCAATGTCGTTTATCTTTTTTTATTCTATTACCCTAATTATTCACAAACAATCGGGCAACGCAACAGACTCATATGTATGTATCTATAATATGTTACATACATATGTATGTGTGTCTGTTGAATAGCGTTAGCTGCCCTGATGCTGACTGTAATTATTTGTCCATTAGCTTTTAACAGTTGTTACAAATGTGGAACACAACACCCCGAGGCCCCCCGAAAAGAGGAGGAATGGGCAAACCGCCAGAGGTCAACTGAAGTTGTTTGTTTCCGAGAACAAGACGAGAAATTGGCCAACAAGAGTTGACAATGGTCCAAATTTTTGACAATAAGGGGTTCACAGAACAATTGAGGTTAGCTTTAAAGGTTGCGCTCTCTTTCGACAGAGTTATACAGATATAAATCTGTGTATTCAGAACAGCATTAATATGGAAGATTAACCTTCAAGCTTGAAAGACAATGTGAAGTAAGAACTACTTGGCTTAGATCTACGAGGTTTAATTTTATCTTTAAAATTAATATTAACGAATATATTCGTCCGTTACTTCGTAAATTTGTATTTCCATATATTGTAGATTCTTTCAATACATCAACTACGCAGTCTACACTACGCTGTCATTTTCACCGTCAGTTTTTACTGTCAATTTCATGCAAATTACAAAAACAACATCAGCACGACAGTCATAAAACTTCACCTTCAAGCTGTCTATCTGTCAGTCTCTGTCTGTCTATCTCTATCTCTCTCTCTCTCTCTCTCTCTCTCTCTGTCTCTCTCTCTTTGTCTATCCACATGCAAGAGCCATCAAGTTCCGGCTGCGGCTCATTTACGTTGATACGCTTCTGTTTTTATTTTTGGTTTCCCTCTCCCTCCTTTCCCCCTTTCATCTTCATTCTTCTGCTTTGCCTTCACACCTTCTTTTTTAATCCATTTAGCCACATGTTATCGCCCATCATCACCATCATCATCATCAGTTGCCATCTATCTACATAACTGTCTAACGTCCTCCCTCTTCCCCTTGTCCCATCTTCTCTTTGAAATACTTTCCATTATTATTATTATAATTATATTTTCTTGTTGATTTTTACCTTCATTAACGAGACATTAACATGAGCTCTTTCTCTCTTCCTCTCCCTCTGCCTGCTCTTGCATGACTCACCTACACACACACATACACACGCAAGATCCGCTGTCATCATCGCGCTCTCTTTCTTTCTTTCCCTCCCACTGTGATGCGTCGCTCTCGCACATTTGATTCTTGTTCTTTTGGTCTTTTTTGTTTCTTTTCAAAACGGTACTTGCAATTTATGGCTGTCTTTTGTATCTTGTCTCGCCTCTCCTTCTTTTTTTGTCGTTCTCTCTTTCTCTCTCCCCACAATGAATTGGAAATTGCGCACTTTTGGGCAGCAACAGCTGATTCACTTGACCATTTCCCATTGGAGTTGCAAGCGAGTCTAATTAGAATGCGAGAGTGCGCTAAGCACACGCATACTAAACTACATGTGTGTGTGTATGCGTGTGCTTTCTGATTTTGCGCTTGATTACCGCGTAGTTTTTATATTGCTTACTGTGTGTGACACACATTTTGTTGTTGTTGTTGTTGGGCGCAAATGGTGCGTGGCTTTGATAGATTAACTTTGTGTTTTCTCTCCTCTCCTACTGTTCTCCTCATTCGTCTCATCAAGATGAGCAACACTTACACATATGTATATAAAATCAATAAAAGCGGTGTACACACACTGGCGCAGTCAGCAGACGTGTGAGATTATTCTCTCCCATTCCAATACCGATTGCATTTCGTCACTTTCCCGTTGGAAGTTTAGTTTAAAATTGAATGTATTCCAATCAGCAAGCTACGCTTATCGTTCTGTTGTTTATCGATTAGCCCCGCAGCTTATCCGATTACAACGGTAAATGTCCCGAAATGTGCTGTTACTCGACTTGCTGACCGGTTTCCCCACAGACCTCGTCGTCTTCTGTCTCTTTTACTTTATAGTTCTCACCACATTTGAGATTCTTAAGTGGGTTTACGTCTCTTGTCTGGTTTCTTATTTTTGCAAATGGAACAGTTTCATATGTTTTTTGATTTCTGTTGCTTTGTTCCTTTTTTTATTAATTTATAGCCACAATTTTTGACACCTTCATTTAAGGCACATGTGGTCAGTGACAAGAGACAGCGAGAGGAGAGAGGAGAAGGGTAAGGTCTGTGAGGATGGGGTACCGCAGCTAATTGAACATGTTGAAGCAAATGAATATTAATTGTTTTAAATAATTTTGAACTTGGCAAGGCAAAAGGTACAAACAATTCTGTGTTCTGCTAGCGTCGCAGTTGGCGACAGCATGCAGCGACAGCAGTTGGCGTTGTTTATTGTCAGCCAAAACGGACGTGTGTTTTCTTTCGTTCCTCTTTTTCTCTCTTTCTCTCTCTCGCTCTGTTCGTTTGTCTGCCGCAGTCATCATTGACAGCCGGCTCTGCATTTTGGGGCATTTTGTGTGCGTCAATCGACTACGCTGCGACGTCGCTGCTGCAGAGCTGTTTGCATCACACACGTTAAATTTATGTGCAGTTGTTCTTGTTGTTTGTGCAATCCAATTGGAAAGCACAGTTACCGATTTCATTCAAAGTGCAATAAGCAACGTGTGATGAAGCGAGAGAGCAAACGCGCACAGCTGATTTAAATCTACACACACACTCATTGCGCGCGCTCTCTTTGCCTAGCTGACTCTCCCCGCTCTCTGTTCTAACACAGACACACAGAGGAAGCGACAGAGAGAGAGAGAGAGAGAGACACACATACAAAACAAAGCGAACTGCGCTACGGCAAAGGTGCGCGGTCGCGTCAGCCAGTCTTCTGATTCTGCTGCTGTCGACAGTGAAGCGCGCGCGCACGAAAACCAAAAAAACAACAGCAAAAAAAATAACGCACAAAGACAGAGGAGCAAAAAATAAAAGATCGCGCAAAATTAAGAAAGAGAAATATAAAAAGCAAAACACAATAATCAACATAATAGAAACAACAACGATCGCTTCCTCTTCCTACTCCATTTAACGGTGCGCGCATTCACAAATTAGTCTGTTCCTGTTTGCGTGTGTGTGTGTGTGCTCTTGACTCTGTTCATGTGTGCGTGTGTGTATGATATTTGTGTGCAAAAAATCTAAATAAATGAGATCCAATTGGAGACGTTCGCTGTGAACTCTGGCGCAGCTGCTGTGCAACTATCTTTCCCTCGCTCTCCTCCTCTCTTACACAAACAACAACAAATGCAAACTAATTCACAATAAGTTGACCAAGTTACCGAACATCGTCGTCAAGTGGACTTGAAAAACGCGTTCCACACTTGCTCTTGCTCGCTCGCACTCGTTTAACCGGCCTAGCCCGGTTCGGTCAACCCGATCGCCCACTCACCCCCGCACGTAACCTTCAAAAAATAAAAACTACTAAGTTTTGTCGCGTTACGTTTTTATCCCCCCTCCCCTTCACCCACACTCTTCCAGGCAATGCGTGTGTTTGCTTGCATTTCCTTTCTCTCTCTCTCTCTCGTTGCCCTCTAACGCTCTCACGAGCAAGAGTTACAGTTGACAGTTCGTGTGTGTTTGTGTCTTCGTTAGTTTGCATTTGTATGCAGCACTTCACGTGATCGAAATTCGCTGTTACATTGGATGGGGGCACGATGGGTGAAATTAATCGTTTTACTTCGTTTTATCGATACGTGTCGTGCATTTGCGATAACTGCTGCTGCTGCGTGAGTCATGATGTCACAATCGAATTAAATGAGGTCGCACCTCGCAGCAGTGGAAACAATTGCTTGATTGATTATACAGTTTTCGCTATCTAATTATTTATATATATTTCAATATTATATGTATATATAAAATGTGTATATAGTAGTACTATAATTTATTGTTATAAATAGCGCAATTTGCATATTTGTTGTTTGCGGTTCCCCCTTCAAGTTTATGTGATCTGACTCACAAATTGACATCGCGTCCGAGATGGGGGCATAAACTTAATGATCGTCAAGCTGGTCGCCCCTTGTTGATTGCACTGGGAACTGCCGTTAATCTATAAAGAGACTGCAATCGCTCTCCTCACATGCGAAATCTTCCTCGTCTTCTTCTCGTTTTATGTAAATTTCAATTGGTTTTTATTAAATTATTCGTGTCAATAGATTGCGATGATCGCAAATTAACTGAATTGAAACGAAATGAAACTGAATCGAACCGATTCTTAGCTGAATGTGAAGGCAAAGCCAATAATACAATATAAATTGAGAAAGTCATTGTCAAGTGTGACGTCATGCTGAATCAGCTGTCTTGAATTTGTTATAGCTACTATATAGTAGTTGAGAACATTATAAACCGGTTAGATACATATATCTATAGATGTAAGTTGAAATATGATTAGAATAGAGTATGATTCGAGAAGAGATCTGTTTAACGGTCAAAGGTTTAGTAATTCCTGTTTTCTGTATAATAATTTCGTAAATTATTCCCCTCAACTCTGTAATCGATAACTGTGGCACACTTGCTCATAGTGGGTAATGCGATATGTGGCATCCAAATAGTAGGGGACAGTGGGTAGGGGGGATGGATGAGTATCACTTTTGGTTGTTGGCTTTAATGGCTCAATTCTTTTTCTTTTCTTTTATGTTGTGCCATTATTCTGTCACGTTTTCATGACTATGACTCAATTGTTTCATTGTTGTTGTTCTGCTTCTTCTTAATATTGGGGTTTGGGCCATTTACTTCAAGTGTGGATACAGAATGAACGAGAGAGCAAGAGGCAAGTGAGGCCAAGTTGAGTGAGGCCTTTTCAGTTCATTACATCATCAACGTCATCAGTTTTGTTGTAATTTATGAAACAGAATATATATGAAAAGGAGTGAAGATTGTTGAAGAGGCGGCCCAAAAATAATAAGACTTAAAAAAAGAAAGGCAAAGAAAGGGGAGTACATAAACAAAAAGAAGATAGAGTAAACTAGGAATACCGGACGAGGTATTAAAATAAAGAAAAATTAATGTAAACAGCAAAAGACTGTAAAGAAAAGAAGAAGAAAGAGTCTGGGGAAGGTCTAGTAAACAGTGGATAGTTATGTTATAGTAAACAAGAGAAAAGAAAACTCCAGCTCCGTAGAGAGTTCTCAGTCTCTCAGTCATCCAGTTGTAGCTACGTGCTAGTGTTTTACTCACTGTTTACTACTTACTTCACTGACTTCCTCTGCTTCTACCCTGCCTTCGCTCACTTACAGCAAATTTGTAGAGGTTTTATAGTCATCAACTTATCAGAGAAGTCTCTCTCGGCTATTACTACAATATCTGGTATCTATTGTTGTTGTTGTCGTTGCCTCAACACCTTGCAACACTTACACACACACGGCAATTGCTTTCAACATCGTCAACACGTGAACACACACCCACACATGCGATAACGAAAACACAGTGTAGAAGAAGAAGAGGAAGAAGAAGAAGTAGCAGCAGCAGCAGTAGAAGGAACCTCATTGTCTATTGTTGTGTTGTTGTCGCTGCTTTGTTTTTGGGGCTAGGCAGATAGATATAGTCATTGTCTGTCTCTGATATTTGGTAATATTTTTGTACATCGTTATTCCATTTCCATACACGTTAACATTGTTAGTCAGTTAACCTAATATTATTTGCTATATACCCATTTTGATTTCATCAGCCATTGCCCTCTTAATTCCCTTATCTACTGCCCACAGTTCTATTAATTTTTAGCAAACTCGCAGCTCAGTAATCATACAGCCGAGTGTTTTATAATCATGATATATAATGTGCTGAATTTATTCCTCCAACCCCTCAATATCTGATTCCCCTCCGGTTATAATTTTGAAATAGTTTGCCATATGTTCTTTGCAGCCAGTACTGTAAACATTGCGGTTATTTTTAATACCCTACACTGGGTAAATAATGTTATAATCGAAATGTGTAGATCATCTGGCAGTTTATTCATACACAATATGAATGAATGAACTGAATTCATTTAGAGATTAAGTTCCCACTCTTAATATTGTATATGCAATACTCTTGTGATTATGTCAATTTATTGAATTCCCCAGCGGGCACACTCTGTTTCAAACATATGCCGACTAGAGAGATACCTATCACAATTAGTCGTAGAGCTCCCAGTCGCCTAATTTATCATATGCAAAGTATTTATGGCGAAACAGGCGAAAAGCTTTTAAATTGATGGATCAATCGAAATTTCCCAATAAATAGAACAACACAGGGGAACAGTTGCACTTATCGAGCATAGTCAGAGGCGTCGACGGGTGAGGGGGGCGGCAAGGCACTCGACATGTGGCCTCATGGTCAGGCTGCTAATGGAGCTGACTGCTTGGATTGGGTTTGTGTGAGCGATTGCATATGGCAAAATAAAGTAACAGTGGATGGGAGAGGGGCAGGGGGATAGAACATAGTGCACCATACACTGATTCCCTTGAGAGCGCTGCTCTCGTGGAACTTTGCACGCTTTCTCGCCCAACTTCGTGCGAGGGTCAGGGTTGTGCCAAACCCACCCGCCAACGCACCAGACATCGCGCCCCGGAAATGATGAGTTCAAAATATTTTGTAGTATTATCGCTAGTTCGTTTATGCCCCCTTCTTTTTTTTTCTTGTTGCTGTTTTTTTTTTTTTGGTGGGCTTTCGCGCTTCGCTTGCAGAGTTAGTTCACTTGGTCGGTAGCCGCTTTCCATTCAGTCTCAGTCGAAATGCGACACAAGAACCTGGGGCTCCAATATATTTGCGGTCTGCTCTGCCCCACCGATACCAGGTTCATATTATATTCAACACTATAACTACGTGCGTGTGTCTCTATGTGTGTGTGTCTACGGGTGTGCGTGTGTTAGTGTGTGTGTGAACTCGTTCTTGTGAAATTCTTCAGGCTTATCTGCACGTTGTAAACATGTGTAATGCATTGACGATTCAATAAGATTTCTTCTGCACGAGGTACTGTGGGAACTGCATCACTTGTTAGATTTTATTAAGGTGACCATGCAGCAAATTATTGTTTGAAAGTTATTAGTGATCAAAAAGTAAATTTGTGTTCTATATTAATAAAATATGACTAACATAATATGTGACTAATAGAAAAAGAAGTGTTAAAGAAATTATAGTCTGATTTGTATATTAAAGTGACCATACAGCAGCTAAAATGAGCATTATTTGCGAAAAACAAGTAACTTTATGTTGCAACGATAATAAAATAGTGTTATACAATGTTACGAATTGGTAGAAGACTCTACAAAGAAGATAAATATTAATTGTTGGATATTAAGGTGACCATGCTGCAACGAATTACTTAAAATTCTCACTAAACGGAGTAAAAAAGTAGTTATTGAAAAAATAAAGACATTTAGCTTTATATCTATTAGTATTAGATATTAGAAGTCTGTACAAAGAAAAGATAAAGTAATAGTAGCACCTTAAGGTGACCATACTGCAACTAATTCAAATTCTAAAAATGTAAAAGATAAGAAATAGTAACACTTTGCACTTTAAGGTGACCAGCGCAAATAATAACTCAAATCCCTTGCTTAAAGAGAAGTAAAAGAGTAGTAATATGGAATAAGAAATATATTAAGCTTTATAGCTATTAGTATTAGATATTAAGTTGACCATGCAACAACTAAATATACTAAATGAAAGTTTAAAACTTAAAAAAAGTGACTATATGACAATAACTGTGACTAACAACATTATATCAAAGTTACAAGCATCAATTTGCTTCTGCCTATTGCACTCTGTCATTATTTTTTACTCTGCCCTAATTTTTAGTATGTCAAAAGTGTCGGAAATATTTCGTGATCTCTTCCCCTCACCTTGTTTATTGAAATCTTTTCGTGCCATCGTCAAAGTTGCATTAAAATTGAAACTTTGAACCTTTTGAACGCTTCCCCGACACGCAAATTACTAACAAATTGAAATTGAAATTGAAATATTGTTGGAAATCGGACAGGGGAGAAGAGGGAACAGAAAGGAGGGTACTGGTGGTGGTAAAAGGTCGCCCAAAGGGGGCAAATTTGTAGTTGTTTTTGGGGTGCGCGCTACAAAGTTCATTTTTTCCACTTTGTTATCACAATGTTGTCGGCCTTGTCCATGAATATTTCATTTTTCGTATTTATTTATTTAGCTTCGTTTTTTTTTTTGTTTTTCTTTTTGCGCGCCCGTTTTAGTTGACAATGTGGGTTCCTATGTGCGAAATGTATGTGTTTTTGGTAGAGAGGGGGGATAAGGCAAATGTTGATTATCACCTGCATGGACAATGGGGGCCACTGAACTAACAAGTCACTTGTGCGCGCACCTGTTTACCCAAGCACATAATGGGACAGGGGGGGTCGGAGGGTGGAAATGGGATGTAGGGAGCACAAACGTTGCTGCCTTATCGCTAATATTTGGTCAGTACGCTCGGTTGCCCTGCTCGCGCTTTGTGTTTACAAAGTATTATTTAAATTTTATCATACGTACTTAGTATGTGGGTTTTATCTCTCTTTCTCTCTCTGTGTGCAAAGCTTGAAGATCCGCTCAGGCGGGCCCAACTGACTGCCAGCAATTATACAAATGGAGCAGCATTTACCATATTGTTGTTTGCCTCCTCATCGTTGTTGTTATTATTACGCTTATTATTAGTATTATTTGTTGGTGTTGTATGTGGTGTCAGGGCTTGAGTGCTTGTTCTTTTCAAGTTAATTTGTGTATACGATAAGACTTAAAAAGGCGCGAGCTATTCTCAACTTTGTGGTCTCTGAGAGCTTAAATTATTCCAAATTTTGTGGGAGCTTGAGAAATATTTTAAGTGAACGTCAGATTATATTTTAGTTTCCCATAGAGTTCTCTTAGGCAGTGAAGGTCTTCAACTTTTTTACAGTTAAAGTCTTGTATTTTATGAAGATCTTCTACTTTATAAAGATCTTCTACTTTATATAAATATTCTGCTTTATCTTATATTCTGTAAAGATTTTCTAGTTTATAGAGTTCTTTTACTTTATAAAGATCTTCTACTTTATTACAATCCCTAAAGATCCACTGGGTTCACTTGTCTGTAGATTAGATCTCTACCAATGCATCCTTACTCTTCGTATTTATTTCTATCGACTTTGCAGGCTTACTTCCCTATGTAGGGACTGTCTATCTGTTAGATACAACTGTTCTCAGTCTGGCATTGTTCTTTGTCTCTTAAGCAGAGAGTGATAGACCGAGTGGGGAGGAGTGGGTATCATTTTATATATGCCATATATATAAAGTGAAATCGTTATATGTAATCGCAGTCGGCAGTCGCACAGCCCCCGAGCCCGGTTGCGGCCAGGAAGTGGTCGCATTTGGTCGATGTGAACGGTTATAGTCGGATCGTTCGGTTGGGTTCCGCTACCGTTTGGGCGATAAGGCCGCGACGGCCGATTACGAGAGACTCTTTGTATATTTATATTCGTATATTCAATATACGTTATTACAGAAGTGCAAAAGAGAATGAAAATGACCAAAGCAATGTGAAGTAAACCAAAAAATGAAAGAAACGCCAAAAAACAAGGTGCCAATTGCAACAACAACAACAACAACGAGAGTAACAACAAAAACACAAGTAGAATACGATTCCCAGCTTATTGTCGATAATAGATTCGATAAAATTGATAAACCCGATAAGATCGATAGTAGCGATACCACTGCCGCAGCACCGCCGCCTGCGTCCTTTGTAATTAAATGTCTTTTGAGAACGGCGCGATTTATGTGGCAAGTGACAACGATACCCTCTAAAATCGGTGACACCTTAGGCACCCTGTATCGCTATGCGCAGGATTCCGTTGACAGTTTTCTATGCGTAGCAGGGTGAGAACCAAAACCATAAAGGAATCTTCAACTAAATTCTTTCATAATACTTATAAAGGTTTTCTGTCTTTCTTTCTTTGCAGAAAGGCGCGTCGCAAGGAACGCGATGGCGATCAAAATTCAACAGATACCAAATTGTATTTGGAGGAGAGCGTCCTGGAACGTAAACTACCTGAAGCTGATCTCAAAGCCCTTGTCGATCTTCCAGCTGGATTGGACTACAACGAATGGCTGGCTTCGCACAGTGAGTAACCTCAATATACCCCTCTCTATTGATAGCCCTCCCTCACTACTAGAAATTTGATTTATTTGCATTGCTTGTTTGCTTATCGTAAGATTAAATAGACTTACGGTTCAGCGTGACTTTTACTTAATTAAAAGAGAGATAAAGACAGTAATGAGTAGATATATATAATCTAGCACTACTAGCTTTAATTCCAAAGGTCTAGAAATGTTACAGCAAGTTGATAAGTGTTAGATGGCGCTTACTTTGTGGTACCTTATATGCTTTTTGTAACATTATTAAGAATCAAATCATTATTAGGTCTAGTTCCAACTATTATAGGCAACCTAATACCTAAATTTCGGCAGGGGGAGGCCTTTTAATTAATGAGCTCTCCCATCTTCAGTTCTCAGCTTCGGCTTCTACTTTAATGCCCTATCTTCGTCATCCTCTTTGTAGAATATTAGATCATCAGTACGTAAATCTCTTGCTAGATTGAAATTTGTTGTAATATTAAGTTTTCTTTTTAGCAAACTACAGCACATAGTGTGATATCATAGCTGTCTATCTCTGCTTCCCCTCTTTGTCCTGCTTATTGAATGTTTATAATTTTGGGTTGTGGGTTAAATTGTAATTTATTCCGTCATCTGCACTTTTCAATGACTTCATCTTCAGCTTCATGTGGGTTTTCTTATAAGCAGCTAACATATATCTCCTCCACCTATCTCCCTTCCCTGCTGGGCATGAGCTTATTTGCTTAGTAGTCTATACTTCTACTCTTGCCCTTTCCCTTCCTCTTCCTTTTGCTTGTTATTATGTTATCTATATGCAATTTTTTGACTGACGTAATGCGATTCGCCCTGCTTCACTTCACAGCATGTGATTTTTTATCTGCTGTCAATATTGGGTTAGCATTGACCCCCCTCCTAATGAGTGATAAGTCTGTGAAAGTGGCTCAAGGTCACGACAAGAGAAAAGGGAGTGGGAATTGAAGGTTAAGGTGTATAATTATTTGATTATGTGAGGTTGGGAAGGTTGGGTGTTGTGATATGCAGAAGAAAGCAAGTGCAATGTCACAAACTGTATATGTATACGCTTGACCAGAAACAGCATTCGAGTTAATATAGCAATATATCTAATTAGATCTAGCATTATACCAGACTTCCTCCTGCAAATCGTAAGAATCTTATATAACGCTTAAAATTTAAAGCTGGAATGTTAAATTTGAATAATAAACATCGCAATCCAAATGATTTCTTTGCAAGATTCTTAGTCCTCTTTCGAGTATATGAATAAAAAAGCTTCTAAACTCACTTTACAGTTGCTTTCTTTGTTTTTATATACTTCCATTCTTATTCTACAATACTTACTCTGCATTTCTTGGTCTTCCTTTGCAGCTCTGGCTCTCTTCGAGCACGTTAACTTGGTGTATGGAACTATTAGTGAATTTTGTACACAATCCGGATGCGCCGACATGACCGGACCGGGAAACAGGTAAGAGTTGATAATCTCATCCTCATTAAATATATACCCTATAATAATTAAATGTATTCTCTTTTAGAACGTACTTATGGTTCGATGAGAAGGGCAAGAAGACGCGAGTGGCAGCGCCGCAGTACATTGACTACGTGATGACGTTCACGCAGAAAACTGTTAGCGACGAGTCGATATTCCCAACCAAATATGCGAATGAGTTTCCCGGCTCGTTCGAGTCGATAGCCCGCAAAATCTTACGCTTGCAATTTCATGTGATAGCGCATCTGTATGCGGCGCATTTCAGAGAAATCGCGCTGCTCGGCTTGCACACCCATTTAAATTTGACTTTTATGCACCTGACCGCGCTGCATCGACGCTTCAATCTGATTGATGAGAAGGAGACGGATGTGCTGCGTGACCTTGAGGTGGCGTTGCGTCTCACAGACGATAATAGCAGTGTGCAGGATGGCTCTGGTACATCCACAACATCCACATCCGCATCCGCATCCACCACAGCAACAGCAGCAACATCATCCACAACAACAACAACAACAACAGCCTCAGCTGCAGAACTGTTGCAGCAACAGCAGCAGCAGCACAACGGCAGCTCTGCCGACATTGTCGCGCTGCCAGTCAATTCACAACAACAACAGTCGACGTCGTCGTCATTGATTGACGGTGATGCGGCTGCCCCGCCCATATGCACACAGCCAGAGGCGGGTGCGGCTGGGAAGCCACCAGGCAGTGGAGGCCTACTGGGCGGCATTCTGGGAGATTTAACCAGCGGCGAGTTTGGTGATACAACACGCTACTGCACATCGGCGGTTCCTTCTGCTGCGTCCTCTGCGTCTGCGCCGGCGTTGACAGCGGCAGCGGATAATTACAATTTTAGCAACAACAACAGCAACAATCACAATTTGAATCATCTGAACCATCATCATCCACATCTCCATCCACACCATCATCACCATCCACACCATCATCACGCACATCATCCACACCATGCAGCGACCGCAGCAGCAGCGCAGACGCCGGCGTCAGCTGTGACGCAGGGAACGCAGCACAGTGGACTCATTCAGTGCAATGCGGCAGCGGTGGGTGGCGGCGGCAACAGCAGCAGCAACAACACAACAGCAACAACATAGAAACAACAACAGAAACAGAAAGAGAAAGAAAAACAAATAAAACAAACAAACAACAACAAAAAACATTAGAATTACTAGAATTACGCAAAAATGTTATTTAATGTTATTACTTCTATGATCCTAAAGTTGAAACTATTGTAAAAATAATAAAACAAAAGAAAAACAGCAATTATCGATACTAGTTTATCGATTGCAGTCGCTAGTTGCGCAGAGCTCCATAAGGCACACACACACACACAGGGAAGATAGACGAGAGAGAGAGATAGAGAGGGATCGCTTAAGCTTTACAATACTTCAGCCTTAAAGGCCGCAAAATGCACTGGGAAAAATAAAAATGAAATAAATAACAACAAAAAAAAACGAAACAAAATCACACGCAAGTTACGGTCTCATTGGCAGCAAGTCTACGGCTATTAAAACTAGTTAAATATACCATACTATATGTTTATATATTTCTCATTTCACGTGTTTCCTATACGACAAAGTATTATTCCGGGAATATTCTAGACGAATTATTTGATTGTGCATAAAGTTAAGTTAGAACTATTTCAATAAATGTTAAACTAAAACAAACATACACAAAATTCACAAGCAGTAACATATTGAAACTAGATTGCTCTATAGTCTTTATTTTCACCCTTCTTGAATTCATTCAACTTTGTTTGGCTTCGAACTTAACTACAAGCACTCACTAACTCAATCTTAGGGTATTCTAGACTATTTATTCAGAATCCTTGGACTAACTTAATCTATATAGTCACACGAGACACCTATGTATGGTTGCACTATGGAACACAAAACTTTATATATGTACACAGACAAAATTGTTAAAATTGAACTCAAAAAAAAACGACTTGAGATACCAAAGGCAATGAAGCTAACATTACTTTAAAGAAAACTATGAGAACTAAACGAAACTAGATTGTTGTACGTACGTATTTGTGTGTGTTTATCTGCGCGCGTGTCTGTGTGAGTGTGCGTGTCATATAATAGAAATGCGTTAGTTGAGAATCCTCTGCGTTTGCCGTAGCTCCAAAACCCCACCCAAGACACAAACCCAATTTCCAATTCCCAATATCTGGCTTTAGCTAATGATAACTTCAACTAAACCTAACCTTAACTTATTAGATCCGTTGAGACTCACACAAGCATAAAAAAAACACAACAATTATGAAATCTATAAGAAAGAATTATTATGTGAAAGAGAAAAAGAGAAGGGACTAAGCAGAATCCTCGGATTCTGTGCGAGTTCCCAAATGGAATTAAAGCATACAAATACATTTTATGATGAAAGACAAAGAAAAATATAAATAAAAACGAAAAAAAACACAAAGAAAAGATAATAAAATAAACTGTTATGTTCAATAAAAACTGAATTAGTCAAATATTTTATGGAATACAACTTGATATAACACCATATTATTGTTTATTAGTTTATCTGTATGATTATGGAGTGCAAAGGTTTCAAACTATCGACTTTTTTTTGATGACGTCGAAAGCACAGTGACGTTTACACAATATTTTTGATTTTGTCCCGCAATTACACTTTCAGAAAGCCAAAGATTGGCGGAAAATTAACAACATGCTTAGCGCTGCTAACTGTTGCAACAACATCGATAGACAAGCAATCGGTATGTGTTAAGTCAGCTGATCCAATTGACAGACAACAGCTGAACTGCTAAACAATCATCGGAACAATCGGAATCCCTGTAGCGGAATCAAACACATTCACAATTCTATATAAAATTTTATTCAGTTATTTTTTACCAATTGTACTTTATACAAAATAATGATTATATAAAAGGAATACAGTAATTGTGTGTTATTAATTTAAAAATAAAGACCAAATGGAAAATATTTGTGATCTTTAGCGTTTGTCAGCGACACTGTGCGTTGGCCAGTGTGAAATCCATCAAGCACGAGCTTTTCTTCTTTAGTCAGTTCAAAACTGAAAATGTCAAGATTTTCAGCCAAGTGCACCGGATTGGAGGACTTCGGAATGGGAAGAACGCCTGATTGAACCTGTAAAATGAATATTAAAATAATTAACTCATTTCACTTTGACGTCTTAACTTACCAAATAACGTAGGACTACTTGAGCCGTTGTCTTTTTTATATTTTTTTGCTATATCCTTGACTTTAGATGAAACTAAAAATTTTGGCTTCGGTTCATTTGGTATCGGTTTGCCTAGCGGGGCATAAGCGGTTATGGTAACTCCACGTTCCTTGCAAAATGAAGCCAGTTCCTTTTGATTAACCGATGGCGAGTACTCCACCTGGTTAGTTACCGGCTTTATCTCACAATTCTCAAGCAATCGAGTTAACTGTTCGCTATTGAAATTGGACACTCCGATACTGCGTACCAAGCCGAGCTTCACCAGCTTTTCCATGGCTTTGTAGGTGTCCAGATAGTCAACGTCGCTTAATTCCAGTACTCCACTTTCATTTTGGGGCTGTAGTGTTTCCTCGTCGACATACTTGTAACCCATTGGCGTATGTATCAAGTACAAATCTATATAGTCCAAACCAAAGATCTTCAGCTGTTTTCGGCAAGCAAACTCAACGCGTTCTGGGTCATGATAAATATTCCATAGCTAAAACATTTCGAATTAAGAAATAATTCAGGGAATAAGTTGATCTCTTACTTTTGTAACCAGGAAAATATCCTCACGCTTGACCACTCCCTCAGCGATCTTATCGCGTATAACCTTGCCCACTTCAGCTTCATTCTGGTAAAAGTAGGCGGTATCTATGTGCCGGTATCCAATATCGATGGCGTACTTCATAATAGTTTCGCCTTCAGGTCCCCTCAACTAAAGGTTACAAAAATACAAAAGGATAGGTAAAACAGATCTCATTTTTTAAAAGATTTTTTGATAAAAAAATTAAGATAGAAATTTGATACTTTAGTTTGCTTAAATTTGCAAATAAAAGTAATGCACAATTTTCTGTAATCAGTTTGAACAAAAGATTATTACGCATTCGAAAAATAACATACATATATTACAGATTTTTAAGTAGTTCAAATCGGTATCTTACGGTCAACAAATGTCAAGTGTGTTCGTCAGTAAATGTTGACAACTATAAAGACTAACTTCTTATCTTCCGTTGTACAAGATTAGACCCCCTTGCACTCTTCAACTGATTGCAGTTATTTTACTAATATATTTATGGTATAAATAATATTTAATTTATAAATAAATACCTTTTATTGTAAATTTTACTTACATTATTTGCGCCCAGGCCCAAAATAGGCATGTCGTATCCATTGTTTAAATTTACAGTTGGAGAGAGCTTCATGATCGTTCAAATCGATCGTATAATCAACAGTGGCGGAATGTTTGTTACTGGTAGAGCTGAATGACTGTAAAAGCCCGCAGCACTATCGGTAGTTCGATAAAACTCCTGTCGAAATATTTCGAAAATCACAGTTTTTTTACTTTTATGGAGCAGTCGCGAAATATCGATAACATAGCCAAGTATCGATATTGCAAATGTTGCAGACTATTTTTCTTGTAATACAGAACACACAGATACTATGGAGGACATTGCAGATACAACACCAGATGTAGAATCCTTCAATGGATATGGATTCAATAACTATACAGCGGCAGAAGCCTTTATCCAAGGTCTATCGGGAATGGTTAACCAGGGTGACGTTGAGACTATGATTAGGGCACAAAAGCAAATGTAAGTTGCCATTGTTATTGTTTTGAGGCCTTACAATATGAAACCTTTCTTTCAGGCTGCAACGTTTTGAGAAGACAAATGAGATGCTGCTCAATTGCAATGCACTCTCGCAGAGTCGTTTGAAGAGCGCAACGGACGATTTTAAAAGACACGTGAAATTACTCAGTGAAATGAAAAAGGATCTGGATTACATATTCCGCAAAGTGCGCATAATCAAACAGAAGCTACAGCAACAATATCCCGCAATATACGCAGAGGTGCAACCTCAGCGCAGTAGTTTGGCCGAGGAGGCAGAAGATGAATCGGAGAGTACAAAAGCAACACAAGCTGCGGAAGTGGCCAAGGCTAAACCATCTGCTGAATCAGGTCCTAAAAAGAGCGGGGCCACAATAGAGTATGTGCAAATGCAGGAGGCTATCGAGAACGGAATAGTTGAAGTGGAGAATGAGCTCATCAAGCGTGTGTGCTCGGTAGAGACTGCCAATCCTAATGACTCATCCGACTGCACGTCAGAGGATACTGGTTAGCCTCTCAGGTTTATTCATTATATAGAACATTTTTAGATATAAAATATTTAATAATACAAGTATTGTATATAAAGTAGATTAGAATATAATTTGGTACTTATACTGCTTCGGTACCCTTGAGATTATAACGCGTCCATCATAGCTTAAAGATGCAAAAATCCATGGATCCACATTACTCCACTCGGCGCAGTACACAGAGTCTTCGTGTTGGTCGAAACTTTGTAGCAGACCGTCTGAAAGCACCTTATGTCGCTCCTGTGGACCAGATGTATTCGCTTCATTGAGCTCAGAACTAACCTGTGCTTCTGAACTAACCGAACCAGCACAAGTCAGCAGTACCTTGCAGTCACTTGAGCTGGATAGGATTAGCTGGTCATGGAATGTGTTAAATCGCACACACCAAACCCAATGCGAATGGTCGTTGCGCTCAAAGACAGGCGCCTTAACCATGCGACAATCCCAAACTTTCACACATCCGTCATCCCCACCGGTCACCAGATGGCACTGTTTATTGGGATTGCAATCCAGATCACGAACCAACTGTCCATGGGCATCGTCTATGCTCCAAGCACAGTGCTGTGTATCCCCTCACATCGTAGGCGCGTACGCTCGTATCGTGCAGAACCAGAAACTGATGGCCCTGATGATGGTGCGACCATTTGCCAGTTGTAAATGGAGACAAGTTCTTCGCAGCACTCGATGTGCTACTGCTGGCTTCGGCAACCACACGAGTTGAGGCTTCGGCTCGCTGCATAATGGCCAACTTATTGTTGACAACACAGGCTATAGTTTGCTCTTGGCTCGGATGAAATTCGATTGTCTTGACACGTTCACCCAACTCGGCAGTGTCTAAGACCTCGACTTGTGCCCACGGTAAATATTCACTCTTTAATTGCTCGTTACTGGCACCAACGGAGTCATCAGCTGGCAATGTCAAAAGCGCTGCTTGGGAGAGCACCTGCGCTCCCTTCTGCACATTGTAAACGGATGCCAACAATCTTGCATCGTAGGGACAACTGTTCAGTTTCCAAACCTCACCCAAGGCGTGCTCGAATATCTATTGGACGAATATACATATATATAGTAAATAGGAATATTCAAATGCTCGTTGTTCAACTATTTGCCTCACCTTGGACTGAATGGTTCCCTGCTCCTCATCATACTGCAGCAAATGCAACTGGTTGGTTGGTTTCAGGGAATTCGTCGCTATAAAGAAGCACACATCGTTGCTCTCTCCGTATTGTGGTGTCAGAGCACGCGCCTGCAACTCCAACCCATAAATCATATTACTTTCCTCCATTATACATAGGAATCCCAGCACGCCCTTCTTTGTCAGTCATTTACTTAAAGGGTTCCTTATTGGAAATCAAGTTTGAATTTCTCCACACAATTCTCTGTTATGTTTTACGTATCAGTTCCATATGCCATGCACCACAATAAAATGTAACAGCACTATAAAAATGTATATTTGTTTAACTAAAAGTTGGCAATGCTAAAAATTAAAAACTTACAACAATAAACATGTAAATAAAATTGTTTATAAGAGATGAGCTCAGCAAAATAAATTATCGAATAGGTTTCAGTTATCGGTAAGTAAAATTAAATAATTTTCCAAGCTACGCTCGGCCTAACAATTGAAAATCATTCGAGAGTAGCAATATTATAAAATTATTATAAAATACAAAAATTTATATTTTTCTAGTATTATTTATGCAACTTAATTCCAATATTCACTCGAAATTGAGTGTGTTACCAGTTATGGTTCAGATAGCACAAAATACAACCCTGAGCACTCTCATATCAACACTGTGTTGTCTCCATCCATTTTGTTTTAGTGAAAAAAGATTCTCAAAAGTAACAGACGCGCATTAACAAAATTCATATTGCAGTATAGTTTGTGAAACATTTAGCATATTCCGTAAACCAACTAAATTCCCAGAGTGCAAAACCATGGCACAGAACATCAGCCCTGAACAGAGTGGTGCTGGTGGCAGTAGCAAACACAACGATGACTCGTTGCCTGTCAAAGACAATCATGCCGTGAGCAAAAGGTAAGGCGCCAAATTGCAAATGCATCTATGTACATATGTGCACATCGACGCGTGTCTGTGTGTGTATGCCAACACATATGTACGTACATTGAGCCAACCAAATGATTTGCAACAATTTGTATATATTCAACAGACTGCACAAAGAACTCATGAATCTAATGATGGCCAACGAGAAGGGGATATCGGCATTTCCGGACGGAGAAAACATTTTCAAATGGGTCGGCACCATTGCTGGCCCCATAAACACTGTATACTCGAGCCAGACATATCGCTTGTCTCTCGACTTTCCTAATTCCTATCCATATGCTGCGCCTGTGGTTAAATTCCTCACTCCATGCTTTCATCCCAACGTCGATCTGCAGGGCGCTATTTGTCTTGATATTCTGAAGGACAAGTGGTCGGCGCTGTATGATGTTCGCACCATACTGTTGTCCATACAATCGCTGCTCGGGGAGCCAAACAACGAGAGTCCACTTAATGCGCAGGCCGCCATGATGTGGAACGATCAAAAGGAGTACAAAAAATACCTAGACGCCTTCTATGAGAAGCACAAGGACACCTAAGCAAGCACCATCAGGCACATCAGAAGCAGAAACAGCAACAGCAAACAACAACTACTTGTGGTGGACCGTTTATCCTCATTCTATCTATGCTCATATTGAGGCGTATTTATTTACATTTCTTTGTATGGGTGCAGCCCTGCCCCCAGAAGCAGCAGCAGCTGCACACCACTCATCCTCCTCCAAACCCGCGCACACCACCACCCTCTATCAATCAATTTGCTTATGCTGTTTTTTCACATGTGCATTTCTTCTAATTGTCATAGATGGTAGACGAACCACTCGATTTTTAATTATTTTTCCAGAAATTAATTATATATATAATGTATTGGTATATGTATGTAATTCTCAAACCGTCTGTTTCTTTAAGCTTAGTTAATTGTTTTTATAAATGATTTTTGAAATATGTAAGCGGGCTTATGCCATAAACTTGTACTGACTTAAAGCAATTATGTATGCAAGCCCGGACCTTATGTGAATGTTAGCTAATTTTATAGTAACCAGCCAGATCCCCCAACTCAATGCATATATATATAATATTGATAAATATGAATTTACGTTTAATGCAGCAGAAGCAGTTTGTCGCCTACATAAACAAATATAAACAAATTTTAGTATTTCAATGGATTGTAACAAGTTTTCATTTTAGTTCTACAAGAGTTATTGCAATCTCTTACATCCTACATATTACAAATATAATAATAATAAACGCGTGTAATTGATCAGAGTTCTCTGAGATTGGATCCGACTAACCCCTATCATATTCATATTGTCCGGTGTTTCTTTAGATGCTTCTTCATGTGATCGGCAAGCCCGGTGCGAGATGGAAAGATGCGACCACAAGGTCGACAACGGAAGATCGTATTGTTGCTGTGACGCCTAATATAATGATCGTTAAGATTTTGCTTGGTATAGAAACGTTTCCCGCAGCCATCGCACTCGTAGTTCCTGTCGTTTTTACTATTGTGCACCAACTGGTGGCGCGTGAGATGTGCCCTCCTCCCGAAACTCTTGCCACACTTGTCGCAGATGTGAAGATGCTGTGTAGTTCGGTTCGGCTCGCTGTCAGTGCTGTGATGATGTCTGACATGATAATTGAGACTGCGAAGTGCGCTGTAGACCTTATGGCAGTCCGGCTCCATACAGACAAACGAACTGCTGGCCTCGTCGTTCTGGTGCGACTCTCGCAAGTGTTGGGCCAACAAGTTGGCTCTCGCATAGGTTTTGTTGCAATTGTAGACGCGACATCTGTAGGGCTCCTCGCCGCGATGCTTCTGCATGTGTGCCTCGTACAGGGACATTTTGTAGAATCCGCGGCTGCAGATGGGGCAATCCATCTTCTGGCGCACGCAGCGTGGACGCTTTGGTATGCCTGGCCTCGGACATGTTGCAGTCTTTTCCTTATCAAGGATTTCTTTGGCAGTTTCGTCTTCCATTATGTAAACTTCTTCCTGTGGAAGGAGAGGATGCATGAGTGAAGGTACATTGCTTATACTGAACAAACATTAGTTACATGTACACATACAATGTACATGATTATCTACATATCTATCTACGTGTTTGCATTGCGCTGTTAGCCAACACTGGCAGTTATCAATCCTTTTGAAAAGCCCGCGAACAACGCTACAGAAAGCTTCCGCACCGGCAAAACATTGCTTCCACGTTGCGCCTCTTGCTTATGTTTATTCAAATAACATATATATAGCACATATATTTGCATGTGTATTCATATCATTTTGATATACGAAAATATACTTTTACGCGCCTCTGCCTTTGTGTGAGTGTGCGTTACTTTTTTTGTATTTGGAAAATAAATAAATTGTTTTATATCGTCTGGGAGTGGGAGGTGTATTTATGTACCTATACATACATATGTATGTGAGTGTGTATTCTCTTCCGTATTCAACACACATACATATGAGATAATGTACAGTCAGGCGATGCTAATCAACAAAATGTGATTAGATTATGCCGAACTTGAAGATAAATAAACGAAGCAAGCAAAGAAAACTAATTATCAGGTGCACAAACAACCAGAACTATAGTAATTACCAGATGCACTACGAACGCACTTCACACACTTGTTCAGCTAAAATTTCCATGAATGCACTTCACACATGTTCACTTACAATTTCCTCCATTAACTCCAATGGAGTTTGAACAGTTTCCTTGCCTACTTCCACTTTGAGCACTCCTCCTTCCTCCTTTAACAATATCTCCTCCTTCTCTTTGTTATTTGCGCCCACTTCCTGCATGAGTTTCTTAAAGTTGCGCAAAGATTCCTCGCACATGCATTGGAAATCATGGAACTTCTGCACCAACTGATAGCAACACTCACAGATGCACTTGAGCACGAGCTGACGGTTCTTCTCCTCCTCGACCAGATCATCATCTCTGGCGCCCATGCAGCCAAAGAACTTGGCTGCCAAATCCTGTTCCTGATACAAGTCATAGACGGCATCCTCGGCGCCCAAGAGCACCAGGCAGGCTCGACAAAGCGACATTCTCGGGGGAGGTACACGAGGTGGAGCACTTGGCGTCGACGTCGTATCAGCAAGTGCTCTGCACGCGCCTCTCTTTCGTTTTGATTCAAACATTGTCGAATTACACACGGCGAGGCGAACTGCCGGCTTAAATTGACTTCAATTACGACAATAACAAATGCACAACAAATGAATTTTCGTGTGTATGCGGGTGTGTGTGCTGTGTGTGTGTGTATTGTCCAGCGATGCCCGCAATGCGGTGTGTGCCTTGCGCTGTGCGCGCTTTTACTGTGCTGGATAATAAAAGCTCTCGAATCATTCGTTGTGTGCGGCTGCTGCTGCTGCTTGAAACGAATAAAAAACTGTTACGTTCCACAGGGTGACTCGTTGTGTCACAAAGCTTAAATTCCTGCTACAGGGCGAACGCAGTTCCAGGAGAATATGGCGCCCAACTAAATAAGCAAAACTCTTTATTTGCTTTAACTAAAAAAAAAAATGATTGTGAAACCATAAAAATACATTCGGTCTTACAATTTCGAGGGATACAATTTTTTAGAAAAAGTTATAGTTTTAATAAAATTAAAGAATGAGGCTTAAGTACATAATTATGTATACATATGTATATACTTCAGCATACAAAATTACAGGGTTAAAGCCTCTATTTCTTAGGGCTGTAGTGACCCATAGTTTAATTACTTATCTTATACTAAGGAAATAAAATTGACCCAATAAATACTCTTTAAAAACCTTTTACTGGTTGGTACCCAGTGACACATAGCTGAGGGCTTGTTAGTAGAAAATCTTTTGAAAAATTTGTAAGGTAATAAAATTCGCTACGACGCATAAATTGAGTGCATTATGGGCAAAAATTATCTACGTAATGAGCATTTGACAACAACTTTCAGGTCATAAATAAATTACTTTTATTGCCCCGTAAAATGAAGTATTTATTTCCTTTTTAAAATAAGTTAAGTAAAGCAAATCGCAACATTTAATCAAGCTAAGACCCGCGCAATTGTGTAGAAAAACATTATTTATGAATAAACTATTGTAGTTCAAAGTGTTTAGAAAGTATGCACTGCAGTTGAGACGCTGTCATTCGAAATATCCCTTATATATAAACAACACCTTTGACATTTATCAGTTTGGTTTTATTTAAAACGCACAAAAATAGTTAAAATATTCAAATTACATGTATGATTTGGAATTGTTTTAGACTTAATCTGTGCATATGTGCTAGACACTATTAAAATACACGCACACACGCGTGCAAATACCTATGTATGTATATTTGTGAGCACTTATGTGTGCATAAAAGTTAAAGACTGTTCTCCGTTGTATTCGAACCGAGCGTTACTGACGTGGCCACCGATGAGATGGTCTCCATGGAGACGTTCAACTTGTTCTTGAAAGCCTGCAGTGCACCCAGATGAAAGATCTGCTGAGTACCAGCCTGCTGCTCTATGGACAAGGTGTACACATTTGTCTCACCACTCGCGCTCAGCAACGTGGGCATGTAGTGGGGCAAGTAAAGGCGTTGCATCTCTGGAGCTTCGCTGCCTTCCGCATGGGCCCCGCCATTGTTGGCAAGCTGCTTGCTATATGAGCGATGGAGTCGGATAATCTGCACATACTGATAGTGCGAGACATAGAGGAATGGCTCACGGTACATGAAACCTGTCGGCGCATAGACCCAGTTCAAGTCATAGGGACGTGAACGGCAACCGAACTCATCGACGAAGATGCCACACTCGGCAAAGCAGAGCAGGAATTCCTGACGCGATATCCGAACTGCCACAAAAGGTTGGCAATTGGATGTATGCTGCAGCGATTTGTCTGCCAGATCAACAAACTCTTCGGCTGCATAGTTATCCAGATCGATCTCGTAGAACTTATCCGAGCTGACAATCGCCGAGTGGCGTGTGTAGAAGATTGACGTCACTGGCGTGGCAGTGTCCAGAGCTCGCAGTGGCTTGAACTTGTGCAGCTTTAGATCGTACTTGAGTATGACGATTCGTGACGAGGTGGCTGCAATGGCCACAGAGTCGAGGGCATTCTCAGTTTCGTTGGATACCTGCACCAGCTTCCACTTCTCGTTCATCTTGCGATTGGCGAAGGGCAGCTCAATCACCGACGTCTCCAGCGATGGCTTGTGGCATGGAATTGTGCTCTGGCAACGTGACTCCAACTGACGATAGTCACACTGATAGAGCTTCTCCCCATCTGCACCCACCATTATGGCCTTGGCCAGGCGTGGTGAAATGGACAAAGAACTAACAGATTCAATGCCAGCAATATGCAACAATCTCTCTGTATCCACGTGATAGGCAAACAAGCCAGTATTGCAGCCAAAGAGCAGTATCTTCTGTTCCACAATCTCGTAGGCGCAGTTAATCTCGATCAACTCATTGTGACTGCCATCTGAAGAGTCTCCATGTCCACCTGCGCCACTGTAGGCCAGTGTGCCAATGTAGCTGCCGCTGGAAATCTGATCACTCTCCAAGGTATCCAAACTGTTCAGACTTGAACCGTCGGACGTTTCAACAGCTTTGCTACTGCACTTGTCACTCACTTTGGCGCGACACTTACGATGCACAACGTCCTTGCATTCCTTGCAGCGCCAGTAGGGCGATCCGGCCATAATGGGATCCCCACATGCCAGGCAGCTCGAGGCATCCTTCTTCGCCTCCTGCAGAGCTAGTTCAAAGCGATGATGTGTCTCTAGCTCCACTCTCTTCTTCTCCACCTTCTTCTCTGGAGATTTATCTTTGCTCTTGGTCTCCAACTGACTTATGCAACGCTTTAGGGGAGTCTGCTGCTTAACCGGAGATCGTGGTACAGTCACAGTGGCAATGCTAATGGGTCGCTGCTTCTTCTCATCCGATTCGCCATTTACAGCAGCACAAGCCTTGCGTGGCGAACGCAACGTCGCGGTACCTAGAGAGAGAGGGAGAATATATATCGGTTATTTTATTGTCTATATGAAATCTGTATAATATAATTTACCATTCAGTTGATCCAATTGTTCCTGCAGCGACTTGGAAAGCTTTTGCTCGCGACGTAGCTCTTCTTTCAGAGCACGATACAGTATAGAGGACTCCACATCGCTGGGCTGTATGTTCTCCTTCGAATTGCTGCTGGATCCAAAGATCTTATCGGCGAGTGTCTTCTTCTTCTTGGCCGACAAGTCCTCCACCTTGAGCTGAAGTAATGTAATGCATATATAAGTATATGTTTAACATTTATACATCCATCTATTTTACCTGCAGATAATCAATGAGTTTCTTGTGCTGCGCCAGCGTTGCCATCGACTTGATGTCGCGCTGCATATAGAACTGTTCCTTCTCTGTAAGTGTGTTCTGCAGCTCGTCAATTTCGGCATGAAGACCTGTCTGCACGCTCTGCAGATTCTCAATCTCCTCCTGCAAATGACGAACTTCCTCTTTGTTGTGGAACAAATCACTCAATATACGAGCATTCTCCTCCTTCAGACTGAGCAATTCACGTTCGTATTCTACGTTCTGCGCTTGGTAAGTGCCGCTCTGTGTGTCCAACTGCTCTGCACGCTCTTGGGCACCGAAGAGTGCGTTCGTCTGTTCGACAAGCTGTCCCTGCTGAGAGATTAACTTCTTCTGCAACTGCTTGAGGTTTTCTTTCAGCTCTTCCACCTCTGCACTGAGAATTTGAGCGCGCTGCTCGGCCATACGCTTGCCGGCCTCCTGCACGGAGAGTTCCTTGCGCAGCTCGGTCAATTGATCATTCCTCTCTCGCAGCTTAACGTGGCATGCGTCCAGCTGCGACTGCTGAGTCTTGTTACGTTGCTGTTCTGTCTCCAGCAGTGTCTCCACTTCGGTCAACTGATTGTCGGTTATGCTGCAAGCATATTTCAAACGCTGGAAGTTCTCGGTGAGCTGCTTCACTTCTGCCTGCAGCGCCAGAGTTCCCTCGTTGGCAGTCGCATTGCGATCACGCTCCTCTTGAAGTTCACGCTGCAGTCGTTTCTGCTCCAATCCCAGGCCATCGCAACGCAGCTGCGTTTGGTGTAGCTTCTGACGTAGCTCTCTGGCCTGCTGCTCCAGCTTGTGAACATTTGCCAGGTGCTCAATGATCTCAGACTTGCACTTCATGCGCTCCTCTTCGGCCTTCTCCCACATGCGATGTTCCTTCAACACGTCACGTTTGCTGACGGCCAACTCTCCCTTTAGCTCCTCGATGCGTGCATCTCGCTGACGTACCTCGTCCTGAGCTGATTTCAATACACGTTGAGCTTCATCACGATCATTATGAGCTTTCTTCACACGATCATCGGTGAGCTCCATACGCCGGGACAGCAGCTTCTTCTCGGATACTGTCTCCTCCAGTTGTTTCTCCACCTTCCAGAGCGACAAGTTTGCTGTACGTGCTGCCTGACGCTCCACAATCATCTGTTCACGCACAGCAGCCAACTTGTCCTCCAGTTTCTCATTCTGACGCTCGAGCATGTCGCCCACTGCGGTCTGTCCAGCGCTTGATTTGGACTTTCTTGGCGAGTGGCTTGGCTCCAACATCCTTTCCAGTTTTGTAACCATTTCCTGCAGCTGATCAGCGCGAATCTTCTGCACAGATTCGCCTTCTTTAGCGGCAACCAGCTCGGAGCGCAACTGATCCTCCAGCACATTAAGCTCTGTTAATGATCCCGGTGCAGTTTCATACGGAGAGGCTTGGGAAGCCAGTGAGGACTCTGCCAGATTGCAACGGCACTCAGCAAGCTATAGAGAAAAAGAAAATTAAGAAATCTTCGTCAAGTAAAGTAGATTCCATTACCAACCTGCAGTTCACGTTCCAAGCGATGACATTCCGCATGCGCCTCCTGAGATTCTTTCTTGATTTGGTTAAGCTGCGACTCCAGTGAAGCCTTCGATGAACGCAGCTCATTGTTGGCGGTTATCTCGTTATTGAGTCGCTGCAATATGTCTTCGATGCTCCGGTCTGTGGCATGCTTAGCCTCTTGGGTCGATTTCCTCGAACTAATGGAGTCATCCAGTTCGCTGCGAATGTCCTGCAACTCGATAGTCATTCGTCGATGAGAATCCTGCGAATCGCGTAACTTGTGGCGCAACTCCGAGAGCTTCTGCTCATATGTCTCTCTCAGCTGATTCCTTTGCTGTTCATAATTTGACTCTGCCCGGTTGCTTTGTTCCTTTACTTGCTTGAGCATCTCCTTGTAGTTGTCCAACTTCTCGTCAAGATGTTTGCACTCATCATTCTTTGCATGAAACTCCAATTCACGCGCCTCCAGCTTTTGTGTTGTGCACACCAGCTCCTGCTTCTTTTCGGCCAACTGCTTCTCGTACTTCTGTTCTGAGGCAATCTTCGCCTCTTCGTACTTCTGACGATTCAGTCGCAGCAAGTCTGTGATTGTGGCTTCTTTCTTGGACCACATTTCCTCATCGATTTTGGCTGAGCTCTGCAGTGTTTTAATCTGAGTCTTACAGCTGGTCAGCTCCATGGTTTTCTCCTTGATGATTTGCTGTAACTTTTTTATTTCGCTTTTGGCCTCGAGCACAACTTGCGATTTGGTGTCTGTCTGCTTGAGGGATTGCTGTGCCCTAAGTAGATCCTGTTTCAGCATAGTAATCTCATTTTCACGCGATTTAAGCTTCTGCTGTAGGATCTTTAGTTTGTCCTGCAGTTTCGAGGCTCGTGCATTGTCGGCATCATCGGAAGCAATACAATCGTTTTCCATATGAACAAAGCTATAGCCAATAAAAGGCAAATCTTTGCCGCTGAAGTCGTTCGATCTCATATTGGAAGTCAATGACTTTTTGGCCTGCTGTTCACGGCGGGCCTTGTGACGTATACCATCCTCAAAGTTGGAGATATCATCGTCTGACTTTATAGTAGGTATAATCGGAGGAACCTGAGAACGAACACTACTCCATTGGATGCATTCGAAAAACGGATGCTTTATAATCTGTTCGTAGGACAGACGATTGGTTGGGTTTGTCACTAACGAACCGATGAGGCTCTTAAGATTACGGGAGATTTTAAGGTCGCTAGGAAAATTAATAATCTCCTTTAGTGGGCTCTCTTCGCAATGAGAGAGTATCTTTGAGTATGTCTCATGTACGTTGTCCTCGTGGAATGGCGTAATCTCGCAAATCAACTCGTATCCAATAATTCCCATTGACCAGAAATCACAACTAACCTGTTGGCGATATAGCAAAGTATATAAGGCTCTAGAAGGTAACAACAGCAACAGTTTTAAAGATAAATCATACAGTTAAACTCACGTCATGCATGGATTTTGAGAGCTTATAGGTCGAGATGGTCTGCAGCAGCTCTGGGGCAATATAGTCTGGAGTTCCAACGGGTGAAAGACTGAGCACGTGACCATCACGATCCAAGGCAGCAGCATTACCAAAATCAGCCAACTTTATATGACCAAAGCGATCGATTAGAATGTTCTCCGGTTTAATATCGCGATGAACGTATCCCATTGTGTGCAGCGCATGGAGAGCCAAGGTCAGCTCGGCAAGATAAAAACGAGCTAAATCCTCATCGAAGGGTCCATGGCGCGACATTAAACTCAAAAGATCACCGCCCGGCAGATATTCCATAATCAAATACAAGTTGTCGTTGTCCTGCGAATAAATAAATAACAGAAATAAAAACATATTTATTTAAACTAATCTAATCTAAACTATCCTTGTAAGTTCGTGCTTACCTGGAAGGCGTACTGCAAATTCGTAAGCCATTCAGAGTTACGTCGGGACATAATGTCACGCTCCACTTGCGAGGTGGTTACCACAGACTTCTTGATCTTCTTCATGGCATAAACATCCGATGTCTGCCGTTCCACAACCAGGTGAACATTCCCGAAGTAGCCTTTGCCAATGAGTGCCTTAATAACAAAATCATCGACATTTACTCGCAGCTGGCGAGTCTCCTCAACAATAGGACGAACTAAAGAAAGATATATGAATATAATAATGTCATCAAAGCACCTTAAACATTCAGAGCTAACTCACATTTGGAAACAAATTCCGCAATGTTTCGATCGCGCTTCTTGAGTGTCTCCTTGTCGCATTCATTGTACAACAAGCAGAATGCATCGAGCAGGCCCTCCCGACAAATGGCCTCAGCGACAGCTGCACTTGTGGTATTGATAGGGACGATGCTGCGTCTAGACGCGTTTGAAGCGGTCTTCTGTACGGCGCCAACTCCCTTGCCGAGTATTAGATTATTGAGACGCGCCGTACGCACACTGATTGGGTCGCGTTGTGGCGGCATATTGATTCACTCAGATTAAACAATATTTAATTGTTGTTTTCACATATAATTATAATGATTATTTATCAAAGTGAAGCCATTGAGAAAAAACACAAGCGACGCGTTGTTCGGATTCGGACGTTTTGAATGTTAAACGCGGTGAGTAACACAGGGTTGCACGCATTGCTGCCAGAGTTGTCTAAGTTGTTTTAAATCCTCAATACATTATTGCCGTTTTAGTTAAATATAAAACATTTAAGATTTTGCAAAATTTTTAATTTAATTTTTACATTTTTCGTATTACTGGTGCCATTGTTAATTTATATAAATTAAAAAAGGTTTCGTTTTAGCCATTTTTGTTTTGGCAGCCCTAGCTCTCGCTGTTTTCCAACACTGGCATTGAGCAGCGAGTGCGGTCGCTCGTCCGAGTTTCTTCCACTTTCGACGGGTAGGTTTTTGCAGACGGAAGGTGAAAAAATTTTCCACATTACGAATTGCAAAAATTGAACATTTTAATAAGTTTATTCATTTAATTTAATTGGTTTTTCGAATTGTGCTCTATTCTGATCATACAATAAATCAGCCAACTGAAAGAAAAGAAATAAAACAATTGTACTGCAATTGGAAAGTTATTGCGTGCTTGTCAACGTCGAAAGGTTGAAACTGCAGCGCAGCAGGCAACACTCGCTCGGTCGGCAACGACGGAGCAACGTCGCGCTCGTTATAATTGTTTGCTTTACTTGATTATTTCGATTCGTCGACGGTTGTCGGCCATACGCAAAAAAAACATTCAGTTGAATTCCATAAAAAACCTGTGAAATATTCGCGAGACACGGCACGGTGATATAATTAGAACCAAACATGAGTGGTGGACTACCGGAGTTGGGCTCCAAAATCAGCCTGATTTCGAAAGCTGACATTAGGTATGAAGGCCGATTGTATACGGTGGATCCACAGGAGTGTACGATTGCCCTGTCGAGTGGTAAGTGGTATTATCCCAAACATATATACACGTCTGTATATATGTATGTATACACGAACCATATATTTTTACTTTTTCCCCCCAAATACAAAAATACATACATACACACATATGCAATTCTGCCCACACCAACGCAACACTTATGTACATCAAATGTGTAACCTGTGTGTGTGTGCTGTAAAACTAAAACGGTAAATTGCAAAGGCGGGTGCTAAAAAGAAAATGGTTTCTTTGGAATTTTTTGTTCACGTTTTTGGTTGCTTCAGTTAGTTTTTACAGTAATTTTGCTGCTACTGCTGCTCTCACCGCGCAAAGAGCTGGCAGACACTCGGCAGTTGTCCACTCGCTCTCTCTCTCCGCTCACTCACTCTCTCGCCGCCTCTCTCTCTTATGCTTTTTGTTTGTCATGTTGTCGAAGCTCAGATGCTGCTGCTGTCGGCACAGATAGAGCTTCGGGTTGTACAGTGTTGCTCTTGCATCCCCATGCAAGCGAAAAAATTACATTATGTATGTACAAATGTTCGTACCGCACACACACAAATGTATGTGCATATGCAATATATGTGTATTTGTGTTTGCTTCAAAATAAATAAGTACGTATGTACACATCCACATACATGCACAGATTTCTGTTCATATAAGTATTTGTATGTGCGGTTTTGTTTGCAAAAACAATTTTTGAGGACCCCAAAACTTTTTGGCGCCATGGCCAATTAACGGATTGTATGGCAACGCTGCTTCTAATAACTACCGTTAGTTAGGGCAGCGGTAAAGCGAATTTAGAAACAGACTAGATGGTTATGTGAGCGTGAGCCACTTCACGAACGATGCTTGTACATATACATATAAATATATTTACTCGATATCAAATTGTTATTTCTTTAATACATATCAGTTTTAACATCAACTACTATTGTTTTATTTATTTTTCTATTATACATAAATAAAAGAAAGCCGATATTTACTTTCAAGGATCACCAAGCACGGGGCAGCCATGTGTTTTTGCACTTGCCTGTATGTATGTATGTATGTACATACATAGGTCACTCACGGACACACATGTTATATGTAAAATACTTTCTGCCATATACAATCGCATATTGAGGTTAAATCAGAAATTATGACAAATTGTGATATGTTGTATTTCTCTCTTTAAACAGTCCGCTCCTTTGGTACGGAAGATCGCGACACGCAGTTTCAAATAGCTCCGCAATCGCAGATCTACGATTATATTCTATTTCGTGGCTCGGATATCAAGGATATTCGCGTTGTCAACAATCATACGCTACCGCATCACAATGATCCGGCAATTATGCAAGCACAGCTGCAGAATGGACCTCAGGTTATGCCGCAGCATTTTCCGATGAACGCGCCGCCGCAACAACAACAGCAGCAGCAACCACAACATTCTGCTCCGTCTATGAATGCCGGTAGTGGAGGTGCACCCGGTGGACCGGGTGGAGCATACGGAAATGGTAATCCTTTCGGCGCCTTGGGAGCTCCCAGCCTGGGACCTGGCTCATTGGCACCTGGCGCTGGCGCACCTGGAAATGGACCATTTATGAACATTGGTGGTAATCAACAACAGCAACAGAAGCCTCAGCAGCAGCCAAAACAACCAAGTGAGTGTGCAAATCTCATTTTCATCTATCCAATTAATCTCCATTTAAATAATGAAACCATGTTTGATTATTGGGCATTGTTTATGGAAGTTACACATCGATTTACACATTCACATACCTACACAAACTCAACAATAATTCAATCATATATGAACGTTTTCCCCCTCGTCTATATGAATAGTTTCCGTTTTAGATATGCTTGCGAGCGCTTCGCGTTCGACAACGCCTATTAGCCTGATCATCAGTCCGACCGCCGACCTGACCCAACAGCACAACCAGCAGCAGCAATTGCATCAACAGCAGAATGCTGGACAAACTGTCGGTGGTGGCAATGCGCGCGATGCCGGTCATAAGCGCCAGAACCATCAACAACAGCAGCAGGGACAGGGACAACAACAGCGATCTGGACAGAATATGCAACAACAGCAGAGGAACAACCATAACAACGACTTCTACAATCAATCCCACCCCCAGCAGCAGCAGCGCGATCGTCGTGATTCTGGCCGTCAATTGGATAATAATTACAACAACAACTATAACAATAATAACCAACGTAATCGCGGCGCAGGTGGCATGCAACAGCGTGGATCTGGTGGTGGTAGCGGCGGTGGTGGCGCTGGCAACAACGGTGCATGGAATATGCATCGTGGTGGACCACAGAATTCCAACAACAACATGATGATGCGCGGTAACCGTGGCATGGGAACACGTGGGCCAATGCGACCCAATCAGGTAAATGACGAAGAAATATTATTAAGTGAAACCTGTAGAATTCTTATCAAGTAATTGAAAATCAACAAACATTTAGCGTATAGATCTTTAAGGGGTAATCAATAGAATACAATTATAATATATATACTTATATTATTATTAATAGTGAATATGGAGAGTTTAATCAATAATCATTGTATTTTGTGTGTATGTATTTCAGCAGGGCTATCGTCCACAATCGGCTAATCAGAATAAACCTCGCAATAAGATCAAGTTTGAGGGCGACTTCGATTTCGAGCAGGCTAACAATAAATTCGAAGAATTGCGCTCACAGCTGGCGAAACTTAAGGTGGGCGATGAACCCAACAACAAAACCACTGCTGCTACAACAGCAACAACAACAACAACAACTACTACCACTACTGAACAGGTATACGTTTTGTTTTCCTTTATTTGCTGCCTGTTTTCATTTTTGCCCGATTATCTGCAACTGCATTTGACTTTGATTTGAGTTTATCGCTTATTTTACCAAACAATACGAACAAAAACAACATCAACAACAATAACACATAAAACAATTTGAATACACTTGCACAACACTCGTAGAAGTAGCAAAACGATGCAGAAGTAGTTATTGTAGAGCACAGCAACTAATTGTTTTTGATTAATATTGCATAGTTGAATGGCGAGACCGACAAGAAGGATGACTCTGGCAACGAGACCGGAGCTGGCGAGCATGAGCCCGAGGAAGATGATGTGCATGTGGGCTATGATAAGACCAAATCGTTCTTCGACAACATCTCATGCGAGGCAGCTCAGGATCGCAGTAAGAATAAGAAGAATGACTGGCGTCAAGAGCGTAAATTGAACACTGAGACGTTTGGTGTCTCGTCTACCAGGCGTGGAAGGTAAGATCTCTGTGTATATGTGCCTTGCAATTTAATGAATAAACCAATTTATTCATTAGCTACCGGGGGCGCAACCATTACTACAACAATGGTAACACGATGAGCGGCGGTGCCGGCAACGGTGGCATGAATGCCGGCTATGGTGGTGCACCGGGCTACAATCGCAACAACTATCGCATGGGAGGTGGCGGCAACTATCGCAACCGCAGCAACAACCGTAACAATAACAACAACGGCGGCAACCGTGGTCAAACCAACATCACCAATGGTAATGGCAATCCCGCTGCCGCACTGAAGGCAGCCAACAATGCGGCGGTCGCAGGTGCGGGCAATACGGACACCGCGGTATCCAATGCCACAACAACGAAGACAGTTACGTCCGCGCTCACGGAGCAGACGCAACAAGTGGCGGCAGTTTGTAAGTTGCTCGAATTCGAATCGAAACATGTTGAAGAGTCTGTCTAACATCTTTTGCTTTGGTTTTTGATGGTTTTGCAGCTCAATAATGTCGCACTGATGGAATTTCCTTGCCCAAGTATACAAACTACGAAAACTGTCCTACTCAATGCAAAACTATTAACCCGAAAGCAACCTAATCAAGCGACCGATCGACGACAAAAAGGCTCTTATCATCAAGAATATCGAGTTATGGATCTTATGGAACGGCATAAACAAATAAAAATAATTGTAAAATTTTACTTAGTGTTGTAACGCTCATGACGTCCTGCGCGCACTCTGCCCGCGCCCACCGTGCTGCTTTGTGCTTATCAAAGAATGAGATCAAGAAGCAGCATCGTTTTAGCAGCCAAATATGATATGAGGATTTGAGGAGGTTCTATGTAAATGGCATGCATATAACGAGAGAAAAGACCCCCATCCCTCCACCCCCCCTTTAGCGAGGCAGCACATGATAGTGAGAGAGAACATGCACACCTCTACATATATTTAGTAATAAATGTGAAGAAAATATATTAAACATAAGTCTATGAAAAGTTAAAGAAAAGAAACTCTAGGAGTCGCAAAACTATGAAATTAAAGGAAAGAAAAGCAAAAACAAACAAACAAAAAACAAATTAAATCCATGGAATTCCCAAAAAAAAATAAACAAAAAAACGAAACAAAAACAAAAGAACATAAATAAAAACGCAATTCACATGTTTATATATTTTAAAAAAGAAACGTCTACAACTATAATTCATGTGGGCAAACGACATAAATAAATTAATTCAAAGCGTTACTAGCATTTAAAATTTTTAAGAACATTTTAATGATGGGGAAAATGGAAATACAAATACAGAAGAAGAAGAAAATAGAACTACATGCGTATATAAATATATATTTAAATTAGCAGCAAAACACGTACATATTGAACCGAAAAATTGTAAAAAATATAATAAATCAAATCACCCCTATCAACAGTAGTGTGGGCAACAAATAAAGCTACTTAAACTGAATGCTTATAAACAGCAGAACAAACAAGAAACATAAACCAAACAATAACAATTACATCGTGTCTTTAACGGATTAGTTAAATTTGCAAAAACAAAACGAGAAAACGAAAAACTTTAAAAGAATATGAAAATGAAAAAGAAAACTTCAGTGTCTATAGCCAAAACTGTCTAATACTTAGTGTGTAGATTGTGTTTCGTGTGGGAGCTAAAATACAAGTACGATTACGAGTATATATATATATTTAATTACGCTACTTACATACTACATACATATGATAGGTACAAAGTATGTCCACACCAATTGTGTATTTTTCCACGGCCTTCTACAATTGCAAGAAATCAAGATAAATAGATATTGCAAGTGAGTTGTTTCCACTTTTCCAGGAATGCACAATATATATATATATTTGTCTCATACCACAATAATTATTTTAATTTAAGGCTTTCGATTGTCAGTTAATGCATTGTGGATTTCTCGCGTAAGACCTTAATTTTAAAAATATATAATTTAAATTTTAAACACACACTTGTATTGATTAGTTGGAATTTAACGAAGTTATACATATTACCAGAGATTCGAAAGGATTGTACATCAAAAACTGTTTTTGTAAATGTTTCGTATAAATAAGCCATACCAATTCATATTAAATTCAGAGCAAAATAATCATGGTATTACTTTTATATGGTAACATAATCCCCAACTCCTTTATTGGGGCTCTAAACTCGGAAGCAGAGAGGGAGAATTAACATCAATGTTGAGCACAAATAATGTATGAAATTGTAATAAATATATGTATATCTCGCTAATAAGTAAAAAACATAAAACATAAGTCATATTTTCCAATAGATACAATGTTGCTGCAGTTTCGCTTTATTAAGTTTTTGAATTTTCTACATTAGAGTTATATTACATCGTGCCCATAGATAAGGGTTTAGGTGGAAAAGTACAGGTAGTAATACTTATCAGTTTGGTATTGCTTGACGTACAGTATTATGTGTAGTGGAACAATGAAATTCCTGCCATAATCTGACGATTTCAACGACAACATATCAATTTCATATCATATTCAAAGAGAGTAAGAAACCAAAATTCGAATTGGCCCATTTCAAACATCCATTATAAATAAACAGAACACAGTTATAAGACAAATATTTTATTGTTTATAGTAGTAAGGGTAGTAATCAGGATGCATTAATTATTCTACAATAAATAGGAATTCCGTATGAGTTAATTTTGTTTGTGCAGGTTGTAGAATAACTAGCAGGTGCAGGTTTTTGGAATTGGGTTCTCTTTCTCAAATATAAAGCAGTCGAAATACTTTCCTAGTCTACACAATAGTGTAGATGCAGACTTCCTACATAGATACATAATTAACAAGGGTTATAAGGTGCACCCAGGTGCGTTACCCACATTACTTGTCCCACAGACCCAGCTCACGCATCTTGGTTTGGAAGTATCGCTCGAGTGAATTGGCACAACGATAGTACTCAGTTTCGGGTGAATTATAAAATCGACAATTTGAAAAAATACGTGCCATGTCGGCCATAAACAAGCGACGCGTCTGATAATAACCTTTCTTCAACCGTTCACCCATTGTCTTCAAGTCCATGGGATATTTGATATGATCATAATAGTCGGGCACTTCGGCAGCAGTGACGGGGCGCAAGAAGGGCCAAGCTGTGGTATGTTGACGCACCGATTGCAAAACAGATGAAAACGATGTGGCCAATTTTTCCGGGTCTGTCGACTCCTCCAGGGGGCGGGATGCTCGAGCCGGGCGCATTTGCGGCTTCCAACCGATTTCCCTAAGACCAGGAATTGATTCAACGGGAATCGATGGCACTCCCTCTTTGAAGCATGTTAGGCCAGTGCGAACCTTCTGCACCTCGCTGTGTCGCTGTGCAATGAGCTCCTTGAGGATCTCACTTTGATTTCGTATAACTGCACAAGCA
This sequence comes from Zaprionus nigranus, assembly GCA_018903425.1. Classification (NCBI taxonomy): domain Eukaryota; kingdom Metazoa; phylum Arthropoda; class Insecta; order Diptera; family Drosophilidae; genus Zaprionus; species Zaprionus nigranus. The sequence goes on from JAEIGD010000024.1 coordinate 1,153,331, forward strand.
GATGGAACAAAGATTAATAAAAGAACGAAACCTTAAATGGTTTCACGTAAACCTACCTGCAATAAATTGGGTATTTACGATACTTGGATGCAGCTCGCAGTGCATAAGGGTGGCGCTGTCGTACTCCTTGATGTAACCAGCATAGACAGGGCGCGCCAGCTTAATGTCCTTGGAGAATCCTTGCTTCTTGAAATATCCGATGGCATCGCAGTCGGCGAAAGTTAGTAAATGCTTGATGCCACGCTGTATGCTATAGTCCTTTAGGTGATTCATCAGATGAGTTCCGTATCCCTTGACCTGCTCCGCCATTGTAACAGCACAGAAGACAATCTCAGTGAAGCCTTGTGTGGGAAAAGGCCTGAAACAGATGCCTCCAATGGGCTGGTTATCTTTAATCAGAGCCAAAGTCTTGTGCTTGGTATCGAAGACTAGTTGGCTAATATATTCGCGGGGCATCTCGGGCAATTGATGGGCAAACACCAGCTGCAGACCCAGCAGCCAAAGAACCGTTTGCTTATCCACGGCCTTTGTCAGCGAGTTGCCCACCACGTGGAATTCAATCGCCCGCTTCTGTTCCTCTGCCTTCACATTCTCATCGCGGGACACGTTGACGGGGAACAGAATCTCAGCCTTGTTAGTTGTCTTCGACTCCGACACTGACTTGATGGCACGAGCTACAACATCCGCGGGTAAATCTTCCAAGTTCTCACTAAACAACAAGAAAAAAGGTCAGTATAATGATGCAAGAGGCAACAACTAAGCAACTTAGCTGCGAAATACATATCACATATTTCGTCAGAGCTCGCAAGACATTCTATGAGTAATGTACAATCTAATTTATTGCTGGCATTGATTACTTACCCCGTGGGGCGTTCCACCGTCTCCTTCTTGACCCTCTTATGCAGCGGTTCTCCGCCAGCTGAGCGCTTACTGCTGGCCACTGCAGCAGAGCCAGCAGGCCCCGAAGCAGTCGATAAGGCCGCCGCTTCCGCCGCTTGGTGTCGCTTGCGCTGTTGCATGACAAACGAATTCGGGGGGTCTATAGCTGGCATCCCAAATGGGCGAGTCATCCTTGAGGAGTTCAGCACGCAACGCTTCTAGAAATTTCGGCATTTGCGTAATTATGGAACGTTTGTCCTCCGGGAAGCGATCGCGTTCGGAGATGCATTTCTTTTTCAACTGCTGCGACATGTATTGGAAAACGGTTCGCAGCAGGGTGCGACCGAAGACCAGAGACGTCTCGAATTGTCGCAGCGAGTTGCAGAAGGCGGGCACATGACAGAAGACTAACCAGCGGGTGTAATTGATTTTGTAGGTCGAGGCGTCCTCATGAGTTAGAGTGAGGTCATTCCTTCGAGCGGATGGCGACTCAAAGTTATAATGATTTAGAAAATTCAGAAATGTTTTGGCCACCTCAGTCATTGTCTGCAGTTCAGTCGGATTCAGATGATTGTACTTGTAGAAGACAAGCGATAGAACCGCCTTGGTAATGCAGGGCGACTCGAATGGAGGATCGCCCAACGGACCACGGATAACGGGCTGCTGGCGTGTCAGCACGCACTGACGCAGCAACCTAAACAGATATAAATAAACCTTTTTGGTGTCCTCGTCCTCAACTCGTTGCATCGACATGAACAGGTTTTCCATGTCAATGATCGCGCCCAGAAGATCGTCCATACTCGTCTTGGAAATTTCCGTTAGGTGAGCGATATGGGTGCGCAACGAATGGCGGCAGCTCGCGTTGCGACACTCCTCAGTGAATTCTGGACAGTACGATGATTCGACATCTCGATGCCTGTTCTCCTGCGGTGTCTTCCATCCTGTGCAACGACAGCCCTCGGCTTGGCATGCCGAATACATTGACAGCTTGGCAAGCTTCTGAGCCTCTGGCAAATTGAATACCTTCTGCTTGCGCTGTTGAATGCGCTGCAAACTATTCTGACGCGTTCCCTCCTGCGCTGGCGGTGGATTTGCTCCTCCTGCTGCACCCTGGGTTGATGCCGATGACCCTGCAGCCGCCGCCCCAGCATTTGCAGATTGTTGCTGCTGGGCAGCTGCATTTCCACTGTTGCTATTGTTTCCATCAATTGGTTGGCTTTTCAGCGTGATTGCCGGACCGCCAGACATGCCTTATGATTTTTGCTTTGTTTAATTAGTTATTTACCTCAAATTTCACAAGTAGCAAAAATTATTACGAGGGATGATGAAACTACGCAACACGGTCACAAGGTTCCTAGGGATGGCGAAACTAGCCAAATAGTTCGTTTTCTATACTTACGCCCTTAATACATATTTAAAATATTCTCTTGAAACAAGAAACTTCTATAAGTTGTTAATATACTAATTTTATTCCGCACAATCCCTCTTAAATAGGTTCGTACATGTGTACGTACTACGCACGTATATTATGTATCTGTGTTTGCCTGTATGCAGGTCATCTTTGTGTGAATCACTGTGAGTGTGTTGCGAACCAGTAAAATCGATAACAACGGCATACTATCGATACATATTGCTATGTATAAATTTAATTTCATCAATTGATGGAAAATAAATGTTTATTTTTATTTCTATATAATTATTGCATCATTTAGAAAATAAATTTGCATTACCGCTATGGAAAATCCCAGTCCCGACGATGATTTGGAGGATCAGCTGGACAATTTTATTATACGTAAGCCGGACCCTCAAAGGACATGCTATAGAAAGGATTCGGGAGAAAAGATCTATGAGCATATACCATTACTTGTGGCAGACATATTGCTATCGACTCCAGATCCCGAAAATGAATCTGTCTATACGCTCATAAATCCCACCAAACTTAAGTATCGGAATTGTCTAGTCTATGGATATGTTGCGGGTCGAAGTGTTTGTAACGATTCATTCTATAAATATATTATCGACGATGGTACAGGCACCATGGAATTCAGTATATTCAGCAAACCAAAGGAGAAGCGACTCATAAGGTGCCTCCACAACGAAGCCGAAGCACTGGTCCGTATTCCAGGTACTCAGTATGAGAAAATATCATCGAGTATGGTTCGACTTCTTGCCAAATCCATGGAGCACATTGATGGTTCCACAATATTACCTGGAAGTAATATATTATTATGGGCGCGGCCCAATATTTTTAGAAATCAATTAAGTTTAAATGTAATCTCATTTGCACTGGACAACGATAAATCTCGCAAGTTGGAAATCACCTTTCTGGATAGTTTGATTAACTATTATCAGAGTCATAAGACTGCGTAAATGAAATAAACAGCGCGTTGCTTATAATTGTTGTATATATTGAAATTTTAATTGTTGTAAAAAATCCAATTTTAAATATACAGATCTTATGTTGTTTTTGCTCGAATGGCGGCACGCTTGCCTGTAACAGCTTGGAAACCAGACTTAATGCTAGCAACGGAGCACCGAGAACCGCAGGATTCGCACTGAAGGAAGAATAGACGGGTATCTTTTTGCAGTATTGTTTCGGGCGAGCGGCAGGTGTGACAAGTGACATATTCCTTAATGTAGCGACGCAGCACGTTCTCAATCTGCTTTGGCTGGAAGCGACCCTTAATGATCAACTGTTGGTTACCGTCCATGGATCCACTTGTACCCAACTCAGCCAGCAAGAAGTCGAGAAGATGCTTCGGCAGACGATGCAAGGTTTTCGCAATATCCATGAAGTTAGCGAATGAGGTTTTCTTTGTTCCTACACGCAGCACCTGAGGAGGTCGCATAACAAACTTGGGTTTGCGTCCAGCGGCCATGTCCGGATTCTTGTCCAGAATAATTTCGAAGACGCGTTTAAGCAATTCGTCGTATGTGTAGTCACGATCGGAACCAGCCCACGTTGTACTGTTATCCTCGACTGAAAGTAAGGATTACAAATTAAACATATATACAACAGTGTCTCAGCATATATCGTCATAAAAACATACAGTTTTCTTTGTCTTCGCTCTTATCATCGTCTAGTTTGTCGGCAAATAACTCGTCCAGATCCTTCTTTTTACTCTTCTTCTTCTTTTTAGCCATTGAGAAGTCCATATCCAAATTGATTTCTTCCTCCTCTGGATCATCAGCTGTTGCTGTGACCGTGACGTCATCTGCGCCATCGGGCAAGGCACCTTCCAGTTCGTCCAAGTTAAACGGCTTCTTCTTTTTCTTCTTCTTTTTACCGAAGCTCTCTAAGTCAAGATTGTCATCCAGTTCAGTTGCTGTCGCGTCAGCGCTCCCTCATCTTTGGGATCCTCTTTTTTTCCAGCATCGTCTAGTCCCAATGCGGCGTCCAAGTCAAAAGTGGTCTTCTTCTTCTTCTTCTTTTTCAACAAACTGGGATCGAATACCTGAATTTAAAAATATCAAATATTTAAAGGAAACGCACGCACAAATGGGAGCACCATATGCATATACATACATAACCTCACACGTGGGAAAACAATGCAAAGTTTTTATTTGTATATGCATATGTGCCGAAACAAAACCAAATACACTCAGACATTTAAACTTACGTCTTCACCCTCCATTTTCGTTTCTTTTTCCAACAAGTGATTAATAAATTCTAAATTTCTTTTATGCACTACAAACCGACTTTTGCATCAGAAAAACTACACTTTAGTGACAGCGGGGCAGAGTTTTACAGCCGTCAAATTTTAACATTTTGCTGAAATGTTAATTAACATTAGTTCAGAATTTCACATGAATATAGTATAATTGCATTAAACTTTAATTTATGAATTACTAAAGAAATTATTTTTAATTTACCTTGTATTTTAAAATAAAGTAAAAGATTATATAGTAAAGTATAATTTAACTGTTGAAGAACAACTCGATTTCAATATCTCTATTAAATGTATGACATTACCATTTGAGCATAACAGGATTTATCGGGTAAATGACGTTATCGGGAAATTTGTAGACTTATTAAAATTAAAACATTTTCTTTGCCAAGCAAGAATGTAAAGGAAAATGGTTGTATTATTAGAAAACATTACACAGTTTTCAAAGACGTCATGATTTTAAAAAATATCGTCAGATCCTCTTCTATCAGACGCACATAAACGAGCTGCCGCTTTAACGACATCAATAAATTCAATGTTAGGATCGATGTTTATTTATTCCTAGTCCGCGCAATGCCGTGCATAGTCCCAATATCGTGAGATTTTTTCCGCCAAATCTGGCTTGTTTCATAGTTTATTAGCGGGACAAAACAGGAAATACTAATAAATCTATTTATTTCAATACCGATAGTCAAACAGTTTGATAGTCAGCTAGTTTGATGTAATAATATAATATTATGTAATAATATCAAGCCAAACTTGCCATGTTCTTTTTCGAATCATTTTCGAATTGTTTTCAAGTCCTATACATAAATATATAATCATTTTAGACGCATTTCTAATCAAAGCGACTCCTTAAGTGAATTATTTATTCGTATGCCAGCCTTTTATGAGTAGTTTTATAAATTGTCTTATATTCGATATATTAATATAGATACATAAGTTTTATTTAAAAATATTTAATTATATCAGTTTTTAAATTCTTTTTTCATCTCCTTTGTCGTTTTCTTGTACTCTCGTTATTCTCATACAGTCACGAAATTTCGAAAAAAAACAAAAATATATACATATCTGTGACATAACACTATTACAAGGGAATTCCCAGTTTAAAATGATAAAAATCACTTGGTTATTGTTGTAGAATAGCACGCAACGATAGTTTGACGACATAATCAACTATTATACACACCAATTATCAACAATTAAAAATTTTATATTTAATTTATAATATTAAAAGTCAACAATTTTAAAATCCGCAGAATTAGTCTGAAGACGAATCATCATCCTTTTCCTTTTTTTTAGTAAAATATTGGAATGTTTTAAAAGCTGCAAAAGCAAATAAGACGGTTCCACCAACGGCGCACATAAACGGCACCATGTCGGACGTAGGTTGTCCGCAGTTGCCCTGTTCGTTGCCGTATTTAAGGCCCTCCTCTCCATACTTATCGTATATTTGACGTTTCTCCTTGTTGGAAAGTATCTCAAAAGCAGCGGCGACCTCCTGGAAATGTTCGCCAGCTTGAGGATGGTCGTTTTTGTCGGGATGATACTTCAACGCCATTCGCTTATAGGCTTTTTTAATTTCATCATCATTTGCAGTCTTGTTGATTTCCAGTATCACATAATAATCTTTTCCCATTGCAATGCTTTGAGGTAATTCTTCTAGCGGTTTGAATATATAGTATTCTTTTAATCAAACTATTCGAATAAATAATAACACACTGATTATTTGACTTTCTTTAGAAATTCAATACGTAGCTTATACAAGGTGTAACGATAGTGACGGGTTGTTTGCAACTTATCATTTTCAATAAAGTAATTTAAATCAAATTATTTCTGAACTTTTTTTAAGACTACTCGTATATTAAGAATTGTTTGATAAGTTATTATGTTAATTATTTCTATTAATGGTGATTATTATTCATAAATGTCGAAAAAATCTACCTTCAATAATACAACCATGAAAATATAATTTCGCAATGGTATTTCAGTATTTTATCATATATTTGCAGTCTAGCAGAGTTGCCACTGTTTAATATTTTCTTACATTTTCTAACACTTGTTTATATTATTATTATTTTTATTTAATTCAACTCATTTTAAATTTAATAAACAAATAACCAAATAATAATATTACAAACTTAAAAAACAATATGATTTCTTTAAACATATTATATAACTGGTAATAATAGGATATTAAAAATCAATGAAAATCTGTTTCAATAGTCTTAATAATAATAATAATAATAATTTTAAATATATCTTATTATATATGTACATATTATATATGTACAATGTTAGCTTTCAATCGAGTTCGGCGATCGGAAATGATTTGGCCTGCTTTGCTAAATGCCCTTTCTGACTCGAAGTTAAGAAGGTAGACAGAAATATTTGCATGCCATTTCCTTAAAAGGTGGCATACTGTTTGAACTCTCCTAAAATTAAAAATATTAATTATAATAACTCATAATACGAAATTCATAAATTTACTTTCCAAAAAATTAACGGGTCGCTATTTAGGGCACATGGCGCAGATTTTTTAAAATAATCTGAACTTTCGGGTTGATTGGGCTGCAAACTAATAATTAAAATTGAATTGATTAAAATAGTTGAACAAATTCTAATAAATTGCATACCTTTAGCGTTATAGCTCTTGCTCTTGTTCTTGGAAAAGTGACGAACCTAAAAACATTGATAAAATTGATGTTTCGGTACCTCATTTTCGAATTGTTTTTTAGTCATATAAATAAATATATCATATATATAGACCGCCAATTCTTTCACCTAAAATCATGATAAATATAGCCCTATCAGTAAAAAATTGAAACAAATCGGTGACGAAGGCAGGTATTTAACCTTTACCGTGCTTATGACTAATTTGAATTTTTAGTATGATATCCCTTGGCATCCTAACTAATATTGGAAGTTCATATTCCAATGGAATATTGTGCCATTCCTCAAGTATGACAGATTTTCACGCTTCACTACTTATACCCTTCGACAATAAAAATGGTCAAAAAAAGAGAATACTAACTTTGTGCAAATGTATGTAACAGGCAGAAGGAGGCGTGGGAGACCACATAAAGTATATATATTCTTGCTCAGGATCACTAGCTGACCCATGTTTGTCTGTCTGTATGTCTGTGTGAACGCACAGATCTCAGCTATTATAAAAGCTAAAGTTAGCAAAGGAAGACTCCCGTGTACTATAAGCTGATCAAGTTTATTTCAAATGTTAGGTGCCACGCCCACCGCCCCGCCAATCAATAATTTAATTTTTAAATCATTTGTAAGCGCTGTATAAAATATACAACTTTCTGACTTTAACATAATACGTATTCTCCATTGCAATCCGTTTGGACAATAAACACAGAAGTTATTTACGAAAGTATGAACAACAAGGGAGGCAGGGGGCGCTAAGCGCGAGCGCCATCTGTCGGGAATAATTTTAAAGCATCGCATATGCATATGTGTATGAATTTAAAAAATTAAACTACACCGGAAAATAGTTAGGGTTGCTTTTTTTACTGGATTTGGGCTGCCTTCCTGCCTCTTTTTTCTTCAGATAAACCCATAATTCCTCTATGGGATTCAGATCGGGGCTCTGGGGAGGCGCTTCAGTCTCTTGACTCTCGACGCCGAAACACAAAATTGACTTTAGGCTGCCTCTGCGCTGGCCAGAGCTTTCGCCTGCATTCGCATACATTCTTATGCGAGCTTGTGCTTGCATACATTGAAACGATCGCACAGCGCAAAAAAGCACGCGTATGCTTATCGTTCCGCTTTGTACTGAGAGCCGGACATGCAACCGTCCAGCCGGGTGTGCACCCGAAGTCTCTCGAACATTCTCAATGCTACGGGCTCTGGGGCCGGAAACAACTTCAACGCTGTCTGAGGTGACTATGTGCTTATTGCTTAGTCATGAAATTTTAGAAAACATATGTAACATTAAACTGTTCTAAGGGAATTCCCGGTTTTTAATGATAAAAAAACCTTGTTAATTGTGTTAAACTACCACGACATAACCAATCATTATGTACACCAATAATCAACAATTGAACATTTACTTAATTTGTAATTTTAGCAGAAGACGATGATGATTCATCCTTTTCCTTTTTTTTGGTAAAATGTTTGAATGTTTTATAAGCTGCAAAAGCAAATAAGGCGGCTCCACCAATGACGACCATAAACATCAACATGTCTTTGGACATAAGTTCTCCGTTCTGTTTGTTGGAGTATTTAAGGCCCTTCTCTCCATGTCTATCGTATATCTTACGTTTGCCATTGTCCGACAATATCTCATAAGCAGCGGCGACCTTCTTAAAATATTCGCATGCTTGAGGATGATTGTTTTTATCTGGATGATACTTCAACGCCATTCGCTTATAGGCTTTTCTAATTTCATCATAAGTTGCAGTCTTGTGGATTTTCAGTATCGCATAATAATCTTTTTCCATTGCAATGCTTTGTAGTAATTCTTCTAGAATAATATGAATGAATATATAATATATAATGAATAAATGCAATTCTGTTAATCAAATCAAAAAAGCTCTCGCATGCTTATCGTTCCGCTGTCGGTGTGCGACTGAAGCAGTCGTCATGCTATGAGCTATTTGTACTGAGAGCCGGACATGCATCCGTCCAGCCGGACGTGCAGCCGAAGTTTCTCGAACTAGAACTGGAAGTTAAATCGATTTTTGAATCGATTAATCGATGTTTTCAATTTTCTCCGATGCATTGATTTAATTTTTGAGAATCGATTTAATCGAAAATTTAAAAATAGTACTAAATAACTACAACTAAATAAGTAAACAAGTCTAGTGGTGGTATAAAATGTTAGTATTTGAGGTATAGTGCGACGGATAAGCATTTGTTTTTGTAGAATTTTGAGTTCAGGGTAATTGTTTAATAACAATATGAGGTCTTCAATATATTCATGAAAGCATATTTCGCCATGCTATTCCAGTATTTTATCATACATCTGCGGTCTTTTCAGCGTTGCCACTGCTTAATATTTTGTAACATTTTCCAACACTTTTTTATAGCTTTACAGCACTAGACGAAAAACTCGTCCATTTGGTCCAAGTCACCACCGCGTATAGTTAGTGTTTTGGTAAGCGATTGTTATTTAATCTTTAAAAATAAATTCCATCGCAATAGTTTTTGTTGCGAAAACATAAATTTGTTGATTAATCTATCTAGTTTTACCTTATAATGATAAAATATTTACATATTTTGCAGTTCTTAAATTCATTCGAGTCCCTAATACACCTTCAAAATGGTTAGGGAGAACAAAGCAGCATGGAAGGCTCAATACTTCATTAAAGTTGTGGTAAGTTATCAAATTGCTCACAAAATTAACCAATATCATGTTGTTAAATTAATTGTTTTCTTTATTCGTTTAGGAACTGTTCGATGAGTACCCAAAGTGCTTCATTGTGGGCGCCGACAATGTGGGCTCCAAGCAGATGCAGCACATCCGTACGAGCCTGCGCGGTCTGGCTGTTGTGCTCATGGGTAAGAACACCATGATGCGTAAGGCCATCCGTGGTCATTTAGAGAACAACCCACAGCTGGAGAAGCTCTTGCCCCACATCAAGGGCAACGTGGGCTTTGTGTTCACCAAGGGAGATTTGGCTGAGGTTCGCGACAAGCTGCTGGAGTCGAAGGTCCGCGCTCCTGCTCGTCCCGGTGCCATTGCACCATTGCCCGTCATCATCCCGGCTCAGAACACCGGTCTGGGTCCAGAGAAGACCAGTTTCTTCCAGGCTCTGTCCATCCCAACCAAGATTTCCAAGGGTACAATTGAAATCATCAACGATGTGCCCATCTTGAAGCCCGGCGACAAAGTCGGCGCCTCTGAGGCCACTTTGCTGAACATGTTGAACATTTCGCCCTTCTCGTACGGTCTGCTCGTCAGTCAGGTCTACGATTCCGGTTCGATCTTCTCGCCCGAGATTCTGGACATCAAGCCCGAGGATCTGCGTGCCAAGTTCCAACAGGGTGTGGCCAACTTGGCTGCCGTCTGTTTGTCGGTTGGATACCCAACCATTGCTTCGGCTCCTCACAGCATTGCCAATGGATTCAAGAACCTGTTGGCCATCGCTGCCACCACCGAGGTGGAGTTCAAGGAGGCAACCACCATCAAGGAGTTCATCAAGGATCCCAGCAAGTTCGCCGCCGCTGCTGCTGCTTCGGCACCAGCTGCTGGTGGAGCTGCCGCTGCCGACAAGAAGGAGGAAGCCAAGAAGGTCGAGTCCGAGTCCGAAGAGGAGGATGATGACATGGGCTTTGGTCTCTTCGATTAGACAGCTCCACAATCTATCGTCATGTGCGACAAGTTTCAATGTTTACATCAGATCTAGCTCGATTGGCTGTGCGAATAATTGTCGCGGTTTGACAAACCCAATGGCAAGTTGCATTCAGATCTAGCAAACAATAACAACAATAAATATAATGTAAACTTGATATTTCATTGGTCTATTTATTTGGAATATAGTTTTTAATTAATATTTATATTTTGCGTAGTCAAAAGATAATTAAGGTACTAAAGAAAGTTATCTAAGTGTGCATAAGTCAAAGGTATTGAGCAGCAGAAATATGACTATTAGAGGTATATTTATTGATTACTATTTCTCTGCATATTGCATTAAGTGGAGCTATAGTTTTGTCCCCGAGTGTGTTGAGTTGAATTGAGCGAAAATAGGGAATGATGATTGAGTTGGTTCGATTACAGTTGTGGATTTATAATCAACGTCTAGATATAAGTCACAGCAGATCAGATGTGTAATATGTTCTGTCGAGGAACTAAGTCTAACAAATGTGTTATCTCAGGATAAATTGTGGGGAGGAAGATGATGATGAAGGCTGAACGTACAATGAATGTGCTAACGAATGTATTCTTTATTGGCATTTACATACATATTTCCTAGACTATTTTCATTCCATCTGTCACTCTGTAATGTGAAGTGCTTAGCTAGAGAGATAAGATCCAGCGCAAATGCTAACCCCGATGAAGTTTATTATTTATAGAAAACAGAGGCCAAGTTTAAAAATGATTTTTTAATAACTAAGAGACTATTGAACATGAATCTTGATTTCTTTTACTTTGTTTAAAATACTAGAGTTTTCATTCTAGTTTTAGTGTTTAGTTCACTTATTGCATGTTGCATGATGCATGCTGCAGGTCTTTAAGTTTTTATTGCCCTCTTCAAAGAGGCTGGGGCTGCGTGTGCAGTCCACGTAACTCCGCGTCGGAACGTCTGCTGCATTGTCTGCCATCCCATATATATTTACAAAGTAATTACTTGTGATAAAATGAATTTCAGAAGATGAGAAAAGTTTAAAGTTTTCGCTAGTTGCTGCCGCCGTTGCCGATGCCGTCGCAGGGTTCGCACTGCGTCGGCAGCATCGCTTGCCTCTTGCGATTGCTTTGCAACAAGCAGAGACGACACGAGACGAAGGCGAAGACGCTCATAAAAATTCAATTTGTCTTGACAAAATACGCAAGAAATTAAGAATGTGCCAAGTGGCAGCAGAAGAAACTTTATTTCCCTTTTATTTATTTTTATTTTAGTTTTTTTCTTTTACATTTTGTTTCTTTTGCCTGCACTTTCCTCTCATTCGTCTGACGCGAAAATGAGTTACGCGGCTGGCGCGTGAAAATGAAAACACCACGCCTTCTCATCCAGTGGGGAGCCGGGGGCTAAGTTAAACACTGCATAAATAGCCGAGAGTCAGGACTCCAGTTGGTACACACACACACACACTCGTATATATAGTTATATATAAATCTATTTACAATTTAGACTACAGCTGGGCGCGTGAGTTAGCGATGAGTGAGACGATAGTTTAGCGTGAGCGAAGTATAAAATATAACAAACAAATATTCAGGTTAATTTTGAACCACATTCGGAAGTATCGAAGCAATAATATATCGAAATCATCGTGATGATCTTCATTTTATCACTTCGATTGATCAATCAAAAACTGTTGCCTACTTTCTGGCAGTTTGCAAAAGGATGCTTAGTTGACTGGCAATAGTTTGATATCATTGTCCGCCTCTAGCACGAGTTCCCATTTGGCTCGTCAATAAATTAATAAAGGCATTGCATAATTTCAGACGCCGCTGGCGGCGAAAATACACAAAAATTAACATAAATTGTGGGCGAACGATAAACCCAATTGCCCAACCTCAAACAGAATCAGAATCCTGAATCTCCACCTCTATGGTATATCCACCTAATAACAGCACTGTCACTGACATTCGAAATCAAAATGCGATTGGCAAAATGATTTGCTTCAATTTTTGTGATGCGCATAACAAATGAAGTTTGGACATTTGGACAATTGATTGGGACGCCACCAGCGGTCAAACGGACGGACGGACAAACGGACGAACAAACAGAGTCCAGATTTCAGAGTTAAAATCAGAATCAGAGTCCAGAGTCCAGAGAGACCCATATAGACAATATTCGATAGCACGCACACACACACATACAGGCAAACACACACAGACAATGTTTGTCATGCACAACAAAATGTGGCACAGTCGTCAGATTTGAGTTCTGGACTCGCAGTCTTCACACAACTCGACTCGACTCGACTAGACTCAACTCGATTTCGGTTCGGTTCGCTACGATTTGGTTCGTTTTGGTTTGGTTTGGTTTGCTTCGACGCATAGATGAAGTTGTATGCATATTTTTGCTTTGGCATTTCGTTTGTTGTGTGCTAAACATCTGAATGCCATTGATATCTAACGATGATGCTGCATAACATCAGCATGTGCTTCCCCCTCTTACCCTTTTTCGATGCGACCTCCAACGTTCTCTTTTCCTAGCAAAGCTTAACCGAGATTTGTTTTGGGCAAACAAAAAAAAAATGTACGTTTACCCGTTGGCAATGGATTTGAACTGTTTCTAATGACTTGAACGATTCGTATTTGGCAAAGAATAAAAAGTAGAAATGCGCAAAAAAACGGCAAAATCTATGGAGAAAATCCAACTTAATAAAATCTCTGTTGAATAAACTGTATACATATGTATGTGTATGTTCTATTCACTATGTAGATATGAGTACATCATTACTAAGTAGATATCCAATGAATTAAATACTCACTATCAATAAGGCCAAATGAAGCAGAAATATAGGGTAGTGTATACATAAGATCGTATGTATGTTTATATATTCTTGATGATGAGTGATGAGTCCGTTTAAAAAACTATTGTATATATCGGAAACTATTAGAACTAGAATAATCAAATTTTGTTATTTGTCTTATTATTTCACGCAACTCTGTAAACTAATATAAATTGTATTGAATTTAAAAGATAGAGGTTTATTTTTGTTGTGCTCCACACTTATCAGCAGCTAAATGAGTTCTCAAAATTTTTTTGAATACAAATAGTTAATATAGAAATTATTAAAGAAACAACTTTAGTTGATTTACAGATTTCAAAGGCGCCACTAGCAAGTATGCAACACAAAATACGCTAAACATACAAACTACAAATTTGGCAAATAAATTTGCAACATGATTAGTTGAGTAATGTTTTCTCTTAAATAATAAAAATAATTAATGTATATCGTGAATGAATTATCGTATTAAAGTCATAAGAAAACTGAGTGTGCATTTTCCGATTTATTTATTATACTACAGATGAGCACACTTTTCTGTTTGAAATTTCATATTTTCTCGTAAATGATATAAGAATCCACAGATCTGTAGTTGTTTTGTGGTTTTTCTCACAGCACTATTAATGCATTGTAAAACGTGTGTGCGGAACTAACCCCAACAGAAAGGCGCATCCCATTCTAATCTCATTCTCATAATAGGCACGTGAAAATAAATTGACGGCAATTGCTTTTTTTGGATTTTTATGTGAAGTGCGAGGGCGCAAATTGCCGCTTACACGAAAGGGGTGTGCATGGTGAAGTGCATGAGGGGAACGGGGGGGGGCAGTGTGTGTTGATGCTGAGCTGAGAATTTTAGTGTGCGTGTGGGTGGGCGGTGGTTGTGACTGAAGTCGAGCAGTCGCTTGTGATTTATGTTATGTGTGTGCGTGTGTTTGTGGACGTTGTCTTTCTCTCTGTCTCTCTCTCTCTCTCTCTCTCTCTCTCTTTCCCCCTCTGGGCTGCTGTTGGCAACTGTGGAACATATGCATAGATAAATTATACGCGGTAAGCGCCCACAAGCCCCAAAATGTTGACAACAACAGCAACGAGAGAGGAGAATGAGAACAGGCAAAATAGCAAATATTTTGATGTGACGAAACCAAATGGGGCGTGGCAAGGTGAGCATCACATGCTGCTCAACAGAATGCAACAGAAATTGCTTAGCATATCCTCCCCTTTTCCCCCTCGTCTCCCCTCACTACCCCAATTGTATTCCTGTATTTCTCTCTCCTTCGACATTCATATATATTGGATGTCAGTCAGTTAGAAAATAGATTTTCAGTTATCAATGAATTGTGCTGCAGCTGCTAACGAAAGTTTCCGCTTTCACGCAGCTTCCAAATCAAACTTCCCCTATCCCCTCCCACTCGTTTCAAGTATGACAGCGTCTCCCTTGACGTTCACAGCCACGCCCCCACTGAGCAACAGCAACATCAGCTCAGCTCCAACGATTGTTACACTCGCCGCATTCTGTTGGAGTTTCTGTTGAGCTTTGTTTTGCATTTTACAAGTTTTATTTTCTGATGCAGCCTGCCTTCCCCGGCAACTCTCAATAGCAGAGGCGTGGGCATGGTGGGGGCGTGGGCATGGGCATGGGCGTGGACAAGTGGTTTGCAAATTCAGAGCAAACTAGTTTCACTTGCTGCATTAGAGTTAATGAAAGTTTCACTCGAGTTTCTCTCGGCAAATGCGCATTTTTTAAGCAAAGCTGGCAATGGCAAATTAATAATTAAAATTCCTAGCACAAAGTTCAAGGATACACCTACAAATACACATACCTACATGTACATACAGATGTACATATATTGCATATACATATATATTACATATATAACATATATTTCTTAACTATGTTCTGGCAAAAAAAGTTTGCTTTATTATAATTTCACTATTGTGTTGAATATATCGAGTAGTTGGGGGATGCTAGGGAGATGTGGGATATACAAGAATATACATATAAGATTGATCATAGAGAGAAAATAGTATAGAATAGAATATAGAATAGAATATAGCACATAATAGAATATACAAAGTAATATCCACAACAAAGTATGTACTTATTTGTCTGATCCTATTAGAAATGTGATTAAGAACTGCTGGTTAAAATAAATGTCGTATGATCATGGCAATCATCAATAGATTAGATTAGATTAGATTAGAAGGATTAAGTTAAGTTAACTTATTTAGGTAATTTCATCTTTTTAGTTGACTTCCGTTTTTAGCACTCTTATTTTCCCTTTTTTTCTATTTGTCTCTTTCTTTTTATACACTTTGACCATTGAAAATGCATTAAAAAGGATATACCAAATTTGTGCAAATACATGTAACAGGAAACATGACAGACCCCACAAAGTATATATATTCTTTCTCAGGATCACTAGCCGAGGCCATTGTCTGTCTATCTGTCTGTCCGGATGTCAGTCTGACCAAATGAATTCACAGATCTCAGCTATTAATAAACCTAATTTTCTTTTTATTCTCTATCGCTCTATCATCTTCCTCACTTTTATAACCTAATCTTTTTTTTTATTTCATCTTCTTTGTCTCACTTACTCTACCTCTCACTATTCCTGTCCATAAGCTCTCTCTCTCTCTCTCTCTCTCTCTCTATCTGTCTATCTCTCTTTATCTCCCACGTAATATACTTCTAATTCTCAAACACTATTTCTTACTCACACTCGCTCTTTCATTCACTCTCTTCTTATTTTTACTTTTCTCTATACACTCCATTTACTCCTTCGTTCTAGTTAATTTCTATTCGTTTATTTATATACTTTTATCTGTATTTCTCTCTTTTAAACACATTACCACCCTCTCCCTTCTTACGTACCCCAGTCTTCATGTCTTTCTTTCTTAGTCTATGTCTCTCTATAACTATTTTAATCTATTTATGTATATATCTAAGACTTTCTTATTAAGTTGTCAATATCTTGCTTTCTCAACTTATTATCTCTTTCCTCTTTTTTTCTGTCTCTCTCTTTCTCTTTCTTTCTGCCTCGTATTCTCCCTCTTTCTCTATGTTTCCCTTCGCTCCACGCAGACTTCTCAGCTGTTTCGCGTGCACTTTGCCTGCGTGCGCTAATCCCATTAAAATCGCATCTTTTTTAATTAGAGACAAGTCTTGGCCATATTTCGTTGGCCCGCAACGTGAGAGACTGTGCGGCGAAACGGCAACGGTAACGTTCACAATAAACGACAACATTAACGGCGCACGATGATTGCAAGGCAAACGAGCAATTAAAAAGCCGTGCGCCATCTGCCCCAGCAACGTTCGAAGAAGAATCCAAGGAAGCGACCTCGACCCAAGGTTGGCACTAACTGTGCACGGGAGTATGGTAGTGGTGTTGTGTGTGTGCTCACCCACACGGGTTAGAAGTGTGCGTAAACTCTTCCTTAGTCGGAATACCCACGACCCGTTCGTATCCTTGAGGCATTTTTACAGCCGAGAGAATTTACGCTGGCGTATTTGAAGTATGCACGTAATATTGCAAAATTTTAAGCGTATATCTTTGCATAATTAACTGAGAAAATACTTAGCGCGCTCAGAGAGATACCGAGATACGCACACAGCCATAGAGAGAGAGAGAGACACGGAGAGAGACACACACTCAGACAGACATGGCGAGGTCTTGGCCTCGCAGGCATTTTTACCGCAGCCGTAGCAACATTTTGCATGCAGCCCAAAAAAAAAGGAGAAGAATGAAACGCGACACAAAACTTTGCAATGATACTTTTTGAGCTCCACTCAGGCCGAACCCCAAGCGAACCCTACCAAACTGAACTCTACCCCAAGCAGCGGCCCAAACTGTGGCAGGTTGTGTGGAATTTTTAATCTGTTACACTGCAAAGGGGGGGGTGGAGAAGGTTTGCTGTGTGGCATTGCCTCCTGCTCCAAGCTATCCTATCCTTCTTGGCACGGCAATGTATCTTTCTTTACTGCGGGGCTTAGCATCTTTGCGCTTTGCTTAAATATTTTAATTTTTATTGGTCAAAGTTTTACGCTGCCGCTTACCGGTTGCCATTTGATAAAGCTCTTAAGAGTTGGGAATTGAGAATTGGGAAGAAGCAGTAGAGAACGAGGTAACAAGAGAATAGACTGAGGAGACAGCTGCTGCGAGAGCATCAAAAAGCAATGATCTAAAGTGCCATGGATTACAATTTGGAGCCTTATATGATGTGTGTCTCTGTTCAGTGTCTGCTCAAGTGATTACTATGTTTATACCCTTGCTGAGGGTATATTCATTTTGGCTAGACGTTTGCAAAACACCTAAGAAGATATTTCTGATCATATAAAGTATATATGTTTTGTAAACAGAATGAACAGAACAGTAGAATAAGAACTGTCCGTCTGCACGTGTGGCCGTCTGTTGCAAAGCAAACTAGCCTCTTAGCTGTATAGCTATCATATTGAAACTTGGCACACTTACTTCTTATTGTTGCACGCTTTAAATAAATCATAACGAGCTGAATTGGACTGATATATCGTATAGCTGCCATAGAAACTATCGGCCAATTTTTGTTATTTATCAAGAAATTGTAACCAAATTTACTACATTAGATTATTTCTATAGGTATATATAATATGCCTAATTTCATCAAAATCAGATCACTATAACATATAGCTGCCATAGGAACAATCTGCACTAAATAAGGTTTTTGTATAAAGATCAGTTCTGATTTTGGAAATAACTAAACTTATCAGTGCCATCAATTAGACATTATATTCAACATAAATAATACTTTGCAATTCTGCGCATTATTATCAATATTATAGGAACGATCGGAGTATACAAGCACCTGCAAGAGTATAGAACCTTCAGCATACCAAAGATAACATTTCATTCTGTTCTTAAGTGAATTGCCCCACAGTAAACCATCCCGACCAAGTAGCTAATTCATAAGTCTATGGACCAACGAAATCTAACCAACAACCAAGTTATTTCTCAAGGCTAAACTCTCGGGCTAAGCCACAGAATCTGGCTAATATGCATTTCTTGGTGTTGCCAAGGTAATCCACTGACTGGCCAACACTCTGCCTCTACCCCCTTCGACTCCCTCTAAACCAGCCAGCACTTGACCACAGACGACGACGATGGCGACGACGATGGCGATGGCGAAAGGCAATGAGGCAATGAGGCAAATTGCCGGCTATAAAACCCCCTTGAACTGTGTCTGGCGCAGGGTGGCAGGGGGTTGGTGATGGGGCCAAGCTAAGCTCAGCTAACTCGCACTAATAGCCATAATCATAAGCCATAATGACTGCTACCTAGACTATAGCTCACATTGCACTGGCAGAAGGATGCCAGAGTGTGCCGGAGTTGGCTGCCGGCACCACAGTGCGTATGCGTTATATGCCGCAGCCAGAGTGGAAACTTTGTGAATGACACCGAAACCGAGACGCCATGTGTAGGCAAGTATGTGTGTGTGTGTGCGGTGTGTGTGTGTGTGTGTGCGCAGTGTCATTTGCATAAAAGTAAAGTTCACCCACTCGACAGCAGCAGAAAATTTGAATGCAACCTACAAACTTTTGCCAAATTTAAATTATAAATAAGCTGGCAACGCCCCCAAACCTTGCCCCCGCCCGGCTCTACTTGACATTGGCGCTGGTATGGCATGGCGTCTCTAAACAAAACCTCATATGCATCGAAACGTAACGGCAAAAAGGATTTTAAGTGAAGTTGAAGTTGACTACACGACCGCATACCACGATGCATAGCCACGCCTTCCCCCCCCTTACTCTGCCTACCTCTCTGGAGACACCTTACACATTGCAGTTGCAAAGTTTCGACTTTGGTTCCGGCCAGAAGCAAAGAGTGAAGGGTGTAGGGTTATATGGTAAAGGTGAAGGGAAGGGTAAGATGGGAGAAGGGCAAGGATGGTACCTCCAAAAAACTAGCATCGAGAAAATAAGCACAAAGTGAAAACTGCACGCGCATATTCCAATTCCGCCTCACCAGACAAAGTGCAAAGCGTTGTGCGTGTGTCTTTCCGTGGTTGTGCTAACCACCAGACGACCAAGGACCACCGCAGGAGCAGCAGCAGCCATAGCAGCGAAGACAGTAAAGAAACCACCCAAAAGCCCAACCCTACTGCAGTGTCAAAGAGCACGCGTGAGCTGGGCATACCGCACCGCAGCGCAAGTTTAAATGTCATGTAAAATGTTTCCACTTACACAAATTAATGTGTAGAATTTAATTTTGTCGCAGCAATAAGACAAACAGGCAGAGAGGAAGTCTAAGCAGTACCAGGGATGAGATTGGGGATGGGAACAGGCAATAACTGTTGTGTGCCAACACTACTCAGTTGCAGTAAATAGTGCGTGTTCTGTCGGCTTAGTTAGATGATTCCACTTCAGAGTATGTACACTTATGTGCATCAAATTAAACTAATGGACACTTCTAGTTGTAGAGGATTCATTGATATATCTAAAACTCCCTTTTTAGCATAATCATAGGAATATACCTGCAAATATATGTATAAATGAATGAATATAGCAATTGCTTTATGGTTTTTATTAAAAGTATTAAAGCAACATAGTAAGAAGAAATGTGAATGCAATATTTTTAATAATATAATAATAATAATAATATTATAATAATACAATTTTTAATATATTTAAATTATTCCCTTAATAAAGAACTGTGGCAGTCACGATACATCGCGAACAAGTTCTACCAATCGATAATTAAGTCGATAAGAGACCAGCTGCAATCAACCTAAAACACACACCACTAAGAAAGCGACGCGCAACAAGAGGCGTATTATAATTGTTTAGTTTAAATGTACAACTGTTGAATTAAATGAAATATATATAACAAATAGCATTCGTTACTTAATTCCACAGAACTATTTGACATACTGCATATTCATACATACATGTAATCATTTTAAATTGATTACATGAATGTATGAATATGCAGTATGTCAAATAGTTCTGTAACTTTTATGTTATAAGAAATTTCAATAATATTGTTACAAGTAATATAATATATATAATACAAAGACTGAAAATTGAAAATTTGTTAAGGTACAATTCTATATTCTCTTTTAAAATTAGAGTTTATTTTATTTTAAAATGAATATCCCAAAATGAAACCCATTTTCTAGGTTACGCTCTGAAGGCTTAACGAATATCAACAAGCATACACAAATTAACAGCTGTTTAACTAAGAGCGTGATTTATGTATATCCCTATGAGTATGTGTGTGTTTGTGTGTCTGTTGGGGTGTAACGTATCTAAAGGGCTTTAATATGCCGCAAGCCGGAAGCAAGTAAAACTCATCACAACTAAAGCAAGTGCTGAAATTCATCACTTTGGACAGGCCCCATTCGAGTCGTAACTGCCAGGCAGAAGACTTCATGCCCATTCAACGTATCTACGCCCATGCTGGCTTTGAGCTGTGTTTGCATTTGGCTACAAATTTTTGGCTAAATGAAGCGAACTCTGGCGAAAAAGGGGTTTACGCACATGTGAGTGAAAGGGTGATGGAGGTGCAAGCGAGAGAGAGAGAGAGAGAGAGGCAGAGAGAGGGAGAGAGCGCGCTGTAGACTCTACTTATATGTGATATGCTTGAGAGACTTTTAGCTTCATTGCTTGATTTGTTTAAATGTCTTTGCTGTGTTTGGTTTATGGGTGTGTCATTGAGCATTGGTTTACAGTGTGTGCTGTGTAAGTGAGTGGGGAGGGGGTGGGGAAGGAGACGGGGTTAAAGGGATTGTGGGGGTTACTGCTTAACTTGTCGAAAAATCTTGTTTGTCTGCTTGTGCATGTGTTAAATGAAAAGTTTTTGGCATTACAGCTGCATTTGTTGATGGTCCCCATAGATAGAGAACGAAACTTATTTGCCCAAGCTAAACCAACTGAAAGCATGAGAATTTGTCTCGCCACCCCAACCCACTCCCCCTCAAGCCGGCCAACCCCTATGAGCAACATGGTAGTATGTGTAAATGTCAGCATATGCATATAATAATAAAAACAAATATGGCTAAAATCCTCTGACAGCTTGACTCAGCAGATTTGATGCGCTACCACTCACTTCCGTTCTTACTCCTCCCTCCCTTCCCCTTCTCTATCTCTCTCATCTCCTCTCTCTGTCCAGCTTTAGTCGAAGTTGAGATACATTTGAATATCTATGGGAATATATCTGAGAGGCTTGCATAATACGTTAAACACATATAAATAGCTGAAATTAATTAATTGCCTCTGCCTCTGTAATAACATGATTAACTCAATGGAAGCGATGATGACGATGATAAGGAGGATGATGGGGAGGAGGCCCCGTTTTTACGCTCCTTTGACCCCCTTCATCCTTGGCCTCAATTCAAGCAATTAACCCTTGAAATGAATTTCATGTAGAAGTTGCAGACTTGCTCAGCTGAAAGTATCTGAAACTTTGACGAGCTGTTTACATTGCACACACTGTGCGCAGGTTTACTCAAGGGGTATACCGATTTTCCCACAAGGTTGGCGGCATATCGATGCTTTCTTTGTTTTTGCATTATAAATTATTTCAAATTGTAAGAGCTCTAACTGAAAATACCTTATCTAACTAAGAATATTTCCTTCGTTGCATATATCGTATTTCCCTTTGATTATTCGACTCAACGAGGTCGTCATTAAAATATATATGTAAAGAATGTTGCGGTATATTTGGCTTTTCTTAAGTATATCAACGAAATTGCGTGTTCTTCTTCTTTGTCTTCCTCTTCTACTTGTTTTTACTCTGGCTGTTTGTTTACTCATAGAAATCCGTGCGCGTTTCACTTCATATTTTTCGCAAGCAAATTACAAACGCTGCAAAAACAGAAGCAGCTTAGCCTTGGCTAAGAAGGAGTTGCAAAACAGTTGATAGGCTAAGGAGACTAGGAGGGACTTCCTCCGTCCTCCGCCCTCTGTCTCCCTCTGCAGGCGTGAGTGGAGTTCAGAGGTTGCAGTTTTCGGGGTTGAGTTGTGAAATGCTTACGAAACTTGTAACAAATACAAAAGTCAATGGCGCTGCAAAAGAAGTTTTTGCCTGGCAGCGCACACGGTAAATCTTGCAAGCTAAAACTTTCGACTTGCTTAAATAAACTCAACACACACACACACATACAGTCAAAAATGCAGAGTGACGCCCACACACGCACACGGAGAGTCAGGGAGTAAGACAGAGACACGTTGGAATACAGATACTCAAATGCGAAGCTATAAGCGGCTTTTCTCATGCACACACACACACACACACACACATGACAAGTCCACAGTCCATGGCTAAGGACTCTATCTCTGACTTCAGCTCAGAACGTTTCCGATTGTCCTTCCAACCAATCTGAATTTTCAGCAATTTGATTACGAAGCACAGTGTGGCAAGTGCTGCGTAATGTGAAATATGTTTATATGTTCATCAGATTCTTTACAATATTTACTACAGTATTGATATTTACTTATTTGATTCACTAATATTATTTTGTATTATTTTGATGATCAACATTATTTTCTTTGCAGCAGTTCACTGCTTAATTCAAATCTTTAAATTGCTTACATTAATGTTGTCAATATCTAAATGCTTAAGGTTGCCATGTCAATTAGAATCAGATGTTCAAATCTATGTTCTAAGGAGCTGAATTTTATCATATACACGTGAGGAACTCGGTTTCATAAATCAGTATACCCGTTAACATACACTATAAAAAATATATTTCTTAATACGTAGTAAAGCTATTGCATTGTTAGTTAAACAGTAAATATGTAAATATATGTGTATATATCCGGTTGAAAAGAGATTTTTTTCACTATGATAAAGCGCAGGTTCTTCCATTCTTGTGACTAAATTTTCTGTTCAAACTATTATAGATTTCTTTTCTTATAAAGAGTAATACAAAGCCTGCTATTTACATACATTTATCAATATTGTAAAAGATTTGAAATTATGACTATAAGTAGGACATTTCTAACCGAAATACAGTACCTATACAAATTAGTACTCCCTAACAGCTTCTACGATATGTTACCTTCGTCCTCTAACTGGTTGCACTGTGCGCGTCTTTTGTTACTATTCTCCCTTGTTTGTAGCGTCTTGCGAACGACCTTGCCAACAATAACAAAAACCATGAAGTACAACAACGATAACAACATGAACACACACACACACACCAACAAACAACAACAACAACAAGCAGCGCAGTGTTGGCAAACAACTAGCCAAAATCAAACCGAAAAAGCCAAAGAGAAAGCTTCAACTTCAGCAACTCAGCATATTCGACTTGTGCTTCTGTTTCTGATTCCGGCTCCGATTCCGATTCAGCTCTTGTCGAACTTGACGCCACTGCAAGTGAGTCAAGGCGAGTCGAGTTGAGTTCGGAATCGGTGGGGTTATTTGTCTGTTGAATTAATTGGAATTAGTCGCGACATGCTTATCCCAAAGTCGAAAATAAACAATAAAATGGATACCTATTCAAATAGGGCGCGCAAACACAAACAAACAGAGGCAGAAAGGCGGAGGACAACTGGCTGGTAGATTGGTAGACTGGTAGAATGAGGACTTAGCCAAGTCAGCACGTCATGCTAAAAAGGGACACGAGGCCGTCGACGTGTTGTGGGGGAAACAATGCAAAGTTTTAATGAATTTTGGTTTAAGTTTTCAGCGAGTGCTCTCTACCCGCCCTTTGCGATTTCCTGTAAAATGTATTTTAAACGAGTAACGGAAATTGCATTATTTCAATTACAAATTCGTTAGGCTGCGTCGTCTTCAGAAAGAGAGTAGGAGAAAGAGTGAGAGAGACACGACTTGAGACTGAGATTCGAGCAGACAGCAAACGCCACAGGCAATTAGTTGTGTCAAAGCTTTCATTATTGTTTTGTCATATTTGCTTTGTGTGTCTGTGTGTCTATGTGTGTGCGTGTGTGGGTCTGGGGTGTGTCAGCCACACTCAAAAGTCTTAATTAATGTATAAATATGTACCCGTCGTGTGTACTATATAGGAAAACAGAATAGATTTTATATTCAATTAGTGCAAACTGTGCAAAACTTGCCCTGACACTCGACGTCGCCAATTGTTGTGGCAACAAAGGCAAACAAATGAACTGGATATGGAAATGGAAGTGGAACTTTTGCCTGAACTCAACTCGACTTAACTCGACTCGACTCGAGACGAACGAGCCCGGACAAGCCGGACAAAACAAGAACAACAGCTGTGAGCACCGCGGGGTGACATGACAGAAACGCCTTAAGGCAACCATCAAGGGAACGCAACTGGACCCAGTTGCAACTATATATATATACAGACTTACATTCATCTATCTATGGGTACGTATTTAAAATATATATAGATATCCATCCGGCACTTACTTAGAACTCCCGCTGAGTAGTTTGTCGGAGTGCAAAAAGTTTGACAGCTGAACTCGGGAATGCCTCAAGGCAGCACTAAAAGTATTCTTCGATTGCCCAATGGATATTAGCTGGGAATTATGCCATAAGGTAGAAAATCACTTTACAATGACCATTGAATGGATTTAATTAACTTCGATACGTTTTAAAATAGCTAGAAAATGCTCGGCATATGCAGAAGAGTTTAATGAATTGAAAGAGAGTCAAAAGAAGTCAATTTTATTGGATTAGCTACGCATGTATATGCCAAATAAGAACATTATAAATGAGAAATTATGCCTAATAAAATCAAGTGGTATGCGTTGCACTACAAATTTGATATGCACCAAGTGTTTGTTAGAAATATAGCAATCATCATGCCAAATTTAGCCATTTTAACTCTAGCAATAACTTAGATCAAAGAATTTGTTAACAATTTCGTATTAAAAATCTGGAAATTGCATATCTAACACATTTGAATTGGTATATTCCAAACTGCAAGGCATGGTACAAACTTCTATATCAATTTTTATCCCATCCAATCTTGTTCTCTATATTTGCGATCGATCAACTTATGCATGAATTGACTCTACTGAGAAAAAGCATTCCCAAAGCATCGCATTAGCCACCCTATCATGGTAAGTGCTACACCCACTCTGACCAAATTATGAGGGCATAAATATTACATATTATAGCTGAAAACTGTATGCGATTACACGCACACATCGCACCCATCATACACATCACACACATCATCTTAATGAATTTCCATAAATTGTGTGGCAATAATTAAACGATAGCATTTCCTCATGTCAACCTTCATTAAGTGTCGCCCCCTGCATGGCACTGACTGTACCTAATTACCGCTACTTTCAGTGAATGTTTTCTGTTTTCCCACATTCATATGTGTGTATGTGTGTATTCGTACTCACTGACACATGCACACTTACATTGACACATCAATTGGCATGCGGCCTATAAAAAATTCAATGTAGTCGAAGAAATAATTTCCACTTAATACTAATTAGAGCGCACGCTGATGATGGCCGCACATTGGCACTGCAATCAGTGACGTCGACGAAAGGGGGTACGCGAACAAGGGTAGGCGACAGAGTGGGGGAAGAGGGCTTAGAATTAAATTCGTGTAAGGCAGTCAGTGCTGTTAGTGGGTTTTATGGCATAGGCTTGCTTCATTAGACCTCGTTTCAGGCCAGTCAGCAGCAGACTGCAAGCATTCATTATTCTCTCGCCACGCACTACATCAGTGCAAATGTGTGTTGTGACTGTGTGTTTGTGTGTGTGTGTAAATGGCACTTGACTTGTTCGACATAAACATGAAAATGATGATGTCACATTTGCACAATTGTGCGTACAGCAGAAACAACAGCTACAACAACATTTAAGTCAAACTGCAGCAAGCATCAGAATTAACTTGATCAGCGCAAAAATACCCTGTAGAAATAAGAACTTATTTTGCAATATGACAATATAGCTTAAAGCAAATGTGGAGTGCATTTAAATTCTGCAAATATAATTTAAAATAAATTTAATTTACTTTGTAATATTCTGAGATTATGAAATTTTTGGCAATGATATAACAAACCAATTTGGGCTCTTTTTCTCTCTAATCTAAAATTGTTGAGCTGTTAAACTTCAAAACTAATAAATGCATCATTTAAATAAGTACAAACATTTCTATAGTCTTTGCAGTCAATTGAAAAGGTCCTGAATTTATTTTACCTTAATTAAGATAGAAAGATTTTTCATAACTTATTATATTTATTATCTTTATGTTAGTTAAAGTTGCACATACATACAATTACCATAAAAATATACCCCTTGTAGTCTTATTTGCAGGGTACAGAGAAAACAGTAATTGTTATTGTTGTGCTAGCTTTGGAAAATGCATTTTCCATGCTCTCCTGCGCCAATTTCCCTTTGCCTGCCAGTTGAGCGCTGCACTTAATGTGCGTAGTAGATCGTGCAAGCGTGAATCTGGTGATATGGCGATTAAAAATCGCAATGCCCAAGTGAACAAAAAAAAAAAAAAGAAAAAAGAAAGACGAAACGAAATACGAAACGAAAAATGACTATGACAATGACAATGCCCAGAACGCATCGCATCGCATTCGAAGCGCGGCTTGCACTGGGTTTTTCTACATGGACAAGGCAGGTTTTATTCTGTTTTTGGCATCGACAGACGCCGTGCGATAAAACAAAAGCCGATTTTCAGTTGAAAAGTTTAATTGAACAATGATAATGTTGCCAGCAACAACAACAATAGCGAACACGACAACATTGACAACAAAATTTCGGACCTTTAAAAAATCGAACAAAAGAATTAATATTGTTAAATGAAATTGCCGGAACTGGCACTTGGTATAGCATAAAATGGATGCCTAACAAAAAGCTCCATATTTATTAAATATTGTAATTTTTGTAATATTTATATAATAATATTTCTAAATTAATTGCACTTAAAGTACATTTTGTAATATTTATATAATATTTTCTAATTTTATTGCACTTCTAAACTCCGCAAAGATCTCGGGGCTCATGTGCATAACTTTTTGGGAGCCCGTTTGTAATTGCTTTGCTTTAAAATATGAAACGTAGTTTAGTTCATAAAAGATTTCGCAAAATAAAAAACTTCATACTAACTACGTCAACTCTTTTCTCTATTTTATATTGGCAAAATCATCCAGAGTTTTTAGGAAATATATATTATTTTTCAGTATTAATATTTATTTATTTATTTTAAATAGTGATCGAATAATTCAAATCTGTCCGTTTAAACGTCAATATCTCAGCTATTATAGAAACTAAACAAATTGACATGAAGATTTCATTCTTGCTTCAATTTTTGCCGATAGCGGGGCCTGTCAGGCGGGGGCCCTTGTGTATCGCACACCCTGCACACGCCTGGCCACGCGCCGGTATATTATAATTTAAGCTAAAAAGTATAAGAATGTTTATAATTTAATGCACTATAGTTCTTAAGCAGCTTAGACTGTCGCTTTGTTAAGAAATCCTCTAAATTTATATATAATAATTTAAGTACATTAATGTCAATATACAAATAATATACAAATATTTCTAAATTTATTGCAGACTTCAGCTGCTCAGACTGTCTGTTTATTTGAAGACCTCCATATACAATCAATTTATAATATAAGTAATTAATTGAAGTATCATGATGTTTCTAATTTACCGCATCGCATCAGTTCTAAAGCAGCTCAGACTGTCTTATTGCTGCCGCTTTTCATGTACTGAATTTTTCCATTACTTTCCCACTCGATTTCAACGCTTCATTGAGTTCTCGCCGCGAATTCCTCGCGAGTTCAGCCAATTAAAGTAGCTTTCCCTTGGCACGGTTTAAAAATACACTGTGCGCCATAAAACTGCAGCTGTTCATTTTGTTTTCGGCATCATAAAAACAAATATTAAAATTGCAGCAATGCCACAGCAGCGGTGCCACAATCTTTGAGGCAAAAACCAAAAAAAAAGTGGGGAGAAAAAGCGAAACGCCAACGCTGACGACCATTAAACAATTTATGTTTGTGCCCGGCGCTTAAGTCTACCAATTGCTGCCAATTTCAACAAAACTCACGCAACAATGCACCAACGAAAAAGCGACAGAGACAGCACGAGACAGAGAGAGAATGGGAGAGGTTGAGAGAGAGAGAGAGAGACAGCGTCAAAGCCACGCTTACATTTATTGTTTTTACGAGGCTCAACCCGCCACGGCTAATTGAAAAATACTTTGTTGTGCAATTTTATCGCCTACACCCCTTTCAAAACGGAGGCCCTTCGTTGAAAATTGATCCCTAGTTGCAGGGGGCTCGTCGGGATTGCGAGTACGGACAATTGGCACAGTTTTTCGTTTTTGCGCCAGTTTCAAATTCACTTTCCATACAAATTGGCAGCGCGTCGATGGCGCTAATGAAAATTAACATAAAATGCTGCTGACAGCAGCCAATTGAGCGCACAGGAGCCAAAACTGCTCGCAGCCACTATGCAACCTCCAACTCCCCCCTTCTCTGGGCAATAGCAAGCGTAGTATACGCTTTCCTTTCCCTCTCTGCCCTTACTCGTCGCCGAATTGCAGTCAGTGAAGATGCACCAACTGATTTTAATGCGATTCAACAGCTCTGCACGCGATGCCAAGCCAGGCCAGGCCAGGCCAGGCCGGCGAACGTTTTGCTAGTTCCACCAAAACTGGCCCTGGCTACGTCGTTGGTTTCTACCATTTTTGGCCATTGCCCGGGGCCAAGAACTGAGCTGCACGGCACGGCACGGCGTTGCATTTTGATGATGCCTGCGTCCGCTTGCCTTTCTGTACCCTCTCTTTCCCTCCTCTACCCGCTCTCTCTCTCTAACACCCTCGCTGTTCCCCTTTGGCACTCTCGGTGTCCGTGTCTGTTGGTCGTGCCATGCCAGCGCCATTGTTAAGTTTAACCAAGGTAATCTCTGTGCTTCCATCGCCTTTCGTGACAAACTGACATAAATGCCCAGCGGCAGGCACAGAGAGTCCAATCAACGCCAGCTACTTGCAGGGATTCGCCCAAAAGTGCCAATGATATTGCCTGAAAGTTCATATACTTACGGGCTATATCATCAAGATGTTCCTGCAAGTGGGGATTAACTTGAAACTGCATTATAATTATACGTTTTCATTAATTTGGAAAGAGTTTCCTAGATTTACCAGTTTCTTATACACTAAATACCCTATGAATATTTATATACATATTAATCTTTACAATATACCTACAAACTAACATATATTATAATTATATTCTAACTATGTTTTATATATATTCGTTTTCTTTGTTCTTTGTTCTTTGATCTACTTAGGTTCTGTTTTTCTTTCTTTGCTCTATACCTCAAATTAATAGAATAAATTCTCATCGAACCACTACATAATATGTGGTAATGAAATGATTGTTAATATATTGTATTCTCAACTTTACACTTTAAACAAAGATACTGACGCTTAATATTTGTAAATGTGCTATGTGTTCAACTCTACGAGTACACTTGAAATGAATGGAATAGAGTCTTATCAAAGGACTTCCTTTATCAAAAATGGTAACGAAAAATACTAAGGTACACTTTCTACTTAATATACAACTTTACACTTAAATTAAATGGAATGAAGTCTAATCAGTTATTCAACTCAAAAATCGGCACATATTACTATAACAATGTACACTATAATCTCTTGAAATGTCATCAATATTGTGTGGCAGTAATCATGTCTGTACTGTGTATAAGTTTCAGCTCGTGTCATTGCATCAGGCATTTGTGTCTGCCACTCTTAACCGTAAGCGTCCCAGTTGCTTGCATCGCGACGCCCGCTCGACCTATCCGACAGCCTGTGCCCTGCGGTTGCCCTACTAACTATTATTAACGTAGTAGTTCAAAAATGTTCGTTGCTTTTGGTGTTTCTGGTCGTGCACTTGGCAAAACGCCGCCATTTTAGCAGCCATTGCCTCTCGCTGCAATTGACGGAAGTTCATTGGTTAGCAAATGGCAGTTTTTGTACGCTCATTAGCATTATTTGTCAGTCTGCGGTCGGCTATTTCGGGTAAAGTGATTCGAGTGGATGCACCGGCCCAGACTATATACGTATATGAGTGTGTGTGTGAGTGTGTTACTGTGTGTGTGCGTTGCTGTAAGTGGAACAGCGCGCTGTGCAGGATTGATATGTGTAGCATGTGTGGCACAAGTTTAGAAGTTGACAGACAAACTTGCTAGCCTGACTTCTAGTTGGGTATATTGCAAATTTATTTAGGCCCAAGCAATTTCAATTGAACCAAATTGAACGAATCTATATGCACCTACTATAGCCCGCATGTGTGTGTATGTGTAAATCTATATAGGTTCTAGTTACTTTGGGCTTTCAGCTCTTCCATTATCGAATATAACACATCGACTTTTGATTAGTTCTTGATGAAATAAGTTTGATTTGTAAAATATATTAATAATTAAAATCATTATAGATACAAAGAAAATAACAAATAATATGTAGATATATTATAATAAAATGTATAGCAAAGTAATATAATATATAATATACAAATTGGTCTCGAGTGAAGCATATAATTGACATTTGTCGTAAGTTATTGAAGAGAATATGAATAAAACTCCTTTAAAAGTTTGTTTTAAATTGAAAACTAACTTAAATTACTTAGAAATTTGTATAAAACGAAAGATGCTTTTAATATAATTTTATTTAATAAGTGAATATTAGCAAATTCCCAGTATTCCTTAGAGTTTTCACCGTAGGTTAGCTCAGTTCCTTTTATATAGAAAATAATGATGGCATGAGATAAATGTAAATTCCAGGAACATAGGAACATTGTTGCCAAAGAATTCGTAAAGTAACTTGTCACAAATGTTCTCAGCTTGTACTTGACATTTCTCTATCCGAGAATTCTTTGAGTACCCGACACTCATGGTGGTATGGAGGACTCGGATTGCTGTTGGCTCAGGTGGGGCTACTATTCAAATGGCAGCTCGTTAGTGCTCAAGTGATTCAACAGAATGCTTAACATGCCTAATGTCATTTGGCACAGCGCTCAAATTAATAGCCATCACTTTTCACCTGACCAGGACCCTCTTTCCTCTCCCTCTCTCTCTCTATATCTGTCCCTTTGCCCTCACGCGAACTGCGACCCCAAACAATTTGAGGCTCTCAAACTTTTTATACGCACCCCAGATGAAAACGTAACATTCCTTGCAATTCTTGTTGTTATACGTATTGTTGTTGCTGTTGTTGTCGTTGGCGTTGGCATTGGCTAATCCGAGAAGAAGCACAAAAAATATTTAACTCAAGTGGCGCGAGAGAGTTTATATCAGAAGCCCCGACTCGAATTCACATAATAAATGGGGCAGGCGGAGAAGGAGCTGCTCTCTGATTTTTATGCGTCTGCTTCGGGTATGCTATATGGCATTCTGCCGCTGCCGCTGCCACTGCCACTGCCACTGCCTCTGCCGGGCAATAAAATGTGAATGCGACTGCGAATGCGAAATGTAAACAAGTTGTTGGGGATCTCTTGAAGCTGCTCCAAGTGTGGCAAGTGGCAAGTGGGTAGGCAACAAAAGCGCTGCCCATTATGACTAATGGTTGACATTTAACTTAATCTGCTTAAGATGATTATTGAAAATGAGTGCCACTTATGCCAAATGTTGCGTCATAAATATTCATGCACTCGCACTGCCAGAGCAGCAATAGAACAGCAGCGAAGCATTGAAGGGGGGCAAGATGGGGGAAACAATAAAAATCTCCGGCTTGGAGCCTACAAAAGATGCGAGCCGCAGCAGCCGCCGTTGCTAATAGGAAAGTCTCCTCTGGTTGCCGCGGCAGAGGCATAAAAACTTGCCAACATGATTTATACATAAATGTATATGGTATTTATGCTGTGCATAAGCACACACCAATACACACACATGCACACCCACACACACTTACACATACATCCATCCATACGTAATGCATATGTTTGTATATTTTTATGTTCTCACCGAAACTCATTTCGCGTGCGGTGTGTGCGCGAGTGTGTGTATGTGTGCGAGATTTGATTTATCGGAATTTGCCGTATATTTTACAATTTAGCGGCTATAATTCATTTTGTCGGTTTTGGCCATGCGCTTACCTCGAGTGCGGCATTAAGATATACACAGACAGTTTGTCACACGGCACGCCAGAGAGCAGCTTCAATACTCATGAAGATTTGTGCTCCAAAGATGCACTATGAATGCCCACTATCGCACAGCGACGGGATTAGGAATGATTCCAATTTCATTCTTGAAATTTTTTGTAGTAGATTCAGCTAAAAAACAAATTATCGGCGGCTGAATAAAAAATATACATGTATGCACATAACTGTTAAATAATATATAAATAAAAATATCTATTCCAGATAAATTTAAAATTAAATTAAAATATTGTAAAAAGACAACAGTCAACAATAAAAATTAAATGATTTAAACATAAAAAAAATCAGTAGTTGAAATATAAATATATATTGTGAGTAAAAATTAAGCTGAAAACTAAATTTATACTTAAAAATAACAGTCGAAAATCGAATTATTTAAATTTGTTTCAAAGAATAGTAACAAATTGAATCGCAGTTGTAGCTGGATGAAAATTATAAAAGACTTGTTATTATATTATATTATTAATCATAAATAATAATCAAATATATATTGGTTGTGTATTTATTGTTAAACATGTTAAATTATACCAGAATTAAAAAATAAACGTCAAAGTTGAGACTAAACTATGTATTTAAATATTAAATTTAATCTGTATTAAGTTTATCCAAATCGATAAAAATAAATTAAGATACATATATTTTAAAAGTATTAAACTGTCATAAAAATAAAAAATTAAAAAATTTCTTCCATGTACCATAAATAATATTTATGTATTTATTTAAAAATGGAAATTTTATTGTATAATAAATTAAACGGAATGATAAAGGTACAAATCATAAAATAAATAAAATAATAATAATAATAAATAAATAATAAATCATATCTCCTTATTCATTTCTTTATTTAATTTATTTATTTATAATTAATTTAAGCTTATTTATCTCATTTTATTTAGAAAACTGGTGAATGCAGCTGTTTTAATATATATTTTCTAATAGAAACTGTTGCACAATCTTTTGTTGCATGCCGACAATCTGGCATGCGGCACGCCGAACCGTGACACCCTTGTGCTAAGTGCAGCGCGGTCTGCTCCGCCAGCTGTGTAGACTGGGCGACAGGGGCTGTCCATGTTGTGGACAAACGGGTAGGGGGAGGGGTAAGCGAGCAGCGACGAGCGCAGGCGGCGCTGTTTTTGGGGCATGGCCTGCGGTTATGTTAATGAGCTTGCACACAATTAGCAGCTGCTGCCGTCAGTGGCAGGCAGCACAGTCAGCGCAGGCAGGCTTTCGCTCTCGCCTCGCTCTGTTCTGGTTCTGGCGCTGTTGCTGCTGCTGTTCCTGGCTTGGGCTCGGTTTCTGCGTTCTCGGTCTGTGCTCGGTTTCTCCCGGTCTGGGGCTAGGCACATATCCATGTAGCGGCATTTGCGCTTGTCACTTCAATTATGGTAAATATTTAATGCACGCCAGCTGAGCAGACGCCCACTTGCGTGCGTGGGCGTGGCAATGTAATAATTAACGCTAAAATCAGTTGTGCGTTCTTAAATAAATAAATAAATAAATAAATAAGTAATCGCGAGTGTTTGCTTTAATTACAAAACGCAAACGCGAAATTCAATTGAAAATAAAATGCTGCTCACCGCAATCAACAGAACTGAGCTGGGCGGGCGGGCACGCCTTGCAACAGCGCAAATTGCATTGCAACAGCGTAATTTGCATTTAAAACTGCAACTGATTCTGGAGACTAGTCGCAATCGGACTGTCTCTCTCTCTATCTGTCTCTCTGTCTGTCTGTCTGCCATGGTCTGGCATCATTTGAGTTATCGAACTGAAAAATTTCCTTTTAAATTACAAAATTGCAAATTAAATGGTTGCCAATAAACTGCAGTGCAGCCACCCCTATACACCTCTCCCCTACCTTCACTTCTCTTTCTTCCCTCTCTCTACCTATTGCCACCCGCTGTGAATGTCTCTTAGAAGACACTTGGCGCATAATTCAATTCCAGGCCAAATGTATGCAATTTCTTTTGGGCCCCAGTCACAGTTGCAGTCGACCAGACCCGACCAGAGCAGACCAGAGCAGACCAGAGCAGACCAGAAATATATAGGTAAAACATAATTGAATTCAAATTTGTGCAATCGTAAGTAAC
Source organism: Zaprionus nigranus (assembly GCA_018903425.1). NCBI lineage: Eukaryota > Metazoa > Arthropoda > Insecta > Diptera > Drosophilidae > Zaprionus > Zaprionus nigranus. The sequence continues at coordinate 1,188,205 of JAEIGD010000024.1, forward strand.
TAAGATACAATTATGTACGTGGCTCTGCATCTCTGCCTCCCTCGTTCTCTCTCTCTCTCTCTCTCTCTCTTTCTACACGTACATATCTCTTTGGCATATCTGTGCTGTATGCGACTGTCAAGTCTCGTCACGGCTACATTTTGACACACAATTGAAAGGCACGCATACACACACACTCGCACACACACTCGTACACTCGCACACACACTACTTGTGCCTCCTTTAATACTCTCACCCCAGTGCCAAGAGCCAAAGCCCAAGACCGGGGCAGACAATGAAACGTAATCACACTAATGGCACCGAGAGCAATGAAGCGCACGTAATTGGTAAAGAGCTCGACAGTGTAGTGTAGTATAGTCTCTTTGTGTGTGTGTGTTTGTGTCGGCTGTCTGTGTGTGTGTAGTGTGCTCTGAGCTGCCTGCGTTGCGGTGCCATGCAGTGCAATGAAGTGAAATGTAAAACAGTGAATCATCGTGAATCATCGTGAATACGCATCGTGGCTTCGACAGGAACTCGACTCAATCAAAATGCACAAGTTAACAACATTTTTAATTAATTAGTTGGTGAGTTGTCATGCGCCACCTGGCGGTGCTGGTTTGAGCGGGGAAATGACGGAGCAGCGGAACTCTAAGCTGTTCTACATTACTAGCAGTAAACTGTTATACGCACAGTTAACATGACTGTGCTCAAGCTCTAGAAATTGCAATTAATTTACGCTTTTCTTACATTCTATATTAATTAATTGTTATATGAACTGTTATAAACTGTCATACACAAACTGTTATACGTTAAATTAAATAAATGAAAACAGGAAGCAATTATGCTAATAAACACAACTTAAATTTTGTATTATTTATTATTTTACAATTTTTATATGTTCTGTTATAAAGTGTCATATAAAAACTGTTATACTTTAAATTCAATAAATGGATATGTGATACTATCATACGGAAAAATATATTGAACTAGAAAAATGTAATAGTCATTACTTAGAAAACTGCTATACGGTCTGTAATAAACTGTCATACACAAACTGGCATACTTGGAATTGGATAAATTAATATATAAAACTTTAATACGGAAAATAAACTAGACAATTTGCTATTCAATTATAGAAAATTGTAATACGTTATGTTATAAACTGTTATACACAAACTCTTTTTCAACTCTAGAAATTTCATTCGATTTATGTTACCTCCTTCTATAAATAATTATAATTCAAAACGTTTTATACGCACTGCTAAAAACTGTAATACTTATACTGTTATACATTGAATTTATTTTAAATTGAAAACCATGCACAGTCAGCGCTTTTCACAGCTGATAAACACATAACTTTTGATTAATGATGCAAAACTCACAGCAAAATCAAGTGAAATATGCAGTTATTTCCAGTGATAATTAATAGGTTCGCCGTGACATATCATATCATCATATACGCTGTGATTTTCGCCCATCCCTAATGAGTGAGTGCTGAGTGCAGCTGCAGCTGCAGTATTGGTTGGCTTTGCTGGTTGTGCTTTGGTTGGGGTTGGCGGTTGTCTTCGTTGCATTTCGTAGCATAGTTTTTGGGGCGTAAGCAAAAGTCGTTGACGCAACTGTTACCGTTGCCGCTACCGTTATATCGTCGTCGTATGACATGTGACGCGAAGAAAGCGGCGCACTAAAGAAATGCAATTACACGTTGTTCCCTCCCCCGCTGTACATATGCGCATATGGGAGACAGACAGAGAGACAGCAAAGGGCGTGGAGGAGGTATGTGTGTTTTATTAATGAGTTGCTGAGCGAGTTGGGAGCGGGCTGCGAGTTGCGTTTGCAAGTTCTGCAACAGAATATTGAAAAATAATGAAAGTTTTTGAGTTTTAATGCGAAAATGAGCGACTGTCAGTCGCATAGATGGGAACGAGGCCACAACAGACACACACAGAGGTGTATTCGGTGGCTTGCAACTGATGAGAGTAATGAAAAGTTGAGGTAAAGTACGGAAAGGAGCAGAAGCATATCTTGAGGAATGTGTATGCTGTAAATTAAAAATCAATAACCCATTTGCCAAAAGCCGTCAAGCAAGCGCAACAAAGTAACAAAAGTTGTCACAAGCAATCATAATCACGATGATGATGATGTTTATGTTGATGTTGATGGTGATGGTGATGGTGGAACTCTTGAGGTGCACAGTTTTGTAATTTGCGCACTTAATGCGGAGTTGGGAAAGAGTTGAGGCCGAGCTGAATGTAGCTTGATAGGGAACTAATAACAGACAGTGGAACAAGTTTAAAAATTCCTTGAGAATTCACCGGAATACCCCTTAAGTCTTGTTAAATATGAATAAATACCTTAACTCCTGTTGGTTTAACCTTCTGCTAAATCTCCTTACACGTTTGCATTTCATAAAGCTAATAGGTATCTTGTTATAGACAGTTTTTTTGTGCCCTTTCCTGTAGGAAATCATTTAATAGAACTGTCTGTCGTGTGCTGTAATACTACATCTGCTCTCTTGCTATTCTCTCTCTCTCCCTCTCCACCTTTCTCTGTTTTCTTTGTCCATTTAAACTTTCCATTTGTTTTCTCTTGTAGATTGTCTTCGGCAAAAAGCCATTTGCATATCCAATAGTTTGTCACATCGTTTCGCAACAAAAACATGCATTGCATTGCGTTTCGCTTCGGTTAGGTCGGGTTGGGGTTGGGGTTGGGCTTGGGGTTGGGGTGGGGTGGGTTTGGTTTAGGTTTCTTTTGCTGGCATTCGTCTAGCTATCGCTATCAGCCACAAAGAGTTGCACTAACGAATATCCTGGTCTGAGCCCTTTATCAAGTGCTGCTCAATATGCAGCTTCGACTCCGTCTCCGTTGCTGGTTTTGCCTGCAGGCCGTGTGGCAGGTGGCAGCAGGAGCAGCAGGAGCAACTTCTTCTGCTGCTGCTGCTGCTCCTTGCGGTTTTGGTTATCACAACTCTCAGCTTCTGGCCTGGCAGCTACGCATCAATTCATTGCCTAATCTATTTGCTGCTTTGTTACCTGGCGTCTGCTACCTGGGAAGCTTCTCTGCTTCATCTCTCTCACTTGCACTGTCTCTCTCTTCTCTCTCTCTGTGATGCTTCTATCTGCCTTTTGCCAAGTTGCTGTGTGTAATTTAAAACCCTTAGACGCTGACAGCGGAGCGTCTGTGCGTGCTGGCTTATCTGAAGTCCCATGGTCTCAGTTGGCCACGTCTTCGACTGCAATTCGAATGCATTTGTTTCAGCCAGCCAGCCAGGCAGCCAGCCAGCTAGTCAGTTCAGCCATCCAGCAAGTCAAGCAGCAGGCAGCAGCCACAGTCAGGCAACAGCAGGAGGCAGGTTACACACGCATCCACATCAATCAGCTGCGAGAGCTGCGGGAGAGATTTGCCTGTTTGGCTATGCAAACCACAACGCTGACCGCCTGACCCAACAAATTACTCAATTTCATTGTGCTTGCCATACATATACATGCATATATATCCATATCCTGGTCAGTTGGGAATATGCGTTGTGATGCGATGTGAAGCGAAGCGCTGCCGGCAGGCAGTCATCAACAATCAACTTGATGACGAGCACAATAAAAATGAAAACCGAAACCGATGCCAAACACTCCCCCCCCCAACTCGTGCACCTAACGCTGCTAGTCACTTGAGACTGAAGCTATCGCAATCTGTTTTTCCTCTCAACTCTCTCTCTCTCTCTCTCTCTCTCTCTCTCTGTCTCTCTCCATTACACTTGTCTGGCTGTCTTTGTTGCTCCTAAGTTATTTGCTAACTTTTATTAATGTCGAAACGTACGGCAACGATTTACAACGACAATAAAACTCGCGTCCTGCTATCATACCGCACAATGTCGCTCATAGTCATAGTCATGCCACTTGCCTCGGCTGCTATCTAACCGAGCCAAAGCCAAACCCAACTCAACCCATCCCCACCAAGCCCGACCCAAGTCGCATCCCAAGTCAGGGCCCATCCTCGCACTGGCTCGTCCTGACAATGCCAAAGAAGGTGCGGATTTCGATTTATGTGCACTGCACGCAGTACCAGCAAAAAACCTTCTTTGAGTTTATGTAAATGTAGAGAGATGAGCGACGCGAGCTTACCCTGTAAAAGAGATAAAGAAGTGTAGGAACAATAAATAGATTCAATGTGTACCGTTTTACTTTTATAAAATTCAGACTGCAAAAGTTTAAAACTTAAGTATAAGTTTGAGTATAAGACGAGTAACAGGTTAACAGGTGCTTAACAGATGTTAGAAATTCAACTAGAATACATAGAACATTGATTTAACAGTTGATTATTAATCGTCATTATCGATATTATTATACGATACTCAAAAACAAACAGTATGTTAATTTAAAAGTGATCATCTAGGTGAATAAAATTTAATTCGATTATTGATTTTATTTGATTTGATTTTTCATACCAAATAAAATATATGTTAATTATTTTAAAATTATTATTATTATTTGACCTGTATTGCGATCTATTTAGCGTTCTTTTGAATAATATAATAAAATATTAATAAAAAATAAATAAAATTTGCAATTAAATGTTAACTTTTTTAGTAATCATTACATTTGTTTAAATTTTTAATACTCCTCATTTTCGTTGTTCTTTACTTATTCATTCTTTTTAAACTGAAATTTTAGTTGTATCATTGTAACAGTACTTTATAGTAAGTATAATGATATTTGTAAACTTGTTAAAGTATTTCAAACATTTAACTGATGATTAATAGTATATTGCTATATAAAATACGTAATAAAATTATCTTTAAATGTGAAAACCTATCAAATAAAAACGTAATATTTTATATTGTATCATATTAACATAAAATGTAAAATACAGTTTCCTTTTTATATAGTAAGTACTGTATAATAATATATCCCTAAGATGCCAACAACTTCCTAAGTACATTTAATTTATGCATTTAATTTAACTAAAATAAATAACAATATAATTATTTCAAACATAAGTTCAGTATTTGCTACTCCCTTACAACATTTCTAATCAACACATGCAACCGTTTGCCCAGTGCGACCTACAGGGTATCTTGGCTGTAAAAAAATGACTCGGCTCTGTCGCTTGTCTGAGGCAGACACAATGCATGGAATGTGAAAATCTTAAAGACTTTTGAATTGCTCGCCATAAATGCGCATTTATTTCTATGCTCAAGTTGCCGCCTGTGGCAGGAAGACAGCGGCACAGGCCGGGGCATGATGCACAGAAGGGATCAGAGCTGCGCAGCGGCACCAGTTGGCAGTTGGCAGTTGAAATCGGCAGTAGGTTTCCATAGCTCTGGACTGGGTTGGGCTGGGTTGGGTAGACTCGTGTGTGTAGGAGTCGCTCGGGCAGCTGCCTGCCTGTGCGTCACTTTGTCTCATTTTTGTGCTTCGCTGACAAATGCAGCCGTGCATATGCTGCGAAACTCCCCCTCCATAGACTTGCACAAACACATACGCATTGAGTTATATCTTCTTTTGCTGGCAGCGGCTGTACCCCTGTCTCTTGTCCCCCCCTGCCAGTCAACGCATATTGGTAGCTAAGTTATCGCATTTGCGACAACAATGCCGGAGAGGCTGCCGCTGCAATTGCTGCCGGAGTCGGAGTTGGAGTCGGAGTCGGTTTCGCAGGCATCTCTTGCGCTGCACTTGCTTGCATATTTTTGCCATTTGAATTTGTAAAATCAACATCCATTAATCTGAGCCCTGTGCGCTGCTTTAGCTGTGGCTCTGGCTCTGTGGCTCTGGCTCCAATACTCGCCATCTGCATGTTCGTCGCCTCGCTTTGCATGCTCGGTTTCATTTTGGAGCTGCGCAAATTTTTCGGTAGTTGTCGTCGATCTCTGCCAGCAGCCAGAAATATGAAAAATCTTCTAGTTATTCTACAAGCCATGCAGAGAGAGAAAGAGAGAGTGAGTGAGTTGGTTTAGCATTGAAGTAATGGGTGCAATGGTACGAGGAGCAGGTTTTCGGGTGTGCGGGTGGGGAGGGGGTTTCTAAAAAAGCTCTGGCAGTCACTGCCAGTTGCTATCGCCGTCGCGACGTCGTTGCATTATTTGCATTTTACGAGTTGCCTTTCGGTACGCTGGAAGTTTGCCACGCAGAATCCCAACGTTGAGAGTCGTCTGGCAAAGTGGGTAGTGTAGTGTAGTGTGTAGAGAGAGGGTCGCCACCTTCCGAGTGGCACCCATACGAACATATCGCAACGCCCTGGGAAACACACCCTTGCGACCTCGAGGCCAAAGTGATGAAAGTGTGTTAGCAAGCGATGCAAAACTCTCCTTTCAGCCATGGTCGACTGGCTGATCAGCTATGCTGCGGATGATCGGTAGGGGAAAGGGGAGAAAGAATGGGATTAAATTGGTGTAATATATATTAATAATAATATTAGAAAGAAAAGCTGTTAAAACAAGCTACAGAGTTAATATTACTAAGTTTGTTTGTAAATATGTTTATTATATTAACATATTATGAATGCGGAACTTTTAAAGAATCCTTCGAATTATTTGTTATGCATTATAATGCAAGACAAACTTCTCGTTTGATTGAAGCCTTGTTCACCCATTGAAATTGGCCAAAAAATGGTATGATAACTATGCGCAAATGTATTTAACAGGCAGAAATGGTGTGGCACCTCAAGGTATTAACATATTATATATCTATGAGCCATGTCTATCTGTCTGTATGAACACACAGATCTCAGCTGTTAAAAGAACAAGATACACCAAATTTAATATGCAGGTTCCTGCCTTTCTTGCACAGCAAATAATTGATAACCTTGAGCTGCCACAGGAAAAAATAGAACAAAATGAAGGTTTTTGAATGATGTCCAGTTTGGATTTTAAAACTAACTTATCTTATCAGTGCCATTTAAATTGAAACATAATATTGAATTTTTCACAATACCATTCAATACTGCAGCATTATATATAACTGGTATTGGAACAATCGGAGGAGATAAGAACCTACAAGGGTACAAAGCTTGCGCCATGCCGCAGGTAGCCTTTCGTACAAAATTTGAAATTTAATTTTGAGTTCCTATTTAGAGTTTCTTATAGATGATATGATAAAATAGGCTATACAGGTATTTATTATATTCTTAAATTTATATGCATTAATATTTATATTCTCTTGTTAGCAAACTAGTATAGCAAATAGATTTATGTGCTATAAACAAACTGCTTAATAAATGCAATGATAAATTGAAAGCTGCATTGAATGTCAAATTGATGGCAATACACGTGCAATGATAAATCGTCAGGGAAATTTCGCTCTGCCTAAATGAAGGGGGGGAGCTGAAATTGAAATAGATTTTTGATGTGCTGGCAACAAAGGAGGATGGCATTCATCACGCGTGTTGCCACATGCCCGATTTGATCGCTTAGGTGTAGCGTGCCGGGGCTACCACTGCCAGGGCCACTGCTACTGCTGCTGCTGCTGCCGTTGCAGCGCCTGCCTGCCTCAATGCCTCAAATCTGCCTCTGGCAATGCTGCTGCTGCAGTCAACGCAGCCATCGCAGCTCGGCATCGCAGCCCGGCATCACAGCCCGGCATCGCTGCTGTTGCTGTTGCTGGCGCTGCCGTTGTCAACATCGACGGAAGTGCATGTGTTTTTCCGTTGGAATAACTCCATTGTGTGTTTCAGCGCAGTCAGGCGGCATCATCGAGGGCGGCAGCATGAAGCGTTGTCCCCCTGTTTTTGCGTGCTCGCTAACCCAACTGTGCTGCCGGGGTTGCTGAGGCTGTAGAGGCTGCTGCTGCTGCTGCCAACGATACGTATACGTAACGTAAGCCAAAACGGCGCCCAAACGTTACGTAATGATGCTGGAGCCGTGATAAAGATGCCCTTGCCCAAGCAGCCCGTGTGCCTCCTGTGACCACCCAATCCTGCAACCGTGACAAGCAAATGCCTGCACACATGTGCCAGGCACGGACACAGACAGGAACAGGGCAGGGGCAGGGCCACATGGCAACGTGCGAAGTGGAACGCAACGGAACGGCAAGAAAGAACGCTGCAACGTCAATTTTCGCTAGACATTTTTAACTGCGATTTGCGTGTGTGTGTGGGGGAGGCGTCTTAAAGCGCTGACAACAGCGCTCTGCAGCTGGGCACAGCCTGCAGGAGGAGTAGTGGAGTAGAAGGACGAGCAGCAGCAGGTCCAGGGGAGAGGCAGAGGCTGGATCCCTTAAAGCCTCTTGGCTGCTGACAAACTGTTGCCACTTGTTTATGCCACACGCTGCCTTGCGATGAATTATTGTTGGCGCAGGCACCAGAAAAAAAAAGAGAAACAACAAGAGCAACGTTGACGATGGCGGCGAGGCAGGCTAAAAACAATTGGATACATAAATCATTTGCGAAAAGTTGCAAGTTTAGCGCACGACATAAATACAATAACTAACGAGAGAGAAAAATATAATTGTAAATAGCCAAGGCAGCAGACTGCTTGCTCGGCTTAAGCCACAATTTCTGATGCCACTGCTGCCTCTCCCACATTTGTTGTTGTTGCTATTATTATTGCTTCCTCCCTTTTCACATTCAAGTGTCAAGTCCCGCGCACAAGGGGGGGGGGGAGAGTGACGAAGGGGGTCCGCTTGGGCTTTCCACACGGAGACATTCACATACCAACATAAATTGTTGAAAAGTGTGAAGAGAACATAATTGTAACATTCCTTGTCGGCCTAAAGCAATGCACACGGCCTGTGTCCCATTCTGCAGGGGGAAACGAAGGCATGAGGTGTACACAGTGTGTGTGTGGGTGTGTGTGTGTGTGTGTGTGTGTGTGCCTGGGTCTGGCCAGAATGATGTTAGAAGGCAAGCGTTTCTTTCAGGCCTAGTCTAGTTGTTGCTATTGTTGTTGTCGGTCTGCCAGGCCACCAGAGCTGCCTGCCAGCCTTGCTGCCAGCCTGCCAGCCATCCTGCCAGACCTGCCTTTTTCAAGCATTCAATTATGTATGTCTGGGACCTGGGCCTGACACACACACACATACACACACTGGCACACTTGCCACACACCCATAACCAGGCACACACAAAAACATGGCAAAAGTTTTGTAATGCCCGCCGAAAAGGGCATGTAAGGTGTTGGAGTGTTAGTGTGGCAGGACGACTGCCGGAATGACAACTGCATTGAGGGTATTTCGGGCCACAGATGCTGCTTGTCACGGCCGAAAGTCGCATTTCATGCAAAGATTAGAGGGGCGACTGTTAAATGGAGTGATTGAAAGCACAAGTAGGGTGGAAATAAGCAACTGAATACATTGAATGAAGACCTATAGAAGAGTGAATAATATAAAGAAAATACATAATTTGTATTATTAATATCAATGTTATTATTATTTTTATTATATATTATTAGTATTTTTCTCATTTTACTTTTAGTGTTATTACTTCAAATATTATTTATATTATTTTCATTTTAATCGTGTTGGCATCATTATTATTTTTATTAATTATTTAAAATCAATAAAATTATAATAAATTGTGATTAAAAAGAATAAAATTACAATAATATTGATAATTATATTATTGTAATTTTATTTTTTTAATATTTAGATTATAAGCATTATTCCATTTATATATTATCGTTTAAATTAATATCATGAATATTATTATTATTATTATTTTTATTACAATTATTATAATTACTATTATTTTTATATTTTTAGTAATTAAATTTTTTATAATTCTTATGAATATTATTATTTTCTTCTTTTTATGTTTCTTGCATTACTTTAATTATTTTTCTTATAGTCTTGGATATTATTATATATGTATATTATATTCCTATTATTTAAAGGTCCGTCTTAGCATATTTGTGCCTTCGGTGTGCCGACTTTAAAGTTCTTTTTGTAGATTATGCCGTTTGTTTAGTGTTGTCGTTGCGCGTCATAATGTAAATGTAGCACAAACCTTTTTATAACACAGGCACAGCCATACTCACTCACACACACACACACACAGGTGCACACATGTTAGGAGTTATGTCTGCGCTTTCGCTTTTTCGTAGGTGCCCCGCACCGACTTGGCATACATTGAGCGCACAGAGAAAAAAAGAAATATGAAAAAAAAGAAAAAAAATGGAAAATAACAACGCAACAAACGCCATGAAAAACTGGACCAAAAACTTGAATGTCGAAAGCCGAATGAGGCGAAGTCGCAGAGGCCCTTCTGCTTGGCCTGGCCAAGAAGAATATATGCGTTATTTTTTGGCAGCTCTCGTTTGCTGTATGTGTGTCTGTTTCAGTCAATGTGTGTGTGTGTGTGGTGTATGTCTGTTTGTGTGTTGGAAAACTTTGCTATTTAATTCAAGCCAGCTTTCAAGCAGCACTTCAACTGTGAAATCAGCAAAGCACGCAAACAACTCAAATGGCAAAAATATTTTCAACCAACTGACGGTCAAAGTTTATGGCAATACTAGTCGAAAAAGAGAGAGGGATAAAGAGAGAGAGGGACAGAGAAAAACAAAAGAATAACAGCACGAAAATAAAATTTCTCACAATGAGGTTAACAGAATCACGAATTACATATGTAAAGCGATTTCTGGATTTTCACACGGCATCATAGAGTGAGCCGTTAAGCATCTCTTCAGAGGCTATCATCTATTTATAGCACTTTATGCCACGCGCCTCAAATAGTTGCACATAGCAAATGACTAAGTGGTATCATTTGTGACACATTCGAGTTTCAGTTTGCGGCCAGACATTGGCTTTAAGTGCTTGATTTATGGATATTTCAATTGCTTCATACATAAATATCGTGTAGCTGACAAATGGTATTAGGCATTTGCCTAAACTGCCCGACAATCGTTGCGGGAGATGTCAAGATGCTTTATGGGGCTTATTACGAGAGATGAGAGTTTATCGATTCGATGAGAGGCAGAGAGCATGCTGCACTGAGTGGGTGAAAGCGAGTGCTCTTCTCCTCTAGTTAAGGAGGATGAGAGTGAGGAGAACGAAGAACAAGTTGAAGTGTGAAGTGAGTGAAAAAAAAAAATGAAGAGACAGAAAGAGAGAAAAAGAAGCGATTTAAAAATAAGATCATAGATAGAAAACACTAATTAAAGTGTGCATTTCCGTGTTGGAAAAATACATATTTTCATTTAGTAAGTTCAAATTGTTTTGGAAAATTAATGAATATTTATTTGGTAATTTAAATAACATGAAACTTGGTAATCAAATATAATAAATAAAGAATTATCATGATACTGTGTTAAGTTAAAATTAGGATACTCTGAAAAAAGTATAAGCACAATATTTATATTTAAAATATACTATACTATACTATACTATTGTATATAAATAACTTTAAGAACTTTAATTATTATATTCGAATATTTAAGCCTATTAACATACCTTCTCATTATAAGGATCTTTGTTAAATATAAATATATTTCTTCACAATATACACTGTTATTTTAATTAATAAGTAACCCAATTGTAAGTTCGTCAAAGTGTTGCAAACCCTCGCAGTTAAATGCCATTTCGAGCGGCGTTGACAACTCTTTTCTGCAATAAGCTCTTCTCAACTTTTGGTATTAATGACTTTACCTTTAACTTTGCCGATTTCGAGTGAGCGGGCAACGCAATATGCCAACAAAGCAAGGCAAATATATTTGCCTAGCTACAAAGGGGGCACAAAAACGAGTTCCCTTGAAGCTTTCAAAGAAAACTGCAACGGAAACCGGAATTCCCAGCGCAAGATGTCAACCCTGCCAGCTCGCCAGCAAAATGGAAACGTTCACAAAAAAATAGAAGAAAACGAAAGTCCAAGGACTTTTTAGGTGGAAAAACCCTCATC